>JBBELK010000936.1:0-600000 GCA_037783545.1 Henricia sp. BOLD:AAB3569
ACATAATCATCATGGACTTTAGCAAAGCATTTGACCTAGTACCACATCAAAGATTGCTTCTAAAGCTGAAGCATGCCGGGATTTCAGGTTCTCTGCACGATTGGATCAACAGTTTCCTTACACAGCGATCACAACAAGTAGTCTTAGAGGGCAGTTCATCCAGTCCAGTAGGTGTGACATCGGGAGTGCCTCAGGGTACTGTCCTTGGCCCTTTGCTTTTCATTTTGTATCTCAATGACCTCCCAGAGGGAATTTCATCCCAAGTCAGGTTACTGGCAGATGATTGCATATTATATCGTGAAATCCAAACCTCGGAAGATAACTTGAAGCTACAAAATGACATTGATACTCTTTGTAACTGGGAGTCCAAGTGGCAGATGAGGTTTAACACTGCCAAATGTTATGCCATGCACATGACCCACAAAAGGAAACCCTCCTTATCATCATATACGATAAATGGTACACCTCTCCAAACGGTTACAAATCACACCTACCTAGGAGTAAACTTAAACAACAAACTGAGCTGGGCTGAACATGTAAGTAATACTGCCGCCCAAGCAAACAAAACTCTAGGTTTACTGCGCAGGAATTTGTTTAGCTGTTCCATCAAAGCTAAGGAAATCGCATATAAGACCCTGGTCAGACCCAAATTAGAATATTGTGCAACCATATGGGACCCATACCGTCAAGATCATAAAAATAAACTTGAAGCTGTACAACGTAGAGCTGCCAGATTCGTTTGTAAAGACTTTAGACGTACAAGCAGTGTTTCAACCATGATCACCAACCTTGGATGGAAATCACTGGAGGAACGCAGGGCCATGTCAAGGTTAACTTTGCTCTACAAATCGATTCATCATAAAATTGCAATCAATGTTGGCCAATACCAAGTTAACTATAAGGGGGGTAAAATCTTAACAAGGAAATCATCTTCAATCTCCTTCACGCACCCTGCACCTAAAAAGGACTGCTACAAATATTCCTTTATTCCAAGAACAACAACTCAGTGGAATCTACTCCCTACAGACGTTAGGGAAGCTACTTCAGTGGAGTCCTTTAAATCAAAACTTCTAGGGATACAACTGTCCTCAATTCTTCAGGGCCGCACCAACAAAATTATTTAAAACGTCCCGCTAGCCACTACGCACCTGCAACCGTATATCCCGTTTGTGGAGTTTGTTTGCAGTATGCTACAGATACAGATATGTTTTAGATCTATTGAAGCAACGCTTCAGTCATCTTAATATACAGGGCTTACAGGTAACACAATGCTTTGCCTAGACTGGTTTCCGGTCCATGTGTGGAACACACGATCGCATGTGTTACACAGTTTAGCGAAAAAAGTACAACCGTTCTAGGGAAGGCACCGTCCTGACTGTAGGAAGGGCGTGCACGGAGGCTTCAATAATGGAGAGGATTACCAGTCTATTTTATATAGATCAGTGGGGTATACAGTGTGTTATTCACTGGCACACGTCCTACCGTGAGCTGTTGCAGCATTTCGCTGGAAATACCGCTCCTGACTATAGATCGTATCGACAATGGAAGCACAATATGCGCAACCATGCATGTCCTCAAGGAACCAAGAAACTGCCCCACGAAATAGCGGCTATTCGATACGGTCTATAGACGTTTGTGCATGAGGGTATTAAAAAGCGCATGTCACAAAATCATGACGTAATACGTCTAGAATCCAGACGTCGTTAATACTCACCTTTCACACACGTGAAGTATCCAACTAGCGATAATCCATAACGTAACAGTGAACACCAATAGTACAGTTCCGGGGCATATTGTCATGAGAGTTTTCAGCACGAATCTGGTGTTGAAGTTGATCCGATTGAGGGCGCCTATGCTCCGTGAGGAAGCGTCCGTGAATAGTTTGCTGTGTAGCAGCATGACCCGGCATATTAGGTAGAGTCTGAGGAACATGGGGATGGACAAAATGATGTCTATATCGGCCCGGGCCGAGCGGGGCTCGTGGGTGTACGCAAATTCGGCGATCCATTGGAAAAAGTAGTTGCCCGGTACAGGGTGGATGACACACACACAGAGTTCACATGTGACGAGGGAGATGCGCGACCACGTCATCGCTATCCGCCATTCGTCTGCACAGTTGTCCACCAGGAAAAGCTGCAAGAGAGGTCAAGACAAAACGTAGTGAGAGAAGCTAAATACGAAATGAGAGGGTTGCTACAAATTGTACAGGAGTAGTATGATCCGGTGTATCGCACTCATAATACGAAAATATGGGATCCTTGCACGATTGAGTTAACCATGCGCTGCATTGCCCAACTTTTTTTAAATATTTTGATGCTTCTTAAGGACGCAGGCTCG
Source organism: Henricia sp. BOLD:AAB3569 (assembly GCA_037783545.1). Taxonomy (NCBI): domain Eukaryota; kingdom Metazoa; phylum Echinodermata; class Asteroidea; order Spinulosida; family Echinasteridae; genus Henricia; species Henricia sp. BOLD:AAB3569. Next base: position 2,338 of record JBBELK010000936.1, read on the forward strand.
TCAATGCGCGCGCGAGGAACAAACTCGTGCCACGAAATACACCGCCCCATAGCAAGGCATAGAGCGGTGAATTTCGTGGCACAAATGTGTTCCTCGAGCCTGCGTCTTTAAGTTTTCGACTCCTTTGGACAGAGCCCAAACGCACGTTAAGTCCCAGTGACCCGGTGAAAACGTGCCCTACATTTTTATTTTCCAAAATACTGTCTTGCAGGCCCCTTTATGTTTGTGCAACGAACTGTCTGCAAGGCGTCCACGGGCGTTTACCGCAGTAAATCAATCATACTATTCATTGTTCATTAAGTAAAATGCCCCTGGTATACACACTTTGATAAATGATTGTGCTCACTCAACATGATTAAAACGCCAGTCCCCACTTTTGAAAACGGTACCTTGGTCACAACGATACATCTATTGGATTTTTGCTCATGTGCCATTTTTGCAATGGCTGCCTCAGAGATAATTACGTCAACCATACGTTAAATGTTTTGAGCAAAGTGGTAGGTTGTAATGTTAGCAAGGTAAAACAGTCAAATAAGGAAAATGTTGTATCACTTCAAAGACTAACTTAGGGTAAAACTGCATAAGCTTTCGTAGTAACAACTATTTCATCAGATGCAACGTAGATACACAGTATGTACTCCACGTGCATATGTTATACACAGGGCCCAATGGAAATCTATTAAAAGGTGTACCGGTGCTGACCCCGAGGCATGATTTTCAATTTCCTTCAATTCCTCAACTATTTTGGGAAGCCACACCGATTGATTCCGCTTGTAGATTGCCCCTATGCACGAGCAGTGCATATGACAAAAAGAAACTCGACGGACACATCCTTTGAAAAGATACACGTGCACAGCGCCAGCGACTCGACGTCGACGACAATGCGAAGTTAATGATGCAATTTACGTTTATTTTAAGAAGGTGGCGTTTCGCTAGAAAGTGTTGTTGATTCAATCACATCGCAAATGTTAAAACAACATCCGTCACAAACCACACAATGGCGTGGTCTGGTGCACTGAACCCTGTGGATGTAAAGGAGTGATGTGTCAATTTGCAAGAAATGCGATTTTATTTTTTCTTAAGCTCGAGTGTTCACCGTCCGCGCGCTCGTCAAATAAATCTCATCTTTTTGGCGAGGATGTCTGCATACTGCAGCTAAAAATACATGTCTGGTGATTCTTGCTAAAACGTCCGTGTGGGTATTTATACACAGCCGGAATATGGCCTTTTGAAGACCAACTTGTATTAGAGTCAGCTCAGTATCTCATCTACTTTCCCGGAAAACAATGAAAAACTGTGTCCATGCTTTTAATAAATTGTGCAAAGCCGCTGGTTAGGCTGGTTCCGTGGTTAGACTGCACGGACAACGGAGCCATATAAAATACCAAGGTTGTCAGGAGCTATAGTTTCTTTATTAAACACGAGGGCCCTGGCGAAAACGTGTGTGCACCAATGAGCTCTGTACGTGTAATAGAGCTCAGTTGTGTGCATTGGATAGTTGGAGCCACTTCTATCTTCCATTTGAATAATTTGGGGATCAGCCTGCATACAGACTGATCTGCACAATTTCATGCGTTTTACAATAATTATATTTCGTGAGAAGATGTAGGCCTATGCAGTAAGCCACAAGCACTAAGAAAGTACATCTTTTCGTATAGCATAATCTCCGACAGAATGTCCATTATTGAACAGGTGCAGCAAAGAATATGACAGCCGAAGCAAAGAATATGGCACTTGGCCTCCGCGCTGGCAAAAGGCTCATGGAAGCAATCCTATATGCATCGATCCCGCCCTTCAGAGCTAATCCCCCTTGCCCAATCGCAGTTTACTCGCAGTAGTGCCTTTCGAGTGCTCTGACCGGGTGCTCTTGACTGAACCTCAAAACTCGGCTCATAAAAACCGCCTGTCACCCAACCCAAGCGAAACAGGACAGCCAGGGTTACATGCGTACAGGGGACCGAGGCTATGACGTCATCGCGCGTGTGACGTGACAAGGGCGAGCCAATAATGTATGATTGGCGCGTTGTGTGAAGGGCTGGCCGTGTTGGCGGGAGGCCGGCACATTTTCAGGTCCCTTGAGATTTCCTTGGACACACGACACCCTTCGATATTCTTGCACCGAGCTCATAAATTTTTGCACACCCTGAAAATCTTGTGTGGTTGGCGCAAAGCCTGCATCATCGAGAATTCGGAATAAAACGAAGGCAGACAAGTGTCTTTGTCACAGCCATTTCCCAGACAGATCAACGCGCGGTAACCTCAGTAAAAATGAATAAGAAAATAAAAAGAAATTTCAGGTGTTCAACATGTACACAACTGCAATTCCTGAGAGAATGCAGAATATCTTTTTTTATATTTTCGTGAAGATAGTCCATCGGGTAAAATTATTTATTTAGTGTGGCACACACATTTTACATTTTGGCTATAATAGTGAATAATACGCAACATGTTTAAAGGGCCTAAATTTAAATGTTTAGCAATGGAAATATGCTGCGCAACAATTACTACATTCCGTTACAATCATAAAAACATGGGCGGTTAAAATCAAGGGTATGAGCAAAATGATACCACAAATCACACTTGACCGTGCACAAATAAAATCTTCTGTTCAACTTGATGAAACCTTTTGTATACCCTTGGTCAGTTGGCTGCTCGGTTTTGATTTACACGTTGCCTGGTGTAGGCCATAAACAGACCGGGCGTGCAAAACTGCAGTTTGAATTCCTTTTTCCCTTGTGTGACAAGCCCTAAACTCCTCTGTGAGTTTGTAAGAAATGTTCAAAGTTGAAAAAATACTACGTTTCAATCTTTTTACATCAAAATGAACACTAGTAGTGTCCTCCTAGCAAGGACCGAGCATAAGATTATTCAGTATTTCAGGGACCCTTTAAGTGCGGTCAAATCATTATACTTTCAGCAGAAAGGCTCCGTCTACGGTAGACAGCGCAGACTTCAGTTAATCACGCGCAGCGCGGCCTGCACCATCCGCCTGACGAGTGTTCAACAGCCGCGCGTCAAATACAACACATGACAAGAATGACGTCATACAGAAAGGAAACCCCGCCAAGCCGAGACAGGACTGAAAGGAAAAAAATACCCTACAGACGATACGGTGTAATGTGGTGATGATGATGAATTAAATGCGGTGGAAATTATATTCCCAAAATAACAATTATCTAAGCCCCTGCTGGCATTCTGGCTGCTCCGCGTGCACTGTTGGTGACGTCATTGTTTGCTCATGTAATGGGCACCGATCTATATGCAATCATGGAGGAAGAAAATGCAACGGATCTATATGCTTCGCCTCCAGAGAAGCCATGCGTTCGCCATCTTGCTCCAGCCACCACAATAAACCCTCACGCATTAGAAAGGTAGAAAGCCTCCTGAATCAGTTCTATATAATGCAAAGTGCTGTATGGAAAGGTGTCAGACTACATATGCGTTCTAAGCCTCGTCTTCAGATCGAGGTTTGGAACGCATGCGTAACTGGCACCTTTCCAGTCGACAGTTTGCACTCTACAGAACCGATTCAGGGGACAGGATTGAGCCGTCCAAACGCGAGAATAGGGTCACTCGATATTTTGCCAGACTGGCTATACTACTAAGTACTAAAGTACATGTGTTAGGTGGAATACAAGTAATTTTGTGGAATTCCTCAAAAGCGCCCGTGAGGAAACCAATGATGAATTAGAAACGGCCAGAGACACCATGGAATCCCCTTGCTCTTCACGATATATTGCTCTGGGATCTTTAAAGTGCATTACCGATACATAACACACTGGACCAACGGCTTTACATCCCTTCCGAAGGATGAAGCAATTGTGATTAAGTGCCTTGCTCAAGGGCACAGGTACCACAGCCGGGGCGAGTTTCGAATCCGCAACCCCAAGTTTTCACCTGTGATTGCGAGTCTGTGACCCAAACCACTCGGCCAAGGTAGTACCTGGGTCATTGCAAATGATATAATGAGCCTTGTACATAGTATGCATTGCACGTGTACACACATGTTCGTATATCAAATTCCCAATTGTTATGCAGGACATGTTATTGTGAATAATGTCGGGCCATCGCGCTATGTTAACCTTTTTATCGATTTATATTATGCACTGGCCACTTGAAATCATTCCCGCAATCTGAGTAGTTTAAGAGTTTACCTCATCAATATGTGCATAAAATGTATTATACACAAACTGTATGTGTACATGTTTGGCATTTTAAGGGGATCGTTAGCGAATAGCGAGTGTAATTTTAGATGCCAGAGTGCCACGGTTTGGGATGGCAGATTTCGCCAAGGAGATACCCAGAATGATATGTGACAAAGGGACTCCCCTAACGCCCCTATAGACTGCCGAAGTGAATACGTCATCTTTTGTTGGTTGCCTAGGCAATTGGCTCTACACTAAAATCACTGAACAGTGTCCCTGTGCTTTTGCAATGGTACTTTTTTCCCGACGGCCATGATGTTTAGAGCCAATTGCCATGGCAACGCACGTCACATCTCCGCTGTCTATACATGTACATTAACACACTCTCGCCTTTTTGTTAACGCACCAACTCCACCTAAAAACTTAAAGGAATTCCTTTGGAATTCCTTGGATGTTTTATACACAATGGGGGAACAATGGAAGGAGAGAGGAGGTACCCTCTGCCACATATCGTGCTGCACATGGTTCGAAGCCTCGTTACAAACACAGGCTTGGAACGCATATTAGTCAGACAGCGTCCCAACAAGCATGACAACAGTGATTCAGGGAACACGACCGACTGTTGCTTCCACATTAGGAAGGCTTATGTTAAAAGTCTTGGAGCGACTACTCCATATAATATACATGTATTCCTAAAGGCTGATTACAGGATTGGGCATGGGCCATGAACGAGTTGACAGGGAAACCTTACTCAAGTGGAAAATAGAAGTGGTAGCGTTACTGTACAATTAAATAATTCCTCCCGATATGGTATAAGAAAACAATATCCGGGGATGCATTTATGTAAATGTGTGTGGTGCATGTGTAGACTTTTTACAAGGGCGCCCTCGTGTGGACGAGTAGGCTTCCACTGTAGACAATGTGCTCTTTGTTTATATCTAAAGGGCCCTCTGTTGAAAATTGGTCGTCGTTATGCGCGCGCATCCTGTTTTGTATAAATTTGGTTTGGTAACGATGCCAAAGGCCACCAAAGATTTGACATGCAACCCATAGAGTTAGATATAGAAAACTAGAATGCGCACTCCCTGTCGGCATGATGTGCCGATATGGACGCCGCCATTTTGGCTTAACGCTATGGGTGTACGGTGGGCAAAGGGGGTGTTGCCCACTTTGCACTCATAGCATTAAGCAAACATGGCGCCGTCCACATCGGCACAGTCCACACACGTGACTTGAATAGCCAGTGTACACTCTAATTTTCTATATCTAACTCTATGATGCGACCTCATTCCTAAACCAAATTTATGTAAAACATGATGCGTGCGCATAACGCCGGGCATGTTTTAGTTTGTTATGACGTCAGAGGGCATATCGTCCATACCGTGGAATAATGGTTCCGTTTCCCGTGCAGTATTCTTAAAAGCATGGACACAGTTTTTCATTAATTTATCGGAATGTGGATGAGGTACTGAGCTGACTTATACACATTTGTTCTTATTGGGATACTTTTGAGACGCTTGGTGGCAGCAAACTAACCGGTCCTTTTCCATTGTTACGTCATATAGAACATGCGCACTTTAGCATCAACGTGACGTAAACAATGGAAATATACCGGTTTGTTTGCTGCCACTACGCGTTTTAAAAGTATCCCATTGCCATTAAAGCCGTCGCACAACATTGGTTTTGGCATAGAGTTAGATATAGAAAACTAGAGTGTCACTTGCTATTTAAGTCACGTGTGTGGACTGTGTCGATGTGGGCGGCGCCATGTTTGCTAAACGGTATGAGTGCAAAGTGGGCAACACCTCTTTGTCCACCGTGCACCCATAGCGTTAAGCCAAAATGGCGGCGTCCATATCGGCACATCATGTATTGGGAGTGCGCACTCTAGTGTTCTATATCTAACTGTATGTTTTTGGCCAGGAGAGTAATCCGTACTTGTTGTGAAAGATATGTAGTAACATTCCCCTATGAAAGTGTCAGCCTCATTGTTCATTTCATATTTAAAGGTGAAATATATTAAAGGTGAAATTTTAAACGTTTTTTTTACCGGCAATCGGGGGGTGGGGGGTTAAACAATCTAATTCTCATCGCATGAGACGAAAAAATAATTGTTTTACTCATTTCTCAAAGACTATACACTTCAGATCAAACCATTTCAGGGGAAGTTTTCTACCATCATCATGTTTATATTGTGTAAGTTATGTGTAAATCTGTGAACATTTTCTGATTTTCGAGATTCCCAATAGTCCGTATCGAATATCCGCCATTTCGTGGGGCACCTTTTGTTACTTAAACTCTTCAACAATGGAAGCACAATATGTGCAACCATGCATGTCCTATAGAGGAACAAAGAAACTGCCCCACGAAATGGCGGCTATTCGATACGGTCTATAGTGAGCTTAGGCTTTAATTGAACATACGGCGCGCGAATAACAGCCAAGCACATAAATATTGTTTTTTTTTTTATTGATGAGTTTCATACCAGGCACATTATTCCAGTATATTTAGGTTTTATGCATATTTTATACGCATGAAATACTCTCGCGTATGACATTTTCGAAGTCAGGGCTCTCCTCGCGAAAAAAACACAAACAAACACACACACACTGGGGCATTTTAGCAATGGAAGTCGTCATAATTTGTTCAAGACGGCTGTTTCATGACCAATATTTGTTTTACAAGACACAGAAGCAAAACTCCAGAACAGCTACGCTTTCGGCGGAAGTGTTAAAGCTACAACGGAGAAACGTAATCACTTCGTCCAAACATGCAACAATCGTCGGGGGAATAACATGACTCCGCGCAGGACCCAGCCGGCAACATTCACGCCTCGACCGCGGGTTCCCCGCAAGCAAGGAAAACACAGGAAATTGCTACTGATTTTTCAGGACACTTTAGTCGGGCGATTTCATCTTGCGGCTGTATGAAATATCAACGGCCGGCCGACCGTCCGGAAAGCAATTACAACGACTGGTACCGCAGGGGAAACGGAGAAAAAAAAAGCAAAGCAAAGCGACATGAGGGACAAATCAATTTTTTTTCTTCGTCTATTTTCATGTTTGTGCAGTGGCGAAGGGACACGGCTTGACCATCTTAATTATACCTTATCACGACAACCACATGGCAGATATGCACAAACATAAGGCCACTGGACAAACAAGGCAGCTCGATATTACGTCCAGTCGCTACTCGCTAACGTACGAAGGCCGCTGAACAAAACAAATTGCCCTGCTAAATTTACGCACAGATATTTAATGCAACTCACGTATTTCTTATTTGGCCTGGCATATACGCAATAATAATTATCCAGTAATGTGTTGAGAATTAGAAACGTAGGACAAACGCGGGAAGCACTGCCATTTTGATAGAAAAAAGTGTATTATTCACCCTTAATAGTGAGCTATGAACAGCGCCCTCATAATTTTACAGCAATCTATACAAGTGCGACAGAGCGCGCTCTTTAATTTTAATCCAGAAAACAAATTTTCTTTTACAAAATGTTAACTGCAGAATGAAAGTCTACCAGACTGTTTTTGAGCGCAATAAGCCTATAGACCGTATCGAAAAGCTTATATCTTTTTGGGCAACAATGTAAGCATAAAATGTGTAACCATGCACGCTCTCAAGGAACAAAGAAACTGCCCCACAAAATGGCAGCTATTCGATACGGTCTATTCACTCATTGAAGGGAGCCGTCATATTGGCCAAACAGTGAGGCTCTATACATGCAAAAACAACAACAAGCTTCGTTATACGTCATTCTTTATAGAACTGATCCACCGGGGACATGACTGATAATGGCGACGTCGTGTTTGCGTGGTATCCCACCAAATGTACCATTCACCTAGCTGTATACATGAATTGGTAACTACTCCCTACTTGAAGCCACCGAGCGCCATCTTACCAGAGGCAGAATAATAACTTACCTGCACTGGTTACACTATTTTCACTATCTGGAGTAAATGTGTTAAAGGGGAATTATACCCAAGAAACGGGAGGTGTTTAGAGACCCGTGACAGTGTGAAGGCATTCTACATGAACGTGTACGCGAAAAACTGGATCATTGTTTTCTTTGGTGAATCTCACAAGTCTGGTAAACAAAAATCTGCTTGTTCGCCAAGCAATCAATCAAATTGTGACGAGACGGCTGGCCTGCATTTGACGTAGAACACAGTTCTTCATTTTGCACCGAAGAAAGAAAAGGCGCGAAAGTGACCCCTCGGCTTGCCAGCCGCGTTCACACAATGAGATGACGTCAATGTGAACAGTTGAATAGCACCTGGCGATTTGTTACAGGCTTGGCATTTTCCCCAACTTGAACATGAATTGGGCTTAATTCAGCCGGGCTTTCACTGTTTCACCCTCTAGATCCTGCAGGAGGAGGCCGTGATGACGTATTGTAAACCGCTGCAGGTTTCAAACCGATCTTTTGTCTGTTTATACCCTCGACAGACGGGTTGACCTTTACACGATACACTACATCAGTTGTTGAGAAATTATTTTGACCCTTTCATTGTTACAAAAAAAATTCAACGTTCCGTTTCACAACACGCAATTTCCCAAAGTCCTGTACAGTTTCAACTATACAATATTCTCTAGTCAAAGTCTGTTTGTGCTAAATTTGCTAAGTATTTATCCACTAATAAACAATCCAAATACCGTCACAATAACAAACAAAAAAAATCGATTTATTTATTTTTAGGATAAATTACCTACAATTTCATAGAAATGCAAGGAACTATTTAAATTTTTGTACCAGAGAAATTACGTTAAGACGTATACGAGTTCCAACTTTTAACGCTGCAACTGCACGATGAAGTTTTGGAAGATGCACAGTTTTATCAACCAATTAGAGTGCGCACATCATGGCACGTGATGACCAGGTTGCTTCCCAGACAGATAATCATTCTTGCGAATTGTAATTCATCCTATCTTCCTTAAATCACCATCATTCATCTTGGCAGTCGACCACGCCAATTTATCTTCACGAACTGGCATTTTCCCGCAAAAACGAAAAACCTGATCTACGCCAACGGATGCTTGTGAGTGTGCGAACGGCAGCAATGCGTCTCCAATATGCACTGCAAAATTAAAGATCCGAAGTTCACGAGGGTGCAACGTTATTGATCTAATCGAGAGATCTAGAAGCGTGGCCAAATCGTACATTGATACCGTGGCTGATCGGTATGCTACAGGTTGTCCTTTGAGGCTTTTTGTGCTGCGTGTGCCCCTAGGCAATGCGCTTTACCATAAGCTACCCCTAGACTCATGATAAAATGGGTACTGGCGATGGCGATTTGTTTATTTAGCCCGTGTGCACTTAAATGGCAGTCGAAGGTTGGTGCCCCGATATTTCAAATTTCGATCTTTTTAACATCTTTAACAATGTTGACACATCCACGAGCAAGTTCGATTGAGCGACTATAGTTAACTATAGTCGACTAGAGTCCCTCGAACGACGGGTAATATTTCTTGTTTAAAGGACTCTATGTGGTCGCATGCAGGTGAAATCGCCTTTGAAATAAGCAACATTTGACGCATTACCAAACTAAATTTATGCACAAAAAAGCGTCTGCTTAAAGGCGGGCAATTATCAACAGAGGGCGGTTTATATATATTTCAAATTGTCAAAATTTAGCCTTCTTGTTTGTTTTTACTGACGAAATTTGTTTTTTTGTATATACATGTAATTAAAATTACTAAATATTTATAAATTCATATTTCATTCTTAATGTACATAGCCTACTTTAATTCCCTTTTCTTCATATTTATGTTTTATGTCATATACTATATGTACCTTTCCTGTAAATGGCGATTTATTCGCTGTTGGATTTGGTTTGGTTAAATAATTAAATCAATATATGTAAACAAGAAATGTTGCAGAGTGTGTAGCTGCTCGAGCAGGGAACAGGAAATCCATGCTAAAACAGAGAACATTACATTTGAAGCACTGTTGGAGTCGTCGCTTTGGGGCCTCCTGGTATGCAGAAGGTCGTGGGTTCGAGTCTCACCCGATCGAGCACGCTATGAGGTTTTTCTCATCGTGTCTCGGGGAAGCACTGCGTATACGTGATAACCAAGTTACGTCGGGTAAGGACAAAACAAACCCTAAATAAACCTGAATATTCATATTGATTAAAAATAAAAAAATAAAATACACACAATGCTATAACATACGTTTATGAAAATCCTATTCCATGTACCTTTAACGCTGTAAATGATGTTTGACTTATAGATGAACAAAATTAAAAACCGAACTTGAAGCGTGCGTGATGGTGCATGCAGAACATTATCTGACAACCAATAAATTTGGGTGGTGTCGCGGCACTAGGTCTGTCATGCACAAACTGCTTCTGTCCATGGCGAAGTGCCGCTGAGAAATTAATCAGTTTTGCTGCACGTTCAAGAGTAAACAATGAGACAGGTTCGAGCTACTCGGAATGCCTGGGTGGAGGGGGGATGAATGCAAACAAATGAGAAAGTTTAATCCGTTACGTTGACGACCGTGTGTGGCTGGCTTTAGAAGAACTTTGACACTGTGGCCGATTGAGGGCGGTATTAGGGGTTTGGGGGTTTTGCCACCTGAGGGCGGTATTAGGGTGACTCCTCCCTAGGCTTTTCGACCTCGTTTCCAAAGCACCACGTAGCAACAGTATGCATAATATTGACTTTTAAACTGCATAGCAGATTCATTTGAAAGTAGTGAAAGAACGCACTGAAAAAAAACCCACAGAATCATGAAAAATACTTTCCGTCCAAGTTTATTATGTGGGTTTCAACGTGTTGTTTCATTCCAAACTCCCTCCACACCACGTTTTCTCCAAACGACGCGCGTCGAATTTACGCGCGAAAAACGCTCAGTGAGAATATGGCTGCATCAGAAATACTAGCTTTGGCTGTTGCTATGCTGTTGCTACGAGCGGACAATAGCAGCCTAAGTTTTTTTTTTCTTCTCAAAAACACAGGAGGATTTCATCTTGCCTTTAATATTAACTATGGCACAGCGCCCCCCCCCCCCCCCCCCCCCCCTCCCCAATTAAAATTGTTGTAAATAACTAATCGGTTTAATTTTCTCTGAGGATTGTCCATTACGTGTTTCTCGTATACCTGAGCCTGGAATTTAAATTATCGATAACTACTTCACCGGATGCGCATATAGCGCCATTTAATGGCTGGTATGTTAAATCCCATCAATAAATTTTTAAACACTTCAATTCGATGCGCCAATAGCCATTACCAGCTACCCTGGGTGTTGTTACAAGTTAGTTTAAGCTTGGAAATCGCAAGAGTTTCTCCGCAACATTTGCGTTCTGTGTACATGTATAATTATCGTTCAAACAGCGAAAACACCAAAGTTCGGGCTGCGAGTGTTTTATTATTGTGGCTTCAACAGGGGCAAATCCAGTAATTTTGGAATTCTCGTGAAAGTTTTTTTGGCGAAAGTACACGGATCCCGTTGTTCTTAATTTCCTAAGAATGCGTGTCTATAACATATTCAAACACAGTTAAAGTCCATTATATCATTTGTAGATGAAACGTTTTTACGAATTCCAGGAACAACAGCATTACATAACTATAAAGAATAATGTTGATAAACTGCCTTGTACAAATTTCAGCCACGTGCAGTAATTCTTCAGAAACCTATTTTTTAAAAGTACCTTCAATTGGCAATTTCTCCCACAAAGGTACCATTTTGAAAAATATCATGTGGTGTTTGTATACCAATGCTATCAACACTTTTAAGCCGGCCGTACACCTTGCGTTCCGACTCCGTTGCGATGGCACAGACACGCCAAATTTCTAGCATGCTCGAAATTCCGCGATTGCGTTGCGATGGACTAGTACACAAAATCGTGACCACATCGCCATCGGAACGCATCGCAAAATCCGTACACCTTGTGATGCGATGAGCAACATGCGCTTTTGTGATCCGATCACGGACGAAACGCAAGGTGTACGGCCGGCTTTATTCAACTCGTGAAGTAACATTTTGGGTCACTGCAAATGATGTATTTGATATTTAAAAGCTCATCATGGCCGCGTAATTCTGGAATCCTCGCGTGATTTAGTTTGACATTTTATTGTGCATAGTTTTTGATAACAATTTCCTTTCGTAACGAGCCCCCAATAACTATTTGCCTTGGTATTTATTCCCGGTAATGTACCGGGAACAAAGATTACATAAAAATCATTCGCTTCGGGGGTAATGTGGTTATTAAGAAATAATTGACAAATACCAATTTGGCCATAGCATGCACTAACCTTTTTTTTTTGCAAAGCAAAGAAATTTTGTGCTAAGCAAATCCCTGTGTTTAACAACTCAGTGAAATTGGTTGCTGATGTGAACGGGGTCTTAGCCGAGGCTGTCAATGGTAATTTGAAACTTGTCTATTACTCAATCGAAAACAAATTATCCATATTTTGTTCAAAATTATTTCTCATTGTATAAAATTGACCCTGAGCATATATACGCTGGATGCTGTTTTCTTCTATTTGCAATTTTGGTTTGATTCTGCGCTAAATTTCACAGAATTCAAGATAATTATCCATATTTTGTTCAAAATTATTTCTCATTGTATAAAATTGACCCTGAGCATATATACGCTGGATGCTGTTTTCTTCTATTTGCAATTTTGGTTTGATTCTGCGCTAAATTTCACAGAATTCAAGATGCCGCTCTGCAATACAGTGTTCAATTTAAAAACAAAAAGATATCTTTTTAAAATATGCTTCGAAACAAAACATCATTGCAAAACAATATTTGCTCTCCGCCCAGCTTTGACAAAATTTTGACAAGTGCATCTATCAACAGGTACGCGTGTGTTGTGTATAATTTATTTCTACACGCATTTTAATAAGTTTAATCGAGTTAATATTCCAGCAATGCTATCACAAAGTTAAGCTCCTTTGATAACCAACGGATCATTAGTTGAAGGAAAAATGGACCTGTGGTTATGATTATAATTACATACGTCCAAGGGAATTTGGATAATCACGTTCCCATGGTAACGAATGGTTGCTAAGGAAACGGGGGTTTACATGACAACGGGAAAAACGCACGACGATGGTTAATAAAATAATGGCTGCAATGGCTGCTTGCCAATCATTCTGTTTAAAAAAAAGATTGGACATGTTTCATTTCGTTGGGTCGTTTTTTAAATTACTGGGATTGCAACAGTAATGCCACTGTTTGTAAAAAGTTCATTATAAACATATTACATGACTAGAAAACTGTTAAAACGGCGTTATGCAGGTGCGAATAAGTATTATGTGTATACTATAAACCAACGTGTGTAAGTCAGCTCTGTACCTCATCTATACGTTCCGAGAAACCACTGAAAAACTGTGTCCATGCTTTCAAGAAATTGTGCGAAACCGCCGTCCTATTTAGGCTGGTTTCATGGTTATACTGCACAGACAACGGAGTCATAATACCACGGCAGTAAGGGTCATAGTTTCTTTTAGTTGTGAAAAATGTGTGTGCAGTGTGCACAGTACATTAATACATTGCTTTCTTACATAAAGATACAGCTGAAGTCAGAAATATAAATACAAGTAGACCACTATCATCATCACCCAAAATGGTAAACAGGACTACCCGAACCATTGCAAGGTGTACAAGCTATGTTTTAAGTATACTGCATGCACGTGAGGAATTTCACATAATCAAGACTTTAGTAAAGACCGTTACAAAAATGGTGTATAAAGCACACCAGTTTTATCACTTGGTTGCGCATACAGTTGTATTTATACTTCTGACTTCAACCTCATATCATCTAGGGCCAAAAGGAGGAAATACATGTATGTTTGTGTTGGTGGCGTATTTTAAAACCAGTTTTCTCGAAAACTCTCCCAGGTCAACACAACACGCCTTGAAATCTTTCTCCCATCACAACGTCAATATGCAGTATAGTAAGATACGAAATTAAACTTGGTATTAAAAAAAGCTCATTAGTCACTCTTTATTCTTTGTGTATAACTCAACAGCTAAATTTGGGTTAATAATTTAGCAGTGGCAAGACACATTTATTTTGCTGCCGCAAACAATACACAACCTAATTTTACGACTGCCCGCAGAATATTACTAATTACGATTTCGACAGGAGGCCAAATCGATAATGGCGATCTGAGATATCGAATATCGAAGGTAGGCGGGTCACTCACTTAAAACCCCTCGCGGACGGGTTTTCGTGTCACAACAAATTGGTGCATGCAGTGCAAGGCCGCGCTATATATCCGTCAGCCGTATAAAAGTGGTCAGAGAGTATAGTGTACGGTTTATGGCGCAGACCCGTTTTCTTTCAAAATGCATGGTTTTCAATCCCTATACTTGATTTTGTGAGTATCTGCAATACACATATGAAGGATTTCCCACATGTATCTAAAACCGAGCATTTTCCACTATTTTCATAATCACAGGTTTCATGTAGCTACAGGTTTCTCAGTTAAATGTTTCTACTAGCGTTTTCAAAAGTATACAGGATTCGCAATGTCCATAAATTTTGACCGGAAAAACCTTACTCAGATGGAAGATAGAAGTGGTTCCAACTGCCAAATGCAATGATTCCGCCAAGGTGATATACACGCATATGCGCTATATAACGACGACCGGTTGTATATAAAAAAAAGTCGTATTAGGACGACCACCGTCGTTAGGACGACCGGCTACCGGCTACCGGCTACCGGTCGTCATAACGCAAAGTGCTCAAAAACCATCTTAATTAGGTCAAAAACCTTTTTTTTAGGTTACTCACCATTTTTATTAGGTCACAAACCATTTTCGTCTAGGTTATAGAGATTTATTTGAGGAGAAAATTAGTGTCAATTCACGATCTTTTTACCGAGAATTCGGTGGTCCAATACCAAAGGTTTACCGAAAAGTGGCATATGTGTCGCCATAATGGTGGAAAAACAATTATATATTATATTATATATATTATACATATATGTAAATATATATAAATATATATATATAATATATATTTATAAGAAAACAATTATAATGGAAGATGAATGTATATAAATGTGTGTGCGTACATAGTAGGCCCAATTAGCCTTTTAGAAAAATGGCGGAACAAAAGGAGAGGGCGCAATTTTATTTGGGTGTGAATTTTTTTGACAATTGTATTTCTTTCCAAAAACATGATTTTTATGTTGCAATTATAATACAGAGACAGAATTATAAATAAAATAAATAAAAATGCAGTTATATTGTATTTTATTCGATTTTATATACCCATTTTAAAGTGCGCCCTTCTATTGTGTCCGCCATACTTCAAAAAGGCTAATGGCTCCATTGTCCGTGTAGTATAGATTGCGGCTTTGGACAGTTTCCTGAAATCATGGAACATGGAAGGGGTACTGAGCTGACTTACACACAATGTTGAATTTCATCGCATTATCTTCAATCACACGTGGATATTAGGCCGTTTGTAATAGTTTTCCAAGCATACAATCTGTTTTTAAAATCCCCAATAATACATCAGTTGCAGTTACCCAAAATTTTACTTAACGAGTTGACAAGAAAAATCCGACTAGCATTGGTGGTAAACACTACATGATTTCTACCCGTGTAAAATGGTATACCTTTGTGGGAGAAATTGCTAACTGAAGATGTTTTTTTTAAAATTACCTGCAGACGTTTTTATCACTCATTTAACACAAAAATCATGCACGAAGTTTTCAGGTTTTCTGAAGTATTACTTCAGTATAAGGCAGTTTATCAGCAGTATTCTTCAGTTAGGTAAAGCTGGTGTTTTTAAAGTTTCTGTTGATAATAATTAATTACAAATACAAAAAACACACCAAATGACACACTGCGGGGGTGGTCCATGGCCCTAATATCGTTGCATCATTAACTGTGTACATGTTCCCAGTTCTTATGGGCTCGGGAACCAACAGGTGTCTAACTGATGACGTCATCCCCAAAGCTGTCAACAACCAATCTACGCCAACCAAAGTATCGATAATTTATCACACATTACGCCCTCGGAATTTCAAATGCAGCCCAGTTATCGATCACTGACAAAGACACCCGAATATGAAAAAACGAGAATGACAAAGAACCAACGTGATAAATAACTGTATATTTTGGCTCTTTTGGTATTCAGCGAGTGATGTTTACTCTGCCATTAAGGGGACCTGCCGGTTCGTATTGTAGCACATGGTGATTTTTATGTATTGAGTAAATAGCCTAGGAACTCGATGTTATCAAACGAGCCGGCATACCGGTATACTTCCGGAATATTAATGTGGTTTTATTTGGTACCGACTTAGCGAGCAAATATCTATAAGATATTCCACTAGGGGCCACTAATATCGATTCAGGACATTATCTGCATTTGCATACGCACACAAATCTTTACCGGCTTTTGTTGCTTTGGTTGGGCTTGTATACGTGTACATGTATCAACATCTGATGTGAAATACATTATACAGATGAATTTGGTGGTTATACAGCTAATGACGTTAGATTAAAAATGCTGGCATGTTCAACATTTTATGTTCGAGAATGGTGGAAAAAAGCAAATAAGAAAACGAACATAGTTATTTCCTGGTTGCAATGTCTAGTTTTCCAATTCTCCTCTATATAGATGAAACTACAAATCCATATGCTGGGCAACGGAATGATTTAACACCAACTGGCTTGAACACCTTTCTGGATAAAAGTACTTTCATTACAGTGTAATTCACCAATATCAATTCCCCCCCCCCCCCCCCCCCCCCCCCCCACCCCCTTCCTCCAACCATCTGTTCCTTGCTCTATGCTCCAACCCCACTTTTCGCGTGTCAAAATCCCCATCTCTGGGTCAAAAATTTGCGTGTCTTGCTATCAGATGCACAGGCATTTTTATTTCAATGGGTCAAAATCCCTACCCGGGTGCATGAAAAACATGACCAAACTCCCACCTAGGTAGGGCAGCGCAGGGGGAGAGGGGGGGGGGGGGGGGGGGGGGGGGGGTAGGCAAATGTAGGTGCATTTTTGGTATGTAATCAACATAACTTAGGCCTATACCTATTGGACGCTGTTGAATTTTCAGCCAAACTTGATGGAATGACCCAATATACAAAATCCAACTTTGAAAATGGCGGCGCATGGTGCCATGTGATTTTATACAATGGTACAGATTCACCCAAGAGTCATAAACGAGACTTCACAATGTACTTTACTTTTAGATTTTTGCAAATTCTACATGGCTCTTATCAAAGCGTTTTCTTTTTCACTCCACCATATTAAACTGTGGTAAAATATAGCAAGTGTTGCAGGTTGTTCAAAGCGAAATAACGCCGCGACTAGTTTTTATTCGTAACCTATCAACAACAGCCCTCAAATAAATTCTATGACGCAAATCCACCATCCACAATCAACCTTAAATCTTGTACCTGCAAATTTGCTCTGGTTTCCCTTTTTTATTATCCATTTTTTATTATCTTCACACACACACACAAAGTTGTTTACTCTGAAACAGAAACAACTCGATACGGTTAAACAATTAATAGCAGACGTGGCGGAAGCTGGTATCGCAAGCATTCACAAATGAATCAAGTATTGATTGTTGCTCTTTTAAAAACGTTCACGTCGCACGGATGGGGTTTTGCGTGGGCCTGTAATTATCAATGGCATTGTTCGCCACACAGTACTAAAACCGGACTAACTTCGGTTCAACCGAAAATGGTCTATCTCAGTTGTGTCTGAGCGGTCTACGTAGACCACTTTTTGTACCCAAAACGGATTAACTCCGGTCTACGTACATGTAGACCGCCGAGGAGAGGCGGTCTACGTACACAGTTCTCGATTTAACTCAAGTGACACCTGTTTCATACAGGCGCACCAGATACGCGCCGAACTAAGGGTACGTTCAGACGAGGCGTAAGTTAATCGTTAATCCGAAAATATTAAGTTATTCCTCGTTGGAACGCTCTAATCCACCCGCGGAGGAATAAGTTACGCCACTAAGGTGACTTATACCTAAGTCACAATTAAAGCGGAGGCCGGGCGGCGTGTGCGATTTATAGGCATCGGCCGGCGTGTAGAGGTCGGCGAAAGATCGCGCGATTGGGCGGTCACAGTCACAATTAAAAGTGCCCCGCACGCTGCCATGACGGAATGGGGTCGATTTCTTGGCCCGTTTATCGGCCGGTGTCCGGCAGGTACTCGTCCGATGTCCTGCCGATGTCCTGCCGATGTCCTGCCTATGTCACTGCGATACCTCAGCTGATATCAGGCCGATTTCCGGCCGGGCGCCACCAAGTCGGCCGGACGCCGGGTAGGGCCCGGCCGGCGCCTGGGCGGCGCCTGGACGGCGCCTGGGCGGCTCCTGGCCGATATATGGATTGTCTGGGTTGTCAAAAATTTGGCCCGGAGCCCGCCCGATGTGTGCGATGCCCTGCCTGACATCGGCCAGGCATCGACCGATTTATTGCCGATCAGTTTGCGATGCGAAACGCCGCACCAGGTTTTTAGTCCGAGTTAAAAGTAACTCGATGCCCGCCCGATACCCAAAAATGACCCGGCAGCCGCAAGGAGTCCCGTGGGACCCCGGCCGAAAATGCCTAGAAATCCGTCGCAAACTACTCGCAAACCCATCGCAAGCTAATTGTGACTGGGGTATTAGGTATTAGTCCAAAATCGGAAGGACACGACCAGCAGTGGTCATTTGTAGTGTCCAGTGAATGTTCATTAACCCATTTAGATGAGCTTTTGTTTGTCTAAAAAAATGTTATACATGTACCATGTATAATAAATACCTTTCAATATATATACCTAAGAATTATTTTTCTGGTTAATTTCCCTTCTTTTAAAGAAATGAGTACATATTGTTATTCGCGAGGAAGTTAACAACTCCTTGGATTTAATAAGATATCTGCATGGCATTTGTGGAAGTGCAACTTTAGCTTCACTATAGAAAAAAAATCTGCTTATAATATACCGTCTGATCTTCAGTTAGACAATGCAGTTGACCCTAAAACATAGCTGAATAACCGTTATAAATTATCTATTGATTACATATGTCAATTGGTAAACTATAGCTTTCAGAAACTTTAGCTACATAGATGAAGCGATGCTTCAGAAAACATTTAAAATTCATGCATGGGTTTTGTGTTATTAGAAGTGAATTCCACAGAAAACGACCACACATACGCTATTAAAAAATCACCTTACCTTTTTAATTTTCTTCAAAAGGTGTAATTTTGGACATTAAAAACTATGTCGTGTTTGTGTGTTTGCGGTTTCTGTATCAACGCTTTTAGTAATGTTTTCTTGTAAATTCATGAAGTATAAACTATATGTATTTGGGTCACTGCAAATATGCACTGGGCCTTTATATCGCAGGTGATCTTATTTCTATGTTCCACAAAGCCTGCTGGGCATGCACAGGGGCCGAGGAATAATTTCAGTTACAGCAGTATATCACTCACACCGAAAAGCCAAAGTGTATTTACGGACTGCAAAAAGCAGCAAAGTTAAGATCAAGAGCAATCGAGATAATTGCCTTTGGTCTCACTAAAATTCGATCCCTCATTAGCACGACTTTTCTCCATCAATTATTACAACATGACGGCTATGTTTATACGGGAAGCAAGCGCTCAAGTGTGGCGGGTATATACGGCAGGGTTCGTGAATTATGCACACGGTGGCTTCACCAAACCGTGACATGCTAAAAAATAACCAACATTATTTTACTGGAATAGTATCC
This sequence comes from Henricia sp. BOLD:AAB3569, assembly GCA_037783545.1. Taxonomy (NCBI): domain Eukaryota; kingdom Metazoa; phylum Echinodermata; class Asteroidea; order Spinulosida; family Echinasteridae; genus Henricia; species Henricia sp. BOLD:AAB3569. Next base: position 22,184 of record JBBELK010000936.1, read on the forward strand.
GTGTTTATGAATGTATACAGCAACTTCCCAATGTAACGCATGGAAGAACGGCACTTAGTACTTCGCATTAAGTTGGAGAATTTACATAAATATGACATACAACTCAATTTGGAAAATTGGTTCTCATTTACTAAATGGAAATGCTTTCATGCATTACGAGATGCTTTAACTTTTATTTATTCACATGCAGGTGGTCCAATTTTTTTTCGTGCGACGATTGGCTAATTCTTGCGCACTGTTGACTAAATTTCGTGCGCACGTGACTAATTCGTGCGCACGTGACAAAATCGTGCGCCGGTTGACTAATTCGTGCACACGGTGGACTAATTTGTGCGCACGGTCCATTAATTTGTGCGCATGGTTGACTAAACTTCGTGCGCACAAAATAATAATGGTGAATCTCACGAATTGGTGGATCATATCATGTGTTTTCTTCCTCCATGATCGTAAGTATAGTTCTGATCAAACGGCTGTAATATATCAATCTTCCCCGTTATGCAAGTGCGATTTTACAAAATGCATAGCAGCCCGAAAAATGGCCTTAAATAGCGTCTGGTGTACTGACGTACTTCCTTTCACATGCACACTTAGTATTCACTTGACCAGACTTTGCTGATATGTGGTGCCAGCAGGAGGTGTGAAGTACAGAATAAGTATACCGTGCTCACCGTAGGAGAAAATGGCATAAAGTAACAAGACTGTTGGTTGCTATATGCATTGGCGTGCATCACGTAGCAGCAACAGCATAGTATGTGGTCTTTCTAAACTGTACCTCCATTTTAATGTGAAGAATTCGGGGACCAGTCATTTTTCAAAGGTGCAGCCATAGTGCAAAAATTATACGCAAATATTCAAATTAGCTTTTGGACTCTGTGAAGCAGTGTAGACGTTGATCGTGTGCTGTGTATCCAGACGACGCCATATTTACATTGGATGGCATAGCGTATGTTCTGTACATGCAACATCCAAAACGTGCCAGATTCTGCACCCTGCCATTTGACCCAATAGAAATACACGAAAACTCGGACGTTAAACTGTTAAAATCACTGCGGGAAACGATGGATTACTCCACAAGCATACAATACGTGTAGGTCTACATGACAAAGAAAGTAATCTAGCGTTACCGAGTATCAGATGCAATCTCCAAGGAAACATTCGAAAATTGGATTTCTCTCCAACAAAAAGAAACGCACCAATCCACTGCAAATTATCGTTCTTTTGAACTGAAATACGAAGCTCTCTGCAAACTGTTATACAGCCATTTCGTATGCAATAGGGAATATACAGAATTGACAATCCACATGTAGCAATCACAATTACATCGAAAATGAGGACATAACATATCTAAAACGAATGCTGGCAAACTAAGCCTGCAGATGCAGCAATGCTTAAAGGAGCGTGACCAGATCACATTTTTGAAGCCACCATTTTTTTCCATGGGTATTGATATTTTGATACCATATCATGTATTATATTTTCATTACCATTCTGAAGTTTCACGTTCTCATTCCGTATAAGACCACGGATATCGTCAAAAAACCACCGAAGTTTAGTAAACTAATTGATCCGGTTACATGATAAAGTGCAGTCATTACACCAACCTTTTTTCTTCCACGTTTGCACATTTCCCGATTTCTTCCCGTGGATAGTATTTTGGAAAGGTATTTTATATGATTGTTCGGTTAGAACAAAATCTATTTTTTGGAACAATCTGGTCCGCTTCTTTAATTCAGAAAACCTTTAAAATCCATGCATGGTGTTTATACACACGCACTTTTTAAACCACCCTCAGTTGATATTTTTTGAGAAAGTACCTTCTGTGACAGAAATAAATACTTGTGATGTTTGTTAACATTGCCTATCATCAACACTTTGAGTATTTCAATTCGTGAAGTAAAATTGTGGGTCATTGCACACGATACAGCGCGGTGTATTGATCTGACAACGTGCGAGAGTACCACAATGTAACAGGGAAAATGCTGAAAGAACAGCAAACAATACTACGAGTATTAGAAGGTGTGATTCAGTATAGCCACCGATGTGGACAATTCGCTTCCGCGTCAACAACATCCTTTATTCACGAGTCAGCACATATGCAGCACGATATGTGGCAGAGGGTATCCCCCTACCATTGTTTCCCTATTGTGTCTCAAACATCCAAGGAATTTCCAAGGAATTCCTTTCAGTTTTTTGGGGGTGTGGGGCGTGGCGGGGCGGTGCAGGGCGGGGGTTGGGGGGGGAGGGGGTGGGGGGGGGGGGGGGGGGGGGGGGTGGGTTGGGGGGAGGGGGGGGGGGGGGTGTTGGTGGTGCGTTAACAAAAGGGAAAAGTGTGTTGAGGAATAGGGGCGTTAGGGGGCAGTCCCTCTGCCACATATCGTGCTGGGTATAAGTCAGCCAGGATCGAAAACCATCTTAGATGTAAAATGTAAAATTTAATTTAAACTATAATTTTAAAGGGCCCTAAAATGCTAAATAACATGGAGCACAGTCTTTGCTGCATAATTAGGGATTGTTTCTTGATGTAAAATAAACCCCCAAAAAGCATTATTTAACTTTACGGAATTTCACAAAAAGAGGGCGCTATTTGGGCATGTCACTGTTCTCGTGCGCATTCTATACACACGAAAAAAGTAAAGAATTTAAACTGGAATTGTGGCATACTGCCGCAGTTTTCATTTCCAGATTTCCATGGCTTACAACAGGCAACATGTAAAACAAACATATTTTTAAACAACCAATGATTATACAAAAGTTTCAGCAAAAGTGAGAAAATATTTGAATAATTTTCTGTACAGTTGAATGTTTTCCAATGTGACATCACAATTTTGATAATGAATGTGCAATTTCGTATTAGCATAAAAGCCAAAAGCTTTGATTTTTAACCCCAAAACAACTTCAAAGTACGGTTTTTATAAAAACAATTCAATGGAGTATATGCAGTTGTAAAGCATAATCATTGATAAAAATATCATTTCAGAAATATTTTAAAATCTACGATTTTTTTATCGTAGATTTTAAAAGATTTCTGAAATGATATTTCTGAAAAGTCTTTTACATGCAACTAATTTTCTCGATGTTGAAAACACAATCGCCCAAAATGACATTTACAATCGTGAGTCCCGCAATGGAGCTTATATTTTATAGATACGAAGCCGTAAGAGAAGACAACCATGGGTGAAGGGGCATGCATAATTCAGCGAGTGGGAAACACCTTGACCCATATTTTCTTGCCAAGACAGGTTATAACTTCAGCGGCCTCCGCATGTTGTAGGCCTATATGCGTATAAAAAATATGATAGCGTGTTCAAAGATTGTGTTCCGCAAGATTCAACTTTATATTTCAATATGCAAATAAAGACATTGCATTTAAAGCCGCGTGTGGTCTAGTGGGTATGAAGCGGGACTCCCAATCAGAGGTTGGGGGTTCGAGCCCCACTTCGACCAACGTGTCTGTGTCCCTGGGCAAGGCACTTAATCCCAGTTGCCTCGTCAACCCAAGCGATATATGGGAAGCTGTTAAGGGGAATGCCACAATCTAACTGCCGATAGGGTTGTGCGCCTGACCAGCAGCCACCTAGTTGAAGCGAAATGGTTCTGGTGATTCCCTGATAGCAGCGGTAATAATGGTAACATCGCCTTGAGCACCCTGCAGGTTGGATATGTGCGCTATACAAATATAATTATTATTATTATTATTATTTGCAGTAACCCAAAATTTTACTTTACGAGTTGACTAGAACAACCCGACTAAAAAGTGTTGATATAGCAATGGTAACAAACAACATGGTTTTCCCGTGGGAAAAAAATGCCAACTGCATGAAGGTGCTTTAAACAATATTGTTTTTACCATTCATTTAACACAAAAACCATGCATGAATTTTTAAGGTTTTTGAAGTATTACTGCCCTTGTTGGCTGAAATTTCTACAAGGCAGTTTATCAACATAATTTTTTAAGTTAGGTAGCCTAATGTTCCTGGAATTCGTAAAAAAAGGTGGGGGGGGGGGGGGGGGTTGGGGGGAGGGGGGGGGGGGGGGGGGTGTTGGTGGTGCGTTAACAAAAGGGAAAAGTGTGTTGAGGAATAGGGGCGTTAGGGGGCAGTCCCTCTGCCACATATCGTGCTGGGTATAAGTCAGCCAGGATCGAAAACCATCTTAGATGTAAAATGTAAAATTTAATTTAAACTATAATTTTAAAGGGCCCTAAAATGCTAAATAACATGGAGCACAGTCTTTGCTGCATAATTAGGGATTGTTTCTTGATGTAAAATAAACCCCCAAAAAGCATTATTTAACTTTACGGAATTTCACAAAAAGAGGGCGCTATTTGGGCATGTCACTGTTCTCGTGCGCATTCTATACACACGAAAAAAGTAAAGAATTTAAACTGGAATTGTGGCATACTGCCGCAGTTTTCATTTCCAGATTTCCATGGCTTACAACAGGCAACATGTAAAACAAACATATTTTTAAACAACCAATGATTATACAAAAGTTTCAGCAAAAGTGAGAAAATATTTGAATAATTTTCTGTACAGTTGAATGTTTTCCAATGTGACATCACAATTTTGATAATGAATGTGCAATTTCGTATTAGCATAAAAGCCAAAAGCTTTGATTTTTAACCCCAAAACAACTTCAAAGTACGGTTTTTATAAAAACAATTCAATGGAGTATATGCAGTTGTAAAGCATAATCATTGATAAAAATATCATTTCAGAAATATTTTAAAATCTACGATTTTTTTATCGTAGATTTTAAAAGATTTCTGAAATGATATTTCTGAAAAGTCTTTTACATGCAACCAATTTTTCTCGATGTTGAAAACACAATCGCCCAAAATGACATTTACAATCGTGAGTCCCGCGATGGAGCTTATATTTTATAGATACGAAGCCGTAAGAGAAGACAACCATGGGTGAAGGGGCATGCATAATTCAGCGAGTGGGAAACACCTTGACCCATATTTTCTTGCCAAGACAGGTTATAACTTCAGCGGCCTCCGCATGTTGTAGGCCTATATGCGTATAAAAAATATGATAGCGTGTTCAAAGATTGTGTTCCGCAAGATTCAACTTTATATTTCAATATGCAAATAAAGACATTGCATTTAAAGCCGCGTGTGGTCTAGTGGGTATGAAGCGGGACTCCCAATCAGAGGTTGGGGGTTCGAGCCCCACTTCGACCAACGTGTCTGTGTCCCTGGGCAAGGCACTTAATCCCAGTTGCCTCGTCAACCCAAGCGATATATGGGAAGCTGTTAAGGGGAATGCCACAATCTAACTGCCGATAGGGTTGTGCGCCTGACCAGCAGCCACCTAGTTGAAGCGAAATGGTTCTGGTGATTCCCTGATAGCAGCGGTAATAATGGTAACATCGCCTTGAGCACCCTGCAGGTTGGATATGTGCGCTATACAAATATAATTATTATTATTATTTGCAGTAACCCAAAATTTTACTTTACGAGTTGACTAGAACAACCCGACTAAAAAGTGTTGATATAGCAATGGTAACAAACAACATGGTTTTCCCGTGGGAAAAAAATGCCAACTGCATGAAGGTGCTTTAAACAATATTGTTTTTACCATTCATTTAACACAAAAACCATGCATGAATTTTTAAGGTTTTTGAAGTATTACTGCCCTTGTTGGCTGAAATTTCTACAAGGCAGTTTATCAACATAATTTTTTAAGTTAGGTAGCCTAATGTTCCTGGAATTCGTAAAAAAAGGTTTTATCTGTAAATGACATCTTTAAGGGGGAGTTTACCATTTGATTTATTCATAATTTACATATTAAAGACAATTCATGTGCGGCATAGTAGTCCACGAATATAAGGTATTTTTAAAAAATGTTTAATTATAATAAACATGTAAATAAATGACCATCATTTTTTAAAAATGTTTGGATTTATTTGATATAATTCAATCGTGCTTTATTTAAACATTTGAAATTTGGCACGCGTGCTGTGGAAGACTAGGTATTAACTTTGAAAAGATACGCTTGATGGAAAAGAATTTAATTCTAAATTTTAAAACGTAATAAACATCAAAGTTTTCGGTAATTGTTTTGGGGGGAACTGTTTGCGTTAATGTAGTAAGGTTATTTTGTATGAACCAAAAACCGCCATTTTATCCACTTTCGTTTTTAATTTGCCATCCAGAAAGTTCGTTTTCGAAGAAAATGTATGCCCCTCACTATGAATAATTTATTAGAAAAGAAACTGGACCTTTTTGTCATACAACTCTTCGATGGCTATAAATATTTAAAGAAAAACAGGGAAAAACGCTGAACCTACTGTTTATTATGAGATTTTTCTCTCTCATTAAAGGGCCATGAAATGGTATTTTTATCACTGAAATCTATGCTATGCAGCCCTACTTTGGGTTGTTTTGGGGGTTAAAATCAAGGTTTTTGAATTTTATGCTAATGGAAATTTACATTCATGAGCAAAGTTGTGATATCACATTAGGCAAACACAGGAAAATTTAATTCAACTGTGCACGAAAGATTGCACTATTTTCTCCACCTTGCTGAAACTTGTGTAACCCATGGCTGTTTGTCATGAGTTTGTTGTACTACCTGCCTGTTGTAAGCCATGAAAAAACTAAGGCTGGAAACTGCAGCAATTTTCCACAATTCCAGTTTGAAGTCTTATGTTTTTTCTTTGTGTTCCTAAAGTGAATACCCCAAAAATCGCCCTCTTTCTGTGAGTTTATGTACATAAATTTTCAAAGTTGAAAAACACCACCTTGGCATCAAAATAAACAGAAGTATTGTCTTTCTAAACAAGTAATCATTGATATACAAAAAACTGTGCATAAGATTACTTAGCATTTCAGTGCCCTCTAAGTGATTGATCTGTATTCAGGTTGGTTTTATTTTGTTATTTTGCAATTTAAGAATCGCGTATTGCTTCAAGGTACATACTGTATGCATATATAGCAGGGGATGAAATAGCGACAACGTGTTGCAAATAGCACAATATTCAAAGTTAATTGATCGTGGCACCAAACGAGCGTATTAACTGCCGAAAATAAACACCATACTGCCACGGACAGGACACGAGGCCTCGTGGGCATGCAACGACCAGGCATAGAAACATCCGTTAAATATTTCAAGCTGATAATACGAGCACAGTACTCATGAGGCTACTTTGCTAACGCTGAAACGCCGTGAATTGCGCGGATCACTTGTTGGCTAACGACCCCTTTTAATGGCCCCGCTTTACGGATAACATTAGTGGAAATTGCCCTTATCTGTTTTGTTTTTCAACAAGATTATTAAGTGGTTCTCTCGAGCCTGTGGTTTTGGTGAGAGTACAAGAAAAATGCCGCAGGTTAAATTCTCGTGCGGATGGAGCGCGCGGACGAGAATACAGGAATACGCGCGAGAGATGCCACGAGAGACAAACATCAACCTTGTCCTCAGGGTAAATGTAATGCGCCGCGTGTGACATTTCCTTTTCAGAAGATGGGACTGAACTCCATAACCATGCTTTGAAATCAATGGAGTTTCAGCCGTGTTTTTCTAAGACGTTTTTTTCGAGACGGTTACCTTCTTCCAAAATCTTTGAGTGCCACTTATTGAACAGATACGCCAACACGTGAAAAATACAGAAGTGAACACAAACATTTTGCAAAACATCAACACAGAAGAGTGCATGACCATTAGGCCTAGAGTGACTTTCCCTTACGAAAATGTACTGTGGTATTACACTAAAAAATACCACATGACATTACCACAGAAAATATTCCTGTGTTTTTTGGGACATTACCCCCGGATTTTGTCTTGTGGTATTCCTGTGGTAAATTCCTGTGGTAAAGTTCCTGTGGTAAATCCCTGTGGTATCGAGTCATCGACACTGTAATATTCCTGTGATAACAATCCTGCGGCAATCAAGTCAATCGAAATTTTGCCAAACTTTAGTTTATCCAACTCAAAGCTGCAAACCATGCAGCTAAGGTCAGTTCAGTAGTGGTTCAGAGGTGTATGCAAATTGTATTTATGCACATTTCTATTTTATCAAATGAGTAAAATGTCAATTCAGAACATAATACAGTATAATGGCACCCATCAGCATTCTGCATCAGGGCAAAATTGGTGCACTGCATTTCAATTTGCATATTCATGTCCACTTGTTTCTGTGGTACTTTGTTCTTGTGATGCCTTTGTTCCTGTTGTACTTTGTTCCTGTGGTACTTTGTTCCTGTAGTACTTTGTTCCTGTGATACCTTGTTCTTGTGATACCTTGTTCCCGTGGTACTTTGTTCCTGTGTCTACTTTGTTCTTGTGATACCTTGTTCTTGTGGTACTTTGGTTCCTGTGGCACTCTGTTTCTGTGGTACTTTGTTCCTGTGGAACTTTGTTCCTGTGATACCTTGTTCATGTGATACTTTGTTCCTGTGGTACTCTGTTCTTGTGATACCTTGTTCTTGTGATACCTTGTTCTTGTGATACCTTGTTCTTGTGGTACTTTGTTCCTGTGGTACTTTGTTCTTGTGATACCTTGTTCCTGTGGTACTTTGTTCCTGTGTCTACTTTGTACTTGTGATACCTTGTTCTTGTGGTACTTTGGTTCCTGTGGCACTCTGTTTCTGTGGTACTTTGTTCTTGTGATGCCTTGTTGCTGTGGTACTTTGTTCCTGTGATACCTTGTTCCTGTGGTACTTTGTTCCTGTGATACCTTGTTCCTGTGGTACTTTGTTCTTGTGGTACCTTGTTCTTGTGGTACCTTGTTCATGTGGTACTTTGTTCCTGTGGTACTTTGTTCCTGTGGTACTTTGTTCCTTTGCTGGTTATATGCACCTGCTAGTTTCATTCATTTTACAAAAAAAACGACAGGATGGGGTGTTCTGTGTTATTACTTTACCACAGAAATCATGCGACACTCTGATGGATTTGTTTCCTTTTGGTAATTTCTGTGGTATCTACAGTACCCGTGCCACAAGAATACCACAGGACCAGGATATCTAGTATTAGCATTACTACACACATTTGTGTGGTACTCTTAAATTTATGTGTATACCTGTACCACAAGATTACCGCATGCAGGACCACACAATCTAGCATTGGCATTATGTACAAAGGCAGATCCAGCCTCAATAAAATACAGGAATACAATGGAATTTAGGGGGTCGGTCCCCCTGAAATCCATTGTATTCATGATGTACCACACACATTTGTGTGGTACCCTGCTGATATGTTTTTTCCTGTGGTAATTCCTGTGATAAAATTCATGTAGGCCCTATCACAGGACATTTTCGTAAGGTTTTTGGATGAAACAAAGGAAATGTGAAATAATTCAAAAACTTGACACACTTTAGCCGCTCAGGGATTCATAAGTTGGTTGTATGTCTTTTATGCATAAGCAATGCCGCAAATGGGAACCACCCGTGATGTGATCGGAAGGACTTACCGCACGTGAAATTGTAGCTCTCCCGGCCGGCTACGAATAAATATTTTGCGTATATGCACACTGTACCATGCATTATCACAGAGCCAGCACCCCCGGGCCAGCACCTTAATTTGAAAGGGGACGACAGTTCCTTCTAAAGTGCGTCACACACCCGAAATGTATTAGGCATGACTTGGTATGCACCGGTCTGAGATAAACTTACCTAAATAAATCCGCATTTTGATGACAGGCAAATCGATGCAATTTTTTAATGATGATTTGAAAATTATAATAATACATGTAAAGATGGTATGTATAACCAGTACTCCCAATTTAAAAGAGGAAACATAATTCTAGGAATATTTTTACTAGCTCTTTAAAGCCCCAATACATCATTGACCCAACATTTTACTTCACGAGTTGACAAGAACAATGGTAACAAACACCACATTATTTTTATTTTCGTGTAAAATGATACCTTCGTGGGAGAAATTGCATGCCAACTGAAGGTGTTTTTTGTGTTAAGTTGTCTGCAGACAAATTTTTCACCATTCATTCATACACAAAAACCATGCATGTATTTTTAAGGTTTTCTGAAGTATTACTGCATCTTTGTGGCTGAATTTTCTACAAGGCAGTTTATCAACATGTTACCTCTGCTATGGTCGTACCTGCTTATTACAAAATATGCAAGGTACTTAAGGCAAGGGTCAAGCAGATTTTCCTACCCTTACATCCCCATGTAAATTAGCAATATAAATAACATCCCGTATTATTATCTCCCATCACCAGTTCTGACACGGTGATGTGGGACCTTGGCATTTTCAATCCCATCTTCATTTGGCAGCGTGCTGGCGGCTAATTCCTGGAACAAGATTTCGGCTCCCGGGGCTTTTTCAGCGGGAGTACAGCGGACCTGTCGCCGCATGTCTACCGTGTGAGCCTCGGGGGGCAGCAAACTCGTCTTGTTGACCGCACGCACCGCGTCAACTTGCAACGGCCAAAATCGCTTTGGACATGACGATGGTGCGTCGCGCTCGCGGTTCACGAAACGGCGGCCAGGAGACAATTACAATAGGGACCATTAGAAATGGTACGCGTACGGGAAACGTATGCGGCTGGGAAAAACTGGATGGTTGTACCAACAGTTTGTGCGGTTATTTGTCTGCACAGCATAGGTAATGTGACTTTTTACATCAATATAACCATGCATGTAGGCCTACACATCCGCACATTTCTTGAACAGCCACGCAAAATTGTGATATAACAACCCAGATTTTGCAAGCCGCACACGTTTCCCGTACGCGTACCATTTATAATGGTCCCTATTGTTACCATGCGTCATGCACGAGTCGGTGTTTTTTGCTTTTATTACAGCACCATTTAAAGACAGATTACATGATTGGAAAACATTTAAAAACAGGAACAACAGCATTACATAAATGAAGAATAATGTTGATAAACTGTCTTGCAGAAATTTCAGCTGTACATAGATGCAGTGATATTTGCATTATTTTATATATATTTTTTTGAATATTTTAAAAATGTGTGTGCGGACAATCTTCTTCAAGAAACCACCTTCAGTTGGTAATTTATCCCACAAAGGTATACTATTTTACACGTGTGGTGTTTGTTATCAGTGCTATTTAGTAGGGGTTTCTTGGCAACTCATGCAGTAAAATTTTGGATCAGTGCAAATGATGTAATGGGGTTTTAAAGAGCGGTACTACTTGGTTGACCAAGAGAACGATGCCCTTTAGACTATGCACAATGTACACAGTTTGGACAAAACCCCGTATTCTTCCCATGCCGTTTTCATCTACTGCCCTGTTTTCCTCCACTGCAGAAGCCAAAATACCGATCAGTAAATTAACTCCATCCATTCTCCCATGTTTTAGAGTTGACACAACGAAGAAACACAATCCCATACAATCCAGCACCCGAACAGTGTGACACTGTTACAGACTTAACACCTGCGGCATATCCCCACCAAAATTGATGTCAATCGTTTGCTGCATTGTTTCTGGCGGTGTCTGCATGTAATTGGATATCTCGATATATTCACCTGATCGAACGTAAAAGCTGAAAACTATACACACCGGCATATATAGCATTTCCCCAGGCGTGCATATATTGATTGTGCAAACAACGATGTTTCGCGATGGAAATGGTGCACAACCCCTGCTTTGGTTACATGTCAGTTACATATCATGTGTCGTGTTCAATAATAAAATGTTATCATAGAAGCTATTCCGCCGCCAATAATGTTAGATATTAGGGTAACATATCACTTGCATATGCCCCTGCTAACACTTATGGTTTCCCCTCTTCAAAGGTACCCACCTTTTGACTACATGTACGCGGAGACTACATTTAATACTAAAGCCAAATTAGCTGGCACTCTACGCAAGACTTGCATAGATAAAAAAAAGTTCCATCCGTAAAATGATACAATGACACTTTTAAAATTTTAAAGGCCCAGTGGATCATTTGCAATGACCCCAAAAAGTAATCGACGAGTTTACAGGGGAAAAGTTCTGAAAGTAAAGATTGAATTAATAGCAACTATCCATTGAAAGGTTTTCGCTCAAAATGATATAATTTTACCAGAAAATAATCCGTAAAGATGAAATTATTTAGATCGTTTGCAAACGATTTACTTATTTTTGGTTCGCATCTACGCGGTCCAAAATGCATGGGCGCTGTGTACTCCGTGTGCGTGTTCCAACGCGATGCATTTTTATGGGTCGCGCGCACACGCAGTATGTGCGCCGCAGAGTGCATGACGCAAGCCACATAGTATACCCGATCAACTGAGAACGAATATTTGAAACACCCCGCCAAGACCAGGAAAATGCATATGGATTTTCATGGTTTTTTTAAACGTGGTACATTTGACAAAGCTGAAACTTCTTCGGATGAGTTTGTTGATGTCTTTCTTTTGATTTATAATGGTTTTAGTCGCAGAATCGCTCAAAAACAGATCATCTACAGGGCCTTTAACGAGCCCAAACTATTATCCTTAGCTCAAAAATACACACGTGTGTGTATAAATGGATCCCTTCTTGTCCGATTCTCTGGTTACAATCAGAAACGCGCAAACAAAGAAAAAATCCATTGTGAAGTTTAGAAAAACCGCCGCCATTTCTTTCCTTTCTTCTTGACATTGATACAAATGGGGTACGGTTATTTCTGTGGTATAAGACCGTGTCCGAAGTGGACAAGGTATCTATACTAAACGTGCATGCGTAATTTTAAGATGTAGCATATCTACTTTCAAAAGTAAGCCACTTATTTTCTCATACTCACTAACTTCAACCGACTTCAAAGTGCTTATACTTAGAAGATGTCTACTTCAAATGTGTTTACCCAGAAAAATCAACAGTCATTGCAATAAAAATAAAAAGATCACCAAGGGCATTAAATGCACAGCCTCGTCAGCAATGCGCGCGCGCCAAATTCGTGCCACGAAATACGCAGCTTCATGCCTTTTTATAAGGCGCACTCATGTGTACAATTCACTGTGCCACTAACTACCATTGTACTGTGCCTTTGTTTTCTGTACAGTTGATAGTCAGAGAACCAGCCTAAACAGGACGGTGGATTTACACAATTTCTTGAAAATGCACGGACAGAGTTTTTCATCGTTTTCTTGGAACATGCATGGAAAACGTACCGAGGTGAATCATTCACAGGTTGGTTTTTATCATACATATCTTCAATCACACATAGAGATAACGCCGTTTGTTAACAGTTGTTCCGATCTTGTTATCTATCATTAACAATGACTTTGTGAAAAAAAGTAATGTGTTTTACCCCGGGTCCGCAAGCGCGCCGCAACTGTTTTCCCTTTACAGCGCGTCGTTCCGACATTCCCGGAAAGAAAATAAAAACATACAGAATGAAACCGTGTTTCAACAAATTACAATCAGTGTAATGGATTAGCAATGGCTTACCTGGATTTCCCTGGCGTGGTACATGACAATGAGAACCAGCAGGCCAATTGTGGTAAGACTGATGCATGCTTTGAGTACGTACGAATATACAGAGTCCTGTCAAACAAGAAAGTGAAAATAATCCATGTTATAGTTGTGCAATTACTTAGATACAGTTGAAGTCAGAAGTAAATACAACTGTATGCATCCAAGTGTTAAAACTCGTGTGCTTACACCATGTTTGTAACAGTCTTTACTAAAGTCTTGATTTTGTGGAATTCCTCACGTGCATGCAGTATACTTAAAAACATAGCTTGTACACCTTGCAATGGTTCGGGTAGTCCTGTTTACCGTTTTGGGTGATGATGGTATTGGTGTACTTGTATTTATACTTCTGACTTCAACAGTACTTACTTAGCAGAAAGTGCTCCTTTTATTAAATTGTGGCTTTATTTTGTCAGATTCCAGTGCTAATTGTACCACGTACCTTAAAAACCTGGTGATCGCGGCCGAAATAGGGGCCTGTTTTCGCGATCACAACCAGAAACATGTTTCTGACGTAACTGCAGATTCAACCAATTGCAGGCTTTGGTCGTCGGTAACAGACGCCGTCCATTGGTTGAATCAGTCATTACGTCAGAAACCTGTTTCTGCTTATGGTCGCGAAAACATGCACCAGGCTTTGAATTTTTATCGTCAGTGTACTCAAATTGTAAGATTACGTAACCCCACGGTATGCTGCTGTGAGACGTCAGGTCGCTCGACATTTTGTTAGCAGGCCGATACCTGACGTCTTACAACCGTGTTTTGTTTGGTAATTTGGGTGCATTAACGGTGCACTGACTATTTAGTTTCGACGTCGAAGACTCAGTTACAAAATTTCCGTGATGCGAGAAATAAAAGTGTTTAGAATGGTTATAATACATGTTTAAATTTTGACATATTTTTTTCTGCATCAACTTACGTTGCAAAGAAGACTAATTTTCTGTGTACATTATTTTAATTGTCAACTGCATTTGTGAACACCCGCATCTTTAAATGATTATTAGAATATTTCATAATCAACCAAATGTACTCGAACACGAACAAGAGTACTCGAAAGCTAACAACTGAACAAATTATTAAATTATCAAATAATTACTCAAATATATTGCGAACAGATTTATTTACACTTGGAAACATTATTCGGGCAATTTTTACAAATTCTGTCTGGTGATTTTCACGTCAGATTTTATAAAAATTCTTCTTGTTTCATCAGACTCTGATGAGGCCCAAAGTACTGGTAAAGTGGTACCTTTGTGGCAGGCATAACTCGCTTTATTTCAAGGTGTATTAAAAATAATTATTATTCTATTTTCGTTAAGGGTCACACTCGTGCACCTGCCATTTTGTCTACCTCGATCCCAACTGTTCCTATAGACATATAGCACTGTATACAACCATTCTCACTCGTGCACCTGCCATTTTGTCTACCTCGATCCCAACTGTTCCTATAGACATATAGCACTGTATACAACCATTCTCACGCTAAATTTTTCAAATATTTTGCTGGATTTAATGGACTCTTGTGAGCTCGATGTGCCAGTGGGTTGGGAATTTATGAGAAGTTTTTTAGCGAGCATGTTTTGATAGGCACGGGGTTTTTCAGAATGATTTTTCTGCCATCAAAGACAATATTTACATCGTAAAACTTCCACGGCGCGTCAGCTCTTGCATTGTGTGTTTTTACCACTGCAAAGAAAATTAAATATTTTGGTAACTGCGCCAATTTCTGTACACAGGAATTAAATGACACACCGACGACTGTTTGGCGTATGATAAATCTCATTGTCATGCAACGCGTAAGATATAAATCAAGCAGTTTTTGTGGAACCTGGCAAAAACAAGTCGACGGCAGGACCGCTCGGGAGACACTGGTCCTAAGGGTGATATTTGGTGGTATGTATACCGTGGCTATAGCACGACAAAATGATGAATAATATGGCCGCATTGTTGACATTTTGAGATGTATACATGTGAGAGTGATTAATGGGTTTTCTATTTTTACCAAATGTGTTCTTAGTCTTACCCTTATGAGCAAGTTCCATTCGCGACTATAGAGTTGACCACTGGTCAAACGTCATCCTGGCAACACACATGCGCACTAATGTTCAAGTGCAAATGCCTCTGGCTTAACAGTAAACTGGTTCCGCGCGAAACGCTGTATCAGCTCAATACCATGATGGGTACCAGCAACCAGTACCAGCAACCGTGCCCTATAAACTGGTTGCAAATGGTCGACCAGACATGACATGTATTTCCCCGCGTTACGAAGTATAGACTGCCGAAGTGTGACGTGCGTTGCCATGGCGATTGGATCTAAACTATCATGGCCGTCGGGAAAAGTACCATTAGAAAAGCACTGGGACACGGTTGAGTGATTTTTAGTTTAGATCCAATTGCCTAGGCAACCAACAAAAGGTGACGTATTCACTTCGGCAGTATATAGCGGGGAAAATATGTCTGGGCGTTGCACTCAAGCGATACGCTTGATTTGGTCCGGGCATGAAAGGTCCGGAATGAAAGGGCCGGAATGTACAGGTGCTTGCACAAAGGGTGCAGTGAGGTGGAGATAGACCGTGCAGTAGTGGTAGTCATTCTAGCTTCAGAAGCCATACTGCACGGGTCAGCTTTTATATAAAAGTTTGCAAACGGCAAAGTTTTTGGTAGTAACTTCAACGAAAGGACACAATGTTTTTCTTAATCATTAAGACAAATAATAGATTTCTGACAAGGTTTTCCTAGAGTGTTTTACCTTATCTAGTTTTATCTCTGGTTCTTTACCCTGGGTCAAGAAGTCTCCAAATATTTATTCTTTTTAAACTTGGTGGTGGTATTTCAGCAAGTGTAAAGAAAGGGTTCATGCAACAATGTCAATAATTTACAAATATGCTGAACTACATGTATATAGTATCAAATTTACGAGTTGTATTTTGTTTAAATAAATACAGGTCGACCGTGCATTAACTCGGCAGGCTACCCGCAATTAAACGAAATTGGTTTGATTGGTTAGAAGTTTGACAGCGTACGATGGTTTAGAACAGACTAACCATCGTTGACTGGACCGTGTTTGGTTGGAAATAGTCGACTGACTATTTAGTTGAGTGCCCCCACTCCGTGGGCGGGGGACTTATTGTGTTTGCCGGAGCAACGGTGAACTGAATTTTAAAGCAACCAAGACCATTCACATTTGACCTCCAATTTTGCGCATTTTGTACATTTGATTTTGGCATAGATTGCCTTTTATTTTCACATGGAGGGTCTAAATTTTGACCCACAATTTCACGTGTCATTCCGGCCGCCCCATCTCAATCAACGTATATAGGCCTACATGTACACAATTTCCTCGCTATCTACAGGGCGTATAGGCCTACGGTAAAAACATTTGCAGACATCCACTACGGGGGTCGTTTTTACACTTCAAGTCTGAGATCGCGTATACTTCACCCATTATGAGAAGTACATGTACCCTATGCTAACTGGTATAGTATACACGAAGTCAGATTTGAAATAAGTCTATAAAAACGACAGGAACTTCGCCCTGTAGTGGATGTCTGCAACTTTTCTTACCGGTACGCCCTGCTATCTATACCCTACAGCCCACTCAATCCAGACAGAGTGAGACTTGCGGACAACCGTGACATACGGGGGTGGGGACTAACATTGTTGGAAAGAACATACTCCTCTAGTTAATTATATAGCGTGAATCGAACTTGCCTCTTGCTGCACACCAAAATTACGACGCGAGGAAGATGACTAGGCGTGTTGTTACACAAATCATGCTTGGGGAAACCGGTTTTGAAATTACAATTGCAGTACGACACAAACGCACTTCAATTAACCTTTTGCATATCTATGCAAATTCTGAACGAGTTCACACTATTCCTTTTGAGAACTAAGTACATTTCAGCAGAGTCATTAATTGTTTCAGTTAATAGATATCAAAGTGACAAATCAGCAAAATTGGTGTTACGCATGCATGGGACACTCTTCAATAACGCAAAAAGCATTGCGCAATTCACATAGGCCTACATGTACATATATTTCTAAAACAATTATTCCGAAACAATTATTCAAAATTTGTAGGTGCACATAAGCTTGGTAATGCCCAACACAAGACATTTCATGAAACATGTGAAACAACTGACAGTTATTGTCGCACGATTTAGCATTTTCATGTTTTTTTTAAAAACACTCCAACAGGCAGCGACAAGCATGCATGCCCGCCGACAAAAGGGCAAAATATGTGGTGCATGTTGCACCACTTATTGGTCTTCAGTCCTTCACTTGTTTCGTTTCACTAAACACTTAATGGGTATATACCCTTTGCAAAATAAAAGAATATACAATCATCATTTATAATAGGCCTACAAGAAAAAGAAAGTAATGGTTTTTCCCCTGCGTGGAAAAATGGACGCATTATCTTTAATACCCAATTTGTCATCACTACCCATCAGGGGAGGAGCTGGTTTGATTCCAATTTGAGCACTTATAAAAAGTAATGGGGCAATTTGTGCGTTGATGTGTATGAAAGAGTGCTTTCTGGCACTTAAAACGGTTAAGCGTATGGTATATTGCAAATGCCGCACTTGACTGCCGAACACAGTGGCAGTCGAGTAGTATACCGAGTACCCCGAGTCACTCCAATGTACAATGTTGTTATTAATAATGGCATCTTCGGAAACGAGGGTCCCTTTTGCCATACGGTGTTAGCTTTAACTACTTTAAAGATGAATTTAGAAACACGAGAAAATTGCAGTGCCCCAACTGGGATTCGAACCAGGTCCTTGGCTTACATGCTCTACAGCCGAGCTATCTGGGCATCCCGCCAGAGCACCACAACAATCTCGTGTTTGTCTCTCTTTTTCCAACAATGCAGTGGGGCAAATCCACTTTCAAATTCATCTTTCAATTATCAATCCTGTTATATACCTTTAACTACTTTATTATCAACCTATGAGATGACGAAGGAGGAGATGCAGTTTTAGAAGTGGGAGGAAAACCCCAAGGAAAATCTCCTGGGGAAAAAAGCCACGCGGTCAAGTAGTGTAAACTCAATCCACATACACGCCCAGGAGTCGAACCCGGGACGGTGGGGAAAGAACCACTACGCCAACCCACACCATCAATGGACCTGAAACATAATGACGTCACGGTTTGCTGACATACGTGCTTTCCTACGGTCCTAATTCGTCTGGTACCCTGAGACTCCTCCATGTACGCGCATGTAAGCAAACCATGACGTCATTATGTTTCAGGTTCACTGTCGATGAAGCTTTGTTATATCCTTGGAACATCATCTTCCTTTCGCAACGGTCTTTCCTGCACACGTACCTTGCCAAGAACCCTTGCTGAAACGACTTATACTGGGCTGTATTTCAGGAATATTGATTAGCCAGTGACAGTGATCGCAACTGACTAATCACGCGACGCGCATGTTTCTCGGTCATCGCATGCAGTGCCGATATACTAAAGCGCGCGTGCACGTACGTTGCACGTAGCGCGACATTCAAAATGCATCATAGCTACGGATGCTGTGCCAATCACGCGCCTCGCTCCGTTTAATGGTAGCGTCCACTTTTACTAGGGGGTGGGGTTTAATGTTTAAATGAACAGTCACTGTAAGGGCGTTTTTTAATAGGCCTATCTTTATTCAGATGAAATGCGTTTAGCTTTTAGCGAAATATAGTAAGTCTTCCTTCAGTTACGAACATTCATACTGCGTGCAAGATAAAATGATATACATGTACATAAAAAGATCTCCCCACACAAATTTTGGTAATTGCCGCTACGATGTCGCGAGATAAATAACACGCGAGATGATTGTTCGAAACGGCTTCATTAAAAGGTCAAAAGATCAAGGTCAAAAGATATCTTGCCTCTCATTGGTCGAACAGCCCATAGTATAAGTCGTTTCAGCAAGGGTTCTTGGCAAACTAGGTACGTGTGCAGGAAAGACCGTTGCGAAAGGAAGATGTTGGAACATCGGCTTTCTACTAATTTATCCGTGACGTAGATCAAATTACGTAATATCCAGTTTTTATCCGTACATTTTGAAACCGACCTAACCACACATACCAGCCCATTCAATGATTGGATAGAGCGGTTTTGTACGTGGGTTACTGTGCACACCTTTTAATACGCTCAACCATTGTTACATAAAGGCCCAAGGACGGTATTACAATGGTCATACAGTGCGTAAACCGTCTGGTTTCGCGATGAAATCGATAATTTCATTGACACCAAGTTGTTACAAGACAGGGCACAAACAACAGACGTTACTATAGAATGAAAATAATAGGTTACTGTGTGAATGCTCTGACTGTAGGTGACGCATTAAGCCGGCCTTCCACTGTGCATTTTGTTTTGTTACGATTTGTTACGATTCCTTAATATACGAGTTCGTAGTGCTTCGCAGGTTGTTGCAGGTTATCGCATGTCGTAGACTTTTTTTACGATCTTTATGATTTGCTACAATGTTTTCGTACGATTTCCTACTATTCACATTTCCTGCCGGAACTTTGGGCATTTGGTTTCAAGATGGCAGCGCAGCAACAGGTCATGGCCTTTGAGCAGGATGTTTTTGGGTGTGGTCGTAAGTCGAAGGTGTCACCTCGGTTGGCAAAAAAGGTGTGCCGATAAGCCAGCAACAATCCCCGCATCACCATGAAAGGTCTCATGAACAGCCTTGGCGACCAAGATATCCAGGCAGACACTTTAGCACACATTGCATCGGGGAGGTCTCCATGGCCGCCGACCTATAGAAGACGCCACTCCTGAGGCAGAGACATCGGGAAGCTCGTCTGGCCTTTGCTAACGCACACCTGGACAATGATCCAAGCTTCTGGTTATCGATTATGTGGTCAGACGAGACAAAAATTGAGCTTTTCAGGCACATAGATGTTGCTTATATGTCTGGCGAAAGAAAGGGGAAGCGTACAATCCAAAGAACACGGTCCCAATCGTCAAACATGGAGGTGGTAGCATCATGCTGTGGGGATGCTTCTCGGCAAATGTGACTGGAAATCTCGTCAAAGTGGATGGGATCATGAAAAAGAAGCAGTACATTAAGATCATCGATGAAAACATCAAGCAGTCCACTGAGAAACTCCAGCTTGATCAACACTGGACCTACCAGCAGGACAACGATCCGACAAGTACTGCCAAGGCAGTCACGAAATGGTTCGAAATGTGGATGTTCTGGAGTGGCCGAGCTAAAGCCTAGATCTGAACCCGATCGAGAATCTATAGAGGGAACTCAAGACTCGGGTGATGGCAATGAAGCCTTCAAAGCTCATGACCTTGAGACTTTTGCAAAGGAGGAGTGGGCGAAAATCCCGGTGGAAACATGCCAAATCCTTGTAAGCCGATACAGGAACCGTTTGGAGGCAGTCATAAAAAAAGGCTTTTCTATTGATTATTAAGAGTGACTTTATTAAGGGTATGAATAATTATGGACATGTCCTTTTTTGGAAATATGTCAATAAAATACCCCCAAAATAATATATTACAGAAAATGTCACTTGTTGTTATTCTTTCAGTTGTTTGCCACGTACTGATCATAAGTAAGCCAGACGAAACTTACTCATTTATTAACATGATTCAAAATACTCAAAAAATTACAAGGGGTATAAATAATTTTGGGCACAACTGTAGATTGCCATGCACGGACACCCAAAAAAATGCCCTGTTGTGACTTAAAAACCATGCATGCTTTCTCAACTTCATGCATAGGAACTTATCTACCGGTAATGCTAATTATGTCAACATTGAATACCTTGATCTTTGTGACTTGTACAGACTCCCAACACTCAAACACAGAAGAGATGTCAATGATTGTTTGTTTTTGTATAAACATTTCCACAACTTTTTCTCTACCACAGATTCCAACCCATTTAGCTTACATACTCCAGCAATACGGACAAGGCATGCACACAAACACATCCTCCACGTCCCATGGAGTCGCATTGAGGTGACAAAGCGTGGCTTTATCTCAAGGATTTCGTCCACCTACACTCTCAGAACGCTGGTTAAAATATCACTGGTTAAAAATCAGTTGGTTAAAAATCTCCCAATGTTGGTTAAATTCTCTGAGTTGGGTAAATTTTTCTTTAACCAGGGGTTGGTTAAGAAATATACTGCTTTCTGGTTGGGTAAACTGCGGGTT
This sequence comes from Henricia sp. BOLD:AAB3569, assembly GCA_037783545.1. Classification (NCBI taxonomy): domain Eukaryota; kingdom Metazoa; phylum Echinodermata; class Asteroidea; order Spinulosida; family Echinasteridae; genus Henricia; species Henricia sp. BOLD:AAB3569. Next base: position 43,718 of record JBBELK010000936.1, read on the forward strand.
GTGTAAAATATAAGATCAGAGGGCTGTATTTTAACCAACTATGGTTATAATTCACACCCCCCACAAAGCGAAAGTTGGTTAAAAATTTCGCCCAACCATGTCACGTGGTGTCCAGTGAAAGCCACCATTGGTTAGTGACTCGGTTGTCTGCAGAAAAGCAGCAGCGATAAAATGCCAACGCGCGTTCGTTTTGTGTGTGTGCCTTGTATGTGTAAAACTATACACAAACGTATACAGGACTGTGTCATGGCGGATGTGTTGACGGCAAATTTGCAAAATGTAGTCGTGTTTCCGAGCCGAAACAACTAATTTAAGGTAAGTTCTGCCTCGTTAATTGTCTGGTCTGATCGGTGAATGGTGGGGAGACATTTTAGTGGTTGCTAGCGGTCGGTTTTGGAAACCTTTCTCGAAGATTTAAGCCGAAAGTGTTATTTTTTACCCGTACGGGTTGTCACGAGTATAACGTTACTTACACGTTGTAGGCCGGCCGTGTGCACGTGCAGCGAGTGCGGGCCGCGCCACAAACTACATCATACATGTGTACACCATACTCGCTACGCACGGCCTATATACGTGTAACTTTTCCCCACCACTCCCGCCGGGCTGCCCCACCTGTACGGCAGGGTTGTCACTTTTCGAATGACAATTCTCCACCCGTGGGGCAAAATTTGGGTTACAAACTCCGAGTCCCCACCCATGGGGCAAAAGATGCACGTTTTGCTCCCTGTGCGCTGACAATTTGATTTCCATGCGTTTAAGTCCCACCCTGGGGCACGGAAATCGTCGGACCAAATCCCCACCTAAGGGGTGGGGCATCGCGGGGTGGGGTAGCGCGGGGGAGAGGTGGGGGCAGTGATAGGTGCAATATTAATAATAATAATGAATATTTGTAATGCGCCGGTATCCATTAGAAAGATTATCAGATGCTATTAGTTTAATAGTAGTATGAATGGATGGGTCACATATACCGCCTTTGGTTCTTACTAATAGTTAATAGTCCTTGTTTCATTTTGTTTATCCACAAAGGAGGGGATGATCGGATCGGATTTGGCATCTTGGCAGCAACTGTTACTCGACAACAACTATGACAGCAGAAGCCAAGGCGGCATAACCACTCATCGTGCACATCAGTTGATCTGACTAGGCTACTGCTAAGCAAGGCTTCGGCGTGAACCACGTCTTCTTGATCAAAGCTTCATTTTGACCACTTTTTCGACACAACTACAGGTTGAGTAAAAAAAACTATACACTTTTAAAATTACTTGTTGTGTTTCAGTGTATTAATATTTATTTGGGATGTTTTGACAACGTGTATTTTGGATAAGTTCTGGTGTGTTATTTGGTAGCAGTTCAATTAAATTATGTTTCATGCATGACCGCACATGAGGCAAATAAGGGTGTCGGGTGGAACACGACTTGCGCCAATTCAGTATGGCTAGGAAAAAGAAAATGATTTGCGGTCATGCATGAAACATAATTTAAAGGACACAGGAGAACCTATCCAAAATACATGTCAGAACATCTCATATAAATATTGGTACACTAAAACACAAAAAGTAATTTTAAAAGTGTACATATAGGTTTTTTTACTCACACTGTAGAACGAACTTGCCATTGTAATTGCAACTCGGAAATTTTGCAAGTGTTATTTCCTAATCTGAATTTAACCTTTCTTTGGCTGTGTAAACCACACAAATAAAAGTACGCTCTTCTCTGACTTCATATAGTGCAGCTGAGCTAAACGTCACACAAGCATTCTCGAACTCATTGTTAACACAGTGTGATGTGAAACATTTAAAGATGAAAATGTTTGAAGGAAGCCAAACACTTTCATTTAGAAAATACCAGTATATATTTGGCCTACACCTGCTGCTAAAGTATATAGGGATGTACATCAAATATCACAAAATAAATAAAATACAAAAATTGTAGAACTGTCAAGTCCATCGTGTGGTGTTTGCCTTTATTTAGTGTGCTTTATACCCAAATATATATATTTAAAACTTTTAACATAATAAATTAACCAACTGTTGGTAAAATATTGCCCAATTACTGTGAACAGCATTTCAGTAAAATGCCCAACCATTCAGGTATAACCAACTGAATGGTTAAAATTTGCCCAATTCAGCATTAACCAACAGATTGGTTAAAATAAAATTAACCAATAATTGGTTAAAAAGTTTAACCAACCACGTATTAAAATTTAACCAACCTGGGTTGGTTAAGGTTTTAACCAACTGTTGGGATGTTCACCTGGTAATACATGGTTGGTTAAAATTTTAACCAAGTTGGTTAAAATTTTTAACCAACGTTCTGAGAGTGTACAATGGGCTCCATGAGAAATGTGATGTGTTTGGTGCACCTTCTCTTAACTCCTTTCGCAAACAGGTTAACCATGCTCTTTTTAGTTAAATCTACATGTACGTACAATTTTTGTGTAAAACATTTATTCTATTTATTTTAATTTTATTTTTTATATAAAAATTGTTTTTAATTTATTTTCTTAATTCTTATTTTGTTCAGAATGTTTAGTTGTTGGTCATTCTTTTTGTTTAATTTGTGTATTTTTGTATTTATTTTTTTGTTTAATGCTTTAAATGCTTTATTTATGTATACAGAACTTTTAATTATAGTTATTTATGTTAATTGATCCCATTCCTGTAATTGGCGGTCCTTCCGCTGTTGGATGTGGTGAATAAATAAATAAATAAAATGTTAGTTTGATGATAGGAACACAGAATTGAGAGGGAAAATGTCATGATTTTACAAAGGAAAAACTTTAGAGTTGTCCCAGTGGGTGTCCGTGCATGGTAATCTTTCCCATTTGGTTTCCAAATGCTTTTAAATGTTGTATAAGGGTTTTGAGTGATAGAAATCTTATTCCGGGAGCACTTTAATCTGGGTCGGAAGTTGTACATGCACTAAGCATTATGAGATCCGGCGTCCGCGTGCTGTAATGACATGGTGACATTTGGCGAAAATTCCACGCCGTATCATCGGAGGTGTCTGAAAAGTGCAGCGTGGACGAAACGCGCCAGGGCAGGCCGGCCCTAAATGGCAGAAATGATTAGCCAATGATAAGCCGCATCCGAGAATTCCAGATAATTATCTGCCGACTACACGCTTGAACGGTGCGAAAATTTCGCCCGGGAATAAGACAAAAAGTCGAGATGCGCACGACAGGCAGCCGCGGCTCGTTAATGCCTTGATCTATATGCCTTATCTGGGGAGCTGGTTAAACGAACAGTCTGGTGGGTAGTCCGTTTACAGACTTTTTCCCGGTTATACTTCTATTCTGTCGAGCTGTTATTGTACACATGTAGTTGATATCATGGCAGCAACTATGGCCCCTTTTGCCTATACATTAGCTTTGCAGCATAGTACAATGTATGCAGACTTTCTAAACCGCGTCGGCGCCCAGCCATATAGTGCAAAAGACTAATTGCTTTCCAAGGTATTGGCTGGTGTGCAGTGATGCAGAACGCTAAAAAAACGAGTACACATTGTATACATATACAGCATATCGGTGTGGTATATCAACTGCAGCTATAGTGTGTGCATCAGACACCATGTTTAAAAGCCATTCTCAAGACGTGCTGCCAACGTCTTTTTTCTCGTCCCCTCCCACCCTCACACATCAGCCGGCATTTCCATTTTCTTGCTCTCTTCATGTTAATCTATTGAAGGCAACATCAATTTCCAATCCACTGCACACCGTATAGGCTACCCAGACGTGTAAAACTGAGGCCCAGACAGGGTATGCCTATGATGCACGTCGATTTCTCTCTGCTAATTAACTTCAAATATTGACCACCGCGAATGCCGCAAATGCTGCACAGAGCAGCACTACAGAACAGCGGATCATCGTTATGTGATGCCTTATGATAAAGTGTGGCTCCAAACGATCCAACTGAACAGACATTGCAATTAGCCAAAAAACCGCGGGGTATTCCCTCGAGAGTACCAACTCAAAAGCTATGGATTCCATCCACTTTCTTTCTGTTTATCAGTGAAGTATGAAATAAATTATTATCGGTCCGAGAAGCCTCAGATTGAAAATACCGTACACATTTCGGGTATAGGTTCTTGGCACGTCGGCCATCTTGGGGGCAAGGGAATTGCGCCACTTTATTTAATTATATACTTGAGGAGAAACGTGCATTTTCTTGAACATAACACATTTAGACCTGCATAAGAATGCAGCTTACAAAAGAACAGCAGATTTTTGTCGTGTCAATGTGGTTGGAGACAGGGAGCCTTCAGCAAGTGGCAAATGCTTTTGCTGAACACTTTCACGAACTTCCTCCTCCAGCTAAGGCGACAATTAGGCACAATGTCCACAAGTACCAGTGTGAGGGAACCAGCTTGAGCTTAAACAATGGAAGGTCTGGGCGACCGGTGAAGGAGAACTGGCCGGTCATCCGAGAACATTAATGCAATTCAGCAGGACCTACAGTAGAGAGAACGCATCAGCCATAGACGAAGTGCTTTTGGACATGGCCCCAACCACGTTTAGCCCAACTGTGAGCCTGAATGTCCGGCGGTATACCCTTACAGAATGTTAAGACGACATCAACTGCTTCCTGGTGATCTTCCGAGGCGTCTAAAGTTTTTTCAATGGATACTTGATCGTCCAAACAACATTAGGCCTATGTCACGGTTTATGCCACCGGACGTCATTAATGGCGCAATTCCCTAACTAGACCCTTGCATAACATTGGTCACTGCTCAGTCTACCGAAAACATAATGACACGACCAGGGTGTTATTTTAAAGAGGAGGTGCAACCCGAACAATTAAAGGATATCGCCCTTTGACTTACATATGCCTATACTTGGGTTATAATTAGCAATAATGTCTCTGTCTCGTTGTTTTTTTTTTATAACCCTGTATTGGCATATCGTGTAATCAACGCTTTGATCCAATGTCCTGCGCGTAGCAGCAAGGAATTATGGGTAAACGCGTGAAACATGCAACCGACAACAATAATAATGTACATAAACCATTGCGGTGCTTCCTCCTTGTATATAATTAGCGTTGTTAAAAAGTACTATTTATAGGAGTGGTCATGCTGGTTGTTTATTTGGCTCACGACAGAAGTAAAATGTCATACGGGAGGATATTCGATGCAGATGGTAACTCGTTCCTGAACCTTCCCTGCATGTCGTCAATACAATGTGCAATCTAAATGCTACAGCAATAAAGCCCAGTACATCATTTGCAGTTACCAAAATATTTACTTTTTCCTGTATAGGACGACCGGTTAGGGGTTAAAAAGGGATGTTAAGACGACCGGCCGCGTTAGGACGACCGATTGTCGGTCGTCTTAACGCTTTTTTGCTCTAAAACCATATTCCATTTTTAAACCATTTTTGCTCTAAAACCATTTCGGTCTAGGTCGAAAAACATTTTTATGAGAACTTTAAGTCGAGAAAATTGGTGTCAACGGCAGAGTTTTTTGCCGACAAATTTGCCGTTTTAGTGGTCCCCCAGAGCACTCTGCCCAAAACGGTCGTCCTATACTGGAAAAAGTAAGTATATATAATTTTACTTCACAAGTTGACATGAAAGACCAGACTAAAAGTGTTGGTAGCAATAGTATAACAAACACCACATGATTTTATCCGTGTACAATGGTAGCTCTGTGTGAGAAATTGCCAATGCAGACAATTTTATATAATTTATTCAACACAAAAACATGCATGGATTTTTTTAGGTTTTCTTAAGGCTAAAATTTCTACAAGGCAGTTTATCAACATTATTCTTTCGTTATAATGCATGTTCCTGTTTTTAAAGTTTCCAATCATGTAATCTGTCCTTCAAAAAAAATAAAGGACGTCATGCATGGCAGACTGTACATTTTAGAAGAGTCAGGTCGGCAACAGTAGGCCTTATTGACGGAAAGTGAAATTATCGTTTTCCATAGATATACATTCGACTGTTGAAACCCTTAACGCTATGTGACACAACAATGAGCGCACATATCTGATGACCTCTGAGGTTAATCGGGAACAATAGAGGACCAGTGTTGAAAGAGCGCGTTTCCCTGGACATGTGGGGAAAAAACGAAAGGTTTTCCATGAAGTTGAAGCTTGACAATGTATCATTTTGCAACATGAAACTTTTTTACGGATTTCTGGAGTAAGAGCACATCACATCAAATGAGGAATGTTGGTAAACTATCCTGCAGAAATATCAGCTGCAGATGCATCAATGCCTCAGAAAATCGTTAAAACACATGCCACGGTGTTTGTGTTAAGTGGTAAACATAATGTGTGCATGCATTGGTCCACACACGTTTTTTTTTAACCACCTTCAGTTGTTAATTTTTGTACCATCTTGTACAGAAAATAAATTCATGTGGTGTTTGCTACCATTGCTATCAACACTTTGGTACCCTCAATTCAGATGCAAGCAAGAAGTGACCCGAGTCGACACGTACCCAAAGCGAAGTGACCTCAAAAGCCATATAATGAGTATCAGACAAAAGAAGACACTCATAAAATTGTAGATAAAATGAAAACTGTAGATTAATGAAAATTGTATTATATTTAGAAAATTGGCTCACATATATCGGTAGACATACATGTAGGTTCATGTTTTCATTAACGTCATCATCATGTTGGGAATATTTCACGCCTGACCAAACAAGGGCTAGTTTTAAACAAAGCTAAAATTAACTTGCGCATAAAAATGGAAGCTGCAAAACAGGATCAAGAAACATGAGAGGTCAATTTGACATGTCCTTTCTTTGCTATCAGCTTTTCAAAACGTTTAGCTAGCCCATCAGTCCTCCACGTGGCCGTCTTTTTCTTCTGCACATCACTGGACTTTTTTATGGGGACATCTGAAGTCCTAGTTTGTGTTACTGTCCATGGAACTAGATAACCTGGAGAGACGAATAAGAGCCAAAGTCGCCCTCCTCAGGCAGAACAGACCAGGGGCCAATTTCATAGAGCTGCTTAAGCATAAAAAAATGCTTAAGCACGAAAAAATTTGCTTGATAAAATGAGGTTACCAGCAAAAATTTCATGAGATTGTCATGGTAATGAAACAGTCCTCTAATACTGGTCATATACTGTTTCTATCACATGAGGATTTCACTGGTAAAGTTCTCTACTAAGCAAGAGTTTTTTGTGCTTAAGCAATTTTTCGTGCTTAAACACCTCTATGAAATTGGCCCCTGTGATTAGGCGTGCATTTTGGTGTTACGCTAAGCGTGCAAATCTGTGTAAAGAAAAAGACGGTCACGTAGACGACTGAGGGGATAGTTAAACTTTTCGAAAAGCTGATAGCAAAAAAAGTACAAGTCAAAATGACCTCTCATGGTTCTTGATCCTGTTTTGCATCTTCCTTTTTATGCGCAATTCATGTTTATTTATTTATTTATTTATTTATTCCATTTATTTACCCAGGGTGTGCCCAAACAGTTTACAAAAACTGGTTTCCATTGGGGCCCTGCAAATACACATAGAACAAATATACTAAATTGAACAACTTCATAATTACTAACAAACTGGAATAAGATACATTTGTACAACAACTTTAGCTTTGTTTACAAAACTAGCCCCTTTTCGGTCAGGCATAACATTCCCAACATTATGGCGACGTTATTAAATGAAAACATGAAATGTCTACCGATATGTGTGAGCCAATTTTCTAAAAATAATACAATTTTCGATTTATTTACAATTTTATGAGTGTCTACTTTTGTTCTGATACATCACCCTGTATATACAAACGAGTCCAGAAAAGTAAAACTGTGTACAGAGCCGAAGTAATAACGTCATCTTCTGCAGTTGGCAAGCTGACGGCTTGTGTGTTTGCAATGCATGGCATTATGTGTTTTTGCAAAGGGCATTATATGCTCAACATTTACGACCATCACCACGCACGACACTGACGTCACACTCAGCTCTCCATCCCCTTATCACTGAAGTGCGTTAAGTGAACTTTGACAACATATAAGTACGTTTTCGAAGTACTAGTGTAAACATTTAAAAACTACTTGTGCAATATAAATAAATCAAAGTGCCCTATTATTCAACGAAATATTATACACCATCAGGGATTTTAAAAAACTACCTGTGCAATATAAATAAACCAAAGTGCATATTATTTTACAACATGGATTTGACCTTTTACCTGAACACGAAATTGATGAAATTTTCAAATAGTTGTCATGGGTATTCAATGCTAACATTTAAGAATTGCGTATATTTGAGAGTTACGGCTCAGTGCAGTTGAGCATTAAAGGCCAAAATAGCATTACATAACTGAAGAATAATGTTGATAATCTGCGTATAGGCCTAATTGTAGAAATTTCAGCCAGTAATACTTCCGAAAATCTTTAAAAACATGCATATAGGGGTCATTCCACGAGGTTGGGTACAAAAAGTGTGACATACCAGATCTTAAATATGAGTAACATTCCAGCCCAGCTACTTTAGTAAGTATATTCATTTCATAAAGAAACGCATGTTACACTACAATAAATAGAAGTATTTACATCACATTGCAGTGTTGTAGTACTCGAGTCCAGGACTCGGACTCGAGTCCGACTCGAGTCACAATTTTCGCGACTCGGACTCGACTCGAGACACATTGGAAATTGACTCGGACTCGGACTCGACCATGGTGACTCGGACTCGTCATATATTTCAAAAAAAGAAAAATATATATATATTTGCCCGCAAGATTCTTGAAAAAAAAAACAGATGCGTGAATATGTACACTGCCCCACCAGGCCGGCAAGGACCGCACGAGCGCATCGTTTGGAACCATCATTTCACATATTGTGTGAACGAAATATAGCGTATTCAGTTTCATTAATTTGGCGAACAAGTGACTCGTGACTCGGTCTCGAACTCGAGGAAAGTGACTCTTGGCTCGGACTCGGACTCGGGGCTAGTGACTCGAGACTCGGACTCGGACTCGATATTGGTGACTCGACTACAAACACTGTCCCATTGTAACAAAACTACAGACCTCCAAAATGTACTCGTAGTGTTAAACATATGTGGTGTCCATGTTGCGTATATATAGGTAAGACAAATATTTCATGATGTGTGAGAGATTGGTCAGTAAAACACACATGATTATATTGGGACACCTAACTATATTAAGTACAACAGATATTTCACCAGATAAATAATTCTCCAATCTTTAAATAAAAAAACTTGTACCAACACAACATGGACACCGCTTTTTTTATATGTATACCAACCTCATGGAATGACCCATAGTTTTTGTGTTGAATGAATGGTTAAAAAAATCGCTTGCAAATAATTCAGTTGGCAATTTCACCCACTAAAGTACACCACTTTACACGGGGAAAAAATAATGTGGTATTTGTTAAACCTTTGCTACCAACACTTTTAAGTCGGGTTTTCCTTGTCATCTCGTGAAGTAAAATTGTTGGTCACTGCAAATGATGTATTGGGGCTTTAAAGGTAGAACACATCATTTGCAGTGACCCCATTTTTTTTCACGAGTTGACAAGAAAAACCTTACTAAAAGTGTTCATAGCAATGGTAACAAACACCACATGAATTTATTTCTGTCCAAAATGGTATTTTGTGTAAAAACAAAATAACAACTGAAGGTCGTTTTCTAAAAATAGTTATTTGCAAAAGACGTTTTTATACCATTCGACTCAACACAAAAACCACTTTCAGAAGCATTACTGCACCTATGTGGTTGACATTTCTACTGCAGGACAGTTTTATCAACTTGGGTTTCTAATCACGAGTGGAAATAACGCCCCTTATAAAAGTTTACCAATCATGCGTTCTACATTTGAACACCGAAATATTATGTCCATGGTTACTGGAAAATATCTAACTCTTTCCATGAAACAGCTATAACAAGAAGCTATAATAGCTTGTTTTGCAACCATCCGAAAAATATTAATTTACAATCGGTATGTCAGTGTATCACGAGTGGAGATTAATTTACATTTTACCATATCAAATAAGAGTAATCTTGTGCGGAGGCCGTTGTCCCAAAAAAATGTAGGCCTACACGATGTGTCCGGTTTACCTTGCAATCTCAACTTTAAATGTCAAAACCGCAACTAAGTTTCAAAGGGCGCCCGACGTAGGTCGGGAATTTCGCTGTCAATTAAAATCTTCTAAATTCGCATTGACAGATTTTGGTTGTATAATTAAAGTTTTTTATATATATATGGTTATGTATTCATATATTTCTAGATTCATTGGCAATCGTTCCCTACACTGTGGTGTTAAATTAACACCAGTGGTGTTGTTTTATATAAATACAAAGCATGGTGTTAACATTTAACACCGGGCTTTGTATTGGGTATTAGTTTGTACATGGGTATTAGTTTGTATTCCTCAATTGGAATAAATGCATTATTTTAACACCTATGTGTTAAAACTAATACTTGTGGTGTTAAAACGTAACACCAGGCTTGGTATCTATATAGACAACACCGCTGGTGTTCATTTAACACCACAGTTGTTGCACTGTTTTTAGATTTACAAACGTTTCAACGTTTTAATGGTAGTACACATGTTTGGTAAACTGTTAAAAACAGCGTTATTTCCACTGGTAATTGAAAGCCTATGTCGAGAAAAGTACCTTGTAGAAATTACAGCCATATAGATGCAGTAATAGAAAACCTGAAAAATCCAAGCATGGTTTTTGTGCATGAATGAATGGCTCCAAAAATCGTCTACCGTAGGCGATCTTTGGAGATTCAAATAGTTTTGTCATTTTTCTCATGAATGGGGGCACTTCAGACGAAATAATTTATTTATTTCATTAAACATTAGTTCACCGCTCAAGGGTGGGGTTAGAACCCCCATAATCCCCCCAGATCCGCCACTGTAAAGCTGTTAAACTTGAGGGAAAATTATCAAATTTGCGGGAATTTTTGCCCATCGGTGTAGGCAGTTGATAATTCGACCTTCTTTGGGTAAATATTACCCAATATTACCCAGTTTGTTTTTTTAGTGTCGCTATAATATTAACATATCTGGTTTCCGGATTCCGGAACTCGTTATATAGATAACGTCGAAATCGACCATAAACATCGGATATCGAATATAAACATGGGATAGGGTGTATTTGCTTTAGGGCATTTTAACATGGGTTGACATTTAACAAAGTTCCCTATTATATTATAACAAGTACCTACTTTATTAGAGGGGTAACTAATTAACTATAGACAAATGTATCTCGAGAAATTGACTAGGTGAGAAAAAAAAATTACTTAAGTTTTCACAATATAGGAATATCAACTGAGCGATTGTGCATGCAATATATTGCCTTAATTGGTTGTGGACATGTTACGCCCCAATGGTCCCAATTTATTGTTAAAGGTTTTGTGAAATGCAAATTATCAACCAGCTGGTTTTATACACAAATCGAAGGATCAAACTGCTTCAGACAAAGGGGAAAACTCAAATTTGTTTTTATTTCAGAAAGAAGTGACCTTTTCATACTTCAAAATTTTCTTGACAGGTGAGGGCGCTGTTTATTGCTAGTCAATGAAGGGAACCCACAGTTGAAAAACAAAGAAAGAACATTACATTCCAAACAGTAACAGTAGCACACTGATCCATTTTTTACTATAACAAAATTATGCAACTGTTTACCAATGTTCCTTTTCTATACATTTGCATCAAAATATCACAATTTAGCCCCCGTTTGTATGAAATTTAAGATCCACATGCAAGTGACTATAGGATAAGAGAGCTACTCTCTAAATGGAAAAGAGTGAAAAACCTTGTTCTCCAAAAGAGTGAATCCCTTATAAAACCACTTCGAAAGAGTGAAAAATCACTCTAAAAAGAATGAAAATTACTTTAAAAGAAAAGCCATATAAAGGACAACTTTTTGAAGAGCGAGTTTTTCCCTCTTTTGCATTTAGAGCGTACAGGAACGAAGCTGGGAAGAATCTCGACCAGCCTGGGGACAAGGATGTAGTCTGGTACCCTTTCAATCAGCAATGTACTTTTTACAAAACGTTTTTTTCCACTGGCGATCGTGTTGTCACATTACAAGGTGCATTCTATACCCTTACACGTTGTACAAAGGGCCCACAAGATATATTCGAAAATTCGCTTGAACCCAAAGAATGTTGTTAATTTTCTGAAAAATTTAGATCCCAATTAGGGTTTGTTTTCCCCTTACGTAACTTGGTTAGCAATATATACTCAGTGCTTCCCGGAGAAAATCCGACAGAAACCTCCAGTTATGTGAGACATGAAAGCACTATCACTCAAAACATGAAAGTACAATGATTTGTATAGGCTCATTGTGTCTGATTTGGGCAGTACATTTCGAGTTCCTGGTATACACAATCATGTATGCACAATATTTACAAACAAGGTACGAGTGTCTGAAATCGTCTGACAAAGCACGCATGAATAATAAAAACCTAAAGGTCGCTGCTAACGTACTCAATTGTTGCTGGTATAGTGCATGGTATAACAGTGTACAAAAAGAATGGGAATGTCTGGCTTTTTAAAAACGGTATTACACAAGCGGTTCTTTGTAAATCGGGCCAACTATAAGTATATCATACAACGTTTTAAAGGAGCGTATCCAGATCACATTTTTGAGCCCCCATTTTTTCCATGGGTATGGAGATTTTGATTCTATATCATTTTTTCCCATTACCATTCTGAAATTTCGCGCTCTCATTCCGTATATTTTCAAAGATATCGTAAAAAAAAAACATCGATGTTTTGTAAACTAATTTTAATTTATTCTATCCATAAAGCAGTGCATTGATCACACCAACCTTTTTTTCTTGCCACGGAATGCATTTTAGGGAGGTATATGATTGTTAGGTTACGAAATCCATTTTATGGAAAATATACCCATATGGCCTATGCTGGTATGAGCTTGGTATAGAAACACGTCGTGCATGATGCAGAGTCACTTTTTACAGTGTAGCACATATATCATGGCGCTTCGCATTATTACCCCTGGCCATTTGGCTCTTCGTAGCATTCCTTGCGTTAATTTATTTATTTTATTTATTTCATTTTCCGGGATATAAAAATTACTGAATTACAGACAAAACAAAAACTGGAAACAGAACAGAAAACAGTACCCAAATAGCTCCCGTAGGATTGCCCAAAAGAAACAAGTTTCTATCGAGGGGCTCTCCAAACTAATTGGATAATACATTTAAGGATAAATACATTTAAGGATAAATACATTTAATAAAAATATTTACAAAATATTTACAAAATTAATAAATTACTCAAAATAAAATACAAAACCACAACACATGTATATCCAAATAACAATTTTTTTGAAAACTGTAATCAAGTGATAAAATGATAAAATGAAAGTTGGCACATGCTGTTCAAGAGAGAGAAATGTTAAGCTGAAATGTCAATACAGTCTTGTGAGATCCTTGATGCCATCACTCACATTTAATAATCAGTGGGTGATGGGATCACCGACCTCTTGACTGTACAGACAAAAGGGTATAGTCATACAGAAAAACAGAGAAAAACAAAACAACTAAACAAAACAAAAACAAAATCATTAACATTCCCACTCGGCTCCCTCGGGAGAATGCAGCCCTGGCTGGCCGCCCGTTGAGCGCTCATGAACTAATCACACCCAACACCTTCTGTACCCATTTACTCCTGAGTGGAAAAAGGCAATTTATGACAAACGTGGATTGCCAAAGAGAAAGGCCTTGGGCTAATTTCATAAAGCTGTTTTGCAGAAAACAAATATATTTGTTTTATCCAAAATGTATTTGCTTTGCAAAAATGTGTTAGAAAATGTGTACTTTTTGACTGGTGTATGCTACTCTTGCTAAGAACACGGGTTGACATACAATTTTGACTGCTAACCCATTTTTACAAAGCAACTATATTTTGGATTAAACAACATTTTCTGCTAAACAGGTTTTTGAAATTGGCCCCTGGTTCGTTGAGAACCCACGACCTGTAAAATTAACCAAGGTCTGAGTTCGATTCGCTAGACCATGCAGACATGATACTTTAAAGGTACACACCGGCTTCGTTGGGCTATTTTGGGCCCGAAATTGGCCCATACAAGATTCTGAATGCCCTTCCGAAATAAACTGAACATATCCTGAAAAGAAACCACGGAATTTTGCCGTTTTTTGAGCAATTTTCAAAAAACAGAGGTCACGTGACTTTTCGGAACCAGATTCTGGTTCCAAAAAGTCACATGGTCTTGCGAATTAGTTTTGTGTCCAGTCGCATGAAAGTTGCTTACTGCAGAACTGCACCAAATTCAACTCTGATTTTTCCCTAATCTTTATAAGTAATTGACAAAAGAGAGACTATTTATACAGGTATGAAACAAAAGTGAACATAAGTATGAAAATTCGAACATAAATGTTTGTTTCGAGAGTCCGGAGAATGGGACTCGGCGAGCGCGTGCTAGTATGGCAAACTACGGTAGAGTGTAGGATATTTGCCCCGCGCAGCACGGCAAATATCCCGAGTGCACACACGGCAGGTCGGTTGCTCCGGTGTACGTTCGTGAAGAAAAAACGTGATGCTAACTTCTCCACAGAAAACGGAAATTCCTAATCGGTCGTCCGGGCTGTCCAGTGAAATCGTGGAGATATCCCGAGTAGGACAATAGCGAATCGTTTGTGACAAAGTCGTGAAGCTCGCGCGTAGTTGCAACGGCTGGTAAAGCGTATAACCCGTCTCTTGACCGTTTTTGTTAATTTTGATGATTTATTTTCAAAACGACCATCAAAAAAGTATTGTCAATGTTGCTACATCACTAAATCATGTGAACAGTAGGCTGGTGTGTACCTTTAAGCGTGCATGCGCCGGATATGCATAAAGGTTTCAATGTATCCTACACTGTTCAAAATATGGGGTGCAGAATCTTACGGATCCAATCTCCAATTTTACGGATCCAATCTCCAATTTTGATGTTGGAAGCAAACATGGCACGTTTCGGACAATATCGGTTTACCAAACATCGGTGTTTTTGACAATATCTTTGGAAAATATATAAACCCACAGCAGGAAATTTTACATCGATGACGAAAAGCATACGACATGACATAATCAAAGTGTCAACATCTATGGGGTAGGTGGGTTTTTAATTTTATTTTTGTGATCTGAAAACGCTCCTTTAAAGGGCCCATGATTAGGGATTTTTATGAAACTACTCTACTCAGTTACAGTCATAAAAATCATATTTGGATCTTGTTTGGGGGGTTATAACAAAGGACTTTAGTTTTTATGCGGATCCAGGATCCAGGGGCGGATCCAGGATTTTTCACCAGGGAGGGGTTTTTCCAGTGCGAGTGCCGATGAAAAAAATACAATTTTGTAAAAAATACAATCTTGGTTCCAATTTGGAGGGAGGGTAGTCAGTCATATCGGCTTATTGCGGACAGGTAGACGCACAAAATGCATTCAATATTTTTTAAAAAATAATATGATTATTGAATATTCATGAGCAAGGCAAACACAGGAAAATTACATTCATCTATGCACAAAATATTCCACTTTTTTCTGAAACTTGCTGAAACTTTTGTAATCCATGGCAGTTTGAGTTTGTTTTACATTTTTCCTGTTGTTAGCCATGAGAAAACTGAAGGTGGAAACGACAGCAATTTGCCACAACTTCAGTATTATGTTTTCTCTTTACTTTTTCCTTGTCTTCCTGAAGTGATGCACCACAAACAGCGCCCTCTTTCTGCGATTTACTGCAATAAAATCTTCAAAGTTGAAAAAGGCTACCTTTCATTGATTTTACATCAACACGAACAACAGTCTTATCTTGCTAAACAAGTAATCCATCATATGCAGCAGAGACTAGGCATAAAGTTGTTTAGCATGTTATGCGCCCTTTAATGTCCGTTGACCCATGGATGGTTGACCTAAGTTATCCATTTATTTAACAGCAACTCTTTGTAAATGTTTGGTTCTTGCCAACGTATAAACAACTCACTTTTAAGTCCTACACTTTTCGAGGACAGTTTTTGTAGCCAACAATGAACAAACGAACGGATTATTTGGGTTTTACAAAAGAGGCTTTCATGGCAGAACTGCTAGCCGGCAACCACTTTATGCTGGATCAAGGCCAAATTAGTACATGCATGCAGTGTAACATAAATGCACAATATAGGCCTATACATCGTGTACATATACTGTACTTATAAAACTGCTCTGTATCTACCCATTGCTGCTAGTTCCAAGAAACAAAAGACACTGTGCGAAACAAGCGGAACTCCTATTATGGTACAAAGAACAAGAAATATGGCCCAAAGCGAAAAGGGGATACTAAGAATGGACGACAATTACAGCAATAGCTTTGCGGTATGGGCGTCGCCATTTTGTCTGAAAACTATAGGCGAAAATGACCTATCTGTGTATACAATTTTGTTTCTGTATAAGGTCATATGAATGCAAGTGATGGATTTGCAATTGGTACCAAAAATAAAATGTAGGCCCTATATAGAGTATTGTATGGTATCAAATGTATGCGCCTGTGGTTTCGCACAGTAACCATTTTTACAACTGTTTCGATTTTTCGTTAATATATAAATGTTAATTGGTGTAAGCACTAAAATGGGTGGTCGTGTTGGCGTAGTGGTTCTTTCCTCGCCTTTCACCTCTGGCGTCCCGGGTTCGAATCCGGGGCGTGTATGTGGATTGGGTTTGCAGTTCCTACTTGACCGCGTGGGTTTCCCCCCCGGATTTCTCTGGGGGTTTTCCTCCCACTTCTAAAACTGCAACTCCTTCTTCGTCATCTCAAGTTGATAATAAAGTACAGTACGTTAAAGCTAAACCGTATAGATGATGGCATAAAGGGCCTTAGTTGCCGAATATGCCATAAATTAACAACAATAACAGCATTAGATGAAGTAGCATTGTTTGAAGTAGTTTGAAGCAAGTTCTGATGCTGAAAGATTTTTTTCGAGATTGGATACTTCAAAATACTAAGGGTTTTTAAATGTGTGTAAACTGTGTATGAATACAGCCTATGAATACAGCCTATACCACACCAGCGCTTTTTGTAGATATGCATGAGACAACAACAGCAACATTATGCGCTACTGCATGGTAAATGTTATTACATGGGTATTACGTCCAAGGCAAATTATGCTGGTAGAGTTCACTGAATTAAAATCTCGCCACTAAGAATTACATATACAGTGTATGTTCACCATTTGCAGTTACCAACAATTTTACTTCACGAGTTGAAGTGTTGGTAGCAATGGTAACAAACACCACATGATTTTTTTGTCCGTGTAAAATGGTACTACGTCTGTACCTTTCTGAGAAAATTTGCCAACCGAAGGTCTTCCGACAATTTTTACCATTTATTGATAAAAAAACCATGCATGGATATTTCAGGTTTTCTGCAGTATTACTTCATCTATGTGGCTGAAATTTCTACAATTAAGTTAATTTTATCATCATACGCTTTTAGTCACGGGCGGACACAACGCCGTTTTTAACAGTTTACCAATCATGTACATGTGTACTCTTTAAACTTGGAACATATTTCTGGTTTTGGTCGCAAAAACAGGCCCAGCATTAGTTTTAGAGTACATGTAACTGGTCAGCTGACTTGAATAACACAAAAGGCACAGTAAATGCCACAGATCAGACTGCAACTTGGTGCCAACGGTGTGGCTGGAGTTCCGGTTAAATATTTGTTATATCAGAAAAATTCTGACGATGATGGTTAGTGTGTATGATGTTACCACAATAATGAATAAGACAATTTCGCAATTACATTTGCATGGGAGCAACGATTTGGAACCACAGCCAGGCGGTAAAACAACATCCTTTAATCTTTACATGCAGACCAGTAGCAAAATCCTACTGAATATACCGAAAAATGCCGATCGTCATTTTATTCTGCGAATTCTATTCACAGTTTTCAGTCATTCACTGGTTTTGCATATGACACGCTACAAGTGCATAAGTGGGCCTACATGTAATTCGTCAAAAACATGTTTGTATTTTTTTAAATGTATTTGATCGTCATTACAGTACTTAAAAGATACAATAGCCGAAACCGGAAATGGATTTTCTTGCATGGCAACATTTGTACTGATTTACTAAATCGTGTATACACTATTTTCTCATAGGCACATGTTTGAATATGAAAATAGTGCGTGCCACGTCTTCACAACGTGCGGTGCATGAAAAGCAACTCATACAGTGCACAGATAAGCTTATGCATTCCAAGGGTTTATTAATTTTGTGGCTTCATATACGGAAGCTTAATTGCAAAAAGAACAAACCGCACATGTACCATTAACGAACTGCGTGCAGGTGACGTGAAGCGCGTGCGACTGTCAATCAATTGACATCAATTCAAACATATGAAACACCATGAAAGGCGCCATTACAACTGCTATCTTCAACAGATAAGCGTAATGAGCGAAGCCGACGGCTTTTCGCGCGTATACTGATATCACGTTGTCATGTCACGGAGAGATACTCGCAATCGCAGAAAATAGATAGCTACCTCTGGCTATCACGGCGAAGGGGTGTTCGCGAGTCGTATTATGCGCGGCCAGGCAGCATGAAATGTAAATACTGCGTATACACTACGGGCACAGCGGGCTCAATGTGCATGCACTCTGCGGACAGAATGCGCATTTTAATATCGGGATTTATAGGTCATGCATAACAAGGGTATTCGATTCATCGAGTAAAGGACCTCCATAATTCTTTGCTTTGCCTGGCTGTGTAAAGTCGACAGAGCTTGGGGACTCGTTGCAAAATGACGAAGCTACACTTTAGGCTGACATTTGTAAACCGGTGCCGTGTTATTTCTGCCATTTTGTGCACCCTCTTGCGCTGAGCCAAACAGGCCAATCGCATTCCGACTGCTGTATCCTGACAACTCTGTGGCATGTGTGGCATTCCCGCAACCCACTGCGCCGGGCCGTTGTATTATGTATGCAGGCAAAATATGAAAATATACCACAGATGGGAAATTACACAAGCACTCTCAACAATACACCAGCATGCTTATTATGATCATATCTTGCTGGGTGAATATTGTGTGTGTGCAGTGCTTGGAGAATAGCCCAGCCCCCAGGGCTTAAGTCGCGATGCAATCATCGTATGCATCCTCTTTCTATCTGTTAGTACAACAAATGGCGAGCCGGCCATCAAAGATCTTGTCACAGTTAATATTCCGAACAGATGTACATGATCCCGCGATGATACTGTAATGAGATGTGTTATGTTCCGATGACGTTGTACATGTCAAATATTACCGGTTCGACAGACACACTCATTGTGTGTATAATAACACACATCCATTACCCGCTGTGCTTCTATGTTATGGGTGAAACGGTTGTTTTGTGGTCGTGAAGCTAGCGCCATGTTGAAGCAGGTATTTTGAAGGCGTTCATAACTCCAGGATAGCGTTGACCACTGCATGCATGTTTCAACGTAGTTATTCCACGTGTTGTATCACTTTCCATTGAGAGAGAACAAATTATGATGGGGCATGTCAAATTGATGGAATCCAGGACCATTTATACAAACGAAGTCGACAGCAGCAAAAAACGTTTGGTGAAGATGCAAACAACCTACTTACACCATGGAGGAAGAAACAAAATTCCTCCATGCTTACACTTAACCATAACTATCTTGAATTATCCAATACAAATTCGGGTTAATTAATAAACACCCTTACTGTGGAGGACTAATGAATTTTAAACAATTATTTAAAATATTTCAGCATTAGCATGCTAACATGGATAGCTATAGCAAACCGGTAAGGGAAAGTTAATTCGGTTATGTATCCGTGAACAGACTAAGTTTCAGGGAGTGGAGAAATTATACCGTTTGATTTTGGAAACTGGTCTTTCCAAAACCAGGTCATGTATACACTGTTTAACAGTGTCCGAGTGATTTGTAAGTTTTCAGTTGTCATGTGGTAATGACAGATGTGTATTAAACATGACGTAAAGTGGTGTAAACGAGATTCGTGAAGTGGTGACGGTATCCTTTTGCATATATGTAATCACTAAATTTAAAGGGGGGTACATTACCTTGCTGTAAAAGAACCAGGATAGCTCCGTTTCCACGATCATAACAACAATTCCAAACATAGCAATAACAAGGGCATAGTCACTGAGTCGTTTACGTCTCTCAAAGAGCGATCGTCTCAGGCCCAATCTATAGCCCGTGTTGGCATGACTGTAGTGGGTTTTCTTTATGCCGCTACCGCTGGATTTTCGGCTGGATCCCTCGGTCGCTCCGTTGCCTTTGTTCATATCCTCTACCACCGAGGAGCGGGCCTGCGACCGCTCCGACCGGTGCAGCTGCAGCGGCGTGAAGCGGGGGATGGTACCGTTCACGAGGGCCGACCTGTGTGCCAGGTTGACGAACCGATTATCACTGGACGGTTCAGCCAGATGCTTGCGTTTTTGTACGGGTCTCCTGCCGCTACTGGAGCCACTACTACCTTGTCCCTTGGGTTGGTGTTTACTCGAACTCCCACCGATAAAAAAGAGTTCTTCTTTTGTTGGGCTGTCAGGTGTGTCATCTTTGTCTGATGTCTGCAGTAATCCTGTGTGAGCGGTTGTTTGGGGGGAGTCCGGTGTGGAGTCCCGTGCTTGTAGTTCGTACTCTTCGCCAGCGTAGTGACTGCGGAGTGGCTCCCAGCCTCCTCCGCCTCGTCCATGGTAATCCATGCTACGGTCTCTGCATGAGGCAGCCGCAGCATGCAGCTGCTGTTGTTCCGCAGCCGCCGCGGCTACCACAGCGCGAGTGATCGGGGTTTCAGCGTTGTCAGATGAGGGCGCCAGCACGCCCGTACACGCCGCTGTCGACTCGTCCGTCTGATAGAGCAGTTGCTCGGTCGAGTCTATACATGATTGCATATTGGATGGCGATACCATTACAACAGCCATGCCGACCTTCAAGGTGTGTCTAAACAATGCATACCTTCACCAGAGCTCGTTATCATTGTGCTAGCCAAACACCTACTCGCTAAGGATTCTCCATGCGGCAATATTCCCACAATTGGACGGCGTTGGAAGACAAAAGCGGCGGGGATAATGCATTAAATGACGTGATTTCCAGCGGTTCATTATCTCCTCGTGATTGCGGCTTCCCTGCTGCCAGAAATGTTACCTCCCACCGATTTGTTGACATTTCGCCTTGTTTTAATACCGCGAGAATTTTCTCCGTTTCTCGCTAAATCACGGACTAATATAAACACGTCAAGGCTAGCTGGGGTGCTGTCTGCATGGACTCGATGGACTCGATTCCCTGTGTGGATGTTCGTGATATCAATCCTTGGTCTTGGCTCGCACGGCGTGTAATCACTGGCGAGACAATAATGCTCCGGGCTTCATAATTTCAACACGAAATCCGACGATATTCAACTGTCGAATGCTTGTGATGCAGTTCCTTTGGGAATCTCATGAAAACATCTTTCGTGATCACCATAGCCACTCTGCAACTGTAAGCTTGCAAGTGTCGGGTGAAGCACAGCAGTTGGGACTGAAGAGAGCTCCCTGTAGGTTAGTAACTCCGGCTGGTCGGTTGCTCAGACAGAAACACTG
Source organism: Henricia sp. BOLD:AAB3569 (assembly GCA_037783545.1). Classification (NCBI taxonomy): domain Eukaryota; kingdom Metazoa; phylum Echinodermata; class Asteroidea; order Spinulosida; family Echinasteridae; genus Henricia; species Henricia sp. BOLD:AAB3569. The sequence continues at coordinate 65,261 of JBBELK010000936.1, forward strand.
AATTCTCGATTTCTCTATTTCTGTCGTCTCCATGCTTTCAATCTAGTCTCGGGCACGAGTCGGCGAGCACAAGGCTGACGGGACCCCACTCTATAGTTGGCCGGATCACCTTATTTTGAATTCACGGAAGCGTCAGGCTGTCGCGGAGCAGGCTACTTGAAACCACAATCCAAGATTTCCTTGGAGCGATTTAGCTCCCAGAATATCCATTAAAAACGTCGGTGATGTTTCCTTGTTGAGACGAATAGCATTCCCTGTTTACAGATGAGTATGCTACCTGCATAGCCAATGGGGAAACAAAAGAAAACATTAAAGGCCAATGTATCATTTTGGAAGTTTACGAATTCCTGAAATAAGGACAATATATCCAAAGAAGAATGTTGGTGCAGCAATGGTTCAGAACACCTTTAAAATCTATGCATGGGCTTTGTGTTAAGTGAACGCTAATTATGTGTGCACACACATTTTTTTTAAAATCACCTTCAGTTGATAATTCCCCTATAAACCCTTTGCATCGGCGGTCATGACAGGGGGCAGCCACATTGTCACCGCACATCACGCACGAGTATAGGATCTATTGTCACATAATTTAAATATGAAAACCTGCTCCCTGTCATGGCCGCTAGTGCAAAAGGTCTCTAGAAGTATTACATGTATCTTGTTCAGATACTACGTTTTGATCTTAAATAACTTTTGATTTTAAAAAAATTCACATCATGCAAGCAAGGCTTGTGAGTTTTATCAGTTTTGGACGATGAAAAAAACCACCTAAATTTCAGAATTTGCCACTTTGGACTTGGCCTCCTCCAATGTCGATACACCGCTGGCGACTGATGGAATATGCATGCTTCAGCCAGAAGCTTCTAAAGGAATGCAGGATCACCCTTATTGTTATTGCAAACCATCTTGATCGTTTTTCATAACTCATCAAGAGGTGTAAAGGGACCTCAGACATAAACAATTTTCTTGACAATGGAGTATGCTGTGTCGAAAGTGGCAAATTCTTTAATTTGGGATTGTATTCGTAGGGCTTTTAAATCTCACCCTCTTGACCAAAACTGATGAAACTCATACAATACAATTTGTCAGGCCTTGTTTACATGATGTGACATTTTGGTTTAAATCTGTTAGAAATTGAAAAAGATATTTTAGATCAAAAGTAGGACAGCATTTTTTGACACGTATATAGTATAAATACATCTGGTGATGGTACTGATGGATACCACTGCTCTGAACACTCAGTGAAGAAGGTTTTTTTTCTTGTCAACTCGTGACGTAAAAGATTGAGTCATTGAAAATGATATAAATGGGCCTTTAAATAACATCGTAATGGTTCTTTGAAAGACCCAAAAAAATCTTTCCCTGAGGCTTATTATTGTCGCTGAGTTATACGGGTCACTTGATGCGAAATGAAAATCACTCAAGTATGCGTAATTCTAGGCAAATCGAAAAATGATAGCATCTACCTTCTACATATAACCTGAGGTACCCGGTATTATTATTTGGGAGAACACACGTGAATGCAAATCATATAGAGGGTTGTTGAAGATATCGTGACACATAAAACGAGCGGCATTTTTTTTCTTCACAATGCATGTTAACATATCATCAAATCAAACGAAAATGCGTCACTTCGAACGTGAACTTTGCACCAGTCAAACATGCAAATATTGAAGACATGTCGTTCATGTATTTCCCCCCGGGTTTCAAGCACATTACGATATATAACAGGTTGTGTGAAAAAGAAAAGACAAAAGAAAGTAAATTTAAAAGTAAATTTCAGACCACCTTGTAATTCCTCTGTTAAATGAGAAGCACCAAGTTTTAGGAAAGCCTGTACTTTAAGAAATTGCTGGCGGTGCCCAGATACCGCCTGTAATGTCCGTGTTTCGCCTGGAATTTCCTTTGTGTTTTTGTATTTTAATGAGCGTGGATCTGCCACAGATTTCTTCTTATGGTCGCAAAAACTCGACCTAGCCTGTGCGACTTAGGCCTATACTACCTTTTTCCAGAGCGGGTCACATATTTAAAACAATCATTGTATTATGATCAGTGATTGGTTGAGGTGAATAAAGTGTTACAGATACATGTGCATATTATTTTAGATGGTCATGACAAAGCAATAGCCTAAAACAGAAACATGAACCCATTGTTAGCAGGAAACAATAAACAAAAAGAGAAAAATTGCTTTTTGAAATATAGTTCAGAATTCAAAATGCATTTCGCAGACCACGCAGACTGCAAAGGCATGTGTGCGTCTTAGTTACTCTATACAAGTGACCAACATTAGCATACATGTATACGCAAATTTCCCGCAGACGGTATCTGATTGGTTAAAAATTCAAGATGGCAACTCGATATCTGGCCATACCAGTTTGGATGGCGACAGATCTGGGTACCATACCGATCGTTCTGCATCACTTACGATACTAATATTGCATGCATCATGGAGGAAGAAATCCTCCATGCATGCATGCAGTCTATATTAAACCGCAAAGTGTAAAGATCCAAAATTAAGTTTAGTATATAATCCCATCAAAATTAAACATGGAAATGCAATTAAAAGACAATATCGGCTATATTTTCAAGCTATACACTGAATATGAATGCCTAAATGGAGCAGTTCACGAAAATGTTTGGCGTGCATGGGTGGAAAGGTTGGTGAACTTTTGAGGGTGGATGAGGGGGAGAGGGGTAAAGGCTAAAAAATATTGGCTTTACAGTTCAAATACCAAAAATTAGCACTGACATGTATGACCAATCTACTGAATCAAAATATTTTGAGCGATTTTGTTTTATACAATCAATTATTTAGAAAAATTAATTATTCAGAACGATTTTGCTGAAACCAAACGACCATGACAAAAAGACAAGTGATGAAATAAACAAACAAAACACACAAGAAAAACAAATCCAAGGTAAAATTTCCCAGACTTACATGGTTAAGGGAAAATCTAAAAAATGAACACTGTAGGCTACTGGTACACAGTCTGAAGTTCGAATCCCGGCCCAAAGCGTTTCCTTTATTTGATACGCATTTAAAATATCAAATTAAACAACCCTTTCAAAAATAAATAAACGATCCGTTTGCTCGTGTGTAAAAAAAAAAAGGCCCAATTCTGCAATGTGTTTACGTTGTTGTTATCTCGGCGAGTATTCAGCGAAATACGTACGGCATGGCATATTTTATGCTAATGAAAAATCCCTGCTGCGCAACAGGAATATAATCGTTCACATGCCCGCATCTGCTAATTAAGCGCTAAGCGGTTTCCGTCGACCCGGCGGCTTAATGGTCGCGTGATCACGTGATTGCACTTCTCACCCCTTAATGATGTCCGATAGTATTTGGCTTGATATTTAGCAAGCCCGGGAAAGGCAGAAAAACCTGAAACCAAGCCAGAATTATCTGGCTAAATGTCATGAGCGTGACCCCGTGAGCCGCATCAATCAGTCAGTTTCAGGCTTGGCGTGCAGTGCACACGTACAGTACAGTATATGCATTGCGAACACCAAACACATGTACATAATATTATAGTCGGATACTCGGATGAAAAAACAAAATCCAGAAAACAAAATGCTAGGGCAATTGTATTGTTTTCAAATTTTCGCAAATTTTAAAACAACCGTGAATGTTTCTATGAAAACAAGTAACAAAATGTAGCAAAATCATAGTGGATGAGCCTACCGCTGCCATCGCAATAATTCAGAAATGTCTGTATTTTGCCATTTTATTCTCACTGTAAATTCATAAAATAATTAAACACATTGTGCATTAGAAGGTCGTGCATTATGTTTACACCGGACCCAGGGCCAATTTCATTAAGCTGCTTACCACAAATTATATTATTTTGTTTTAATTTGTAAAAATAGGTAACCAGTCAAAATCATACGTGATATGTATTTACTGATATTCTGCTACGGTTGCTAAGAACCTATGGCCTCACTGACTCATCATACCTGGCACGATCATTCCCAGGTCAGGGCTAAACCATGGCTCAAGAAAGCTAACCAAACGCACTGTAAAATGGTGGCGTTCGATTAGTTTCCACCGTTTAACACGTCGTTAACCTCGTTCATGTGGTGTCACTAACTACCACACACGATAATGCCCAGGTGTCAAGGCGTAAACTGGAACTGTAAACTGGAACCGTATCCATGTAGATTGAACATTCCGATTGGGAAAGGTGCCAGTCTAATTAAGTGTCGTCTTAATTACGAGGCTTGAAACGCATATGTAGTCTGGTACCTTTCCAATCAGCAGTATACATTGTACTGACCTTCTGCTGGGGTTCTCGATTGGAAATTGCTACGGTGTAAATAATTGGTCTATGAACTGGCCTCTATAATACAAAGGATGGTATACAATAGCAGATGCATTGGGTCAGTGCGACAATTGAAGCAACGCACCGGCCATCATACCTCAGGACAAAACAATACTTTACCTTGACTGCTCCCCGGTCCATATCAGTGATTGCCTCACCTGCAGCAAGAAGGCGGACTGCGGCTTCATTCAATAAGGGGGTTTTTCCAAATCTCCGCCTCCGGCTCCGTCTCCATGTGGTTTACGTGGATCCGGAGCCTGAACCTGAGCCCAAGTCAAGATTTGGAAAAAAGGCCTAGGTTAGTGTGTCTATGTTTTGGTATGGCGCCTCACGTGGAAACGAAGCAATCTAACCCGAGACACCTGATACACTAACCATGCAACGAATTACCCAACTGCATGAAGTCTACCAACTAAACTCTACTAAACTGAGGCACATCTTCTTTCGGATGATCCCCTAAAGGATCTGGTTGTTGAGACTCAAGTCGTTGCCCTGTAGCCACCTAGGAGGTTCTTCAGCTCGAGCACCAAGTGCAAGAAAACAGGAAGAAATTCTCAGTTTTTGAGGTGAGAGGAAAACCCACGGAATCAAGCAGGGACTGAGAACCCAATCCACATACTGACCCAGACGGGACTCGAACCAGGGCCACAGAGGTGGAAGGCGAGGAAAGGACCGCTACGCCAACCCGATTCCCCATTGAGGCATATGAATACTGTAATCTAACAAAAAAAAACAGCATGGGCGATCCCAACACTTCCATTTTTAAAACAATAGCACCCAAAATAGAACAATGTTGATTCAAAATTTCTTGACTCCCAAAATTACGAGCATATCAGACGATACAGAATTCGCCAAATTTCCGCATGAAAAGTTTGATTTTGCAAATTAGGACTATCTTTCCTGGAAAAACCACTGCCAAATTCCCGGAATTTTGTAATTTCCGCATCTATTAACATTCAGAATTTACTTCCTGAAATCGCCAAGATAATGAGAATCGATTCCTTCAAAAGACGGAATCACGATTTCAACTCACAAATTGGAATCGATTCTAATCTAGCATGACTTTCAGCCCATAACATGACTTTGACGAATGATCAGCCTCACATAAACTACTGTTAGTTACCAGAAATAAGCCACGGCTGCTTTCGCACATTCATTACTCTTTCACATACGATAACGACCATCGGTGGGCTCGACCGTGGAGCAGAATAACACTAATGAGCATCTGGTAGAGATATTATCTACTCCTTTTATTTCTTGGTTCGTGAACTCTAATCAATCATATTTCTTCATAGCATTAACGCCAGGCGCTTCAATGATAAGCGTTTGGCCAGCGACTGGCGCTTTATTACGATATGGTCAAGCCAATTAGGTTCACTTAACACATTGTGGACGAGAGGAAAATTGAAGAATGTTTGAATGGTTTATTTATCTCTGCGACGCGTTGAGTTTTGCAATTTGGGTGATTCACAATGGCGCCACCAAGAGTTTGACGCGGAAAGGCTGCTTTCGCTGTGCACTATGGGAAGAAGTCGACACGAACGTCGCTGGGTTTATGATAAAACATAGTATGCTGTATATAAAGACTATTTTCTTTAAAAACACTTAAAATAATCTAGACTTCCTATATATACTTCTTCTGAGATGGTATGTGTGGTCATGGAGGTAGGTGTGGTAAAGTCCTCCCCTGAATCATTTGCGCCAGATCATGTACGCGCAAGATGTACGCATAGAACTAGGCTATACATGTATCTTGTTTGGGATTCTTCCAAGTTTATATAGACCCTTCGCACCGGCGGCCATGAAAGGGGCAAGTTTCCATAATTAAACCCTCAATTAATTTTTACCCAAAATTTTGCTTCTTGAGTTACAATGTTAACAAACATCACATGATTTTTGTCTGTGTAAAGTAGTACTTTTGAGGGAGAAATTGCCAACTGAAGGAGAGTTTTTAAAAAACATTTGTCTGCAGACAACCTTTTTACCATTCATTCACACACAAAAACATGCATGGATTTTTCAGGTTCTCTGAGGTATTACTGCATCTATGTGGCTGATATTTCTACAAGGCAGTTTTCTCGACGTAGGCTTTTAATTACGAGTGGAAATAACGCTGTTTTTAACAGTTTACCAATCATTTTCTATCTTTAAATGGTGTGACAATAGACTCACAAAGTGCCTAATCGTTAATGAAGCACGGTGACAATGTGATTGCCCCCTGTCATGGCCGCCAGTACTAAGAGTATTGCCCCTGTCATGGCCGCCCGTGAAAAGGGTATATTACACATTTGTTTTGTCAATACACCACCAGAATTGTTTACAGTACAGTATCTGTTTAAGATTAAGGCCCGTAAACAGGACTTGCAATATCCCAACATTTTAATCAACCACGGTGACTGAAAAAACGAACTCAAATAAAAGACGGGTTGAAGTTGTTCCAACTGTCCAGTGCAATGATTCGCTTTACAGTCACTTCGCCCCATACCACTTCGACCCATTACCACTTCGCCCCGCCACAACTACAAAATGGGTTACAATTTTTTTCATCGGCTAAAGTTTTGAGAAAAAAATGATGCCAATTTTGCAAGAAATAAAATAGGCCTATAACTGATGACCTAAAGTGGCGTACTCATGTTACAAATATTCTCAAAAAAGCTAACGGTAGACTTCACTTGTTGAAGACACTTAAATGTTTTGATTTGCCCCTTGAGGATCTTGTCACAGTTTTTAAGGGTTATGTGAGACCCCTTGTAGAGTATGCCTCCCCAGTTTGGCACCCAGGGTTAACATCTAGGGAAAGCGACATTCTGGAAAAAGTTCAAAGAAGGGCATGTAAAATCCTGTTGGGTAGGAACTATAGTACATATCATAATGCACTTAGTCGTTGTAACCTCCAGGTACTAAGTGACAGACGGAAACAACTTTCTTTGAATTTTTGTCAGTCATTGCTCACTTCAGAAAAGTTCAGGAGTTGGATGCCACCAAGCAGGGGCGAGGTTCATAATAGGAATCTCATAAATCCACAGAAAATTACTTTACCCTTCTGTCTGACAAAACGTTGCCAACAAAGTCCTATTATGTTCATGGCAAAACTCTGGAACAACTCCTAAGTTATCAGCTGGATTATTGTTTTGTGTTTTTGTATTGTCTTGACATTTTTATTATTATTATTAATATATGTATGTGTATAGGTGTTGTAGATTACGTAATAATGTACATGTATATATATAATTTTATTGTGTGTAACTGTATTTTTAATTCTGCTTTTAGCGGCGACAAATACAGATAATAAACCATTCTATCTATCGAATGTACTGTAAATGAACATATATTTTTTAACATTGTATCTAATGTATAAACAGTAAAATGTAAGCAAAAGTAATGGAAATGGAAATAGGGCTACAGACATATCACCATCGTTCACAATAACATTAGTTACGGTCAGATTAAAATACCATCAGGAAGTGGTAATGGGGCGAAGTGGCATTGGGCGAACTGACATGGGGCGAAGTGAAAACGGGACGAAGTGACCGACATCGAATGAGCTTCGCCCGAGATCATATATTTATATAACAAAACGATAATTGAATATTAATTTATATATGTGTGTGCACACATTTTCTTACAAGGGTGCCCTCATGTTAACGAAACTCGGCCATTGCTACCGTCACGGTGGTATGACACTTTTTCCCGTGCACAATTTCTTGAAAGCTTGGACAAAGTTTTCATTGTTTTCTCCAAACTTAGATGAGGTACTGAGTTGACGTATACACACAAGGTTGGTTTTCATCATACACATCCTTTATCACACGTGGAGATAACGCCGTTTGTAACAAAAATATAATCTATCTTAATCTTTTGCGGCCAAGCTTATACTTTTAAAATCCAACCTCCGATAACCATGGTCGTATAGTATACAATATTTATTTGTTTACTCAATTGACAACATCTTCAACGACGCAAATTATACAGATTTGATGTGCAGATAAAGGTAATATGTACAACATTCGCAAACATTCGACAACCGATTGGTCATGTTATTGTGCAAAAAGCTCGTTCGATTATGAACTCTTGCCTCAGCATGCTTTGCCAATGGGCGCGGTACTGCCATTTTAGCCCAACGCTATGGTGCAAAAAAAATGGCAAAAGGCACTTTTGGTATTGCCCCGTTTCATAGCGCTAATCCAAAATGTCAACACAATTACGTAACAAAACGTTTTCACCAGCGCTTCGTTTGGTAGATATGTACGCGATACAGTACCATGAAACAAATGCAAAATTGCGTTCCTTAGTTTGTTTTACACTGTACCTTCTGGCTCAGCTAGTAGAGCATCTGCCCGGTGATCCAGACGTCTTGGTTTTGAATCCTGATAAGGCCTGTTGTGATTTTCTCTCATCCCATAGTGTGGTTCAATAGTATGAAATAGGGATACAAAAAGGACAATAGGCCTACACATTCCGTCATGGGACTCAAACTTTGCTAACAAACGTGGACTCGTGCAAAAAAAAAATCTCGGTACACCAATCTAAAACAACAAGAGAAGTACTGCCCTACCTGAACGTGGATTTGCAGTTCTGTTTAATTTTCACAGTAGCCACGTGTACAAGTAGCGAATTTCTCTCAAAATCATGCCGCAGAGCGAAGCTTAGAACAGGTGTTTCCGCGCCCGGTTGCCGAGAATCGAACTGCCGAACGTCGAACGGCACAACCAAATACCGGCAGAGAACGAGCTGCAAGTTGCACACATCAAACGCGATGCACGTACTGCCTAATTAAATTAATAACTCGCTCACTCCATCTTCACCCACTCAAAATCTCCCTCTTTTCAATTTTCGGCTCTCCAATCCACGCCAAAACGATGTCCCGTGCATTCCAACACACCAGAGGAAAAAAAATAAAACCAAAGTCCAAGTATGGATCTAACTACATATACAGCATATGTCACCGTGTCGGCACGCTTTGTCCATGCGGGATTTAATTAACATAATGCTACGCCTATACGAAGCTGGTTAAAATGTGACTATTTTTTTAAATCCAGATGCGACTAATGATCTCATGTTTGTTTTACGTCGGTGTGTCAACATGCGGGGGCGGTGTCACATTTGCGCCGGTGGCTGGACGCGAAGAGGGACGAAATGTCACATTTTGGAGGCGAGGTGTAATAAATGCGCCGCATTTTCGCAGTATTTTAGCCACTTTAGTTAATGATTACTCCAACGGGAAGATTGATGGTGTGGCCTATGAGATTTGCAAGCTCGGTCGGAGAAACTCCCAACCACACAAACGCACACCACGACACCGGGGGGCCACGGGCCAACAACCCCCGGCACGAACTGTGATAAACATCGGTACTTCACACCCTGTAAATCGCCGAGGCCGTGAGAAATGTTAGATAGTTCTGACGTGCTGAATTTATCAATACAGTGCATTGTCGTCATAACGCATGTGGTGTCACAACAGACACTGAGGTCCAATCACACTACTAGGACACATGGTTCAATGGTTAATTTCCCATTAATATAGTAAATGTAGTATTAAAGCGGGAATCAAAGTTGATGTTGATTTTTTTTTAATAAGCTTATGCAGTGATTACAGCTTTGCACATAATTTGCCCTACTGCCCCACAATGGAAGAGAGCAGTATCATGCAAAATGTCGAATTCGGGATATGCCACCTACGGGAAACTTTTAAAACGCGTGTGGCCATGGGGGAGCGTGAGAAAAATATTGATATCAGGTACGGGGGTTGGGCAGATTGTACCATTTTAGACTTATTTCGAGTATGAAATCGCGCATACTTCACAAATTTATGAGAAGTATACCTTATACATAATTGGTGATACCCAGTATCAGACTTGAAAAAGGTCTAAAATTGCACAACCCGCCCCCGTACCTCATATCAATAATGTTTTCGTACGCTGCCCCATGGTGTGGCATCAAACAAACCGGTCCTTTTTGATTGTTTACGTCACGTTTGAGCTTAAGTGCGCATGCTCAATGTGACGTAACAATGAAAAAGGACTGGTTTGTTTGCTGCCACCAAGCGTCTCAAAAGTCTCTCATCGGCTTCGTGTAACACGAATCATGTTGAAATAATGACTTGGAGATACTGCGGTTGTTCCAATAATGCATCGAATTTTCACGATTTGATGAGGTACAGAAAAAAAGCTACAGCATCTGCCTATAGTTATCATATTCCGGTGTAAAAGGTTAGTCTGTCCCCACTGGTATAATTGTGTCCCCCGGGCACGTTTACCAGGATGCAATCCGGTAAATGTGTAAGGGGGGGGGGGGGTGGGGTGGGGGGGGGGGGGGGGGGGGGGGCGACAAATTTACCTAAATAAATCTGACCCCCAACCCCGCCTCCGCCCCCCACCACCCCCCCCCCTAGTTTAATCTGTCCCGTGCCCAACGGTAAATGTGCACCCCTCCCCTCCCCCAGTGAAAGTGTCCCCCCGTGCAATGTCACAACGTTACAAGTCGGCCACGTAAAAGTTGGAACAGCGCCGCGCCGCGGCGCAGTCGATCACGTGTCGTCATAGATGTGCCGAGCTCAATGATAGGTTGAGAACTGTATACGCGTGTGCAATATGTCTCCAGAATACGGATTGCTGATCTGTCTGATTTCTTTCAATCGAAACATAGCTCGATTGATTTTACATAGGCCTACTGTATCTACATTCTTTCCGAATTGAAGGCTTTAAATAGGGCAGAAGAATCTGGATGTATTTCCTGTGGACTGAACTTATCAAAAACAACTTCTACGTGCAAGACCAGGGGACAAAATAAACTCGAATAAACATAGGAGGGAGCGGGGGATCTTTACCTTGATAATTCTGTCCCCACGGACAGTTTTACTTAGGGACAGATTTACCGGCGATAATTAAGGATTAACTTTCGTGCTATTTTAAATTGTGTAGATTGAGATGTTAAATTATACCGAACGATGTAATTTGTGTGCAATTTGTCATAATTTCTAGTCTTCCATTGTATAGCACCCCCACCACACCTGATCCTATAGGTTTTCCATTCCGAAATCTAAAATAAAATTCAAGATAAACCTCATGGTACGTACTGTTGGTTTTGAATAATGACCAACCATTTCGTCACAGAGAATATAACCTTTTTCGGCATATAAAACTACGCACCTACTATATATGCCAATAGGCCTACGCGAAAATCTTTAGAAGACCAATTAGATTGTATTGGTTTCTGTCTTGGCCATCTTTTGGTAGTTTGTGTTCACATCGTGTTTTTGCCATTTCACTGGGCACCAAACACAGACTAATAAAAACCACTGCTATATATTATACAAGACACAGCAATATGCGGCTCCCTACAAAAAAAAAGTGTACATTGTATATAATATTAAGTGTATAGACCAAGAGCAGTGCACCGGCTTCAATATGTTGTATGCTCTCAACTTTTTTTATTTATTTATTTTTTATAAAAGAAAGAGATTAGAGCAAAATCTGACCAACATCGTGATATTTAGGTTTTATAAAAAGTTAGCAAAAATTATAAATACAATTTCATGAAACTGTCAGCACTTCATGCACCGTGCTCTCACACGACGGTTATTCAGAGTTCACTTATATATAGCTAAAACGGTATTTTTGCAGTTGTGCTTTTTGATTGCTTCATTACATGCGGGCTATAATCTAGCTTTATTTCTCAAGAGTAAACAACCCCCATTTCACCACCGCATAGGTAAAATGTCAGACTTCGTATTTGGCGCCTCAGAGGGTTGTTATGAAAATATCCAGCCAACAGTTTTGAATTTACCACCGCTGAGATATGATTACTTTCGATTGCTTATTATCAGTATATCTGAATTTGTGTTTTCTTTAAGTGTCTAGGGATTCTCTTTCTCGTGAAGTTTATGCAATGGCGACAAGGGAATTTTGTTGGCGTTGCATGAGGTTTTCGATTTTTTTTAGACTGGATTCACATCACTATAAGCCTTTTCGCGCGTAAATGCAACGCAAGTCGACATGGGAAAAAAGCGATGTGGATGGAATTTGGAGTTAAATGATGTACTGAATATCACAGAATGACAAAAACACTTTCCGCCCAAGATAAATCTGTGATTTTCAGTGCCTGCCTCGTTTCGTTCCAAATTACCTCCAAGCCGGTTTTTCCCCTTAAAACGACGTGCGTCGCATTTACGCGCGAAAAGTCTCAGTGTAAATCCATTCTTCCGGGTTCACACATTATATAGGTACATCTGCAAATACACATCTTTTCTGCTTTTTCCACCACTATCCATAAGCCTTTGCACCTGTCAGTGCTTTAAGTATAACAGATCCTCATGTAACCCCCAAATCCACATATTTCTGGAAATTGCATGTGGCAAAAGTCAATCCTTTTACCCGGGGCACTTCAATGTACTGTAAGTTCTGTAATATCACAAACTGCACACTTTATCTGTGATTTGAAAAGCTAGTATGGAAAGAGAAAAATTAGCAAGCCAAGATAAAGTAGCAGATTTTTATAGGAGCGGACGCGGACCAGGTTGCAGAGGAATGCTTGGGGCACTGCATTCTACTCTTGCTGAAGCCATTGCAGCAGCTGATCGAGATTAGCAGGAGGACGGTGATGCTATTGAACGCCCAAGCTCGTCGCTCAGATGTTATGGAGTTCAGATCGAGACTGTTCACTGGCCATTGCAATCCGTTGACCCTGGCTTGCTAAAGAAAGGCGTTCACTGCTCCAGTCTGGAGCGATGGGGCCTGGAAGGCAGTACCCCAAGCCTTCCTATGCAACCTAGCTGGGCTGCTCCATGCGACAACGCTGCCTTGAATGCATGAAACAACGGTGGTCACACGCGCTACTAACACTGTTTGCCAGATACACTGTTGTCATTTTAAAATGAAAGGGTTGTTGAGTGTAACAGCCTATAGCTTTCTTATCACTGCACAGTTTGGCATAACATTTTCTGTAAACACTTCTAGATTCCTAAATGAAATAATGGAAAGAACATTAAATTGTTAAGTGTTGTCATTCCTGTATATGGCATGTATGCGAACAACTGGTCCCTTAACTTTTGTGGATGGGTATATGTTACAACAAAGTAACGCTGCTATGTCCCCATGTAACAAAAACAGACACTTGTTGTCTGTCATGTTACACACGTTACATGGAAAATTTAAAACAAGCAGGTTGTTACATTATTTTTTTACCCTTTTGGTACCTAAGTTGTCTTCTCAGAACAACCTAAGAAGTATCTGTCAGAAACTATATCCCTCGCGCCAAATCCACCTAAAGTCAATATCTATATTGTTGTCACGACATTGCACAGTGTACCGAAATGTGTGTCATGCACATACACGTATCAATACAAAGTGCACGTCCGTCTGTAACAAGTTTCTTTTTTTAATGTACACGTATTTACAAATAATGTAGAAAATGAGTTAATACTTACCCATCTGAAGTACTTATATCAATAAACGAGGATAATATTGTCTGTTTTCGTTATACCGAGATGGGCAACATGACCACACAACATGCCTACAAGATAAACACCGGGGCTGTCTGTCACACGCACAGAGACGGGCCAACGCCGAGTTCATAAAATGACGTGTTTGGAGACTTGCGGGGCGGGTAAAATGACGGTTTGCTTTTAATGAAAAAGTGATATTAATATAACGGAGAGCCAGCGTCACGGGCTAGTATGTGGGGATCATACGGCGCCTGGACGCAGCGTCATCGAAGCCGAAAGATTATATGAGATACCATCCCCCCCCCCCCCCCCCCCCCCGCATATATCTATGTTATTTCATTTCTGTGGTGATATGGCAATACCCAAATAGACGTGAAACGTGACGTTACGATTTGTTTACAATTCTATGTGGGAGTCTCAGGGTACCAGACGGTGTTGGTTCAAAGAAAAGCACACACACACACACGCACCCACAAACCACGACGCCATTTTGTTTTAGGTCTAGTGTTCGTTGCCTTGCACACATTTAAATTCATCATTTTATTATCGTTTTCTCGTAAAAAGATCATCTTGGGGGGAATCATCGCATTGAACAGCCGAAACCACTTCAATATTTCACGAATAAGGTTTCTTAAGAGTTAAGGTTTTTATGGTGAAATATATATCCGGGCACACTGCAAAAACTGTGGTGTTACATTAATACCAGTGGTGTTGTCTTATATAGATACCAAGCCTGGTGTTAAGTTTTAACACCACAAGTATTAGTTTTATCACCTAGGGTGTTAACAAATAATGCATAATTCCAATTGAAGAATAAAAACTAACACCCATTGGTATCCATGTAAGACAACACCACTGGTGTTTATTTAACGCCACAGTTTTTGCAGTGCAATATATCTTTAAATTATACCTCTCTTGTGATACGCAGTGGCGGATCTGGAGGGGGTTGAAACACCCTCGACCCCCCCCCCCCCCCCCCCCCCCCCCCCCCCCCACCCCCCCCCCCCCCCACCCCACCCCCCCCTTTTATCTCAGGGCCGCATCCCTAAAGAAATGGGGAAAGCGAACCACGTCGTCAGTGGGGAATTAACAATTCGAACGCTGGTAATGCGCCGTGTATTCCCAATCCAACTAGCGGCATGTTGGCCGGGGCCTACAAAATAACACACACCGTACCGTGTAGCAATTACAAAATGGGCGCGCCCGATAAATTTCAGCTCATCTAAGCTTTACGCGCGTGCACGTCACCGGACAGCCAGGTAGAAAATCTACCACATTCAGAACGAAAATTACAGCGCTCCGTGGGTGCCATCCCTCTTGTAATTAGAGGATAATTTACCTCAAAGTTGACTCATGGATCAAGTCGACTTGGCGAGATAATTTAGGTTTCCAAATCGACATCCTATAAATTAATTAAGTAGATTTTGCGAGATTTTATGTTGCCGGGTTGACTTCCTAAATATACCAAGTCGACTTGGCCACAAATTATCTTACCAAGTCGACTTACTGAATATTAAGAAAGGCGACCTGGACACAAACAATATTTTGCCAAGTCGACTTAGTAGATTTATGAAGTCGACTTTTGGCATTTTCGCAACATAAAATATGTCGCCAAGTCGACTTACTGAATTCAGGAAGGCGACTCGGCAACATAACATATCTCGCCAAGTCGACTTAGTAGATTTAGGAAGTTGACCTGACAACATAAATTCTCTCGCCAGGTCGACATAATCCACGTTAGAAGTCAACCTAGACCGTGACGGGTTGTGGCACTTGTGCTCTTGAGCAAGGCACTTAATCACACTTGTTCCGTCCTTCGGAAGGGATGTAAAGCCGTTGGTCCACTGTGTTAGGTTTCGGTATAACGCACTTTAAAGATCCCAGAGCATTCTTTCGTGAAGAGCAAGGGGAGGGATTCCCCGGTGTCTATGGGCATTTCTAATTTAACTTAGAAGTTGATATATCTAAGTTAATTGATCCCATTCCTGTAATGTTGGATGTGGTGAATAAATAAAAATAAAGTAGTTTGTCTCGGTATCTAAGCAAGTAGGATGGCACAGAGCGCCTTGGTAACTATAAATAATCTGCATCTTTTATGATGCGGTGGCCCCAGTGGGGCCCTCTGGCCATTTTTTTTGTTTCTGAGCGGCTTATTATGAGTCCCACAGTTCGGCCGACTGAGCACGTACCTCAATCATCGTCTCTGCGCTCGGAGTAATTTGCGCCATCTTTGTTTTCCCGCCAAAACGGCGGACAAGGCAGCCTAAAGTATGCACTTTCTAACGTGTAGATGGTGATAATCACACACATTTTATGCAGCCACAATTTACGAATTACTGAAGCCAAAATGGTTCAAAAATAAAAGAAGTATATAAACTAAGGTAAATCGGCACCAGTATGCACACAAATTGTTGATTAGGTCTAGTTTTCAAGATACGCTACTGGGTCAGTATACACGAGTCTAGACATGGGAATGGCGGAGGATATAAAGGGAAGGATTCTCACCCAACTGAAACAAGAAATAAAGCAACCACTTGGAGAGATCTAGGTTGACAGTTTGGTTAAAACTACACTGTCTGCACATTGCAAAACCTATCTTTGAAACATTAGCTGGCGCCCTGATTTCTTCACTTCTACATAGGGGTGCAGTTTTTAAAAGTCCACATACTATGTTGGTGTTGCTACGTGGTGCACGCCATTGCCTAGCAATCAACAGTCTGGTTGCTTTATGCCATTTCCTCCTACCGTGAACTCGGTGTTTATTCTGCACTAAACAACTGCCGCGTGCACAAGGTCACATTACATAGCAACAACAATTTAGTCTGGTCATCTGGGTACTAAGTGTGCGTGTGAAAGGACGTACGTCGGTACACCAGACGCTGTGCACGCGAAACACGAAAAAGGGTAATTGTTATATTGGATTCACCACATCAAAAGTCATAATAAATAGTACATTTCATCTCTGAAATACATGTAGGCCTATACAACGTCTTTTTAAAAAAAGTAGACCAGTGTAATTTATGCCAATGCTTTAGGTCTGCCGAGCATCTATAAACCAAAAACAAAAACTCTACATTGCTTCTGGTGAAATACAAGCAAACCAAGTAAAGGGAACCAACTACGCGAAAAAAATATACACACACGATCATTATGCAAAGGCAAATAAAGTATCCCAGTGAAATCTTAGTTGTGGGCACGCTCGCTGTCTCTCTTCAGGTCAAACTGAAATGAGAACCTGTAGACAGATACCCGTATGGTTGTTACTTAATGAATATTTGATGTCCTGAACGTTTGATATGCCCACAAAAATTAAGTGGCGTGAAAGTTCCTTGCGGGATCAATTTATTTATTCCATGTAACTGCCCAGGTATGCACAAACAGTTAACAACCACTGACCTATGTACACTGTGGACTGGTAGCGACTTTCGAAAGATACAACCGTCCGCCATCTTAATATAGACAAAGACAACGCTTTGTAGAGACTGGTTATATAGACCGTATCGAATAGCTGCCATCTAGTATTGGCAACCTTTGTTGTTTAAATTACATGTAGTCAACAATGTAAGCGCAAAAGGTGAGATAAGAGGCACGGTGGTATACTCCCTCAGGTTCCACTGAGACCTCTGACACACCGGATAGATGCTCTACCAGCTGATATCAAATGCACGGTAGTATACTCCCTCACGTTTTCCCTGAGACCTCTGACACACCGGACAGATGCTCTACCAGCTGAGATAAGATGCACGGTGGTATACTCCCTCAGGTTTTTCCTGAGACCTCTGAAACACCGGACAGATGCTCTACCAGCTGAGATAAGATGCACGGTGGTATACTCCATCAGGTTTTTCCTGAGACCTCTGACACACCAGACAGATGCTCTACCAGCTGAGATAAGATGCACGGTGGTATACTCCCTGAGGTTTTTCCTGAGACCTCTGAAATACCAGACAGATGCTCTACCAGCTGAGGTAAGCGGCACGGTGGTATACTCCCCCAGGTTTTTCCTGAGACCTCTGAAACACCAGACAGATGCTCTACCAGCTGAGATAAAATGCACGGTGGTATACTCCCTCAGGATTTTCCTGAGACCTCTGACACACCAGACAGATGCCCTACTAGCTAAGATAAGCGGCACGGTGGTATACTCCATTAGGTTTTTCACGAGACCTCTGAAACACCAGACAGATGCTCTACCAGCTGAGGTAAGCGGCACGGTGGTATACTCCCTCAGGTTTTTCCTGAGACCTCTGAAACACCGGACAGATGCTCTACCAGCTGAGATAAGCGGCACGGTGGTATACTCTCTTAGGTTTTTCCTGAGACCTCCGACACACCGGACAGATGCTCTACCAGCTGAGATAAGATGCACGGTGGTATACTCCCTCAGGTTTTTCCTGAGACCTCTGAAACACCAGACAGATGCTCTACCAGCTGATATAAGCGGCACGGTGGTATACTCCCTCAGGTTTCCCTGAGACCTCTGACACACCGGACAGATGCTCTACCAGCTGAGATAAGATGCACGGTGGTATACTCCCTCACGTTTTCCCTGAGACCTCTGAAACACCGGACAGATGCTCTACCAGCTGAGATAAGAGGCACGGTGGTATACTCCCTCAGGATTTCCCTGAGACCTCTGACACACCGGACAGATGCTCTACCAGCTGAGATAAGAGGCACGGTGGTATACTCCCTCAGAATTTCCCTGAGACCTCTGACACACCGGACAGATGCTCTACCAGCTGAGATAAAATGCACGGTGGTATACTCCCTCAGGATTTCCCTGAGACCTCTGACACACCAGACAGATGCTCTACCAGCTGAGATAAGATGCACGGTGGTATACTCCCTCAGGTTTCCCAGAGACCTCTGACACACCGGGAAGATGCTCTACCAGCTGATATCAAATGCACGGTGGTATACTCCCTCAGGTTTCCCTGAGACCTCTGACACACCGGACAGATGCTCTACCAGCTGATATCAAATGCACGGTAGTATACTCCATCACGTTTTTCCTGAGACCTCTGAAACACAGGACAGATGCTCTACCAGCTGATATCAAATGCACGGTAGTATACTCCCTCACGTTTTTTTCTGAGACCTCCGACACACCAGACAGATGCTCTACCAGCTGAGATAAGATGCACGGTGGTATACTCCCTCAGGTTTCCCTGAGACCTCTGGCACACCGGACAGATGCTCTACCAGCCGATATCAAATGCACGGTAGTATACTCCCTCACGTTTTCCCTGAGACCTCTGGCACACCGGACAGATGCTCTACCAGCTGATATCAAATGCACGGTAGTATACTCCCTCACGTTTTTCCTGAGACCTCTGACACACCGGACAGATGCTCTACCAGCTGATATAAGCGGCATGGTGGTATACTCCCTCAGGTTTTCCTGAGACCTCGGACACACCGGACAGATGCTGTACCAGCTGAGATAAGATGCACGGTGGTATACTCCCTCAGGTTTTTCCTGAGACCTCTGAAACACCAGAAAGATGCTCTACCAGCTGAGGTAAGCGGCACGGTGGTATACTCCCTCAGGTTTTTCCTGAGACCTCTGAAACACCAGACAGATGCTATACCAGCTGATATAAGCGGCATGGTGGTATACTCCCTCAGGTTTCCCTGAGACCTGTGACACACCGGACAGATGCTCTACCAGCCGAGATAAGATGCACGGTGGTATACTCCCTCAGGTTTTCCCTTAGACCTCTGACACACCGGACAGATGCTCTACCAGCTGAGATAAAATGCACGGTGGTATACTCCCTCAGGTTTTTCCTGAGACCTCTGACACACCAGACAGATGCCCTACCAGCTAAGATAAGAGGCACGGTGGTATACTCCCGCAGGTTTTCCCTGGGACCTCTGACACACCAGACAGATTCTCCACCACCTGATATAAGAGGCAATGGTATACTCCCTTATGTTTTCCCAGAGACCTCTGACACACCGGGAAGATGCTCTACCAGCTATGCGGCACAGTGGTATACTCCCTGCAGGTTTTTCCCAGACCTATAAAAAAAAGGAGATACTTTACCTGCTGAGCCATGAGGCAAAGTAGTATACTCCCTCATTGTTTCCCAAAGACCTCTACCACACCAGGCAGATGCTTTACTATGAGGCACAGTGCACTCCCTATCAAAGTGGTATATTTTCCCTATGAGTCCAACTCTACTCAAACTCGGTGCTGTAGGCAATATTTGTTATGGTGCATAATCAACATACAAATAAAGTAACCAATAACGGGATGAGAGAATAAATTAAGTTGGTCCAATTATTGCCGTTTCAACGGGTATTTAGCTAGAGTGGTGTACCAGCAAAGTGGGCCGCACTAATGCAGCAGGGTCATGGTCAAGTTGAGTTCGATTATTTGGACAGGACGCTAGGGCTCCGACAACCACTTGCCGCTGAAACAACAGTGACTGCTGTATATACCCCCCAAAATGAGGGTTTTAAAATCAGCGATACTTACAAAATAAACCAGTACTTTTAACAATGTTTGATTTATTCTTTTAACTGTCCATCTTTCATATTTTGGTTTGGAAACGTATTCGCCTTTACACGGGAACACAAAAACAAGATGGCGACCTGCTACAACCAATTTGTTCAACTTACCATTTTGTTAATAATGGTGAATTTTTGTGAATTTTTTACCACATTTGTGAATTGCTCACAAAAGCAGTCAAAATATCACGTCCGATCTATTCACAAAAGTTACTTAGGATTTTATAATTTTTTTTAGACATCTCAGTTGATGAAATAGCGCGTATTTAAGAAAAACCACCAAAACACTATTAAATAAATTTAAAATTTCCATTTGGCAACTAAATAAACTGTACATATTGCACTGATGACTGCCATTCGCAAAAATACTCAAATAAGATTTTTTATTTAAAACCAGTATGCGAATCTTTTGTGCTTAAACAGCTCCGTGCTACCCCAACAAACAAGGCTACAGGGTGCGATGATTGCCCTTCGAAGCTTATTAAAATGGCCGCTTCTGCCATTGCACAACCTCTGACCTACATTATTAACCTGTCGATTGCGTCCAATAAATTTCCAAAAAATTGGAAAAGGGCCAAAGTAACGCCAATATATAAAGGGGGAGACAAAAAAGACCTTAATAATTACAGACCGATTTCAGTTTTGCCTATTCTTTCTAAAGTAATTGAACGTACTGTTTTTAAACAATTATATGCTCACATGAATTCTAATGATCTTTTAAACAAATTTCAGTCAGGATTCAGGCCGCTTCATTCAACGTGCACAGCTTTAATTAATGTCACCGATGATTGGCTAACAAATATAGACAACGGAGAAATCACTGGGGTTGTATTGTTGGACTTGAAAAAGGCATTCGATACAGTTGACCACACAGTCTTAATTAATAAACTAAAACAATATGGTGCCGATGATAAAGCTATACAGTGGTTCACTAGTTACCTACATAATAGAGTTCAATACACGTCGCTTACTAGCGGGAAAAAGTCAAATTTTGCGCGTATAAGTTGTGGTATTCCGCAAGGATCCATTCTTGGGCCACTGCTTTTTATCTTATATATTAACGATTTATCAAAACACATTATAAATTGTAAAATAAGTATGTATGCAGACGATACTGTATTGTACTATGCAAGTAAAAATCTAGAAGATCTGGAAATGAAAATCAATGAAGACCTTGTTAATGTTAAATGCTGGCTCAATAACAATAAGCTTAGCTTAAACATTAACAAGACTGAGTACATACTTATTGGTTCTAAACCTAATTTACGTAGAGTACCGAGAGATGGAATTAGCATTACAATTAATGAATTTTCGTTAAAGCGTGTAACCACTTGTAAGCATCTTGGGCTGTTGGTAGATGAAAACCTTTCCTGGAATAACCACATCGATCACATCAGGAAAAAGGTATTGTCAGGTATTTATGCCATTAAGAAAGCCAAGAGATGCTTCCCCATACAAACATGCAAAATGGTTTATAATGCACTAATTGCCTCACATTTTAATTATTGTGACGTGGTATGGGGAAACTGTGGTATCACGCTGCAAACAAAACTGCAAAAACTCCAAAATAGAACTGCACGCATCATAGGAAACAAAGATTGGAATAGCCCTAGTCGCCAAATTTTGAATGAACTTGAATGGAGTACTCTTAATGTTAGCAGACACCATCACGAGGCTATACTAATGTATAAAGTCATCCACGGTAATGCCCCGGTATACTTGTCTGATAAATTCAAAGTAGCCAGTACAAACTATAACTTACGACGTAATAACTCGACACTTTCACTACCAAAACCCAAAACAGAATCACTTAAAAGAACCTTTGAATACAGAGGGGCTATAACCTGGAACGGTATTGACTTATACACACAGAACCTCCCGAATATTATCAGTTTCAAGGGGAAGCTTAGGGACTCCGTAGTTTTGTGACCCTGCTATTTTATACACACTTAGACTATTACTTCATCGGTTCCCTATCCAATGTTCTTACCCTCAAGTTAAATCGACTCGATATATTTATTCCAAATGTAAATTTGTTTTTATTTTATTTTCTGTCTATCCAATATAATTATCTTTTATCGTTTTATCACATATAAGTCTGCTTTATCACAAATAATTTGATTTTTTGGGTGTGATATCGTGTATTTCCCTTAATTATAAATGTTACTGTTTATGTGTGCAATATTGTTTTTCTTCCTACGTTGTGTTTGAATGTGCTTAGTTCATTGTAACTGTATTTGTCTTATAAGTTATTTTTTTTATGTTTTAACTTAACCATTTTAAAAAAAATTTATGTACCTTAAAATTCTTGCCATTTTTAGTTATTTTTATAATCGTAGTTTTATATAACGTATATATATTTTTTATTTTCGTTGGTATACACGGCCCCTTGAAAACCAACAACATGTTGAATGGGTCACCGTGTCTAAACAAGTGTTAATAATAAAAATACATACAGGGTCTCAATGATATAATGGTATACATAATATACAAAAACACAACAGATGTCGTTGACATTTTATGCAACGGGCATTTTACAACGTTTACGATATGCACCCATTAATTTATATATATTCTACTGAGTTTGTGTAAATTGAAAATGGTTATTATGGTAATTGTTATCAAATGACAAAGTCCAAGTACAATGCAACCCACCATTTTCATCAATTTGTTATGGATGAAGGGAAGTTATTATTACGGCAGTGAATCATTGAGTTTACAATTGGCATATAGAAATGTCTTGGGGTAATGTCATGCGTTACAGCCTTGGTGGACGGTTTCATGTGGTACAATGTGCCACGGAAAGTGATGCAAGATCTAAAACGACTGTTCAAATGAATAATAGGATGATTTACACAAATATTTGGCTGCATTAGTTTATTTTGTACGGGCATTTGTTATTTTGCTCATCATTTATAAACATGTGTATTTGGCTTGTTTAGACCCTTTTAGAATTTCCATAAATTTCCATATAATTATTCCACTTGCTACTACTGTAGCTGTTTTTAACCTTAAAAACCACGTACATATATTGTTTGGTTAGATATTCCCCTTGAATATTTCCAAGTATGTTTGGAGTTTTACTTTACTTTCAAGTAATTTAAATTATCATTTTGTTACTGTGAAACTGCAGTGCAGCATACATGTGTACGTTTATTGGTCTCTGGGGTATATTGTCCTCTTCAGAAGCATCTGCTTCCCTTTCAAGGTCATCGTGGATTGTCAAGGGGTTGCAGCAGGCTTCACCTCCCTCACACTTGCAGTATACTCGGTGCAGGACAGTCCATCTGAGCGGCAGCTACACTTTCTATGACTGCATTGCCTTCCTTTCGGCCCTGCAGTTGCAACTAGTTATATCGAGCAGATTGGGTGGTGCTACTGGTTTTGAGGAGGAGGGTATGACAGTGCCTCGTTCATCAGACAATTTCCACCCAAAGTTAGTAATAGTAGCGACCTCAGGAGGGCGTCCACTCTGGTCAGCAGCCTTTCACAACATGACTTGAAGATGAGCTCCGAGTGTGTGCAGTACAAGGTTCTCGTCTGTTGGAGATAGTTTCTTTAGTTCTGGAAGTTTCTTCCTTCTTCTGTATATGTTGTACCAAGCCTCATTCGTAGACGCAGCCCTTTTCTGACCATAAAGGGCTAAGAAGAAGCTTGTGCCCGTGTTGCTTTGTGTGACATCTACTTCTCCAAGAAAGGTGTCTAAGCCAGGGATAACGTTCTGCTTCAACACTTTCAGTGCCGGGGCCTTGACCTTTCCACAGGGATACAACCGGAGAGTGCATGCATGCCTGGCACTTACCACCCAACGTTGCTACAGTGGCACTGATGTCTAGGATTGTGCCATCCCATTTCTCCATCTGGACTTGAGAGTGAATTCGAGTTTTCCAGGCCCAGTATACTAAGAGAACAAAAACGTCGGTGTCATCACTTAGAATGCGAATTATGTTGGCCCCTGCAGAAGCAGCCTTGCGCGTGTAACGTGCAAGGGTTATGTCAGCCTCGTCGTGAGTTACAAGACAATCAACAGGGCTCACCATGCTGATTCTGTGGCCTACGTCACAAGTGCACAAGACACGACCAAAAGTTGAGAAAATAGGGCCTCCATGTCATATACAGGTTTTCCTTTGACCACAACAGTTTTCTTCATCAGCTGCATTGTCTTTACTTTCATTTGTATTGGATTATGAAACCCACCAGGGAGTAACAAAGCAAACCTGTCACGCATCTCTTCTCCGGTCTTGATGGCGTCAAGGACAGTGACCTCTGGTGGAGCTACTTGTCCATTCAGCAAAAAAGTATGGTACCATGGAATGATAAGACGAGCAGTCAGAGACATGAGAAGACAATGTGAGCTGTGTATTGAGAGAAATGGTGGGTATGTCGAGGGCACACACCCCTGAATTTATCTGTAAGGTAAGTTTGAAAATAATGTGTTCTTTCATCACTTATCCCACTTTCAAGCGAAGGGCTAACTTGTCACAGTGATGATTTCACCACCTTTCATAATGGCCATGTTTGCTTAGTCATGCATGAAAGTTACATAATAATGCACCTATCAATTGTCCCCCCCCCCCCCCTACCCCTCCTAAGAGGTGGGGATTGTCACCTTTTTTGTCACAAAATCCACACCCCTGGAGCAACATTTAGGTGACAAAAATCCCCACCCTCGAGTGCAAAACATGAAAATATTATTTCAAAGGATCAAATGCCCCACCTTGGGGCATGAAAAACGTGACCAAACCCCCACATAGGGGTGGGGCAGCGCGGGGGAGGGGGGGGGGGGGGGGGGGAGGGGGGGGCCGAGAGGGGCGAGATGGGGGGTGGGGGGGGGGGGGGGAAACAACTGATAGGTGCATAACCCTGGTTCCATTGAACAGAGGACATTGTACTTTCCCTACATACACACCTCTTTTTGAAATATTGCACAAATTTCGGATAATTTGCATTGAAAGATAGGTAATCCATCTTTCAATGCAAATTATCCTTTTTTATGGACACCCTGTATACAGTGTATTGTAACAGACTAACATTGCGATGCTAAACTACCTTCACAATAATCATGGAGGCAGCGGCGGCGCTACGGGGGATGGGGGGGGGGGGGGGGGGGGGGGGGTGGGGGGGGGGGGGGGGGAATTCCCCCCCCCCCCCCCCAGTTATTTTGTTTGCCCCCCCGGTTTGCCCCCCCCCCCAGTTTTAAATTTGAGTTTAATCCCAAACCATTGCACCCAATTTGTTAAAATGTTGTTTGCGCTGTAAATAATAAACTCAATTTCATCAATCATAATTAGCTGGCACCATCAAAAAAGCCCAACACACTTTCGATAGATTTGCCAGGAAATACCCCCACTCAAGAATAATGCTGGTGTAGTCCGTCAAAGTGGTAAGTCAATGCTTTTCTGCAGTACAAAATTACAGTATAGATTTTTGTTTGCCCCCCTAATTTTAAGTTTTCCTCCCTCTTGCTCCCCCAGATTAACAGGTCTGGTGCCGCCGCTGCATGGAGGAAGTACTACTTAAAAAATAATGCCAAAAGACTACCCAATATACATGCACGTCTTCTCTTTGATTTTATCCAACTTCGTTGCACTCCAATCCCAATCACTGCATACGCTACACTACAAATGCCAACCATATTCACTGTCAGCCAGCATCCAGAGCAGACATGATTTTAGTCATCTACAGAGGGCGCCCTTCGTCCAACAATTAGGGGAATGGTTAATTAGGAATAAACAAAAAAAATACAGTAGAAAGCTTCAAGAGGAACACTTTCTCGGGTCGAACTGTAACTTTCATTTAGAATGCTACGTGTATACGTGTACTTCTGTGATTTTAATTGACAAATGAGAACTGAGGGTTATATATGTACACTGTCCTAATTAAAATGCCAAATTGAGGCGAACAGGAAATTTATAGGAAGTTCTGGTTGTCAAAAATGAATTTCTTGCGGTGGTTATCATATTTGTAGATGCTTATTTGCTTCGTTACATTGATTTTTGTTCAAGTTATGGCGTTTTTACAATTTTTTTTGCAATTAATTAGCTATCTATGCTGATTAGGGATGTAACCGACATACGTTACATGGGATGTCTGCAGTATAATACCTCAAGAAGCTCAGTTTGAAACTCATGCATGCTCAATGAATGTCATGTTTAATTCTAGTTGATGTCACAAATAACAAGTAACAAGGGCGTGGCACAGGAGTAACAGGTAGCTGATTGCAATGTCATGACGATAAGGTTTGCAGGATACAAGTCTAATGCAAATCCAATACAAGTCCAATGCATGGTTCGACGCAAGGTTGTACGCAAGGTTCAACTATTTAGGAAGAAAGAAAGAAAATACTGATTTTGAGTTCAATGCGTCATATAAATAATCACTGTTTGGCAATCAATCTTAACCAGTTTACAATTATGAAAAACAGTCACTGTCCAAAATTACTAGGAACATAATCCAAATCTATCCACAAATGTCTGTCTTCAAATCCAATAAATTCTCCAATACAATCCGTGAAGAAATGAAATATCAGTGAACATACTTTTGCTGAGCTTCCATGGGATGTCAAGTTGTGTTGACTAATGAGTACAAGAAATGGCAATGTCTGTACATGTACTGACTAGTAGTGTATATGACCATACATGTCTGCAGGAATGTCTGCAGGAATGTGCCACACCCAAATATTCAAATTAAAAATAACAGCGCCGTCAAGTTACTCACAAAATATAGCGCCCTCAAAGTTAAATAATTGGCCCCATACCAAATTCTGTCCATTACATTCCGGACCCTAATGCTCTTGACCAGTCAAAGCATTACCTAAACATAAAGGACAGAATTTAACGTCAGGGTCATCAAAATTCATACCACCATTTATATCTAGCGCAAAAAAATGTTTTATACAGTCCAAGACATCCGGGGTGTTAAAGTCACTGAAATCCTTTATGATTTTTGGAGTTGTCGTCCAGTGTAATCCTCTGTGATCATACAGCTCTATGGTCAAATCAAGAACAGTTCCTCAGACCATATCCCCTTCCAAGAAGACGAGTTTGTCAATGGGACAAAGATAGACTCCAGTCTGTGTTCTCACTTGTGCAGATCTCACCTTCCCATCTTTGCCTGGGTAAGTATCAACCACGAGTAAAAGGGCCACTGATATCGAGAAATGCACACATTGCGCTTTGGGTTGATCCATTTCTGTTGTTCTTGTAGTGATGGAAGATATTCTTTCAGCCATCGTTTCCAGAAGATATCGGCTGGGTATTGTATTTGACGCCATCTTCGTCTGTAGACATCCTGCTCTACAAACCGTCCGGGAGGCAGGTTGGGTCCGGAGCGAAGGAGAAGTAGATGATTTGGTGTCAAGGGAGTAGGATCTCTTGGGTCATCAGAAAGTCGCGTAATCGGTCTTCCATTGACAATACCCTCAACTATGCAAATCAACGTTTGGAGTCCTTCATCAACGAGTGCTTCTTGACCCAGTAAACCGCTCAGCACAGAACGAACTGTTCTAATTTGCCGTTCCCAGGTACCACGATGTGGTGCGATGCTGCAGGTGGGTTGAACAGCCAGCGTATCTCTCTTTGAAGGAGATACATGTAGTTGTGGATCTTAATTTGATTCCTGGACTGCTTGTCGTAGCTCACGGTTTGCACCGACGAAGTTGGTACCATTATCACACCTAATTTCAATGGGACTACCACGGCGAGAAATCAAGCGCTGTAAAGCGTTAATGAGGGAGTCTGTGTCGAATGTGTGGCAAACCTCAAGATGGATGGCTTTCATAGACAGACACGTAAATAAACATCCATACCGCTTCACTAGACTTCTGGCACGCTTCAACATGAACGGACCAAAGATGTCGACCTCTAGCATGCTGAATGGTGCAGGTCCAGATGTCACACGATCTGCAGGTAAGTCAGACATACGTTGAGTCAATGTTGACGCTTTCCTTTTTCTACATGGGATGCACTTGTGAATCACTTGTGAATAACTCTTGGGCTGTTTGACCTCTAGAGACGTCATCTGCTGGGTTAGACGTGCTGTCCACATATCGCCATTGTAATGCTTTCGAGAACTCTAGTATTCTTGAGATACGGTTGGCCACGAAGTAGCGTTTGTCCTCGTTTCTGTGAAAGTGAGGCACAATCATACTGTCGCTCCAAAATACACTTTTTTTTAAGTGGCAGCAACAGCTCCTTGCGGACCATTTCATCGAGTTTGATGGAGAGAACCTCTGCAGCGAGTTCCAGACGAGGAATGGTGGTTTTCTTCAGAGGTGCTAACTTTGCTTTGGCCATCAACAGACAACAGTTTACTTTACCATCAATATCCTGCAGACGCACCATATCCTCTTTCTGAAGCGTCGCAGAAATGATGCAACTGAATGGTAGCATTAGAACCAAACCCTTGTGGCTTGATGCATCGAGGAACTGATAGATGTCTGGGATTGCTTGCAAGACGTCACGAGAATTACTAATTCATTTCCTGAGCTTGAAACCTCCGAGTGCCAACATGCTGGAAAACTGGTTGATGAGTCTGATGGCTTCATCACTGGTAGCAACCGACTTTAGACAATTGTCTACATAACAATTTTAGTCAACAGTCCTGACGGTTTCTGTGTCATACTTGCTGATGTTTTCTTGTGCAGTCCATTTCAGAGCGAAATTAGCACAACTGGGTGACCACACTCCTCCAAATAGGTGAGCTGTCATGCGATACATCTTCGGTGAGCAAGATAAGCTGTCCACAGAAAGCGCAACACATCTCGATCTGGTGAAACATCTGGTGAAACATACCCTCAATGTCGGCCATATTATTGCAACCAGTTCTTATCGAAAACGAAGCAAGACGCCAAGCAACTTGTTGATTAAATCGGTGCACTGTATGATTGAGAGAGATTCCGCGGAACTTGGCAGCACAATCGAAAACAATCCTGCGTTTTCCTGGCTTATGCGGATGAAATACAGGGTGGTGCGGCAGGTACCAAACTGCGCCATCTGCTCTCTCAACGTGCTCTGGTAGTACTTCTTCAGCATAGCCACGATCCATAAGCTCTTTCATGCCTGCAACGTATTTGTCTGCAGCGTATTCAAGACTGGATCCTTCGCCAATTTTCTCCCGAGCAGACGCAAGCGATGTTCTGCCATAGCCTGGTTACCAAGAAGACTGGGTGGTCTTGAATTGAATGGTGTCCATCGAGTAATGCCCATTCCGAAGATGAACAGACTCTTCCCATATAGCTGCTGCCTTTCTGTCACTCACAGACATGCTGGTATCGCTACCTCCAAGATCCTCTAGTAGCCAAAACCTCTCAACCTGTCGCTATAGGCTAATACATGCACATGCATCAGTACTAATCAAGTGCGAAGTTACCTGGTTCTTGGCCCCTGACTTAATTGGTCCATTAAGTGTCCATCCCAAAAGGGTCTTCGTGGCATAAGGTGTCCCAAATTTACCTTCGCAAACATCTTACGAGGTCATCACTGAAGGATTATCTTGCCCAATGATTAGATGTACATCTGTGGGGTTGACGTCAGGCAGCATTTTGTCCCGCAAATGTGGCCATGCATTGGTGTCTAGGCCTCATATGTTACCAGACAATCTGGGTTGACGCATATCTTGGGCCTGGTTAGAACATTAGTCATGACAACAAGATTTTCATCATCAATGTCCGCGACTTTCAGGTCGACACAAAGACATCAGTGACGTTGTTGTGGTTGTCCAATGTTGTAAGCTTCACTGCGTCACGACGGCCGGAAATTCCAAGCTGTTCTATCGAAGCCTCATAGCAAAATGTCTGCGTCGATCCAGTGTCAAGTAGTGCATAGGTAGCGAGAACATCTATGGACCCTTTACCCCTCACCTTCACGGGCACATTAGGTAGAGCAACTTTCCCAACTCCAGCCCCAGTGATGGTACATGCCACATTACCTGAAGCACCTGGGTGTACTGAACTTGTGCCGACAAATGGAGGTGCGTTAAGTGTTTACAAGTGCCTGTTGATGTGAAGTCATTGGTACGAGGTAGATGCAGAAACTTGGTGTGCTTTAAAGATAGTATACATGATTAGTAAACTGTTACAAATAGTTTTATCCCCCTGTGTGATTGAAGATATGCATGATTAAAACCAACCTGAGCAAAAACCAGCTCCGTATACTTCGTCTAACTTTTGAGAAAACAGTCAAAAAAGGGTTTGCAGTCATTTCGCCCCGAAACCACTTCGCCCTGAACCACGGCCTGAGCACGAAGTGGTTTTGGGGCGAAATGGCACTTGGGCGAAGTGGTTTGGGAGCGAAATGGCAATTGGGCGAAATGGTTTTAGGGCGAATTGAATTTAAGTCTCGCGAGACGAAATATAATTGTTTTGCTCATTTCTCAAAAACTGTGAACATTTCTGATGTAGACTGCCTTTAAAGCACAGCCTGGCACAGTACACACAGTGGTTCTTTTGCAGTCACGCTCCCATTGTCCAGGATGAAGACAGTTGACACAAAGCTGGTGGCTCTGAACGAACTATAGACGATCTGTCACCTTAAGTGTCCTCCAACCATTACAACCGAACAAGATGTGGTCTTGCGTGCAATATGGACACAAGACAGTGCTTCGCTCAGGATGGGTACCGCCACTCTCTCCACCTGTCTGTGGTTTTTGCCTTGACTGAAACTGGGGATTTTGTGATGTAGACTTCTGAAACCTCTGCTCCTCTTGGGTATTAAAGATGACACGAGGCTTGCTCTTCCTTTGTTCCTTTGGCTTGATACTCCTCTGTGACTTGTCAGGTCGATGGACACTCAGTAATGTGCCAAACACGGGATCATTGGCACGCTCAGCTGCCAATGATCAATTGTGGGAGCCTGCTCTCGATGAACTTAAGATGGTGCACTCTTTTTAGCCAGCCCTTTCTGAGGTCAAATGGCAACTTCTCGATGATCTTTGCCAAACTTTGCCGATTATTCAGTTCCACAAGCTTACCCATCGTATGCAATGTCTCACGACAATTTCTCAGCTCATCCGAAAACTCCAGCAATCCCTTATTGTCAGTGACAGGAGGTCGGCCAACAATCTTGCTAATCCAGGCATCTGAGATATCAAATGCATTTCCAAATCGACTCTGAAGCAGCATTCTTGCTAGCTGGTAACCTTCATGGGGCTCCTTCACTGCACAGCATTGTATCATTTTTTAAGCTGATCCCGTACAGTACTGCAACAATCTCGCGAGCTTTGCACCGTCACTGATCGTGTCCTTGTCTACAATATTCTCAAAGGCACGGATGAATGTCCAGTACTTAACATGATCCCCGTCGACGCATACATGTCTGCAGGAATGTGCCACACCTAAATATTCAAATCAAAAATAACAGCGCCCTCAAGTTACAAAATATAGCGCCCTCAACCAACCAAATTTAAATTATTGGCCCCATATCAAATTCTGTCAATTTCAAGGGAAAGTGCCCAACTTGCAGCAGTGGGCAACCGAGCTGAATTTTCATATTTTATGTCATAAATGATATTTTCATCAAAATGTTTTAGAGTACTTGACATTTCTGGTTTACACTACAGGCCCTATGGGGACGCGGCCGCGGCATCTAGACTAATGCACAACCAAAGGTCCTCATCGAGTTTTTTTCTTTCTGCTTCGCCATGCCAACCATGAACTGAGAATGATTGCATCAGCTCCCCTTAACTCGTAGTCTAAAAACAAAGAGTTGTTCTACGACATTTCTCACTGTATAGACCACATTTGGAATGCATCCAGATTTTATGCTCATCTTTTGGAATATGTTGTTTAATATTTTTTTAATTGGAATGTCAAAAGCATGTGCATTATCAAAAAACATGGGCAGTCAAATCTAAGACTTTCAATGTGATATGAATAATTTTGGACAGGCATAAAAACAAAAAACCTCAATGTCACGGCCGTGGGGTACTAGACCTAGGCCGCCCCTGGCAAAGAGGGTTGCTGGTCCATCCTCCGGTGACAGAAGATGAGGCACGACACACCCAAAGAGCACATCGGACATCAAATGTGTAGACTGATTAGGCTATGATTTTATTTCATGATTCTTGTTTCCAATCCAGACACAGTGGAATCAAACCAAAACCAAGGCTAAGAACAACAAACCCCTGTGTGCAAAACAATTACACACTTTAAAGGGGCAATCAGAGTTTATTTCTTCGCTTTTCACGAGAATAAAAAGGTATTTTATTGATCAACAAATTCCGAATAAAAAATAAAATAAAATTCCACACCTGTTGAAAATTAAGGACAAATTTTCATCGTAAATTTACCTTCCATTTTATGCGGACAACAAACGGAAACATGTGAATCTTTGCGCGATGAGTTGAAAACAACATCGGCTGTTTTCAAAACGACCGTCTTCGTCTGTGCATGGCTCCGGCCTGGTGTATCCCAGCAATATTAATGGATTTAGAAACATCTTGGGACAATGCTAATTTGAATGTTCACCCCCCTTGAGCATATTTATTAACACCAAGATAATTCACGAAGGTAAACTATTCAAAATACCGAGTCTGACCGCAAAACTCCGAGCGTTTCGAAAACGGCCTATGTGGAACAGATTTTGCGCGTACGTCGACACATCCATACGTATCACGTGCATAGCTACGCCCTGAATACTGCTATTTGCATATCAATTGCCTGCCGACCAGGTACTTTTCATTGGGAAAAATATAAAGTGGATGGATCTAAAAAGATAGGAGGCTTGTATTTTTATTCATAGACTATCGACTGGTTCAAATAAATCGTGATTTTTGGCGAGGCCCAGTCTTCGGACAGTACAAACTCTGAATTCCTCTTTAAGTATACAATTATAAAAATGGAATACACAACTAGGCTACATGTAGATGTACAAGGGTTGATTAAACAGATTAATAATAGTAATCCTCAGGGACTAGAACTTCTAGTGCCAGGTTATTAATTGAGAAAAACAATGAGAGATAATTAAAGCAATGAGAGATAATGTTCACATTGTATAAAATAGATTAACCCTGTGATGGCAATCGGGACTGTGGTGGCAGGCTCGTCAAGCCTCATCCTCTTGCAACAGTGCCCCTTTAACGCACTCCCTAACTCCTGCGTACAGTGGCCCTGTTGAAACCGGCCCCATTTCGCGGTGGAACAAGCGACAGAAATCTTGTCGCCTCTGCTGGACCAATCAGGACGCTTGGCAGTGCATTGCAGCATGATTGCAGCATTCAAATGTAACGCGCGCAGATTGTAAACACCGTGCATGCATGTGATACATGTACTCGGTAATGCTGGCCGTTGTCCGCGTCGGCGATTGGCTGCTATTTAAAGGCATACTGGGGAATCCGTTCCATTACATTCGTCAGCATGCATCCCTGTTATTAATTTGAAAAACTGCCGAGTAAATTAAGATCGTCGTTTGAAAGTTTGGTAGGAATGGGACAGTCATAAAAAAAGGAACGGAACCCTATACAATTTCCGGAAAGTATAGAAATCGTTTCTTTTCGGCATAACATGACCGAATTGATTAAATTACATCAAAATGACGCGGGCGTGAGTTGGCTCAAGACAACAGCCGGCTCACTCCACAGATTTGCGTGGATTTCCTCACTATTGTAACGTCGCTTTGCAAAGTGGAAATTCCCTGAGATCTCAGGATGGTCAAGGCTTGGCAGTCACTTCTCTTGAGCTATCAGACCATTATGCTACCATTTCAGGAATTAAAAGCACAAAGTTGACATGAATGACAACACTTGTCACATTAGGAATCCCATATTATAAACCATCAAAACAAAACAAGTTTTATATGATCTTATAGGCCTACATGTGGTAATGAGTAAAATAATATCCGTGTTTAACTGTACACGAAAATGGAATGCACTCTAAATTGGGCCATGCATGACTTGAGCGAAACTTACATGGGAATCTACAAAATAGTGTCGCACTGAAATGTAATGTCTTTGCAAATGGACCATGTGTACATACAAGTACCCCAAATTGTACGAGACACACTATACTACTGCACGGTGCCATGTACATTAAAGGCCCAGTGGATCATTTGCAATGACCCCAAAAAGTAATCGACGAGTTTACAGGGGAAAAGTTCTGAAAGTAAAGATTGAATTAATAGCAACTACCCAATGAAAGGTTTTCGCTCAAAATTTTATAATTTTACCAGAAAATAATCCGTAAAGATGAAATTATTTAGATCGTTTGCAAACGATTTACTTATTTTTGGTTCGCATCTACGCGGTCCAAAATACATGGGCGCTGTGTACTCCGTGTGCGTGTTCCAACGCGATGCATTTTTATGGATCGCGCGCACACGCAGTATGTGCGCCACAGAGTGCATGACGCAAGCCACATATAGTACCCGATCAACTGAGAACGAATATTTGAAACACCCCGCCAAGACCAGGAAAATGCATATGGATTTTCATGGTTTTTTTAAACGTGGTACATTTGACAAAGCTGAAATTTCTTCGGATGAGTTTGTTGATGTCTTTCTTTTGATTTATAATGGTTTTATTCGCAGAATCGCTCAAAAACAGATCATCTACAGGGCCTTTAAACTACATTATGTATAGTGCATACGTGACGTATGACATGACGCATCCAAACCTGACAAATACCGTCATGAAAACACTCACAAAATGCATCGAAACCATTACTATTCACAGATATAAGGCTAACCAGTGTGTTCTACATTAAATAGCGGTCTACTTGATGGGGTTGGATGAGGGTGCAATAACTAAGAAAAGTTTTAAAAGCGAGTGATTTTTGGAGCAGAATGTCTCACCTGGCATCGCTGCAAGGCAACAGCGGCGAAAAGGCCATGCACTGGAAAGTTCCACAACGGCGCGGCCCACAGGCCTACAAATCACGAGGTCGTATCCGTGCGCTGGCGGTAAAGTGCACTTAGAAATCACTCCGCCATTCATAAAAACCAAGATTTTACGCATTGCTCCCTCACCAACATTATTGCAAATTGGCAGAAATACAACTGCTTGGAAAGTAAACAGTTTATGATTCAACAATTCTACGGGAACATCAATAGATTATTCAAATCCAATTACTTCTGTACATGCATCAGTTTACAGGCACTATTTGTTGTGGCGAATTAAGAAGTACAGTCTGTGCTCAGGTGCAATGTAGCTAACGGGTTGCATAATTTAATTAGCATTTACCATTAAAGGAAATGACAGATAAAATGACAGGCCACACATTAACATTTCTATTGTTATGCTAAATGTTGAACCAAAATATTCTGTGGATTTGTACATATGCCAACTAAATGTTCTAGGGTAAAGTGAAAGTACTCCCACCACGCCAGCTTGTATATGAGATAAATTCATAGGGTATGAATAATTTCGGCTTAACTGTTTGTAGTTTAAAATTAATGAGCCGTACATTTCAGTTTTACACGTATTCCGGGCATGTGTATTTACATGCAATTTTTCCAAATCCAATGAAGTATTATGAACTATACTTGAATTAAAGACATTTTACATGATTGGAAATTTATTAAAACAGTAGGCCTAACAACAGCATCACCCAAAAAACACCACAAAACACAAAACAAGTGGGGGTGGTGTGGGGAAGAGCAGTCCAGGTAACTCGGACCCTAACTATCACACCCCCCACCCCCTGCATCCCCCACCCCCAACCCCTCCCCCCACCCCTGCATCCCCCCCCCCACCCCCCAAAAAAAATATGGATCCGCCTATGCTGACCCACATAAAGAAGACTATGTAAATTGGATATACCTGTTTATATGACTAGTTTACTTGGGCTTTAATGTGGCTTGAATTTAAAATGATGTATTTTCTGCATAGCTTCGTAATATTCAATACATTATGTTGCATAATAAAGATAACGTGCAAAACAAAATTCCACAACTAAAGGCATGCACAGGCTCGTCAGCAATGCGAGCGCGCCAAATTCGTACCACGAATTACGCAGCACCATAGCAAAGGCATGGAGCTGCGTATTTCGTTGCACGAATTTGGCGCGTGCGCATTGCTGACGAGCCTGTGCCTTTAAGTCAAAAGAAAACGAATAAGGAAAACATTTTAAACTGACCGATAGAAGTGATCACTGTAGTGATTCAATGGAAAACACACATTTTGACAATTTCTCGGTTTCTGTCCATGTCTCCTCTTTCCCGCCAAGTAACACGACCATCCTTGATGATTTCTGGTCAAACAGCACGTTTTTATGGCAACCGTGTAAACCTCGCAAAATGCTCTGTCCTGTCCGGTATAATTATGTGTAAATAACGCATATATTTCTTCTTGTTACTAAGTGCGCTCGATTAGCTTCCACGGATCTACACAAGTTTATGTTTGTTCTTGTGGTCTCCCTGAATGATCATCCCATGCAAAATCATCCCTGGGTCGAGGATGGCTCATGAAGACTAAACGAATGCACCCAATGGGGACTTGTTCACACGCTTTCGTGCTATGTTGTGCAGCTATATAGAAATACTCGTGTGTAATTTGGCCCGCTAGCCTCTGCTTACGATATGCTGAAGATGGATCATGTTTTTTAAGGTGGTAGTTTTAGGCTCCAAATGTAAAATATAAGTTTAAAGCCCAAGTACATCATTTGCAGTTACCCAAATTTTTACTACACGGGTCATGAAAACAAATAACGACCCCAATAGGCTAGTGTTGATATGGTGACAACACATATTTGTTTCCCCGTGACCCGTGTAAAATTGTATCTTAGTGGGAGAAATCCTCAACTGAATGTGCTTTCAAAAAACAATTTCTGCAGGCATTTTTTATACCATTCTTTCAACACAAAAACCATGTATGGATTTGTTCACGTTCTCTGAAGTATTATTGCAACACATGATTATTCTTTAGTTATTTTGATCCTGTTCCTAAAAGTTTTCCAATCATGTGTGCCCTAATCTGTCTTTAAAGTTTGAACTTTTGTATTTTCGATATAATACAAGCAATTTGACCCCCGAAAATATATACAACCGTGCGTGCTGCACGTGATGACGCGTGTACAGGACCATTGAGTTCGTTTGTATAGATGGCTTTATTTTTGCGGACACAATGGTGCGGACATAATGTTTTTTCGGACACAATGGTGTGGGCATGTATGGTCTTTCCGACACAATAGTGCAGACATAATGGGCTCAAAACCATCTGCGGACACAATCGTTCAAGCGGACACAATAATCCTAGATCTTGTATAGAGGGGTCACACAATTATGGATACAACTCGCACGTCAAGTTTAAATTATTTAACTGTGGGGATCGCGTATATAATTACTTGACGTGACGGTAAATTGTGTACACAAATAGGAGATTGATAGACGGTCGGGTTGTTGGCGTAGTGGTTTCACTGCTGGCGTCCCGGGTTCGATTTCTGGATTGGGTTTCAAGTCCCATGACCGCGTGGATACCACCACCCACCCACCACCCCCCCCCCCCCCCCCCCGATATTTCCCTGGGGAGTCGATAATAAAGTACAAAGTATATAGGCCTCAGTTGCCAACGACACCATCAAATTAACCACAATGATGAGGACCAATTTGGGGAGACAAACATTGACTGTTTCGTGCAATTCAGATCATTAGAAAGTCGGAATCCGTGCAGTTTCAACGGGATTGGGACGCAAGATTCCGTGCTTCTACAACCAAGTACCGGGTTTGGATCGAAAACCATGGCCCTGATCTGAAGCTCAGCGCTCCCGCAGAACAATCTTTGAAACACGCTGCTTTTGGTCACGATGTACGCGGAAAAGCTGGTAGCAAAGGAATTTGGAGGTCCAAACTATAGCGGTAAAGACGCGTGGGCTGGTCGGAAATGGGGGAGGGGGTTGTTGGGATACCTGGGAGAAAATTCAAGAAAGCGTGGGCGCAAATATATGTTTACATAAATGAGACATTTCCTGCAGTAATTTCCTTTTCAGATGTATTTTTAGCCCTTTCATATTTGGTCAGTTTTAGGCTTTTGAGCTGTAAGAGCAACACATATATGTTTAGGTTTTAACGCCAAAATAAACACCCTTTTGATGTTAAATACCTTTTAACGCGTTTGACATTTTCAATATAAACATGTTTAATGTCTTAAACAAATATAGACGCCAAAATATGTCTTTGCACTGATAACACTAAATAATGAACACTTCGATGTGTGTAAT
Source organism: Henricia sp. BOLD:AAB3569 (assembly GCA_037783545.1). Classification (NCBI taxonomy): domain Eukaryota; kingdom Metazoa; phylum Echinodermata; class Asteroidea; order Spinulosida; family Echinasteridae; genus Henricia; species Henricia sp. BOLD:AAB3569. The sequence continues at coordinate 103,689 of JBBELK010000936.1, forward strand.
GCCTTCATAGAATTGTTTTCATCAAGGCTTTCACAGAATAGAGTAACTTCTGCATGGGCATACAAGTTTTGACAGGCCAATGCAATGTATAAACCTGCTTTTATCTCTAACCCTAGTAATCATAATTAAAAACAAAGTGTGCGGGTTTCTGTATTCAAATGGGGACGTTTAACAAAAGGAACAATAGGGTCCGCGATTTTAGGACGTCCGCGATTTGGAATCGTGTACAAAACAAACGAGAGCAGTCGCCAACAGTCCAAACAAAAGAGGAACAATATGGGACGTCCGCGCTGGGAGGTGGGCACAAGACTGATTGTACTTGAAGAGAAAGGAAAAGTGGCCAAGAGTGAGATCTGTCGTAAACGTATCTTGATCTGCGGACGACAGTTGATACATTCGGACCAATACAAAGATTTAATTTCTACAACTTCTTGTTGAAACGTATATAGGGCACCGTTATATACTGCCTCCGGTAAACCGTCCCGTCTGGCACGCACTAAAAGCCACGTCAACTCGATAAACATGCGCCCTGCATGCTTATGATCGGTCTCTTGAGTAAAACTTCGAAGATAACTTGTTCATCCCTCAACTCGTGGAAAGCGAAGAAAAAAAACCCACTTCACCACAGTTCTTATTCCAACATAACGTGGGTTTAGAATAACAATTGGTATCTTCTCTCATCATTATGCTTCAACGCCGCACGTACGCTTGTCTCTTTAGTCTTGAAAAATGTCCGCTGGCCTCCGGGACACTTGGCGATTTTACATGCCGGAGATGGACAATTTCCCCGGAGCAATCTTTAACATAAACACTGCAGACGATATGAATGTATATAGAGACCACCAAACTCGGCATGGGAGAAAATCGTAAGGGCCTTATCGAGATTCAAACCCGAGACCTCTGACTCACCGGGCCGACGCTCCAACAGCTGAGCCATGAGGCACAGTAGCACACTTCCTCGGGTTTTCCTTTGGACCCAATTGAATGTATAGAGACAGTCAAAAATAGTATATTTTGGCTCGAATAAATGAAAAAGAAAGTCGGCCATCTTACGACACTGGGATAGTCTGGTTTCGGTGGCTTCAAGGGCACTTCTATGTTCTATGGGAAAATTAAAAATCCAATATGTTTTTCTTCGGTGGACAATAAACTGGGGCAGTTTTCTCGTCTTGCCCCCAGACGTCAATGAGATGTTTAAAACAATCCTTTAAAAACAATGAATCCTAATTTTGAGAAATAAGATTCGTTTGGCGTTTAAAACCACTTTAAGCTATTTACGTCTATAGATTGATCACGTGAGTACAATGCATACAACGTAATCTGGTGGGCGTAGCCGTGGTACTTTCCTCGCCTTCCACCTCTGTGGCCAAGGTTCGAATCCTGGGGAAATATGTAGATCGAGTTTTCAGTTGCTGCTTGATCTCCCCGGGTTTTCCCACCTTTGTATGTGTTTTCCTCCCGCAATTAAAACAGTACATTTTTCAACAATCTGTAATTGGCTTTGATGATGATGTTGATTGGTAAATAAAACGAATAGCCATTTTTTGTTTACATTGCCTCGTTGGTTATGCACGGATTTAGTTCTTTCTTCAGAAATAACGCTCCAAGGTCGGTTTAATTGTGAATTGGATTTCGTACTGATGACCTCACTGGACGATATAGCGAATAATCAATGAACCCAATCTTCTCTTGCCCAGCGGTATAACTATGAAGATTGGGCCTGGAAATAGAATGGTAGATTAGAAAACCGCGCATGCCTTGATGCTAAAATCTATACAGGTGAGAGCACTGCGTCTCATTACACGTTCGGATGCACACAGTAACCTTGGAAGCTGATTGCAACTTGAACGACGGTCTGAAAGGACTGTCAATTCGCAATTAGAGTGGCTATTATGTGCATTTCTGTTTATTAATTCTTCTGGTACACTGAAACCAATGATTTCCCAAAGGCACCCACGGTTCTGTAGCTCTCAAGACTGCATGAGGAATACTGTGAAGAGAAGACGATGAAGAAACATGATTGTTTTAGAGGCGGGAGGGAAACCCGTATGTGTCGAAGAAAAGTGGAAACCCCACGAAATCAAGCAGGGACTGACCAATCCAACCCACATGCTGACCCGGGCGGGTTTCGAACCCCCTGTGCGCGATTTAATCAGGGACTCGGTTAAACCAAGCAGGGCCAACAGAAAAGCGCACTTGTAACAAACTGCGACGTCATACTTTTTAAAACTGAAATTCTTCTCGATTTGCCCAAATTGAGTGATAGCTTTCGAAATGGATCTCGTCATGTCCAGAACATAGGCCTTTTACGTGTTTCACATGTACTGACGTACTTCTTTTTACATGCACACTATAGTATCAAAATAACCAGACTAAATTTGTGTCGCTATGTAATGTGACCGGGTGCACGAGGAAAGTACAAAAGCAATAACGTGTTCTTGGTGAGAGAATGGCATAAAGAAGCCAGACTGTCGGTTGCAAGATAATGACATGCGCCACGTAGCAACAACAGCATAGTTTGTGGACGTTTTAAATTACTAAAGGTTACACGCAAACTAAGGCTAATCGTGAACTTACAGCCAAACACAGATGTGGTAATGGCGTTAAATTTCTCCCACAAAGGTATACCATTTTACACGGGAAAAAAATCACGTGGTGTTTGTTACCATTGTTATTGACACTTTTAGCCGGATTTCTCTTGTCAAATCGTGAAGTAAAATGTTGGGTAGCTGCAAATGATTGGCCATAGACTACTAAAGTGAAAACGTCACCCTTTGTGTGTTGCCATGGTTTTTGGGTCTACACTAAAACTAGTGAACTGTTTCCCTACGCTATAAAATGGACGTTTCAGATTACCAGCGAATGTTTAGACCCAATTACCATGGCAACTGACGTCACACTTTAGTAGTCTATTGGGGCTTGATATACGCGGTACGCCGCCATAGTGACTCTCAGATCAACATCACTTGCTACGCGACCTGACGGCTAGTGCCTCGCTGTATACAGACATAATACATTATCGACAAATGAAAGACGGAGAAAAAAAATGCACTGGATGACGTCATCCTTGGCTACTAGCCTGGACAAAGACCTGCCAAACAGCGGCTCGAATTACGATTAGCGGCAGTCATGATGACGTCATCACTTATATGCCATGTAACCCGCCACAGCTGTTTTTTTTTACATATTAGCTCGGGGCGGGGAGCTATATCGTTTTTCATATTTGTCTTGCCGCTGACAAAAACACTTCGGCATCAGCTAATTTTTGCATTTGTTCTGTGAATGCGATTGTATATCATGTGGACGTGCTGCACATTTCAATTCTGTTGATACTACGTGAAGTTGTACACGGGTTTTTATAACAATGTTGATTTTCGTTTCTTTGCATAGAATGGCGTTGAATATCAGTAAAAATGGTACATTTTTATTAGCTTATAATTACTTCACTTTTGTCAAGTGAAGTGGCATTATTTTATTTAAGTGGCAATATTTAATTCACCTTAAGTGCACTAGTGGCTAAAACCCGTATACAGGATTTACAAAATCTACAAAACCAACAAATTAGTATGAGATACATTTGAGACTGCCGTGGATAATATTGTGAACAATCTTGTGAAACCACAGTACATGCTGTGCGTTTCTAAGTTCCTAGAATATTTGTGTGCTTCGTATCACGGCATAACAAAATCTCAAGACCTAAGTTCCCCTTTTGACAAGGTTAATACATTACGATAAAAAGGACAATGTATCTGAAAAAAATACTGATTTCTTTTTGTGAATACATGGTGTACAGGAGTGACACCCCGCATCGGATAAAATGTGTGTGAAGGAAATGTTTCGTGACTGGTCCACAAGAACAGCGCCATCCCCAATAAAATCTAGTCACAGTTCTACACGTGGGGGCGCTGTGTACAATGTCCGATATCAAACACTGCACAAAATTATTCGCTCTTTACACGGAATATTTTGCGTGCCCTCAACTGTTTAAGAGATAGTTGAGAGCAGAATGAGTGTGATCCAGTGTAGAAATTGCCCATCACCGTGCTTCAACTGCAAGTATTTAGATAATCTAGCTTGTAAAAGTGGCCTTATTTTTCCCAGTAGCGTATGGGACTTTTTTTCCAAAATGGACGCTGGCCCGTTTGGCAATTTTCACTCTTCCAGGTTGGTTTTATTTCAAGAGGAAATTAGTAAATAAAATTGATGGATTACCCCCACAAAATTTAACAGAATTGAAAAAAAAAGACTTCAATGAGTATTTCGCTCTTTGTCCCGATATACTGTAAGACATGTAAGTATTTTAAAATAAATTTTGAATATTTTGCATTTAGCATTGATTTCTACGGGGGTCCGGTTTTGGAGTGCACGGCCGCACAGGATAGCACAAATGTACGAGTGTCGCCCTCACGCGGCAAGGGCCAGGGATAAAAGACAAACGTGAAAAATAGAATACAGCATAAGTACTTCGTGCATCCATATGGCAATTCACCACTTGCATGGTCGCGTTCAAAACGAGGCTTTCCTGGCATACGTCATATGTTACAATGGACAGAAGTCAACGTTACAGCAACCGACACATCGCTAAAATTGCCATTTTTTGTGAAGCTTGTTTCCGCTTTTCAGTGGGCAATATTTCTTTGCATTACAATAATGTACGAGTTGTACTTGTTGGGCAAAAGGTCTTTTGTTTCTTGGGTATAATTCCATTTAAATGACAAAAATTACTCTCTAAGATGGAGCATACGCATATGTAGGCAAATATACATGGGTAATTCCCAAAATTGGGGGTCCAAAACGTTTGGTGTCCCAGTTATGTACGACACGCTCAGCTTCAAAAATCGCCACTCATGATCACAAATTCTCAGTAATACACTGTGGTCTATGATTATATAGGGGACAGCATCATTTTCTTGAATATTTTATCATCTGATTACTGACAAATATTCGAAACAAATGGTTCATAATTTGTTCCATGATATTAAAGAGGAATTTGGTGTCCCGGGTTACATACGCCAGTGAAAAAAAGCTGAGTTTGCATTAACCTTGGTGCCTTATCCATACACAAACATTAAATTTAAGTGGCGTTTAAAAATAAACATTTTCTGCTGGGAAACCACTTTCACTCACTAAAAACACTTGGAAAATCTTTAAAAGCATGTCACACTTTTGGACCCCTAATTTTGGGAATTACCCACATACTTCAATGGCCAAGGAACGAGGTTACAGAGTAGTTTCAAATTGTCATCGAAAACGAGGATCTCGGTACTTTCTTTGGTGATAAAATTTGCAAATGAAAAGACTCGTGACGTAATACAATGGCTCAGCATCTGAAACGAGGCTGTCAGTGCCAATATGAAATTTGTCAATCCGTCAATCGTGTACGCTCTTTGTGCGTGTCTCTGCGACAAAGCGCGAAGGCGCGCGAAACCATGGCACTTGATTGGACTACATACGCGCCAGTGATTTGCTAATGTGCATGTAGCTCTCGCTCTTTTTTTTTTGTTCGGTTGCTTCATCTTCTTAGAAATCATCCTCTTGCAACAGTGCCCTTTTAACGCACTCCCTAACTCCTGCGTACAGTGGCCCTGTTGAAAAAGGCCCTATTTGGCGGTGGGACTAGCGACAGAAATCTTGTCGCCTCTGCTGGACCAACCAGCAGTGCATTGCAGCACGATTGCAGGCATTCAAATGTAACGCGCGCAGATTGTAAACACCGTGCATGCATGTGATACATGTACTCGGTAATGCTGGCCGTTGTCCGCGTCGGCGATTGGCTGCTATTTAAAGCATACTGGGGAATCCGTTCCATTACATTCGTCAGCATGCATCCCTGTTATTAATTTGAAAAACTGCGGAGTAAATAAGGTTCGTCGTTTGAAAGTTTGGTAGGAATGGGACAGTCATAAGGAACGGAACCCAATACAATTTCTGGAAAGTATAGAAATTGTTTCTTTTCGGCATAACATGACCGAATTGATTAAATTACATCAAAATGACTTGGGCGTGAGTTGGCTCAAGACAACAGCCGGCTCGCTCCGCATATTTGCGTGTATTTCCTCAGGGTATTGTCACGTCGCTTTGCAGAGTGGAAATTCCCTGATATCTCAGGATGCTTAGAAATATGCAGTTTACAAAATATACGCATAATATTATGTCCATGCAATGTCAAGGAAAATGTCTATGTGTCAGAGGTCCCTTTGCACCTCTTGAGTTGCGCAAAACGTTCAAGGAGGTGTGCAATGACATTATTGGTGATCCAGCAATCTTTTAGAAGCTTTCGGCTGCAGCACGCACTTTGTGCCACCGTATCCAGCGATGTATCGACATTGGATGACGCCAAGTCGAAAGCGACAAATTTTCAAATCGATTTTTGTATATGGCTTTTAAATCTCACCCTCTCGGACAAAGCTGATGCAAGTTGCTCAATACAATTTGTCAGGCCTTGTTTATATGATCTGAAATTTTGGTTTAAATCCATTGGGAAAAAAAATACGACAAAGTTATTTAGGATCAAACGTAGGACATGTTTTTGACACGTAGGCTACACCTAGTACCAAACTCACGTGATGCACTGCTCTTGTCAATTTACGTTTTTCAGAGAGAAAAGGCGTTAAAATAAACCAAATTCAATGCAATACACCTTGCCCAGGTGTAACGATGCCCCGTGTCGCGATGTCTATCCCCGATATATTATCTTTTCGCCGGTCGCCGGCCGCCGGCCAACGCCGCCGGCCAAACGTTTCTGTTGTTCGGCTCAAAGCTCCATTGCCTACTTATCGAGTGGATTATTCCCTGCCAAGGGTATATTAAGAAGCTTATTGTGGAACGATTAGGCACCACCTTAAGTATATTCGATCGGTTTTCAAGCCGTGGCTATACGCCATACAAGCGCTCCACCCAGCACCACGTACACGGAGTATATGGTTTCACGGAATTGATTTAGTGTTGGCGCAATGCCGATTATTCGAGTCTGTAGTTTGTTTCGGGCAATCGAGTATATTGGCACCAATTGATCGTGTACGTCTCGCCATTTTTCGGCTATTTCTGATATGTGAAGTCTGGGTACTAACCATTGACGCGTCTAGTGCACCGACCTATATGCAATGGACTGGTTGTCGACTCCCCGCCACAGTCCGCCATCTTACGACAGGCAAGACAATGCCTTGCCTATAACTAGTACCTATCGTCATTTGAATATTATGCACATAGAGCCTCGTTCTGAATGCAACAGTGCAATGGGCCCATATTACTTTCAGTTTAGTAAATTTAAAGAAATTACAGGATTGGAAAACTGTTACAAACAACGTTATCTCCATGTGTGATTGAGGATATGTTTGATAAAAACCAACCTGTGTATGTAAGTCAGCTCAGTATCAGTATGTTCCCAGAAAACAATGAAAACCGTGTTCATGCTTTCAAGAAAATGTGCGAAGCCATCGTCCTATTTCGGCTGGTTCACTAGCTACACTGCATTGAAAACGTAGCCACGGTAGTCAGGGCCCTATTTTCGTTCATATGAGGGCGCCCTTGTAAAAACGTGTGTGCACGAGCATTTATATAAATTCGTCTTTAATTATCGTTTTAAATGGTTGATTAAAAATTTGGGACACTGCAAAGTTCGTCAAATTGAAAGCCCCAGTGCATCATTTGCAGTTACCAAAATGTTACTTCATGAGTTGACAAGAAAAAAAGTGTTGATAGCAATGGAAACAAACACCATGTGATTTTGTCATGTGTAAAATGGTGATGGGAAAATTGTTAATTGAAGGTGCTTTTTTTTTTTTTTTTAAGTGTAACAACATTAACTGTTCATCTATTTCTAAAGATGACAGTAAAAGCCTCTTTCAGGTTTATAAATATTTGATGCTCACCACCTTGTAATTTAGGAGACGCGTGCACTGGTGGTCTAGTGGATTTTCTGGTGATAGGTCCGTGGTTCGAAGCCTAGACACTGCTATCGCGTTGTGTCCATAGACAAGACACTTTACTTCACATTGTCTATCTCCACCCACACTATGAACATCTAACAATGGAAATTGGGCACACACCATTGTTACTAACAATGGGGTTACAATGAACATGTACATGTTTTTGCTCATAGTGCCAGTTGTATAAATGGGTACCGGAAAATATTGGTTGGGAAATCCAACCAACTGCTGGGGGACTGGCATCCCATCCAGGGGGGGTAACAATGCTCCTAGTCACTCCATGCCATGGAAACCGGGGATGAGTACCAGCCGTATGAGCCAGCTTGGCTCGTGAACCGACTTCACTTTACATATACCTGATTATTTAATGACTTTAAAAAGACGCGTCCCTTGCGTGATCCACGCCGTTTGCTAATTAGCTTAATTACGAAGTTCTTAAGCACATAAGAACTTTAAGTTAAAGTGGTGGAACCGTTTGCGTAACACTTTTGAAATGGCGTCATTTAATTCCACAGTTGGCACAGTTCACTTTATAGTGTTACAATAGACCTATGACATAATGACGTAACGCAATGTTTACCGCGGTGCATTATGGGTGAAAAGTGGGACGAAATCTCTTTACTCTAGTTTGCGTGCGTTGTATGCATAGCGCCTAGCGTATTATAGTCTAGTCAATTTACGATTTGACCTAGAACTAATTGCAATAAAAATCATTCTAAAATGAATCTATGCCGCAACATTCAAATAAACAACATATTAAAAATCTAATTGTTTCTTTTGAATGAGTGGAAAGGTGTTTTTGAAGCAGTTTTTGAAGACAAACATTAAGAATTAAAATTTAGTCTGGTAACGTTCCTCAGTCTGTATGTTTCGTAATAGTGGATGCTTAGTAATACGACCACTTGCGAGCAGACGACGACGTCTCAGAAACTAGTCTGGTAACGTACTCCAACCTACATGTTTCGCGATGGTAGGTGCATGGTAATCACGACCACTTGCGAGCAGACGGCAGTGTCCAAATCAGGTGCTCGCTTAAGTGGTCGTGATTAGGCCAAACAAAATAATAGTTCTGCTTCCGGTTTCCCGACCGACCCTATTTTTTGGCTGCGACCCTAATTTTTTTTTTTTTTTATTTTTTAAAAATAAAATATGTTATTTTAATTTCAAAATTTAAGTGTGTCCAATAGTTCCGTTGTACTGAGTTAATTGTGCATTGGTGGTATGGGAGAGTTTCCCCGTTTTTGGTTGTGCGAGTAAAGGAACGTTTTTCAGTTCCTTTAGGTTTAGCAAGAGCTAGCTTTCTGGGCTTCCGTCTGCCCTTCATCAGTTGCGGGTGGATTCAAAATGAATCGGATTACCTCGCATTTGGGTAAATCTTTAGAGCGATAGAACCAGCTTTTTTTTAAATTTATGTTAGTTAGAGCAGGATTGTTTAGTGTTCAGTGACTGCTCTTTTTTTTATAGTTCTGGTTTGTTGCTGGTATTAAAGTTGAGTGGAGTTTCCATTGTTTTACTGTTACCCTTAAGCCTTGACTACACGCAGATGCCTCCATATGATTGTGCACAAAAAAAATTGGCAAAAAAAAAAATTCCCTACCTACCTACCCTATTTTGAAATGCCATGTAATCGGAAGCAGAATTTTTTTTTTTTGGCCTTACCATGCACCTACCATCGCGAAACATGTAGGTTGGAGTACGTTACCAGACTAGTTTCTGAGACGTCGTCGTCTGCTCGCAAGTGGTCGTATTACTACGCATCCACTATGACGAAACATACAGACTGAGGAACGTTACCAGACTCAATTTTATTTATTAATGTTTGTCTTCAAAAACTGCTTCAAAAACACCTTTCCACTCATTAAAAAGAAACAATTAGATTTTTAATATGTTGTTTATTTGAATGTTGCGGCATAGATTCATTTTATAATGATTTTTATTGCAATTAGTTCTAGGTCAAATCGTAAATTGACTAGACTATAATACGCTAGGCGCTATGCATACAACGCACGCAAACTAGAGATGCAGAGATTTCGTCCCACTTTTCACCCATAATGCACCGCGGTAAACATTGCGTGACGTCATTACGTTTCAGGTCTATTGCATGGCGCGTACATGGACAAAACGCTTGACAAAACGCTTGCCAAAACAATATGACTGCCGTGCAAAGGTCTGTAGCCTATACGATAGACTTGTGACTGGATTTTAAAGATACAGTCTGCAGTTTACCCTTGAAATGAGCTGGTTGCAGTTGTGCGGTCGATATATTTTCATGGAAATAACTCGCGACTTATTAAAGTACAAAGGCCGACACTTGTACTTCTGTTCCATTAGTATTAGATGATGTAGTCGTAAATAATTAATCTGCATGAATAATCGAAAAACAAACCGTAGAATTTACAAACAGGTGCTGGTGGTATTACGTTGTGGTAGTTAAAGCGGGCCTCCCACTGTGCGATATTGCCACGAATTTCCAACGATTAGCTACGAAATCGTTTAAATTCGTGGCAAAAATCGCACAGTGGGAGGCCCGCTCTGTGCGATTTTGGCCACGAAATAAGTACGATCAGCTACGATTTGGTACGATTGTGTATAGACTATATACACAATCGTACCAAATCGTAGCTACTCGTTGGAAATTCGTGGCAAAAATCGCACAGTGGGAGGCCCGCTGTGAAATTTTTGTTTAAATCCGTTGAAAAATGATAAAGTTATTCAAGATCAAAAGTAGGACATGTTTTGTTTGTTTACACGTAGTACATAGGTTGGTTTTATTACACATATTCTCAATTACACATAGCACTAACGCCGTTTGTAACAATTTTCTAATCATGTAATATATCGTTAAGGTTGCGCGCGCGCACCCACATGCTCAATTTCACCTTGAAAACAACTTTGAATAATGGTTTTCTCTGTTTGCCAAAGGTATGAAGTCTATTATTCAGGTTGAATACACTGAAGCTCTGCTCTGGCGATTTTTGATGTTTACAAAACCCGTGCCCTTGCCTTAAATTATGCGAAAACTAAAAAAACAAAAATCTTTACCGAATCGAGTAGTTTGTCGGCATCTCAAGTGGACAACGGACGCAGAGGTACATCCGCTCACACGCGGTCAGCATTGGACCTGCATGCATAATTTACATTTCCGGCATTGACGAATTACGGTGCGTATATGGCATAGAGGGGAAAAGGGGGTTCGTGGCGGGAAAGATCGAGCTAGAGCGAACCTGAAGTTTGTTCTTGCATAAAATTTGGAATATATTTGGGTAAAAAATGGCTTTATAAAGCCCAAATACATGATTTGCAGTGACCCAAAATGTTACTTAGTGTTGACAAGAAACAAAACACGACTTAAATGTTGATAGCAATTTGTAAAATGGTAGCTTTTAAATTATAATAAACATTTTCAAGTTACGATGAGCCAAAATGATGGATAGACGATGAATTAAGGCAAGCCAACGTCATTAAAATTGTCGACATCTTAGAGACATGTTTTAATCATGCTGCATGTAAAGCAATTTGCAAAGATTAAAGGCCAATATATCACTTGCAATCAACCAAAACTTTACATCATTGGTTTGACAAGAAAAACATTACTTATGTTGATAACAATGGTATACAAACACCACAATCTATTTCTGTTTAAAATTTTACTCTATGTACGAAATTATAACAACTGAATGTGGTTTTTAAATAAATATGTGTGGGCACACACATTTTCTTTACCATTCAATTATACATGTAGCACAAAAACATGCAACAGATTTAAAAGGTGTTCAAGATGAAACATTGCTGCATCTGAAGAATTGCTGCATGTAGCTGAGATTTATACAGGGTAGTTATAGACCTCTCTTTTGCCACGTCACAGCTCGAGTTTGGTTGGCAAAAGTATGGAAAACACTCAGGCAAAACCAAAACAATATTTTAAACATTTGTACAAATGTTACAAAAATATTTAAAACAGTGCTCCATCTATTAGGAATAAACAAATCAATAACGGGATGCATTTGTCTTTTTAAAGAATTGTCTAACAGTTTTGATTTGGATCACAAATTATTTCAACAAATTGAAAGTTTTTTGTAACTTGTGGCCGCTCATGCCAACCAGCGCGGTTTGTTTATCAACAAAAGAAAGGTCTATAGGCACAGGCTCGTCAGCAATGCGCGCGCGCCAAATTCGTGCCACGAAATACGCAGCTCCATATATCAAAGGCATGGAGCTGCGTATTTCGTGGAACGAATTTGGCGCGCGCGCATTGCTGACGAGCTGTGCCTTTAAAGTATAGAACAAACTGTTAAAAGGGGCGTTATATACTGACTCGTGATTAGAAGCCCATGTTGCAGTAAATTTCAGCCACATAGTAATACGTTTGAAAACATGAAAAAATCCATGCATGGTTTTTGTGTTGAGTTGAATGGTAAAAAGTCTTTTGCAAAAGATTTATTCTTTTAAACCAGCTTCAGTTGTTAATTTCTCACACAAAATACCATTTTGGACTGAAATAAAGTAATGTGGTGTTTGGTACTAGTGTTAGTTTAGAAAGGTTTTTCTTGTTAACTTAATAAAAAAATTGGGTCACTGCAAATGATGTACTCTACATAACATTCATTATTTAGATATGCCCATTGCCCTTATTCCATGAATCCGTAAAAAAAAAAAAAAAGAGTCAACTTGCAAAATGATATATTGAGCATTTAAGGTTCTGTGTTAATCCGGAATAATAAATTAGGTGCCATATGCACTGGGTCATTAACATGCAGTGTTAGCCCGACAGCTTCTGCCGATATTTATGCATGCATACACACGTACGGGCCCGGTTTCATTTGTTGCTTGCACTATTCCATACATGCCACGTAATTACAACTGCCCCAAACTCTTCATCTTAAGTTAAAACGATGCCATCAACCATGTTTCCCTGCTAGAGCTACCGAGACACCGTGATCCGTCTTACAGTCGGCCAAAAACGCTAAGAACACCTAAGCCTGCACTCGCGTCTGACCGCGCGCCGATGATAGATTTTGACGGAGCGGGGGTGATAATTTTCCCCTCGCGGTGCTGTCCAACGCACGCCTCCGTAAAAAGCAAACAATTAATGACAGCTGCTGCATTATTCTTTTTTTGTTTCTCTCTCTCTCTGCTTTCCCCCCTTCACTTGCTTTCTTGACATTCCTCCATTATATATTAAATCCTACAAAATCTCTGCACCGAACATTTTGCACTTTGTCTTGATTATTTGATTTAGACTGCATCCGTACACGATTTCGAATTTTAAAATCAATTTGTCTTGTTGATGGAAATGGTGTTTGCGAAAGCGAAACACGGGCCATGATCAGACAGTACGATTGATTCGGCTATCTGATTTTGTCGGACTGTTCCGGGTCTAATCTAAACACCTCCGCCATTTCAATCAAATGGTGTTTATAACAGACAAGTTCACCTCAAACGTAAAGGGGAAGAATTAGGCATAATTTAAAGGGACCCTTATTTAGGATTTGTATCAATGAAATCTATGCTTTAAAACCACTCTACTCAGTTAAAGTCATAAAAATTTCTATTTGGAGCTTGCTTTGGGGGTTAAAACAAAGGTTTTTAGTTTTTATGCTAATGCGAATATGCATATTCATGACCAAGGTCACTATGTCACAAGAGGCAAACACAGGAAATTTCACATTCAACTGTGCACAAAAGATTCCACTTTTTTCTCAATTTTCCTGAAACTTTTGTAATCCATGGCTGTTTGAGTTTGTTTTACATGTTGCCTGCTGTAAGCCATGACAAAACTGAGGGCAGAAACTGCAGCAATTTGCCAAAAGTCCAACTTGAAGTCTTATGTTTTTTCTTAACTTTTCCCTTCTGTCTTCCTTATGTGATGCACTAAGAACAGCGCCCTCTGTCTGTGATTTATTGCAGTGAAATCTTCAAAGTTGAAAAAGGCCACCTTTTATTGATTTTACATCCAAACGAACAATAGTATGTCTTGCTGAACAAGTAATCCGTCATTATGAAGCAAAGCTTAGGCACAAAGTTGTTTAGCATGTCACAGGCCCTTTAAGCAGCGTGTTGATGTCGACTATAATATGCTGTCCGTATCTGAACCTTAATTCCCAGTCGCGCCAGAGGTACGGAAATTGTCCGCTGAACAACGTAAAAAAACAACTCTTATAAAGTACCTCGGAGATTCGTTTTTGATAACATGCCCATTACAAATTGCCGTGCTTTGCATATTGCCAACAGGTATTTCTTTGAAAGTGTAAAGATGCTTGGTTAGGAAATCAAGATTTTCCCCACCAATATGGACATGTTTTTGCGGACGTAGACTGACATGATGTTAAACTGTGAGTACATAATTTATTAGATGCAACAATTAAAGGAGCGTGGTTAGATTTACTGGAAATGTGATCTAGATCTAACTTAACAATCATATAAAATACATCGCAAAAATAATATTCATAACAAGAAAACAAAAAAAATACAAAATATTAAGGTGGAAATTGGAGAGTTAAGCAGGCCTCCCACTGTGCGATTTTTGCTACGAATTAGGTACGAATTTTGAAAGGGATGATGACGTCAACCATGCAACGATTGCATGGATGACGTCAATATTGATGCCTTGTTTCCCCACTCCCATATGCCGTGAAGTATGTAAAAATCTGTTGTGTCCTGACTCAAGTCCGAGTGCCGAACTGCAAAAGATGGCGACTTACATGAAGCGTTACAGAGTTAGGCAACCCTTTGCAAGTGTTGTCCCTTCCTTTAAGCCTAAATAGTAAGGTGGCTTCAAACATTTTTTGTTTGAAAGCAGTTTTTCTTCGTTTGTTTTTCCTTTTTTGGAACGTGAGGTACAGGTTGGTTTTAATCATTATACGCATCCTTGACAACACATGCATGGATATGACGCCGTTTATAACATTTTTCCAACCCTGCAATCTATATTTAACTTACGTGTTATAACCAAAGGGTACTACAATAATTACATATCCACGTTGACGTCGATGTGTTCATGATAATGACACAAACAATATAATACCCACCGGAGTGTAAGTAACATACGGTTTATTGCTACTGAAAGGCGGCGTGCGATAAAGACCTGCGTTAGAATAATGCCCATGGGTAGGAACATCGTGTAATGAACTTCTCTGCGTTGTAATTTACAGAACCGCTGGGACATGTGACAATGTGATATAGACACCTTTGGGGCAGAGTTCTTTGTATACCGGGACGGCGAGGAACGATAATCATCGAAGATTGTAAAACCGAGATATATTTGTGAGCCAATCTTAGATTACATTCGTTGTTTGTCGGATATACGTGGGTTTTTTTTCCAGTGAAGACTTATCCGGAACATGAGCTCACGTAGGCCTATACGATTCCCAATTGAACAACTGCTTATTTTACGACGAAACGAAAAGCGATATACATGTAGGCCTATATCCTCTCGTGGAAACAATTTCCAATCCTATAAAACGCAGCCATGCTGGGGCCAATATGTTTTGTGCTAAGCACAATGCTGCTATAGCACACACACAAAATGCTTAGCACAGAATTTATTTGCTATACATTACTATATATGCGATGTGTATTTACATATATTGTGCTACTGTTTCTAAGAACACAATTTCAATGGCATACATGTTTGATTGGTAACTTATTTTACAGAGCAAACAAATTGTGCTAAGAAAATGTTTGTGCTTAGCAGCGCCATGAAATTGACCCCTGATTGGAAAGATTCCACAGTATTTCTCAAGCCCCGTCTTTCTAACGAGGCTTGGTAAGCAAACGAAGTCTGGTGGCACCGTTACAACAAGCAATAGGGCCTACACAAATTATACACTCATGGTGCAACTTCGAACAAGACATGAATTAGCCCGAATGCGGCCGGATATTTGCATTACAGCACGCCCTTAGGCCGCCGCCATGTTTTTTTAAACGGCAATTGAGGAATGATATTTCTGGAACCTGCAGGACGATCGTTGCCTCTTGGCCAGATGGATGAAGATTTCTGAATAAGGGAACGTGTTTTGGAAAAGGTATGAGTTTCTCTATGTGTAGGTACCCTAATCTCTTTCCTGGGTGAGAGAAAAATCTCGCTCAAAGTATGTAGCAAATTCGCTACAAAAAAGTCCGGCCGCAGGGTGCGGTTAACCGCTCTGGCCGCCATGTGTGACGGCCAGAGGCGTTCGGGCTAGACATGAATCATCCACTATCGAACCCTTCCAAGTTACCAAAAGTGTTTTACAATTATACCTGCATAAATTCCCCATGTACCTCCTAAAAATATACATCCGTTCCACGTTATCTGCTCCTTTTAATCTTACGGCGATACGCCGATACTGCGGCGCGTGTCTTCACTCAAGCATGATTTCAATTTCTCCACGACCTTCAATATTATGATGTTTTTGTTAATAAAGTGCGGGTATTTTTTTCAGATAATTGAAGAACACTGTCTATATACGCGGACCTATATTAACGGTATACAGTGACTTTTTGTGTGTTCCAGCATGTTGATTGTTATTAGCTGTCAAGTGAGGCACTGCTCGAAGAATATAGATTATATAATTTATGATTAAGTGATTATTTTTAGGGATTATGATTAATTAATTTGTATAGTTGCTTGGTATACAAAATAGCAAAATTGATTTCGATGGCAGACATGATAAAGCATTTGTTACTATAAGGTGTGTTACACGATCTAAAGACCCAAATACATCCAACATTTTTTATTTTATTGAGTTATCAAGAAAAACACGACTAAAAGTGTTGATAGCAACCGTTACGGTAACCAACACCACATGGTTTGTTTTTCGTGTAAAATGGGACCCGAAATTGCTAATGTGTTTTTTTGCCATTCATTAAAAAACCAAGAATTTCTGAATTACATTAAAAAGAATTGTGTCTTACTGCATCTATGGGGGCTGAAATTTCAACAAGGCAGTTTACACGTATCTACATTGTTGTCATGCTGTTGTTCCTGGAATTCTGGGGGGGAAATGTTTCTACAAAATGTACTGGGGCTTTATAAACCCCCAGTTACACAACAGGTTACGACCTGCTGCAACTGAAAATCACAAGGAATCTTAAAATTATTCCACAAACAATCTTGGATGGTATTTTCTTGGGTAATCGCAAGACCGAAATCGGTCGCGGGGAGATTTTAAAAAAAAACCGGCCGCGACCAAAATGATCGTGGCTCGTTTTAAGTCTTAAGCTAGTCTTAAGTAGGTCTTCAGATGGTCGCGCGACAAGTCTTAGATGGTGTTATGTGGTCGAGGCTGATCATGGGACTCTCTCGTCGTCCCACAGTCGCACGACTTCCTACGACTAGTGGCATGACTAGTCGCACTACCAGTCACACGACTAGTCTTGCACAGTCGTGCGACTGGTCTTTGACACTCGTACGTATAGTTCTGCGATTTGTCGTGCTATCAGTCTGCTACCAATCAAGGACAGGTCTTAAACGGGCCTCCCACTGTGCGATTTTTGCCACGAATTTCCTACGAATTGGTACGATTATCGGAGACTGCCTATAGACTCTACACACAATCGTACCCAATCGTAGCTAATTCGTTGCAAAAATCGCACAGTGGGAGACCCGCTTTAAACGGGCCTCCCACTGTGCGATTTTTGCCACGAATTGGTACGATTACCAGAGACTGTCTATAGACTCTACACACAATCGTAGGAAATCGTTCCCATGTCGTAGGAAATTCGTGGCAAAAATCGCACAGTGGGAGGCCCGCTTTACAGTGTGACTGCTAGGCTGACATCGGAGAAATACCCACGACTGGACCAAATATGGTATTTTAAAATATATTAGCCCCAAAGTCCCTGTTTCACTCAAATGTATTTCGTAGCTGGCTTCCAGAACAAAGAGGTATTGACAGTGGCCGCACTTTGCGTAATTCGCAGTTGCTATTAAACAGTCCCTAGAGTTCGTACGCAACGATATGCCAATAGCCCAATCCCTTACCTTGTTAAGGTTTTTAATGAACACGTGAACACATGAACTTGTGAACTCAGTAGATTCTCAAAACTTTGTTTTTGTTTATCTCATTCTACTAGCCGAATACCGTATGTGTGAATTTTAATGTTGTTATATCTAGTGTTTTAAGGATTTTTTATAAATTGTCTTGTGTACTTGTGTCTTTCATATTTTATTGTAATGTCTCTTCAATTCAGCCCATGGGCTGCGAATATGGCACATTAAACCAGAATAATAATAAAAGTATAGAAAACGTGCGAACACATAACAAAACAGTGGAATTCATTTATACATACGTGTATATACAGTGAAACCTGCTCTTAAGGCCACCTCTATAAAGAGGCCACCTGTCAAAGTGGCCACATTTGTTCGGTCCCAAACCAGTTTGTACACAGACAGGTGGAGGTTTAACCTTGATATTAGGGCCCCTCTCTAACGCGGCCAGTGGCCAAGGCACTAGGATTTCTGTATGCACAACTCTATGGCGGTTGAACCTGGATAATATGGCCAAACACAGTAAATCGCCTAAATAAATCAAGCTACTGTGGGAAATTGTATGAGGAGCTTTAACAAATTGTTAAAAACAAAAGAAAATTCAACTTTATAATGAGGAAACCTTTCATACACATTCACTTTTAGCTGTTTCTCAACTATAGACATGCACTGTGGTATGTTTTATGGTGTTTGGATATTCCTGCATGTGTACGCTAAACCTCTATATAAGGGCCACCTGCATATTCTGGCCACATTTCGTCGGTCGCTTGAGTGGCCACTATACGCAAGTTTCACTGTAGCATGCTTTGAATGCAATACAAAACGTACATGCGGGGCATTCTACCCTGAAATGGCCCCTCAAAGATATAAGCGAAAACCAAGTCACGTTTATTTGTTCAGAATTTCCCAAGAATAGCAGTAGACCGAAGCTAAAAAACGACGGAATTCACTAAAATGGGCGTCAAGTGTTTATCCGCTCACTCACGAAGGCTGCTTGTCGTGTGTGCAGGCGCGCGTGCGTGCACTTTTAGCGCATCAGCAGAAGGGAATCTCTCAGCATAATGGTTGCGAAGTGCTGCAGTGCATTCGTGATGGAGGACCGAGGTTTGACGTCAGTTGCCGGGGCAACTAAGCATCGACCAATCTACTATAAAGTCGCAGGGAAACGGTTGGTGAATTTTGCTGGGAACAATTACTTTGGTAACTAACAAAATGTGACGTTGGTCTTTCGGCTCTCGATGGCACAAAACAGTAGTGCGCATGCGTTGAACGACCGCATGGGGGCCGCCATGTTTCTTCTTCATCGGACAAGTTCGAGCGGCGACTATGGTTCGATTATTTGAATATCCTAATAAAATATTCAATCGAATATCGAATATTCGTTTGGACTGAATGGCCACATGTTTGTGTATACAAAATGTAAAAAAAAACCGTATATCGATGCATTAAATAAAACTGTCACTCTATAATGGGATTCATTCTTCTGCATGGTTGCTTTTGACAGACATGTTTTTGCTGCAAAAAAACTAAATGCATTTAGGAATAATCCTTGTATCATTATTCGTATATTTCGTTACCAATCTAATGTTCGAATATCTTATACAGCTCTAAAACATGCGTAAATAACATGGCATTTTTGTAAACGTATTCAAATTCCATGCATACTTACATAACAAAAGCTTGTTCTTAACGACCATAGAGCTTGTCCGGGACTTGTCCTACCTATCAACAACTAATGTATGCAAAATATATTCCAGCCAAAGAAATAAAGTTTAAAGTATAAGGCGAATGAAATAGTTGATGTATAACTTGGCAATGACACAAGAAACATCCATGCATGAATTCGGATACATACGAAAACGGCCTATATACCACCTTAATAACCTGTTGAAAAAGCCTGAAATCAGGCAACAGTCTAAATTCTGACCCTTATGCGTCAATTTGGAGCAATGGTCAGCCCAAACAAAGGTCAGTTTGGTCAGTTGTTAAAAACAACTGACCTTTCCTCAAGTACTGTCTCCAATTCTTAAAATTCAATTAACCCACACGGTTGTTTCCAGTCCGATTGTCATCCATCCGGCTGGTCCTTGCCAAGTGACCTGGCAATTCCCGGAATCACGCGGAAGGATGGTTCAATCGTGTCCCCTGAATTAGCTCCATATAGAATGCAAAGCGTTTATTAGAAAGGTGCCAGGCTATTTATGCGTTGCAACCCTCGTCTGACAACGAGATTTGGGACGCATATGAAGCTGGTATACCTTTCAAATCAACAGTTTGTATTCTATAGAACTGATTCAGGGGACCACGATTGAACTGTCCTCCTGTGTGATTGGGTCTATTTCTATTTCTATATATCTGAAGGAAGGTCACAGAACCACTCAACAAGAAAAAGTAGCATGCGCTTTCTTGTTTTTCACCCCAACATCCATCCGTAAACATAAACCTTTTAACTTGATAAATGTTTTTCGCATAACAATTTTAGCTGTAACGCCAAGTTCCATTTCTGAAAAGCCAAATCTTACACTTGTACAGGGTTGGGAAACTGTTACAAACGGCGTTATCTCTAGGCCTATGTGTGATTGAGGTCAGTGTGTATGACAAAAACGTGTGATAAAAACCTGTGTATAACTGCTCGATGCGAAGCCACTAATTTAAGCTGGTTCTCCGGCTATACTGCACTGAAAACAGAGCCATAAATCAACGGTATTCTGGGGCTTAGTTAGTTCACTCAGTACATGAATATCATCCCGAACGAAATCATTGCATTGGATAGTTTTTACTGCACTGCTTCATGGAATCGGATAAAATTAGTTTTAAAAACATGTCGGTGTTTATTTTTATTTTTTTATTTTTACGACATCCTTAACATTATACGGATTGAGGGCGCGAAAATTTAGAATTATGGTAATGAGAAAAATATGACAAATGATATGGTATATCAACATCTCAACACCCAGTGCACGGCAAAATGGGGGAGGAGGCGTCAATATTGGTAGGTGGACACACTCCTTTAAAGATAGTATATACATGATTGGTAAACTGTTACAAATAGTTTTATCCCCCTGTGTGGTTGAAGATATGCATGATTAAAACGAACCTGAGCAAAAACCAGCGCCGTACTTCGTCTAACTTTTGAGAAAACAGTCAAAAAAGGGTTTGAAGTCATTTCGCCCCAAAACCACTTCGCCCTGAATCATTTCGCCCCGAACCACGGCCTGTGCACGAAGTAGTTTTGGGGCGAAGTAGCATTTGGGCGATGTAGTGTTTGGACTTTGGACGAAGTGATTTGGGGCGAAATGGCATTCAAGCGAAGTGGTTTGGGGGCGAAATGGCACTTGGGCGAAATGGTTTGGGGGAGAGTTGAATTTTCGTCTCATGAGACGAAAACTAATTGTTTTACTCATTTCTCAAAGACAATAGCAATTCAGACAAAACCATTTCAGGGGAAGTTTTCTACGGTCATCATGTTTATATTGTTAAAGTTAGGCGTAAATCTGTGAACATTTCTGATTTTCGATATACATGTACCAATCATACACTGCCTTTAAAGTCCAAAAAAAGATATTCCATAATATTTCGACGATTTTCTGTTTCATATTCGTAAATATTGCACACGACCCTTTATATGAAACTTCCCGGTGGGACGCAGACGTACTACAGAACAACACATCTTTCGGTCGATGTTTCATTTTGTACATCTATAAATAGCTCCATGTTCCCGCTTATTAGTGCACGGTTCAAGTTACATGTACACACGCGACGTGGCAGTAAAATGTTAGATGGTATTTTCTTCCTTAAGCCCGGAAAACAGTGCAGAGGCGTTCAATTTAGCCTCTGGCCTTTGTGCAAATTTGCGTATCATCAAGATTCATTTTGTGAGCTATACTTGTCCGATTTGCCTGCTTGTTTATCTGATAGTTACTGACATAAATAGGCCGTTCTTATTCAATTCATTTACCAAATTATCATCAACGGCGTGCACAGAGACCTAAAATGCGATGACGTCAGACGTCGTGCTTTGTTTACATGAATCTTGTTTCCACTGGATTGTCTCTATATACTGGCTTACATTTTTGCAGTGACAAAAAATGTAACCTCTTGAGTTGACGGCAATGGTCACAAACACCACATGATTTTTCTACGTGTGAGATGCTACCTTTGTTGGAGACATTGCCAACTGAAAGTGCTACTCGGAAAAGAAGAAAAACAAATTTGCAAACTAATTTTTTTTAACACTTCATTCAACGCAAACACCATGCACGGATTTTTACAAACAGGTTATTAGGAACACCTTAGGGGTAAAAAGGGGGTATTAGGGGGACATTTGGAATTAGGGAGACATTTGTGATGTCTCCCTAATTTTCAAAAATCAATTTAAAAAGTTAGGGCGCAAACCTGTCTTATTACGGCACAAACCTGACTTATGTTTTAATGTTTCAAATTCCAGTTCGTTTGCTTTAGGTAAAAAAAAAAATTTGTGCACGTTTCTATGGAAATGTCTCCTTACTCCCCCATTAGCGCATATTCCATATGGATATATGTTCACATGCGCTTCACATTATAATGGGTTTTTATGAAGCTAATGCTTCACCTAAACATCGAGACATGGGTTGGTGGCGCCATCGGCAGCCGACGAAAGAGTGCCCTCATATCTTTTAAGTGGTTTACAGAACCCACTGGACCAACGGCTTTACATCCCTTCCTAAGGAAGGAGCAAGTGTGTTTAAGTGCCTTACTCAAGGGTACAGGTACCTCGGCCGGACATCGAACCTGCAACCCCAAGTTTTCACCTGAGTGTTGCAAGTCAGTGGTCCAAACCACTCGGCCACAGTATCCCACATATACATGTACTGCATCTATCGCAGTATACTGCATCTATCGCAGTATACTGCATCTATTCCGCTGAAATTTGTACAAGGAAGTTTATCAACATTATTCTTTAGTTATGTAATGCTGTTAACTTGTTCCTGCATGGATTTCGTAAAACGTTTCATCTGCAAAATGATAATGGCCTTTACCTCGAACACGTTTCTTTTTAATCGGGCAAATCGGATGTAGAATCCGACAAAAAAATACATGTGTAGGATATACATAAAAATATATGTGTATACATAAATTTAAATTTCTTCAAAATGAGAGCATCCCATCCACTGTTATGTCTTAAAGGGACACACCAGCTTTGTTGGGCTATTTGGCCGTTTTTAGCATTTTTCAAAAATTTAAGGTCACGTGACTTTTCGGAACCAGATTCTGGTTTCGAAAAGTCACGCGATCTTGTGAGTTAGTGGTATTTCCAGGCGTAGAAACCAGCGCGAAGTGCGAGTTGCTTTTGTCATTCGCGGTTGGTTTCTCTTCTTATTGGACACTATGTAGGCCCTACATACCGTATTTTCAAATATGTACACAAATCTGCCAACAGATTTCTTAAGAAGGGTTTCTGGGTGTTGATATGGACGAGAGAATCTCTCAGATTTTCGTGTCTTCGCTTCGAGTTCGCGGCGATAAATAATATCCGAAGGAAAAAAGCATAGGCCTGTTGAGGGCGCTAAAGACACTAAAACGTTGCGTTCGATGTGTTTCCTCGAGTCAGCGCTGACCTGAGGGATCATGCAAGGTGTGATGAGTCAGGGAAAACAAGAAATCGAGGTTAAACACGTGTCGACCCATATCGAACGCCACCTTTATTTACAAACACATGATACATAATACATCGCGACGGCTGGTAAAGCGCATATAGCCCAACATTTGTCTCTTTTGTTAATTTTAAACATTTCTAGTAAATTACGTGACATTTTGATAATTTCTTTTCACAACGAACATTGAAATATTATTGTCAAGGATGCTAGATTGCTACATTAAACAGTAAGCCGGTGTTCCCTTTAAATGGGTGCAACACAATGTACATGTATTCCCAACTGTTATCCGCGTATTTGAACAACTTACCGGGGGATTTCGATGTACATATCACACTTATCAGAAAGCATCTCCGACCGCCATAGTTCTCCGTGTTCGAGTTAGTTCGTTTTAAAAATATTTCGTTCCCGCAGCGATCACAGCGGCAACTCAGCCGGTCACGTCGCGACATTTTAACAAGCCATCTCGAGGGACGACCGTGCCATATGCACACACGGTTATGAGGACATGTGGAGAATTCTCATTGCGTTGGCCCAGTTACGCATTGGGTTTCCGTGCAGGTACCAGACGGTTCGGCGGCCGACCTATAGTAGCATCGTGAAACCGGTTGGGGCTCATAAAAGGCCCTCGTCGTAGTCATACACGCGGAAGGGCTGCGGTTCAACGTGTCTCCTGAACATGTCCCAGGAAGCAAACTGCTGATTAGAAAGCCGAATGACTATATTTTGCGTACCAATCCTCGTATGGCACATTTCCAATCAGTCTTGTGAATATTCTGCAGGCGATTCGTTATGTTCGGAAGAATAGATTACTAAAGTGAAAACGTCACCATTTGTGTGTTGCTATGGTTTTTCCTACGCTATACCAATGAACGTTTCAGATTACCAGCATGGCAACTGACGTCACACTTTAGTAGTCTATTGAGGCGAGACTTGAGACAAGTGGAAAAACTTGGTCCAGTGACTGAAGGCAAATTGTGACTCGAGTCAGACTCAGACGTGAAACGTGCAAAAGGCTCAACGGTCCACGTTGGTGTCCATTACATATTACATACCTGACGATCCCTGGTGTCAGTGGATTTCTAGTTCAATTTGAAGTTAGATACAAAAATTACACATTGCAACGAGGAGCCACTTTTTTTGCTTGCTTTTCCCAGCATGCCACAGCACAAACCTTCAAAAATTTCAACGTTTTGAGCATAAAAGCATTATCTGTGACTCACAAACCTGACAATGACACTTTCTGACAGAGAAAAAAACAAAAGGGGAACTTAGTTCAACGAGTCTTAAGGGACTGATTAGTAATTGTAATTTCAATAATTTAAATCGATCCACACCATTCGGCGCTCATTTTCTCACAGAACCCAACAGACGATGTGCCCTCTGCATCTGACATCACAACAAACCAAAACATGCCCGGCGTTATGCGCACGCAAAATGTTTTACATAAATTTGGTTTAGGAATGAGGTCGCATGCCAAATCGTCTTTGAATTTTGTGACCTTTGGCATCATTACCAAACAAAATTTATGCAAAACAGGATGCGCGCGCAAAACGACGACCAATTTTCAACAGAGGGCGCTTTAGACATATTCGATTTCTGTCGACGATTCGCCCTCAGCGGTTTGAATAATCAGGGTGATTATGACGATTTCGCAAAGTTGCCAGATTAGGCCTTATAGCTCTTGAAGTCTGCAAACAGCTGATTGGAGAGGTATGCGTTTCAAATCTCACTCTGAGGACGAGGACTGGAACGCATATAGTTTGGCAACTTTCCAATCAGCAGTTCGGAATCTACAGGACTCATTCATGAGGCCCGATTGAATTGCAAGTTCTAATGCGTGAATAAGGTATATTGGCCATCTGCCATAACACATTCACCACTCACCAATGACAAAGAGAAGCCGTTCAAAAAAAAGTCATATCTTCGCAGGGGACCCAAACAGATGTCAACAAAATCACGCCGTCCAAATGACATGATGGCATCCACCATTGTTATATTTTGTCCAATTTTATACAGTCCACGCGGTTGAGCTAAAAAATGGTAATTTTAAGTATAACACAAAACGTATTTTGGATCGCCACATCCCGATATAACAGAACGAGAGACCTACACTTCGCTTAAATTTAAAAAACAAATAGCAAAAGTGACATCCCGGCCTCTTTTTCTACGGACAGTTTGCCATTCTGATGCGACACTAGAGAAAGCTATACAACGTATTGGCGACGCCCATGCGTGCACTATTATAATAGCCCCCAACAAGTACAAAGACCCAATGCACTACTTTTGGGGTGAACGCTGTTTCTCAATTTTGCTGGTGCACCATTTTGTGTTGTCAGTGCGGCTTGTTATAAGCATCAATTACCCAATTTTGACATTGATGGCGACTAATTGGCATGAAAGCCAACGACAGAGGCATTAGTCATTTTTTTTTTTGTATCCAAAGGAACTAAAATTAGAACTCGCTCGATAGTTATAATTATGATACACATTGTACGCTTATAAGAACGTTGTATTTAAGCTAATTCGCCAACGGCGTGGATCACACAGGTACGTGTTATTAAATGACAAGGTGAGCATGAATTATTTATAATAGATGATTTGGAGTAACAGTTAAGGTTGTTACACTGAGATGTTTAGAGGTGTTTAAAAAGATGTTCAAAGCACAACTAAATTACGACACATTTTTACCACAAAATTTTCAATTTGCCTTATTTGATCAAATACCTCCATTCTGTCAAATTATAAGCCATTGGAAGCCATGTGAACGGTATCCGCCTATAGTAAATGGTTTACTTCAATTTCGTCGCTTTTACCTTAAAATGTAAAATGTTACGGGGTTCAGTCATCCGACAATACATGGGATTTTCGTAATGTACGCAAATTCCCTGCATACTTTAATAACAAGAGGTTGCTCTTAACGATCACAAAACCTTTTCGGCGCTTGTCCTACCTAGCAACAACAAACGTAAATGTATGCAAAATAAATTCCAACCATACAAATCCAACAGGTAAATTAAATAGTTCATCACCAGGCAATGTCACAAGAATTATGTATATATTATGGAAACGACCTATTCCTTCTCACTCACCTTTCAAAGCAGATTTTTCAAAGCAATACTGTAACAAACGCGCAGCTTGACTTGTAATGTTTATTCCGACGTGATTGTTGCATGCAGCACTGTGACACACAAGAAAAACATCAAGCCGAAATTTACCGCCCTGTCGACATAGGTGCACTTCGCTGCAATTAGCAAGCTTGTGAGAAATGTCGGGAATTTGCGATCAATATTAATGTTCCGCCGTCCCATTCCATCACACACCACGGGCCATGGCGATTCGAGCCCGGGCGATGAAAACCCGATACGGTAACTTCAAACCTGTTGGACTCGGCGCTGCTGGCGAATATTTTAATGGTCCATATGGTCGTTCAACATACAGTCACGGCACGTACGTCCGATGCTATAAATGCTGCATACCGTACAGGGAACAGTGCATGCAAACGAAACAGCAATGACGTTGAAGCACACTTCAAGAAGTTCTTTCGAAATCTGATTCGTCCTTTTTCTTCTCATGAACCCAAGCTTCGTCGTGAAATCGATCTGCTTAATGTCTGCTCCGGAAGTACCGTCTGCATCAAACTAAAATGTTCATACTAACAACATTTTATGATGGATAGCACGTGCAAGTGCACTCGTGAAATCCCTACAGTTGTCCGTTTGCACATCGAGTGTGGTCAATAGGTGGCGCTCTAGGGCAAAATATGTAGCAGACGTTCTGATTGTTGATGTATTTTGGGCGAGTGAAAGCTCCGCAGCAGTTAGTATGATTGGAAAATAGTCAGCTCGTTTTTGCCCGCAAAACGTACAATCATTTACAAACGGGTTAACTAAGATTTAACCGCGCGCATTTCGTCCTATAAAAATCGCTCGTGAAAAACGGACTCGGGGCGTTCGAGATGCGTACACCGAATTACACAAGGGTTTACCCCGGAGTTTACACCGGGGAAGCCTCCAGGAGATGCAAAACGAACGTCATAGAGTTTCGCTTTGAATTATGAGAACATGCAAAAGTCAAAGGTTGTTGTCAGGCAGGGCCTTTGTAAACACTCTTATCATTTGAAAAATGAATCCGGCGCAACGCGAAATTAGTTGTCCTAAAGGTAACGTTAAACTTTGTCAATCCCCACAGAAATATAGGCTATCTACTGATTAAGAAAAATGTATACTTTATATATACATCCTATTTGTGTCATAAATCTGTTTTTCTTCGTGCTTACGTCACGATTCCAAACTGTACGCCATGTTTTACTACACGCAACCGCGGTTATTAGGTGACGTCATTACACCCAGCCTTCCACCCGACCTGCCACGAACTCGAGTTGTGTGGCTGACCCGGGGCAGACTCGTGTATCACGTGATGGCAAAAAGAACGCTCTGCTATAAGTTGGTGTTACACGGTAAGTTTCTCGAACGTCTGTAAGGACTAGTCTGGTTCCCTGACCTGACGATTCCCTGACGACTTGAAATCGTCGGGGATAGTCAGATTTATAGGTCTGGGGCCCAAATACAAGGAGAGTATGCCTAATAAGCCTTACACGAGTACTTCCTTTCTCCAAAATGGGCCATCGCAAAGGTCTTAAAACCGAACGGAGGAAAAATATGACATTACAAGATTTCAAAACTGTTGTGCTGACCACGTGATTTTGTAGGGCGTATTTACATAACGACGCTAGTTTTGGCCACTGGAAACGTAAATCCTAGGACCTACACAGATGTTTAAATAAAACAAAGCATTTGATTGGGCCAAAAAAAAATGAGTCGATTTTGGTGGCCGCGAAATGTTTACTACCAAACGACATACTTTAGACATAAGTAACGATTTCGGGCCTTGGTACATTATAAATTCATATTCATAAGTAGCGCCCTCTAGGGGACATTTGAGGGACATTCCTCATTTTTTCCTTGGCAGTTCATGATTTATAATTGTATATCATTTTAAAACCCGTATTCTTGGGTTTCACTTTCTTGTTTTTAAAAATGTTGAGACTTGTTTTTCAGGATTGATGGTAGAACTATCAGTGTTGAATTATTTCTGCTTTGGCGTGCCATACGCGTGACGTCAACAACTACCATATCCGCCATTACTGTGTCCATACTATGGCACGCCAAAGCGGAAATAATTCAACACTGATAGTTCTACCATCAATCCTGAAAAACACGTTTCAACATTTTAAAAAACTTGCCAACAAAAGCACGGTATGCCGGTTTCAAACAGTCTATCAACATTTAAAAGTCATGCCAACCTTTTTTTTTTGGACCTGTTTTTAAGGGTTGTTTTTAAGTGTTTAATTACTTTCGCTTTGGCGTGCCGTAGTATGGACACAGTAATGGCGGATAGCAACCGGTTGTCAACAAAGTGAAACCCAAGAAATGACAAATTTCAAATTAACACTCGCAGCCTCGTTTTGAACCATTGTATTACGTCACGCGTCTTTTCATTCTCAAATTTTATCACAAACGAAAGCACCGATGATACCCTCGTTTTCGATCACAATTTGGAATTCCTCTACACAGGATTTGCAATGTCCAAAAATTGACAACAATTTGACCGGAAACCTCACTCAAATGAAAGAAATGAAGTTGTTCGAACTGCCCAATGCAATGATCCCCCACACCCCCCGGAGATGGTATCTTTTTATCAGACTAGGAATGTCTGAACGAAATGGCCCCCTGATTATACGGTTTTTTATTTTGGGTAACTACAAATGATGTATTGGGCTTAATTTAAAAGTACTGAGTCAGACACAATCTTTCATTTTCTTGTAATATGGATGAGGTAATGAACATCCTTAATCACACATGAAGGCGTTAACACCGTTTCCCAATCGTGTAATCTATCTTTAAAAAGGAGCGTGACCAGATCACATATTTAAAGCCCCCATTTTCCCCATGGGTGTTGAGATTTTGATACCGTGTCATTTGTCATATTTTTCTAATTACCATTCTGAAATTTCGCGTTCTCAATCCGTATATTTTCAAGGATATTACAAAACCACGGATGTTTTGTAAACTAATTTATCTGGTTTCATAAAGCAGTGCATGAATGATTACACCACCTTTTTGCTTCTGCATCCAAATTGGAGATTGCAAATTTCCTGTTTTCTCTTCCCATGGATAGTATTTTGGAGAGGTATTTTATATGATTCTTATAGGTTAAT
Source organism: Henricia sp. BOLD:AAB3569 (assembly GCA_037783545.1). Lineage (NCBI taxonomy): Eukaryota > Metazoa > Echinodermata > Asteroidea > Spinulosida > Echinasteridae > Henricia > Henricia sp. BOLD:AAB3569. The sequence continues at coordinate 133,440 of JBBELK010000936.1, forward strand.
ACGAATGTAATTTTCTGGAAAAATCTAAACACGGTCCTAGCATGTTATGCCGTTATCGCATGTGAATTCACACTGAGCCTTTTCGCGCGTAGTTAAGTTGCGACGCGCGTCGCTTTGAGAAAAAGCGGTGTGAAGGAATTTTAGGTAAAACGACGCATTGAAAACCACAGAATCACACAATGCTCTCCGCCCAAGTCTTCTTCTTACACATTTATTTCCATTCTTAATTACATTATATTATGAATTTGTTGGGTACTAGAAAATATTACTAGATAATATTATTAGAAAATAATTATGGCAAAAAAAAAAAGGCAGGACCGGTAATATAAATAAGTCATGTCATAATTTTGTGCGCAAGATTACAGAAGGAAGGTACCTAAATTACCAATAAAGTATGGGGGCATTATTCTGAAGCCGGTGGCTTGTATAGAAACGCCCAGATAACAAATTCACAAATATCACATACAGTAAGACACAACGTGAACAAAGACAAGACACAGGACAAAACAATCAAACTACACAGGACAGGACATACAACAACACAAGATACAGCGGCACAAGCGTGAACATAAGGAAATAAACTGAACAAATTGACGTACGTTATGCATACTTTTCAAGAAACTAATGTGAGATCAGTACACTCTTGTAATATCCTTTAATCTGATCAACGGAGGTTGTTACGAATGTCTTGTCCCAGGCTGTTCCAAAGACGTGGTCCTTGAAATCGTAAGGTGCTAAGCGAATTATGAGGTGCGAGTGAAGGGCAGATACAGATACTTGTTCTGACACGACTTAGTGGAATACCGATGTGTGTCTTAAACAACAACACAAGATACAGCGGCACAAGCGTGAACATGAAGAGATAAACCATAGCTCCATGGATAAACTAAACAAATTGACATACGTTATGCATACTTTTCAAGAAACTATGTTACATAATGTGAGATCAGTATACCCTCTTGTAATATCCTTTAATCTATTCAACGGAGACTAGCACGAATGTCTTCTCCCAGGCTGTTCCAAAGACGTGGTCCGTGAAATCGTAAGGTGCTAAGCGAATTATGAGGTGCGAGTGAAGGGCAGATACAGATCCTTGTTCTGACACGACTTAGTGGAATACCGATGTGTGTCTTAAACAACAACACAAGATACAGCGGCACATTTAGTGTTAACATGAAGAGATAAACTAAACAAATTGACGTACGTTATGCATACTTTTCAAGAAACTATGTTACATAATGTGAGATCAGTACCCTCTTGTAATATCCTTTAATCTGATCAACGGAGGCTAGGTTACGAATGTCTTCTCCCAGGCTGTTCTAAAATCGTAAGGTGTTAAGCGAATTATGAGGTGCGAGTGAAGGGCAGATACAGATCCTTGTTCTGACACGACTTAAATACCGATGTGTGTCTTGAACAAATTAATGTGAAGAGTGAAAGGAAGGAGTTAGGTGAAAGGTTGTGAATGAATTTAAACATGAAGATACCAGGTCCGAGGTTTTCAATCAAATTCCCTCCAAGTACCGCTTTTTCTCGCGAAAAGTCTCAGTGTGAATCTCCGGGGTGAATCCACCCTTTGCTTACAAACGAGAAAACCAAACGGAAACCAAAACTCACCTCGTTTACTTTGGCATCCACGTGATGAGGGGTGACTTCTTCGTCACATGTTGAGATGGATTCAAATCGACGCAACAAAACCATAGAAAATCTCACACATCAAAACCGTATAGAAAGATAATAAAAGTTTAACAGTGCTACGCAGCTCCCATTGCTTATACATAGAAAGATAATACCATGTTTCCTAAATGAGGAACAGGATATCACCTTGTAAGCTCATGCGGGAAGAAAAATTCATCGGGTTGGGCGGTAATATGGAATAATCGAAGTTAATGTTTTCGCTGGGGATAACATCCAATATGCTTGCCACTTCTCCGCCGCACCATCTATAAATACTCCCCTAATTGAGTCATTGCGAGTGTCGAGTGTCATTCAGCGCCGAAATATTGCCCTGGGCAAGTGTATGGCGCGACGCCGCGTGTTCTTGCGTTCGTTCCCGTACTGTCCTGCTGCACAGGCACAAAATGTGCCGATCATGTTAAAGGAGCGCGTCCAGATCACATTTTTGACCCCCATTTTTCCCATGGGTGTTGAGATGTTTATACCATATCATTTGTCATATCAATTACCATATCATTTGTCATATCAATTATCATTGATTCTGAAATTTTGCGTTCTCAATCTACACTCGACTAAAAAAGTTCTGTCACCAGTAAGACATTTATAGATATTTATTATTAAATTGGATTTAATGTAGGAAAATAATATATCAAATTTTAGCTGAACATATCCCTTAAAGGAATAGAGCTCAAGAGAGATCATGATGGCAAGCTTCACTGAACAGGAATGCAACAAAGGAGTGTGGAGTCAGAATGAAAAACACCAAAGAACAATGCAACTTGTGATTTGGGCAATTTGTGTGTAGACAATTAGGACATTTTTAAGTGAGTTTGGATTTATCAATGTCTTGTCAAAAACATCCAAATCAAAATGGTTAAATTGTCCACTCTGAATCGTGCCAGGTATGGTGGAAGCAAAATACTGACAGAACTGTAACTCCCCTTGCTTGAGCGCAATAAAGTTGACATCGTTTTTGTTTTGTGTTTTTCATTCTGACCCCACACTCCTTTGTTGCATTCCTGTTCCGTGAAGCTTGCCATCATGGACTCCGTTGAGCTCTATTCCTTTGAGTGATATGTTCAGCTAAAATTTGATATATTATTTTCCTACATTAAATCCAATTTCATAATAAATAACTACAAATGTCTCACTGGTGACAGAACTTGTTTGGTCGAGTGTATATATTTTCAAGGATATCGAAAAAAACCACCAATGTTTTGTACACTTATTTATCCGGTGCATAAAGCAGTGCAGTAATTACACTATTAAACCTTTTTGTTTCCACATCCAATTTGAAGATTGCAAATTTCCTGTTTTCTTCCCATGGATAGTATTTAAGGAAGGTATTTATACGATTGTTAGGTTAAAACGAAATCCATTTTCTGGAGAAAAAAAATCTGAAAACACTCCTTTAAAAGTGTACACCACCTTCCACGCGCGCGGCGGCCATATTGCTTGAGCCTAGATTTGGCGATCAGTCATTCATGTGACGCTGCATTAGATCCAGAAACCCGGAGGAGTCTCTGGTTAGATCAGCTACCTAAAGTAAACATTTCTCCTGCAGGTCTCTGATTAGATCTAGGCCTACCCGATGAACAAGTTTCAGCGTATCGACGACATGGAGCTGTTCGGTAGCTTAATCAATGGTTATGTCAGAAAGCAAGCAAGCTATGCTTTAACGCGAAACCTTGCTTAAAGGTTTAGTGAAGTGAAAATTATCAACCATTTGTTTTTATACACGAATCAGAAGATCAAAGTGTTGCAGACAAAGGGGCAAACTGAAATTTATTTTCATTTCAGAAAGAAGTGACCTTCTCTCTACTTCAAAACTGTCTTGACAGACGAGGGCGCTGTTTATTGCTAGTCATAAAGGAAACCCACAGGGTGAGTTGAAAAACAAAGAAAGAACATTACATTTTAAACAGTAGCAGTAGCTCACTGATCCATCTCTGACCCAAACAAACTTGTTGGGATTGTTGCAAATGACATACTAAACAAACTCAGTAATTGTTACAGATCATAACACCAAGAAGTCACTGAAAATGACAAAACAAATTGTACACAAGTCAAAGGAGATTTCCTCTGTTGTCCTGAGATGACATCACGGATTTGCTCGTGAATATGGAAATTCTCATTAGCATAAAAATAGACAAATTGCAATTACACCAAAACAAAAACAATCAAATCTTCTGAAATTGACAATATTTACATTTAATAAAAACCCCTATTTCACACGTCCTTTAACCTATTATGACCGAGCGGATTGGTGCATTGAGTGCAATACCGTGTCTTTCCGACGGTTGTGGGTTCGCTACCCGACCGCAGCCATAGTGTGTGTGCCCTTGGGCAAGATCTTTGCCATAAAATCGGGGAACCTGTAACGGTTGCATGCTTTGAGCGCTTCAGGATACTCAGAGAGTTGAGCCCAATGACCGGGGTAAAATATGAAATTATCCCCATCAGTGCGAAATACTTGGGCTTACCATATAGACGTAGCGGTGCCTTGCGTGTGCACCGAACTCGTAGAAATCAAGTAGGTATTTCACCCCTAGACGCCGATATAATCTCAATACTATACGAAGACCCAGCTGGGGACATTTAAGTATTTTCCTTTTTTGTTTGTTTAATACGTACGTACGTGATAATAGTACGTACGTACGTGATAGTAGAGAGGTTTCGCAAGGTGACGAATACGGTTACGAATACAGATATGATAACGGTAACCGTTCACGTTGATGCGCTCACTGAACTGGGTTTTGCACTGTGTGATTACGTGCATACATTAATCTGCTAAATCTGCTCTGCGCTTGGCTTTGTTTTCAGCTGATTTTCCTCAGTTTCACGTGGGCGCCATATGGGTCATTCTATAAATTTGGGGTCCACTTTTTCTGTCCCCGTTACATCTGACATCTTGTAAAATGTTGTATTTTGTAAATTCAGGACATATTCTTTAAATGCCTTCTATTTCAAAGAGTGATTACATAAAATACAATTCATAAAAATATGGTTTGAAGGCAGTTTTAATGATACTTGTATGGCAAATAGCAGTATGTCAGGTGTAACGGGGACAGAAAAATGTCACACGTTGGACACCAAATTTATAGAATGACCCATATGACTCATTAAATTCGATCGGTATTCATGGAAGATACATCACAAAGAAACAAAATACATAAAACTTTTTAATCCACCACGGAAAAAGCGAAAAATCCGCATAACCGGTATCCGTTTTTATGCTACGCATATGGAGGCCGATAACCGCTGCTCACGCGTATGAAAACATGGTTACGCGTCACGAGAAGCGCATAAAGTCAGACGTATCCGTATCGGTAGGCCTATCCGTGACGGTGCGAAACCTCCCTAATAGTACGTACGTACGTACATGATAATTTATTACGTATATACGTGATAATTTATTACGTACGTACGTGATAATAATACGTACGTACGTATTATTATCACGTACGTACTATTATCCAGTACGTACGTATTAAATGATCACGCACGTACGTACGTATTAAATTATCACGTACGTGTATACGTACTATTATCACGTACGTACATAATAATAATACGTACGTACTTACTATTATCACGTACGTACGTATTATTATCCGTATCGGTATCCGTGACGGTGCGAAACCTCCCTAATAGTACGTACGTGCGTACATGATAATTTATTACGTATGTACGTGATAATTTATTACGTACGTACGTGATAATAATACGTACGTACGTATTATTATCACGTACGTACGTACTATTGTCTAGTACGTACGTATTAAATTATCACGTACGTACGTACGTATTAAATTATCACGTACGTGTATACGTACTATTATCACGTACGTACGTAATAATAATACGTACGTACTTACTACTATCACGTACGTACGTATTATTATCACGTACGTACGTATTAAAAAAAACACAAAAAAGCATAATACATGTACTTAAATGGTCTTCGCACAAAACAGATATACAAAAAAATGAAGCCCGAAACCATCGATATATATACACTGGATGAAGCAACGACGTCTAAAATTGAAGCCACCGTCCGCCATTCTACCCCACCGAATACAATGCCTTGCCTAGACTGGTCATACTGTCTTCATGTGTTAAAGGAAAACCGGCTTTGTTGGGCTATTCTGGGCTCGAAATAGACCCATACATTATTTTAAAGCGCTTTCCAGAGTAAATTAGATATATCCTAAAAAGACGCCGTCAAATTTGGCCGTTTTTTAGCATTTCTCAAAAATTCAAGGTCACGTGACTTTTTGGAACCAGTCACGAGGTATTGAGTTAGTTGTATTTCCAGCCGTAGAAACCAGCGCGAAGTGCGAGTTGCTTTTGTCATTCGCGGTTGGTTTCTCTTCTTGTTGGAAATGGAAAATAATGTCCTACGAACACTACGTACATACCGTATTTTCCAATTTGTACACAAATCTGCCAACAGATTTCATAAGAAGAGTTTCTGGGTGTTGATATCATGGACGAGAGAATCTCTCAGGTTTTCGTGTCTTCGCTTAGTCTTGATGCAAGACCGAGTTCGCGATCCCCACATTGTTCATTTTAGCCGCCAGAGGGCGTACCTACACTTACAACGTGAACTCGAAAACTCGGTCTTGATTACTCCGTAAGAAAAAAGTTCGATAACCTTTATGGAAGCACATGAATAATTAAACAGCAAGGTCAAAAATTATGGGCGCCTGCGTAGAAGAGAAAGCGATGCCTCCATAACTAGGTCATGTGGGATGGTAACTTGCCGTGTACATTTGTACGTGTGCAGTGATTCACCGTGCCGCGCGAAAATGATATCGGGCCATTTTCGTGCATGCAGTGACCGTGGTGCATGGTTTTATAGCAATGGAAATCCAGGCTGGGTGCCCAAAATCAGACATGTCATAATTTTATTTCTCATTTTTATCATCAAACTTGTTCTAACATGCATTGCTTATTTTTCATTTAATACGAAATAAAGACGTTTATACTGGTCGGATATGGCATTCAACCTAAAAATTCAAATTACTTCTGCACTTGAAGTGAAATATTGAAATGAATCGGACAATGTTGACGAACATTTCTTTGGACAATGTTGGACAGAAGTGGAAAAAATTTAAAAATCATGAAAATTTCTTTATTATTTTTCACACCATGGTTTTTACAACCAAACTAAAATTTTACATGGTTTTATAGCAATGGAAATCCAGGCTGGGTGCCCAAAATCAGACATGTCAGAATTGTATTTCTCATTTTTATCATCAAACTTAATTGTTCTAACATGCATTGTTTATTTTTTATTTAATACAAAATAAAGACGTTGATAGTGGTCGGATATGGAATTCAACCTCCAAATTCAAATTATTTCTGCACTTGAAGTGAAATATTGAACTAATGAATCAGACAATGTTGACGAACATTTCTTTGGACAATGTTGGACAGCAGTGGGACAAAATTTAAAAATCATGAAAATTTTTCTTTCTTAGTTTTTACACCATGGTTTTTACAACTAAACTAAAATTTTACATGGTTTTATAACAATGGAAATCCAGGCTGGGGGCCTAAAATCAGACATGTCATAATTTTATTTCTCATTTTTATCATCAAACTTGTTCTAACATGCATTGTTTATTTTTCATTTAATATAAAATAAAGACGTTTATAGTGGTCGGATATGGAATTCAACCTAAAAAATGAAATTATTTCTGCACTTGAAGTGAAATATTGAACTAATGAATCAGACAATGTTGACGAACATTTCCTTGGACAATGTTGGACAGCAGTGGGAAAAAATTTAAAAATCATGAAAATTTTTCTTTCTTAGTTTTGGGTTTTTACAACTAAACTAAAATTGTACATGGTTTTATAACAATGGAAATCCAGGCTGGGGGCCTAAAATCAGACATGTCATAATTTTATTTCTCATTTTTATCATCAAACTTGTTCTAACATGCATTGTTTATTTTTCATTTAATATAAAATAAAGAGGTTTATAGTGGTCGGATATGGAATTCAACCTAAAAATTCAAATTATTTCTGCACTTGAAGTGAAATATTGAACTAATGAATCAGACAATGTTGACAAACATTTCCATTTTTTTTTTAGTTAACCAAACTGTGCAAATTTCCTTCAAGGGCTTCTGTCCTATCTACAAAGTAGTATGCTGTTCCCTGGAATTCGTAAAAACAGCTTCATATCCACAAAATTAATGGGCCTTCTCAAAGCATTCTCCTCAGAGCACTGAAAAGGGTGAAATTTTAAACATTTAGTAAACTAATAAACATCAAATTTAAATTTGTTCCATTAAACGTTATTCCAGTATATTTTCGGAGGCTTATGCAAGCAAGTTGCTCTAATTAATTTTCTCCAATTCTGCTTGCTGTAAAAACAAAAACATGCACGAAGAATCAGAAAAAAAGTATTGTTTTAAATAGGCCGTAAAAGGTCGATCCTTGGGTCACAAAAATTTGCCTTATTTGTCGTTGGCCTAAATGAAAATCAAATGGGTCATATTTGACTTTAGAAAATGTACAATTACTTTTGTAAAACCATGTGGCTTTGAGAGACTCCTTTCAACATTAAGCTTACACAAATTTAATAAGGGCATTTTGAAATTTTTTAAAATCTGCCCAACAATTTATAATACTTCAAACATTGTGTACAAAGCATGTGATAGTGAGTGAAATTACTAGTAGTAGTTTTTAAGAAAGTGGGTGGTTCTTCACTCAGATTAATTCACTCCTAAATTTTCTATCATATCTAAACCATGGAGTGTCTAAACTAACTGATGCTTGCAAGTCATTTTAGGGAAAAATAGTAGTGGATAACTTCTCTGAAATCGTTTAGCACTTTTTTTTTTACCGAAGCCAATAATATGAAAAGCATGCCATATAGTATAGAGGAGAAGAAAACAATCCCAGTCGTTTTCTTCCTCCATGCGTAAGCGATGAAAAAAAATCGTGACCAAGCAGAACATGCCCTAAGAAAATCTCTAAATGCCAGTCTTTGATAGCCTTTGAACTTTTCGATTATCAACTTGGAACGAAATGCTTCGTCTTCACTGGCCGCCCAATCATCACACCCGACCGTAGACCCGTTCACGGGTCTAACCCGACCGTATACGAGCAACGCAGGCCGGCAAGCGGTAAGGCCCGGACGACGCGACGGTACAGGCGAGCCACTGAGTGCAACGCGCAAGATAGCTTTGTCCGTGGACAACGTGTTTGCCTCATATCATGTTTGCCTGCTGACTGCTGATCGATCGATCGATCAGCGACTGGAAAAGCAGCGACATTTGTATGCACTGTCCTGTCCAGTGTGTACTCTGGGTACCAGACAGACCAGAGCTGTTGTGAATTATGGAAATTAGATGACGTCACGCATTTCAACGTGTCACACAAAGGTATGCCAGGAATTCGCTCGGTATTTTGCGAGCGATTTATACGGAATATGAAAGACTGTCTTTTCGACTGTATTTCAGGTGCGCCCTCTGGCGGCCAATAATGAATAGTCTATGTACATCGTGTATTGCGCGCAAAAAGGCAGTCTTTCCGAAAGACTAGTCTTCGCTTCGCGTTTGCGGCGATAAATAATATCCGAAGAAAAAAACAGCATAGGACTATTGAGGGCGCTAAAGACACCAAATCGTTGCGTTCGAGTTGCTTCCTCGATTCAGCGCTGACTTGAGGGATCATGCAAGGTGTGATGAGTCAGGGAAAACAAGGAATCGAGGTTAAACACGTGTCGACCCATATCGAACACCACCTTTTATTTACAAACACATGATACATAATACATCGCGACGGCTGGTAAAGCGTATAGCCCAACATTTGTCTCTTTTGTTAATTTTAAACATTTCTAGTCGTGACATTTGGATAAATTTTATTCACAACGACCATCGACAAATTATTGTCAAGGATGCTAGATTGCTACATTATGTAAACAGTAAGCCGGTGTGTCCCTTTAAGTGAAATGCAAGTGATACATGGACCGGGTAGCGATCTAGGCCAAGCATTGTTCGTGGGGTACAATGGCGGCCGGCGCATGGCTTCAATGCTCGTATATCCAACTGATATTGCATACTTCATCCAGTGTACATATATCGATGCCCGAAACTAGTAGTAGTAGTACCCGTAGCCTCAAACCACGTTTTGTAAACGCGAGCGCCCTCAAGCGGCTGCCGTAAAATTAGTTGCTATGCGGTCGGCGCGGCGTTTACGTACACAACATGAACACACGTACTGTACGTACGCGCGCAAACAAATCATTTGGACCGGCCATAAGACCGTCATCACCAGCACCGCACCAAATGTCAAAATTATGCATCATGTACAGGATGAAATCAGCTCCGAAAACAAAGCCAAAGCAATAACACACCAAGTTGAAGTTTTACTACCTCCAGTAAGTATCAAGTGGCGAGTGACCGCAAAATAAACCTTATCGACGTTCTCAATGCATTATGGGATTGGATGACAAAATTGCCGGGCCAAATGGGCAATAGGTATTTTGCGGAACATGCGGAACTTTGCAGAACTTTGCAGAACTTTGCGGAACTTTGCCAAAACAGCCAAAACAAATATTGATACAAACAAATTACACGTTACAATCATAATACATCGTTTTATCCACCAATATTTATCAAAATAAGACATACAATATCTCAATTTCCACCAAAACACCTTCCGCACGGAATATTTCATGTATTTCTCTCTTTACGCCACGCCAAACACCTACGTGTAGACCCCATGCATCAGGGGATGTTCTGTTTACGCACACAAGTCTCGTAATCTTGTAGCCTTTTGACAAGGCCTCGTAAATTTGGGTGATTTGTTGACCTGAGTAGAGTCTACACACGCCGAGCGTCTCATAAACTTGGGCTTTTTTCGAACTGCGAGGAAATTGTTAGGTTTTTCTGTATAATCGCAAAATACCCACTTCAATTGGACTTCAATTGACAGAGTTCCGCAAATTACTCACACCCCACACCAGGGGAGTATTCAAGGCTGCTGAACTCTATCTTCCTGGTAGAAAATATAACTGTTCATGTCACAACCATGTGTCGTATATCCTCAACTACTACGGATGGTCTGAATTTCAAGACGAAATTTACCTTTTCAGGACTTCAATTGACAGAGTTCCGCAAAATACCCACTTGAAATTTAGGCAGCGGAATCGGCCTATACATTGAATGTCTAATACACAGGCCACTATAACAATATAAAACGACATTTGCAGTGGATTATTCAACACTGCGGAACTCTGTCTCGCTGGTGGAAAATATCACTTTTCTTGTCACAACCATGTGTCTTATATCTCCAACTACGAATTATGTAAATTTCAGGACAAAAGTTACCTTTTCAGGAGTTAATTTGACAGAGTTCCGCAATATACCCACTTGGAATTTCAGGCAGAGTTCCGCAATATACCCACTTCATTAGGGGGCTATTCAAGGCTGCGGAACTCCATCTTCCTGGTAGAAAATATAACTGTTCATGTCACAACCATGTGTCGTATATCCTCAACTACGGATGGTCTGAATTTCATAAACCTATGAGGCCGAGTTGGTGTCCGCCTCATAGGTTTATGCACATTTTGCCGGGCAATTGTGTCATCCAATCCCATAATGCATTGAGAACGTCGATAAGGTTTATTGCAGAGAAATAAGCCCAGTTAGTCGACATGGTTGACGTTTAGTTTTAGTTTTACTTAGCCTAGCCTGAAATGTAAGCAAAATAATGGAGAAACAAATGCAGACATATTATCACTATCACTAGTATCATTCACAATAACACAGTTACGGTCAGACTAAAATACCGTCAGTAGATGGGGCGAAGTGGCGACGGGGCGAGGTGGCGACGGAGCAAAGTGGCGTTGTGGCAAAGTGACTGATATTATAACTGAGATTGGATGACAAACATAAACATGGCTGGCAATTTTCATATAAACCTGTATCATCAGCAGTCTGGATAGCCCCATTCGTACATACAACATGGCGGACTTACCATGTTACAAAAAGTGCAATTTTCGGTCCGATTTTCAGACCACTCCTCTTGTCATGATGATGTTTGTGACGAATGTCTTTCGTTATGGACGCTGCAGTGTTTGCATAAACTAAAGTACTTTACGCACTGTAATAATGCACACCTACCTCAGCTTAAACCTTGATATCTTGTACCACAGATGGTGTGTCAAGTAAATTTTTGGCCATTTTGAGGGTGAAAGCATTTGTTGGGTGTGTTTGGGCCGGGAATTAATGGGAAGGCGATGCCTGCCAAACCGCTTGGACCCTATTTATCGCCTGTCGCATCCCAATATAAAAAAATATTCACATGGACTAGAGCTCCTGGAGACATTCGTGCATAGAGGAAAAATACCTGCATTTAACAAAATCCAGAATAATCAGTAAACTGTAGTCGTTGCTCCCATTTGCTCACAGTTTATCATCATGCCAGTCTACGTCCGCAAGAACCTCCTGTCCATAACTCCGGAGTCCCTGGGAGACCGATCCAGTGACGATGAAGATTACATCCGTGACCCAGAGCAGATGTATGACGTGCTTCCGCAGCCCTTTCGCTTCGTTAACAAAATCGTTAATTTCACCTTTGACCTTGCGTGGGAGATTATCAGCCAGAAAGATGCCGTTCGGATAGCGGAGAGGTCACGCATCAAGCCACCGCAGTATGATTGTGCAGTGCCTTTGCCAGTGGGTACTTCCAGATATCTGAAAGTAGTGCTCATTTTACTGGGGGAAATTCTTTATGATGGAGTATCATGGCCGAGCGGTTTGGTGCATTGAACTCAAGAGAGTGCCTAATTCCACAGTCGTGGTTCAATTCCGGTCGCATCCATGGTGCGTGTGTCCTTGGGCACGGCACTTTGCCATGCGTTGCCTCTCTCCACCCAGGAGTAAATGGGTGCCTGCAAGGGTTGCAGCCGCTGAGCGCTTGTGTCAGGCTGCCAGGGCTGCATACTCCCCAGGGAGTTGTGCTCAATGACCAGGGGCCAATTTCATAAAGCTGTTTAGCAAAAGAATTTGCTTAATCCAAAATTTGATTGCTTTATAAAAATGGGTTTTCAGTCAAAATTATATGAAATATGTATTGCAATTGACTGGTGTTCTGCTATTCTTCCTAAAAACACAAGTTGACATACAATTTGGACTATTAACCCATTTTTATAAAGCAAACAAATTTTGGATTAAGCATATATTTCTGCTAAACAGCTTTATGAAATTGGCCCCAGGGTGGTAATGTTGTAGAGCGCCACGAGTCTCCTACAGGATAGATGTGTGCGCTATACACCATTATTAGGCTAAGAACAAAAATACCTGTGTTTCCTATTACATCAAAACAAAATTGGGGTGGGTATAGGTGGGAAATGTCTTTATATTTTGCTCCATTTGTTTTTTTACCAAAATATATTAGGGTGGGATATTTTAAATTTGTTAACATGTTGATGTAAAAACCACATTCCAGCACATAAGAGTGAGCCACATTTTAAAAACATTTTGGGGTTAAAAAAAAAACAATCCCCTCTCCCAGTCATGCACAATTTACAAATTGCAGTCACTTTAAAAAAAAAATCACATTTGTTTCAGGACTACAGGCAAGCTCTGTGCATGACAGACAGTCCAGATGGTCGCTATGTATTCATGGGATTACCCCACGGAATCACAGTCATTGATGCAATGACCCAGTCTCCTATTGCATCCTGGGATCACGGTGTGGATAGTGCCAGCATCCATTCACTCAGTGTATGTCTGATTGGTGTGCAGATCTACCTTATTGCAGCCATTGATACAGTTGGTATGACCTATTTTTTTTTTTAAATTCTCCTCTTATAAACTAAGACCAAACTGGTCGTCTGAGCTCAAGACTGAGACCTGCTTGGCACTCATCAACCTTGGGAGCGCAACTGGGCAAAGTAACAAATTCAATATATGGTATGGTTCATGGGAAAAACCCGAGTATGCCATTGTGCCTTATAGCTCACCTGGTAGAGCATCTGCCTGAGAAGTCGGAGGTCTCCGATTCGAGTCCCGATAAGGCCCATCACGATTTGTCTCTCATCTCGAGTCGAGAACAGATCACACAAACTCGACCACTGCTGCGGACAGCCGATCACGCCATGGGTCGAAAACAGCGATGGTCCAAAAACATTATGTGCAGTTTTGATTTTGGGGTGGATTTGTTCAAATTGTGTTTTGAAAAAAGAAAAATTGCCACATTGTGAAATACGCTCGAAATGAGAATGCAGCACTTCACCAGGGGTCAAATTTCCTTTGCAAAAATGGGTTAGCAGTCAATATCATGGGTAATGTGACTGGTGTTCTGCTACTCTTGCTAAATAAGAACTTAAAGGCCCAGTGGATCATTTGCAATGACCCCAAAAAGTAATCGACGAGTTTACAGGGGAAAAGTTCTGAAAGTAAAGATTGAATTAATAGCAACTATCCAATGAAAGGTTTTTGCTCAAAATGATATAATTTTACCAGAAAATAATCCGTAAAGATGAAATTATTTAGATCGTTTGCAAACGATTTACTTATTTTTGGTTCGCATCTACGCGGTCCAAAATGCATGGGCGCTGTGTACTCCTTGTGCGTGTTCTAACGCGATGCATTTTTATGGACACATATAGTACCCGATCAACGGAGAACGAATATTTGAAACACCCCGCCAAGACCAGGAAAATGCATATGGATTTTCATGGGTTTTTTAAACGTGGTACATTTGACAAAGCTGAAATTTCTTAGGATGAGTTTGTTGATGTCTTTCTTTTGATTTATAATGGTTTTATTCGCAGAATCGCTCAAAAACAGATCATCTACTGGGCCTTTAAGTTGACATTTTGACTGCTAACACATTTTTACAAAGGAAATAATTTTTTTTGCTAAACAGCTTTATGAAATTGGCTCAGGCGATGTGTACACACACAAGCAAACAATGTGGACCATTTAACGAGGCTTTTTAGATCATCTGGCCATAAATGATTTCAACTGTCGTTTGGCCAACAGACCACCACTGAATTGTTTTAATTTTTATTTTTTTTTAAATTTTAATTGATATGGCTTGTGTATTCCATATAGATAATGTATGTTGACGTGTGCTGCACATTATTATACTGGGTTATATGAAGCTAATTGTCTTCCAGCTAAACATCGAGATACATACATGTACATGTAGGTGGGTGGCACCATTGGCAGCCGACGGCCAGAGATACTGGGGAATCTCCTTAAGGCGGATACACACTATCGCGGAAAAATCACACTTTCGCGCTGCGCTCACCGCATTGCATGAGCCCCCAATCGCCGATCTTTCCAAAATAGAAAATTCAAGTTCTGGTATCTTGGGGCTTCTCTGATATCTCATTGGCTGCGCGTTGGAAAGGTCAGTGCACCGCAGTCAAAGTTCAACAATTTTGAACTTTGACCCAGCTCAAAACGTTTTGCGCGTCGCGATAGGCCGCGCACAAGCGGCAAACCAGTTTGTGTACAAACCAATGGAACAGTGTGATTTTTCCGCGATAGTGTGAACTCCCCTTTACTCTTCATGAAAGAGTGCTCTTAGATCTTTTAAGTGCGTTACCCGACACACTGGACCATTGGCTTTACATCCCTTCCGAAGGATGGAGCAATTGTGTTTAAGTGCCTTGCTCAAGGGCACTGGTACCACGGCCATTTATCGAACCCCAACACCAAGTTTTCACTCGAAGCACTTGGCCACGGTACCCACAAATTCAACACTGTCGTAGTCTACCCATTCAATTGTTGCAAACAGAAAAGAGAAGAGTAATTGAAACAATCTGCCTTGCTGAAGGACACAATCCTATTTTTCTTCTTGCCAGGCACTGGTCGCCTTCTCTGCTGTGCCTTTGAGGCAATTCATCCAATTAAGACTTTCAATGAGGATGTTTCAGGCTGCCTCGTGACCACGATGTCACTCTCAAGGGATGGAGACTATGTAGCAGTGGCAATAAAGAGTAAGTGCTGCGGATTTTGGAATATTCAATTTATAAAAAATAGCTCATGTCTGTTTCTACTTTGGATATGCATATGACTTCTCATCATGTGACTCTAGAATAGCCTGCCGGGAAAAGAATGATTACCAGTCATTAAAGGGACACATTGCCTTCCAATTTCCAAAAATTTTGAAATGTTTCTTATACCTTTGAAGAGTTGTTATGCATAAAACGCTTAAGGCGGATACACACTATCGCGGAAAAATCACACTTTCGCGCTGCGCTCACCGCATTGCATGAGCCCCCAATCGCCGATCTTTCCAAAATAGAAATTTCCAGTTCTGGTATCTTGGGGCTTCTCTGATACCTCATTGGCTGCGCGTTGGAAAGGTCAGCGCACCGCGGTCAAAGTTCAACAAATTTGAACTTTGACCCAGCTCAAAACGTTTTGCGCGCCGCGATAGGCCGCGCACAAGCGGCAAACCAGTTTGTGTACAAACCAATGGAACAGTGTGATTTTTCCGCGATAGTGTGAACTCCCCTGTATTGTGTCGTAATTTAAGATTAATGATTAAAAAAAAAAATTGTCCATACAAACCATACAATTTGAAGGTACACAGTATGTTTATGTGAATCTTTATATTCAATGTTTCAACAATCTTTCCAATCATGTCCATTCAATTTTTGTAACCTAAAAGCGCCGAATCCAAAGCAATGTGTCCCTTTAACTTCAGCTGACAAATAAATAAAAATAAATAAAAATAAATTGAGACTCAAGAATTGATCTGAAAGACAAGATACTTGAAGCAAGACTTATCAAGACTTGAGAATTGAAACGAGACGCAAGGGACTTGCTGATAGCCATGATTTTCGGAACTTTAATTTCATGATACATGTACTGTCTTCATACATGAATTCATCAATTCTGTTTATGTATGAAAATTATATAAACTCTGTTTAAATTCACCTTTTAAAACCCCACGTCTTTAAATGCTACATATGTATTATGTGTGCTGCCGACAGTAGAAAATATTCAGTGTCAAAAAAGGGACTTCACTTTCAAGGACAGTCTTGACTGTAATTGATAATTGAATACAAAATCAGTTTGTCAAGTCTCAAGTTAGTCCCTTGCTATTTTTTGGCTGCAAGTTCCTCAAATCTGAGTTTGAGTACATTGTATGTGTACTAATTCTATACTCGGACAGCCGAGTACAAGTATGAGTACTCAAAAACAAGTAGAACTGAAAACAAGTGCTATTGCAACAACACCTTCCTTATTGTATGATGCTTACATTTGTTTTTCAATTCACCTAAAGATGGGACAGAAGTATGGCTGGACGTGTGGCATTTACCCAGGGATAACTGGTTACGGGAACTGGAGACGGCCCATGCTAATGCCATGAAACAGCAACAACTACAGCAACAGGCCAAGCCAACAGAGGCTGAAAAAATGGTAAAAATGAAAGGAAAAAAACAGGGTTGGGACTACAAATAAAGAGTTTCATCACAAAACGCTATATTTCCATGTTTGGCATTTTTAGAAAACTGCCATTTTGTATTGCAACTAAGCACTGCAGTCAATGACAAATTCCAATAAGTAAAACAGTTTTTATGTGGGATATGACACAGTTTGCCAATAATCTATTTGACAAATATATAGGAACACCAATCGAGAATGTACTGACACCATTATCTCATTGTTCTTCACTGATGGTTCATAGAAACTGATGACTTTTCGGCGGTGTGCTGAGTCTGTGCACTGGACTTGTGATCTATTGAATTTTAAGGAAATGAAGTTGGGAACAAGACAAGAATTCCCGGATGTCCGCGTCTGTCCATAGTCAATTTTTGAATATCTGGTTTCACATTAGGAAACCAAATATTTAAAATGGATGGTAAAAAAACCAAAAAAACAAATTGATCCTTCATTTGTTCAATTGGAAACAACTGATAAAAGTGTGTTAAGCTGTGAATGCAGTTTAATAAAAGCATAATTGATCGAAACAGTACCTATTTAAAGGAGCATGTCCAGATCACATTTTTGAACCCCCCGATATTTCCCATGGGGGGTCTTTCGCCATATTTACCATTCTGAAATGTCGCGAACTCAACCCGTATATTTTCAATGATATCGTCAAAAAACTACCGTTGTTTTGCAAACTAATTTATCTGGTTCCATAAAGTAGTGATTAGACCAACATTTTTGCTTCCATATCCAAATTGGAAATTGCAAATCTCCTGTTTTCTTCCAATGAATAGTATTTTGAGGTTGTATTTTATATCATTTCCATCCACGCTATTTCATCCACGCTGTTCTAACTGCAAGGTGTAGCTACGCTATCATCTATAAACAAAATATAAAGTTGCTGTGCTTGCCAAACCAACGTTCAGGAGCAACATCAGAGAGACAACACTTCTCCTGCTTGTGGAGTTCCGATCTTGGTTCCAAACTTTTCTTGTGGGACAGTAATTTTCAAAGTTTGCATGCATCAGTCCAGCAGTGCAGTTGGTGTACTTTTAGCATAGGAAGTAGGGGAAATCCACACAGTTGTATGGAAACTGACAGAATGACACTTGACTGAAAACCAAATCCACAAAAAGCAATCCATGGACTGAAAGAGAGATGACGTCAACAATGTAGACCAAAATACGTCGCACAGGGGCTCATGGGATTGTTTGGAGTACTCTAATAAAATGGCTTATGCAGAATAGCGTTGGTCCGTGAATTCGACGTGGTTGGCGCTTCACTACCATAATTTTTTTAATCAAAATACTCCAAATACTCTTCGGAGGTGGCTCTCGTGCCGGGAGCTAACTGCATCCCAAAAAGTTGAAGACCACGACGTAAACTACAATGAATTTGACATACGTAAACACAAACACAATGAGCGGCGGTTTGGCGAGTATTCCATTTAATCCCATCATGCTTTGCGCAGAGAGGTATTTATATAATATTGGATGGCTTTGAGGGTGATATGAGAATATACCGCACGAGTCATGAAAATACCGAACGAGCCGAAGGCGAGTTCGGTATTTTCATGACGAGTGCGGTATATTCTCATATCACCCGAAAAGACATCCAATATTATTATTGTTATATAAAATGAAGCTGACACACTTGTAACATTTTTCAGACAGTATAATTTAAAATTCGAAATTGTTGAAAGTTCCACAAGCAACAGTAAACATTTCACCATGGCACCATGGAGCTCCTTTTGTAGCTCCATGCTGGCACATATGGAAACTGTTTTCAAATACTTTCGTAATCCCACGTAGGCCTAAAACTTACGGAGAATCGCATTCAGTTCAATTTTGCTTAAGTCTTCAAAGTCCTCTGACAATTCCTTTTCCCTCAAGTACAGCTTCAAAATGTTCACTGCTTTCGTGGTGCTTCTCCGTGTCGCTCCGCTTTCTCTATTTTGGAGGATGTCATCGTAATCATTGTCTTCTATCGTATCAAATCTGGGCTCGCCATTTTTTCATTTCGTGGAATTGAAGTGCGCGCACGAGCTCGGTTGGTTCCGGTTGTGCATACATGCAGAATCGATACTGTTGTACAGTATTTTTTGTTACTGTACAGTGTGTGACATTTTCCACCCACAGAGGGCGCTATAACGTACAGTAACAGAAATGCACGGTATCGCTCACAGCTTCATTTTATATAATAATATGTCATCTTGCTCGAGAGTTATAAACCATTCATTCATTAATTAGGTTTTTGTGCATTCGGTTTTCATTCATTTTGCCAGTAACTTTTGCCTTTTAAAATCACTGAATTTTTGTAGAATCACACAAACTACATTTAATGCCAATCTGCCTGGTATTGACGAATTGTCTTTGAACTTTTGACAGGAATCGAGCATTGAAATGGCCTCTTCCATTGAAGGAATAACAACTGACAACATGGGCAAGGTACTTATGAATGTTATAATAATGGCAGGGTCTTATACAAATAATGAGTACTTTTCTGCAGGGATGTTTCACAGCCTGTTTATCAGTACATTTGATCCCGAGCTCGGGATCAGCTCCGGATCACAAACTGAGTGTAAACGCTTTGGGACCAAATTGGCCCCGGATCAGACCCCGAGATTTTGGTCTCACGCCGGCGGATGGTCGAACCCCAAGCTCGGGATCAGTTTGCGGTTAGATAAGCAATTAATCCTTACCGCATTTGCTCTATAGCCATTGCGGGGGGAAAAGCCCGCCAAATTTAAGCAGCCTTGCACACTGTACCAGACCACATTTTTCTGTACATGCACATATAGAGCATGATCTTTGACTGCAACTTCTGGCGCTGCGCTCGAGATCAACTACAAAATGTAAATGTGGCACTCAGGATCATTGTGGTTAACACTGATGCATTCTTATCAGGGGATCAATCTTGGGGGGTGGGGGGAGAGGGAACAATCGATAGGTGCATTAGACACTCTTAGACGGAAAGAACATTACACGTAGAACATTCGTTATGAAACAACCATTACAGAATGAAATTTGTTGGTGCACAATACCTTGGTAATGCCCATCACACAAGAAATTTTAAGAAATGTGAATTAACTGATAGTTACTACTGAGCAGCCTGTTATGGCAAGAATTTTAATTTTTCATGTTATTTTGAAACACCCCATTTATGTATAAAAGCAGTTTTGATATAGAATTATACCTGTTACTGTACATGTTTCTTTCCCCAGTCAAACATCGTCAGTTCCCCAGCAGGATCTCCTACTCCCCACCCCGGGGGACCCACATTGAGTGCACTCAGCCTCAACATGGCCCAAATGTCCAAACCTAATACAGTACTCCGCGTCAGGCCGCCTCCGTCCACACTAACAGGTAGGCTGAAATTCAGGGCTTTCGTCATCTGCATAAGGGTACCACGGCCTGTGTGTATTACAAAATCAGCAGGGCTCGACATACCCACTGGACCGGTGGACCGAGGCCAGTAATTTAAGCCTCGGTCTAGTGCTTTCTCTACCGTACTAGACCAGTCGTCCAGTGCATTTTTAAACTAACGAACAGTAAATCCACGTTCCTTGTAGCTTTGGTCTTGTAAAAATAGCGTCGGTCCAGTAAATGGTTTAAGCTACTAACCCTGTGGTCTAGCAGATTTTTTCATGAAATTCGAGCCCTGATAAGGGGCCATCCAAAGTTATCAGGGTCTTTCCACAGTAAAGGGGGCATTTTGGCAACAAAGACCATATTTTCGAGGAAATACCTTTGTCTGGTGTCAAAATAAGATAAATAAATTTAAGTTGTTCTGAAGAGATAACTTAGGCCCTTGTAATACCTCTCTATTATCATGTCATTGAGGTATAGGGGCTGTTGAGGGAGTCCCTTTGTCACATGTTGTGCTGGGTATAGAAGTTGTTACTCAATTTCAAACTCATGACATTTACTTGAGTTATTATTACAACCCCCAAACACACCTATATATATATGTATTTTCTACGCAATGCAGGCATTTCAGGCTCTGTTTCATCGGCCTTCCGAGCTATCGATGAAGGTCATGTTGTGGGTCTTGGCATCAAACAACACCTGATCTCAGAGCAGCATTTAGAGAAACGCCGACAGGCCGTCAGGCAGCAACACCTTGGGGACCAACTATCGGAACAAGAGGATAAACACTGGTAGGGATGGAGGTCTGAAAATGTGCCTTCCAACCGCACTTCCATTTTAAAATAAAATCTTTTACTGGGACGCAGCGCAAGGACACCCAAGACAAGAATGGAGAAAAATCTTCATAGTACAGTGAAACTTGTCTATAGTGGCCACCCAAGGGGCCGGGCAAAAGTAGACAAGTGGCCTTTATATGCAGGTGTACACACAAACGTACATGAATATGTGCATAAGTGCATTGTATATACAATGTATAGCCATGTACATCAAGAAACAATTGCAATTCAGCAAAATTTAAGTGTGCAGTGTACCTGGAACAAAGATTTTTCCTTCTCTCAAAGTTCAAAAAAATAATCTTTGAAATGTAAAAACACTGATCGCTCATCCAAAGACTTGTTGGTATGTGGATTAATTGGAGATGCAGGTATCGGTAGGAGTATAATTACGAAAGAATACCACACCCAGCCACACTGTGCTTGAGACCCCATGCACAACTTAAGAAAGTTTCCCCAAGAAAAACCATCTTAATTTTATTTTTATATCATCAAAGTAGCATTTTTACACAATGTAAAAATGCTTTAAGAGTTCACTGTGTGTAGGGTACAGGTAATTTGGAAAACTGCATGGAATTCTCACAAGCCCTAATTATCTTGCCTGTTTCAGCCCACAGCCTCTATGCGTCTTCCTGAACCCAAGTTTCATGTTAGTAACAGGCCAGGAGTCCAGCAATGATAGACCAAACAGTGTAGCCGTAGCATGGATGGGAAGCACTAATGTCTGCCATTACAATCTTATCAAGCCGTCCAAAGGTAAGGATCACTCGCTATCTTTTTTTGTTGTCTTGTTCAATTTACTGCTGTTGACTCTCATCAGTCTCCGTATTTCTACTGAGGAGCGGTTGCCGGTTATTGCCGTGTAACAGGTTCACAGGCCCAGTAGAAACTTAAAGTTGCATTGCCCGTGTTTCGGTGAAAGGATTAAAAAAATTAATTTACACAAGGGAACGAATTTCGAAAGCTTACGTGTCTCTGTAACGAAAAATATCAAAAACTTAAATTTCCGACGTCGGGAATTGGAGATACAAGCCTTTTTCTTGAAACGTGCTTCACATGTTGTACATGTGCGCGTACGCTCATATGTACATAGTATGTGTACAATGTACAAATGTACGCGCACATGTACATTTACGTCATAACCCTGTCGATTAAATGACCTGCCAGCCATTTAATCATTTCTTGTTTTTAATCGACTGGCATTAATCCTTGACGGATTTTTACGTTCGTGGTACCAAATGAAAGCTGATAACTTTTTCTATTCTAGAAAAATACCTATTTAACTTTTTTTTAAAAATTGTACGCCCAAATCGGCCCAAACACGGGCAGTGCAACTTTAATTGAGTGACAAATTTTCGTGTAATGCCAGGTATCCTGCCATTAACCATCTCTCAAGGTGGACCATGCGGTGTAATACCCATTGTCTTTCGCAGTAGAAACACATCGGTGTAACATTTGTCGGGTGCATTTGAAGTACACGCATGTGCAGTTTAATGCCAAGCACCTGCCATTTTATGCTTCAGTAGAAACACGCCGGACAACAAAAAACCAGTTGGTTAAAATAATGGGTAACAAATAGAAATGAGACGTTTAACTGGTTAACCATTTAACCGAAAATTTGAAAAACCGGTTTTGCCAAACGTTTAAACGAAACCCAATTTTAAAGAATTTACAATAGTTTTCAGAGGGTTATTTGTATGACTTTATGGAATTGAAAAAAATTCATGAGGTCGTAGTAAAATTTTGACCAGATAAAGGGGTATTGTGTACATCGCACATGCATCTATAAACAATTTTTTGGTGTCGGCCGAACAGTTAACCGTTTAACCGACACTTGCAAGAATTGCAAACTGGTTTCTGAATTGATCGTAAATTCCCATCCCTAGAGTACATGATCGGTAAACTGTTACAGGGGAAGTTATTTCCACTCGTGATTAAAAGCCATGTTGATAAAACTACCGTGTATAAATTTCAGCCACATAGAGGCATTAATACTTCAGGAAACTTAAACAATCCATTCATGGCTTTCGTGTTGAGTTGAATGGTAAAAAGTCCTTGGCAAAAGACTTTTGTAGAAAACCACCTTCACTTGTTAATTTCTCACCCAAAATACAATTTTTGACAACTAAATTCATGTGGTTTTTGGTACCATTGTTATTAACTCTTTTAGTAAAGTTTTTCTTGTCAACTCATGAAAACAAATTGGGTTCACTGCTTTAAAAGGGGGAATCAGAGTTTATTTCTCCGCTTTGATCCTCGGTTACTAGAGAGACAAATTCCGAATAACAAATAAGAAAATTCCACCCCTGTTGAAAACTAAGGACAATTGTTCATCATAAGCTAACCTTCCAAAAAAGGCGGAAACATGTGAATCTTTGTGTGGTGAACAATGGCCTCTTCAGCATATTTATTAACACCAAGAGAATCCACGAAGGTAAACTACACACAAAGGAAGACCTCAAATTCAAAATACCGAGCGTTTCAAAAACCGCATCTATGTGGAACAGATTTTGTGCATGTATCCACATGTCCATACTTATCACGTGCATAGCTACGCCCCGGTTACTGCTATTTGCATATAAATTGCCCGCCGACCCGGTACTTTTCATTGGGAAAATACTCTAAAAAGGTAGGAAGATTGTATTTTTTTTTCATAGACTATCGACTGGTTCAAATAAATTGTGATTTTTAGCGAGGCCCAGTCTTTGAACAAACAAACCTCTGATTACCCCTTTAAGACTGTTAATTTCTATTGGATGGATACATACCAAAGCATTTCCAAAATAGTAATCGCACTCAGTAGAAGCATGCTCATACACGTAGAAATAAAAATTTGTCAGAGTCTGGGGCCGCATTTATAAGTGTGTTTTATAAATACGGCCCCTGGTGCTTTAAAATCAGTGAGTTCATTTGACTTTCACCGTCTTTCTTTCTACTAAAGATCTTGAGCACAAGCCAGACATTGTGTGGCCATTTGGTAGCAGTATCACGTGCCTTACAGTGGCTCCCTGCACTTCACTACTCGCGGTAGGCCATCAGGATGGGACCTTGGCCGTGTATGATCACCACATGGGTAAGAAACACCGTGTTTACACTCGAACCGGCAAAGGTGGATACAGACCCAGCATTTTTATTGTCACCGCAAAACTCAGCATTTGCTGTGTTTACACGTACTACACCTCGATTCGGCTTCAACTCGCCTTCAGAAACCGCAAGTCACCACTAATTGTAACTGCAGCGCATGTGTGAGCTGTCAGGTGTCGCTGCACCAGTGCCAGATTGGTCAATTAAATCTACTACACGGCGGGCACTGCCCCAAGGACACTCAAATTGCCGAATCTCTATTCGGATAGCATTTACACTACAAGCGACCTTGACAATTGCAGGATTCAACCCTATTCCAAAGGTGACTTGAAAAAGGCGAATCAGACCTGGGTCTGATCCGCCTTTTTCAATTCACCATTTGCGTTTACACTTAGCGCTTACCCGGCTTCAACTCCCTTTTTTGGAAATTGCGGAGTTCAATTCGGCAAAGGCGATTCGAGTGTAAACAGGCCTAAAGTAGGAAAGCCTGCCGCACACCAGAGCTATCTGCTGACCAAAAAGTCATTCGTGGCAGTTTGCTTGAGGTCACTGCTCTTTCTGTTTTACGTAAATATGGGATGTTTTTTCATTGGTGAGATTTTTGCCTCGCGAGGCCGAAAAAGTCACACGGCTATGTGAGGTCATTCGTGGCAGTTTGCTTGAGGTCACTGCACTTTCACTTTCAAAAAGGCGGACCCAGCAAAAGTGTAATGACTGCCGCGCTCTGTCTTCATATCACGTGAATATGGGATGTTATTTCATTGGTGAGATTTTTGCATCGCGAGGCCGAAAAAATCAAAGGGGATAAATTTTTGTCTCACGGCTTTGTGAGGCGGAAAACGCAGCAAAAATTGACCGCACACGGTGAGCTACGTGCTGAGCAAACGGCCACGAATGACCTTTTGCTCAGCAGATAGCTCTTCTGTGCGGCTGGCTTAACCAGGTTGACCTTCGATGGAACACTCGGCATCAAGCAAAAAGTAATTTGCAGTTTTACAAATAGTATGCAAATCAATAGTCTAAGTGGCTAGGCTCCCACTAAGAAAAGGAGTGTTTGTTGTTGCTATTGTGCAGCGGTACCATTTTACACGGGAAAAAATGTGGTGTTTGTTACCATTGCTATCAACACTTTTAGTTTCTTTTTTGTCAACTCGTGAAGTAAAATTGTTGTTAACCGCAAATGATGTTTTGTGGCAAATGATGTTTTGTGGCAAATGATGTACATGTATAGTAAACTCTATATGGGTCTGTCCACAGTAATGGGGTACATTTCTGTAACATTCAAGATCTTAAGTCCGTGTTCACTTCAAATGTCTTAATTTTATCTTTAAATTATCAAGCTAAACTGAGGAAATAACTTTTTCACCAAGGAGTAAGAAAAATAGTCCTACAACATACATTTCTGAAAACCCCGTGCACAAATTTTCCTATTACGCGTGTAACAAAGACGGAAAAAAATGTCACAAAATGGTATGTCCACGTTACCTACGTAATAGGAAAATTTGTACACAAGCTTTTCAAAAATGTATGTTGTGGCAGAAATTTTTTACCTTTTTGGGCAAAAGTTATCTCCTGAGAACAAAACAAGGACATTTATTTAATTCTGAGATAAACTGAAGACATCTGAAAGGAATTATTGACTTACTTTTCAAATGTACCCCATTACTGTGGACAGACCCATATATATCCCAAGTTTTCCTTCCTTTTTCGTCCAGGGCTTCCCCAGGCAGTTCACAGGTTGTCATCACTAGGTGCAGTCTCCCACGTCCTTTTCCTCAACCCAAGCATCCTGCCCCCTAGATCACATGACCATCACGATGGGCCCTTTATTGACCCTTTCGCGACGCCCGATACGTACCTAATGGCCCACTGTACTAACGATGACAGCGTGTCGGTGGTACGCTGTGGGTATGAGGCGGCTAGCGTGGTCAGGGTTGTGGAACCAGCCTCGAATGACCCAGCAGAGACAATTGTTTCTGTCCAACCCCTGACGGGGATCCTACAAGTGGTAAGATTTGTATTTTTCTGTAATAAGCCTTTACAATATCTTGAGTGCGCAAGGAATTGTTTGATTGAATTAGGATAAACAAATCCTTTTATAGCTCCAGGAACAAACCAATGACGAGGCACGCCAGCCCTGTTGTGTACGTATGTATATGAGTCTTTCCACGGTAAAGGGAGCATTTTGGCAACACAGACCATATTTTTCAGAAAATACCTTTGTCTGGTCTCAAGAAAGAAAGAAATAAGTTTCAGTTGTTCTGAAGAGATAACTTAGAACTAAAAAGGGTTACAAATAGTGTGACAACATGCCTTTCTAAAAACCCTGTGTACACATTTCCAATGTAGGCTCGTAACCAGGACGGCCTAAAATGTAACACAAGTGTCCGTCACGGTTAAGAGTGTATATTGGAACTTTGTACACAGAGTTTTGAGAAAGGCATGTTGTCACACTTTTCGTAACCCTTTTTGGGCCTAAGTTATCCCTTCAGAACAACTTAAACTTATTTCTTTTATTTTGAGACCAGACAAAGGTATTTCCTCGAAAATATGATCTGTGTTGCCAAAATGCCCCCTTTACTGTGGAAAGACTCACATGCGTGTGTATAGAACACACGTTGCTTATTCTGGAACACTCAACATTTTAAGTGAGACAAAATCAAATGCATTGCACAGGTTTTTGTATTCGATAGGAAACTTATCTTACATCCTTTCACATAGTTTAAGGCGACCACAAATGCTTTGGGCCTGTCTAGCTGTCGGCCCTCGCCTTTCCACTGCGCCGATTCAAAGGCATGCCGTCGGCATGTCCGGCTTCCAGTCCTAAATCTTTTTATATTTTCTTGACATCCATAAACGTTGCATGGATTAATACAACTTTCTAAATGACTCCGAAATAGTGAAAACCACAGAGAGTACGCTTCAGATCTTGTGTGCAAAACATAGACTGGCTAAAAAGTATTTTCTGAGAATATGTTCAAATTGTCCCAATTTCAGCTTTTCTATCAAATTTGCACCCACTATAATGCTTGATAAATCATTTCAAAGAAAATACTATGATCAACTTTCAATTCTTACCCACAGAATGTATCGGCAGTCCTTAGTCTTCATAGTTCTGCTGGCCAAAATATTTTTGTTGTTACATAGAATTTAGTGCTCTACCATCACTAATTCTAACATTTTAATTTGTCTTGTAAACTGTCATAGTTCACATGTCTGATGTGACAAACAAATTTACACATAACTTGCTCGATATAAACACGATGATGGTAGAAAACTTCCCCTGAAATGGTTTTGTCTGAAGTGCTATAGTCTTTGAGAAATGAGCAAAACAATTATTTTTCATCTCGCGACACGTAAATCCAATTCGCCCCAAAACCATTTCGCCCTGGACCACTTCGGCCAAGTGCCAAACACTACTTCGCCCAAACACTACTTCCTGCACAGGCCCTGGTTCAGGGCGAAGTGGTTTTTGGGCGAAATGACTATCTGGGTCATTCTATAAATTTGGGGTCCAATTTTTCTGTCCCCTGTTACATCTGACATCTTGTAAAATGTTGTAGTTTGTAAATTCAGGACATATTCTTTAAATGCCTTCTATTTCAAGGAGTGATTAAATGCCTTCTATTTCAAGTACAATTCATAAAAATATGTTTTGAAGGCATTTTTAATAATACTTGTATGGCAAATGGCAATATGTCAGGTGTAACAGGGACAGGAAAATGTCACACGTATGACCCCAAATTTATAGAATGACCCATATGTAAACCTTTTTTTAACTGTTTTCTCAAAAGTTAGATGAAATACGGAGCTGGTTTTTGCTCAGGTTGGTTTTTATCATGAATATCTTCAACCACACGGGGATGAAACTATTTGTAACAGTTTACCAATCATGTATACTATATTTAAAATCCCCCCCCCACCTCCACCCCAATAAAAGGAAATCCTAGTACAAGTAATATGACATCATCACACGCTGCCCAGCATGAACTGAGCTGTCCATCTGTTCTTTGTCATCACATAAACTACCTGGTCATTTCCTGGCTCAAAGATGTCTCAAACTGTTTTGGCTGGTGATTCACTTAATGCCGTCCTGGAAAACAATTAAGAAAAGCCACATACAATCGAGTAAGATTGTAAGTTAGGAGCCAAAGTTGCACTTTCCTGCAGGGGTTAGGGTTAGGGGTGTTATGGCCGAGCGGTCTAGTGCGTCGAACTTAAGTTCCTGTGCTAGTACTAGAATGTAGGTTCAATTCCGGGCCGTGACGGGTTGTGGCACCTGTGCCCTTGAGCAAGGCACTCAACCACACTTGCTCCAATTCCTGTAATTGGCGGTCTCTCCGCTGTTGGATGTGGTAAATAAATAAATAAAAAAAACTGTTCATGCAAGATTTGTGACAGGAAAACGATGGTGTCTGATCTTAATGTGGACAGGAAATTCCACCAAATCTAAGAAGGAAAACCCACATGATCTAATAGAGGATGACTTTGTTATGCATGTTACCTTTTGGAGTGACTGGAAATTATGATATGTAGTCAGCAATGCAGCTGTCAAAACCTGACTTGGTCTCGAGACCGGCAATTCAAGCAACTAGTGGCACACCCTGCCTGGTGCAGTCAGCCCTGCCACAAGAGAGGTATTCATACATGTTACTGACCGATAAAATGTGTTTACACCTTTCGGTCAGAGTATAATGCATAGTTCCGACCTGTCAATCAAGCCGAACCCGCGACCAATCACAACAGAGCTAGCAGACGGCGCCCACAAAGGTCAAAGTGATGCAATCATCACAAACAATCCCGCGATTTTCTGCCCATACAGTTTGTATGTTGTATGCGCCAGTGACCGGGTGAATTTTGGTTTCAATGTTGGGCGATTCGCTGTTCAAAGGTAGGAAAGCGCATTTTTATGAAATATATGTCATCCCTGCATTACTAGCCCTTCGCTAAGTGTGTGCTACGGTAACTGTCGACCTTAAAACATAAATACCTTTGGGTTTTCTCCAATGAATCTGTGCTTTCCATGCGGAGTCCCGTTGCTTTGTACGTAGTCTCGCCATTTTTTTGCGATGGCTTGTGAGCACATAGCAACAATATCTAAGGGGGGGGTTAACTGGGCAATCTCGGAACTATGCATTTGTGTTCCATTTTTGAACTGTTCATCTCTAAGTCTGTATTACGCTGATTGCACTAAAATATTGAATCAGTGCACAATATCCCACATACACCCACCTTCATCATTTATCCTACATGCACACATTGGAATCGGTTTCAACAGGGGACTTGATTCAGTTTCCTTTCCCCATTATGGTGCTACGCCTGTACTATGTTGGCGTTGAACTGACTCATTATCAGCTGAGCTACATGCATATAGGATTTAGGGGAAAATACATGTATGCTTTTTGTACAGGGTGTCCATAAAAAAAGAAAACCCATCTTTTAAAGGCACAGGCTCGTCAACAATGCACAAGCGCTAAATTCATGCAACGAAATACACAGCTCTATGCCTTTGCTATGGAGCTGCGTATGTCGTGGCACGAATTTGGCGCGCGCGCATTGCTGATGAGCCTCTGCCTTTAAAGATGGGTTTTCTTTTTTATGGACACCCTGTATTACTGCAAAGTGTATGATGTATAAGGTTCAATTATGGGTCATTCCACGAGGTTGGGTACAACAAGTGTGACATACAAGATCTTAAATATGAGTAACATTCCAGCCCAGCTACTTTAGTAAGTATATTTATTTTATAAAGAAACACATGTTACACTACAATAGAAGTATTTGTATCACATTGTAACAAAACTACAGACCTCCAAAATGTACTCGTAGTGTTAAACATATGTGGTGTCCATGTTGCGTACTGTAGGTAAGACAAATATTTCATGATCTGTGAGAGATTGGTCAGTGAAAACAACATGATTATATTGGGACACCTAGCCATATTCAGTACAACAAATATTTCACCAGATAAATAATTCTCCAGTCTTTAAATAAAAGAACTTGTACCAACGCAACACATAAGGAATGACCCTTATGCTCCGACTGAAAGATTGAGGAGGCTGAGAGATGTAACATTTTATCGTCAGTAACGTGTATGACCACCCTTTTGTGGCAAGGCTAACTGCACCAGCCTCCGTAAGAGCCACTGAGGCAGAGTGTGTCACTCTGCCTGAGGTAGTGCCTCCCTAAGCTTCTGCATTTCTAGGGCTGCTTGGGAGACGTGCGGTTCTAGATAGAGGTCAGCTCATCTCACACAGGTTCAATCATAAAATTCAGTAGAAGCCTTAACTACAGGATTCTCCCTGAAGCAGAAAATGTCACATTTCATTACTGTGGAAATCACTTTTTGTTCAAACAGGTCTTTTTTGACCTGGAGGAAAATCACTGAAGTGGAATGGTCTTGAAAGCGATTCCAAAGTGATTGGTCAATTAGTGTTATCCACAAGTTCATTGTATTCAACGAACTCCTTAAAGGTAGTATACATTATTGGTAAACTGTTACAAATAGTTTCATCCCTCTGTGTGATTGAAGGTATGCAAGATTTAAACCAACCTGAGCAAAAATCAGCTCCGTACTTCGTCTAACTTTTGAGAAAACCACGGCCTGTGCACGAAGTTGTTTTGGGGCGAAGTGGCATTTTGGCGAGGTAGTGTTTGGACAAAGTGGTTTTGGGGTGAAATGGCCTTTGGGTGAAGTGCTTCAGGGCAAAGTGGTCCAGGGCGAGGTGGTTTTGGGGCGAAATGTATTTACTTCTCGCGAGACAAAAAATAATTGTTTTGCTCATTTCTCAAAAACTATAGCACTTTAGACAAAACCATTTCAGGGGAAGTTTTCTACCATCATCATGTTTATATTGTGTAAGTTATGTGTAAATCTGTGAACATTTTTGATTCCTCGAGACTGCTCGAGATACCAATCATGTATTCTACATGTACCTTTAAGTATTGACATTTTGTTTCATTATTTTTGGGATAGGCAAAGTCAAGGAGTTTAATTTTGTGAATCATATTCTACATTTGGATCATCTTTTCATATCTTGAATCTTTTCGGAAGTGGTTTATGATTGGCCAAAATTGCCTACTGGGTATATAATGTTTGGACGAAGGTATCTTATTAGTCATTTAAACAGCTAGAATCCCCCCGTCCACATTTTTTCAGTTTTTCTGTTTATCATGGAGGTGTATGTGTCTACAACACCATCACAACTTGTTTTTCACAAAAAAATCGACAGGCTTTTGCTTAAAACGTAAAGCAGTTCCGACCCTCTTCACCTGAAATTCTGAAATGCTCGAGGTCACTTGGTTTGTTTATCAACAGGGTTGTGACGTCATCCTGAGAAACATACAAAACGGCCTGTGCAGTATTGAATGGAAAATACACGAAGTGAATGTTTATCATGCCTGTTTTGTCAATTGTAATTCAAAATACAAACGTGAAAAACACTTCATGTAATATGACAACAATCTACTATTACCTGTTTTGTGAAAAAACGGTGAAATTGTGGCTCACAATGAAGCTCTTTTGAAGTAAATACTGGTGCATTGCGACAGGTGGTTTTGTCACGGAACGAACGGCATTCACAGCGGTATGTGTACAGCATGGAACAGTACCTGCGGGCCGCTAGTTACCACGTGTTTGAACATCGGCCGGTACAAGTTAGAATGAGCGACTCATTTTTTTCTCTCTTGGTAATAGAAAAGAAAATCTTTCTGCTCTTTTTTTTTCATAGTGTCTGGTAAAACATACAACCACGCAGCTCCTGGGCATATCTCTGGCTGTTTGGACCAACAAAATTCTTCAAAAAACACCATCTAACAGAGACGGTTTTCTAAGTTGTTTGCGTGTAAACGTATGGAGCTAACAATCGTGTGGACTTCTCTTTCTCAGGATTGCGTCACGGAGTCACGCGCATATCATGAATACCTAATGAGCGTTTCAGAAATCGCGAAAATCTCATTTTCGAAAAGCGCACTTTTGCTTGCAATTTAACCACTTAAAACCGACAATTAAAAAATAATAATAATACACGTCGGCAAGAGGGATCTTTGGACTATCGAAAAAAGCCTAAATGCTAAATTTTCGTCAAGGGGGATTCTTCCTCTTTAAGGTACAGGAAAGTGGGTGTGTAACGTGGGAGTGCTACAGCTGCTGTACACGTACATCCTGTAATGCTGACAAGTGTCATGTACATTTTGTACAATGTGATTCTACTTGATGTTTTGGCTACATTTGCTCCTGTCAGGCTATGTACAAATTATTTGGCTATTACACACGTTTCTTCACGCGTCTTTCCACTGTAAAGGGGGCATTTTGGCAACACAGACCATATTTTTGAGGAAATACCTTTGTCTGGTCTCATAATTAAAGAAATCAGTTTAAGTTGTCCTGTAGAGATAACTTAGGCCCCAAAAGGGTTACAAATAGTGTGACAACATGCCTTTCTAAAAACCCTGTGTACAAATTTCCATTAAATTTATACGCTCGTAACCGGGACTAACAATTGTGTTACATTTTAGACCGAGCGCTTGTTGCATGCACACATGCACAAAGAATGCACTCGATGCATGACTCGCACGTACGCGTCTACGTGTGTGCGCCTAGCGTGGATGCACATCGGATTGGGGTTTCTTCCTCCATGGTGCTGCACAGTATCAGAAACGCAATCCGCAAAAGCTTCATTTTATTGAGCAATGCTTTCACATCATATTTGGATCACACCTCTGAAACAGCAAGGTTACAATTGCATACATGTACCGTATGTGCAAATCCATAGTTGAGCAGTCAAAATGATCATCCCTTGCCGTGGTGCTACTCAAATGACAGTACAACATAAAAGAGAGTTTATGTATCATCATTGAATGGTGTCGGATATATGAAGAATTTTGGTAAACTAGCATGCAGACGTTTCAGCTATGTATAGATGCAGTTCTGTGTTTCAAGAAAGTTTTAAAAACCATGTTTAGTTTTTGTGTTAACTAATACTAGTAAGGCCCGCTTCAAACGTCGTGCTTGTGCTGTGTCAAATTAAATTCAACTTGATTTTTTTAATTTGACACGGCACAAGCACGGCGTTTGAAACCAATTGGCTTGGCAAATTGAGTTCGGCACGGCAGAAAAATTTAGCTCGACAAGGTCTGCCGTGCTAACTCAGTTTAGTGCGGCAGTAGCATGGCGCGGTTTCAGACGTTGTGCTTCTGCCATGTCGAATTTAATTCTGGTTCGAAGTTGGTCCGCAATTTTGTTCACAATAAGGAATGTGCATGCTCACAGCGCATATCTGAGCAAAGAAATAATCAACAAACAAGCGCATCAAAACAATAAATATGGCGACTAATACAACGTCCAGAATGGAAAACGAACATGCACAACGTCCATGCAAGCACACAACTCATCTGCCATGTTGGATGTATTGAAGTTGCGACTGGGAGTTTGCAATTAAGTTCGACGTTTGAAACCACTGCCGTGCTACCGTCACGCTAAATTTAATTTTATTCAACATGGCACAAGCGCGACGTTTGAAACAGGCCTAAATTTGTGTTAACTAAATGCTACAAAAATGAGTCTGCATGCTTAATTTTATAAAACCACCTTCAGTTGTTAATTTTCTGCAGAAAGATTTTGGACAGAGAAATTCATAAGTAGTATGTTGCTTTCAACAGTGCAAGAATTTTCTTGTCAGCTCATGAAGTTAAAGCTACAATGTGCATTTAATATCGGGGTACATTCTCGGTTTCAGTAGACTACTAAAGTGTGACGTTAGTTGCCAGGGTAACTGGTTCAAAACATTCATTGGTAATCTGAAACACCCATTGCTAAAGCACAGGGAAACAGTTCACTGGTTTTAGTGTAGACCCAGTAACCTTGGCAACGAACAAAGGGAGACATTTTCACTTTAAATAGTAATCTACATAGGGAATATTGTAAGCACGCACATAGGAAACTATTTCCATATGTCTTCAACTAGGCTCAGATCCAAAGTCTCTAAGTGCCTGTGGTCCAATTATTATGTTATTCTACAGGCGGTGGTGATTCGCGGAAGTGGTGAAGTGAGTCTTGTGGATATCCATAGGGGACACGCTCTGTGCACTGTCGCACTTTGCGCATCGGACTGCAAACTTACGGCAGTGGTTCCCCCTGTATTAACACCGGCAGCCAACGGACACATGCTCTATGTCAAAGGTACCTCATAGAGCACTAATTAAACTTTTTGGACCCTGTTCTGTATAAGTCTAAAACTGATGTTTTTTTCAATTCACTTAAAGGCCCAGTGGATCATTTGCAATGACCCCAAAAAGTAATCGACGAGTTTACAGGGCAAAGGTTCTGAAAGTAAAGATTGAATTAATAGCAACTATCCATTGAAAGGTTTCCGCTCAAAATGATATAATTTTACCAGAAAATAATCCGTAAAGATGAAATTATTTAGATCGTTTGCAAACGATTTACTTATTTTTGGTTCGCATCTACACGGTCCAAAATGCATGGGCGCTGTGTACTCCGCGTGCGTGTTCCAACGCGATGCATTTTTATGGATCGCGCGCACACGCAGTATGTGCGCCACAGAGTGCATGACGCAAGCCACATAGTACCCGATCAACTGAGAACGAATATTTGAAACACCCCGCCAAGACCAGGAAAATGCATATGGATTTTCATGGTTTTTTTAAACGCGGTACATTTGACAAAGCTGAAATTTTTCGGATGAGTTTGTTGATGTCTTTCTTTTGATTTATAATAGTTTTATTCGCAGAATCGCTCAAAAACAGATCATCTACAGGGCCTTTAAAGGAGTGTGTCAAGATCACATTTTTTAGTGCCCACCCCCCCCCCCCCCCCCCCCTCCCCCACCCCCCCCTCCCCCACCCCCTTTTCCCAAGGGTGTTGAGATTTTTGATACCATATCATTTGTCATATTTTTCTCACTACCATTCCGTATATTTTCAAACATATCGTCAAAGAACCACCAAACTAATTTATGCGGTTACATAAAGCAGTGCAGTCATTACACCGACCCTTTTTGCTTCCACATCCAAATTAGGGATTGCAAATTTCCTGTTTTCTTCCCATGGATAGTATTTTGGGGAGGCATTTTATATGATTCTTTTTTAGAAAAAAAAATACAAACAAGCGCTCGTATAAGTTGCTTTTAACTTCTATCTTCATAGTAACAAGGTTAATCAATTTTGTGGAAAGAAGGTATGGCTTTGAATTTTGAGGCAAATTTTGGGGTAAGAACAGCAACATACTTGGAAATATTTAACAAATTCAATATGGCATCTTATGCTCAGCGTGGTTCTTGATTGACTGAGAAATGTTGCAGGTTAATATTCTTGCCTCTGATTGGTCAATGAGTAGGGGTCATTCTGTGTCAAATCGGGTTCAAACCGACCATCTCAGATTTTGATGAAACTTGGTATACTTATTGATTAGGATCCCACAGCACAAAATCTGAAACTTTTAGATCAATCAGACCAGTGGTTTGGGAAATCCCCCCAACTTACGACCCACTTTTGGAATTTATGGCTAAAAGGGGTTGTGGCCACCATATCATGAACTACTGAGCTAATTGTCACTTATTTGGTATTGTTTAAAAGGGATTTTGAAAATGATTCAAAATCCTTTGGCAGTCTGTCAGGGTACATTGTATGAATGACCTTCTCACTTTTGCTGTGACCTTGAAATTGACTTTGTGGATCACATGAACTTTTGTAAAATTTAAATGATTGGAAGATGTGTTTAAAACAGGAACAACTACATATAAACTAAAGAATAATGTTGATAAACTGCCTTGTAGAAATTTCAGCCACAGTAAATATTTCAGGGTCCTTTTTCATAAAAGTTAAAAACATTCTTAAGTGGATTTGGGATCAATAAAATCAAATTTTTCCTATCTTTAAAAACATGAGTTAAGAATGTTTATTTAGGAATGTTTCTAAGTGGGCTTTATGAAATAGGACCCAGAAAATCCGGGGAAAAAATCCATGCATGGTTTTTGCATTGTATCATGGAATGGTAAAAACAAATTCTGCAGACAGTTGTTATTAAAAAGTACCTTCAGTTGGCAGTTTCTCCAGAAAGGTACTATTTTACATGGGGAAAACAATTCTGTGGTGTTTGTTACCATTACTATCAACACATTTAGTTGGGTTTTTCTTGTTAACTTGTGAAGTAACATTTTGGGTAACTGCAAATAATGTATTGGGGTTTTAATGTTGACTAAAACATATGAGAGTTTAAGAGGTGAATGAGGTTTCACTGGACATGCATGACTCACTGAAATCACCAAAAAAGAGTTCAAAAAGGGGGTGTGATGTGAAAATATTCATTTCTCTATCACCCCAAGGAATTTAATTTTGTTCCCCAACTGAGACAAAAATATGAACATGTTTTTAAAATTTGTTTTACCGATCCCAAAGTCCACTTTGAATCATTGCCAAGCAAATCTCAGAGGAGCTTAGAGGTAGTCCTTAAAATATCTTTTAAAAAGAAAAACCTTCTAAAGATAGCCAACTGCAGATTCTTCAGAAGGAAATGACACATAGATCATATTCTGAGATCACAGTCGGGTGGGGTCGACGGAGACCTTCATACTGTTTTTAGTCATACTTGGTAAGTTAGTTAATGGAATGTGTTTCAGGGCTAGTTTCAATACAGAGTCCACTTTAAAGGAGCGTGATGACCAAACCCCCATTTTTCCCATGGGTGTTGAGATTTTGATACCATATCATTTGTCATATTTCTCTTACTACCATTCTGAAATGTTAAATAACTACTTTTCCCGTATTAGGACGACCTTTTTGGGTAGAGTGCTTACAGAGACCACTAAAACCACAAAATTGTCGGAAAGAGACTCATGAATTGACACCCATTTTCTCACCTAATTCTCGACCTAGAAGAAAATGGTTTGTGACCTAATAAAAATGGTTAAGAACTTAATAAAAATGGTTTTTGACCTAATAAAGATGGTTTTTAAAGCACTTGGCGTTAGGACGACCGGGTATCGGTCGCCCTAATGCAGTCGGTCGTCCTAATGCGCCGTTTTTACCCATAACCGGTCGACCTAAACGCGAAAGAGTAAGTTGTTGTGCTCTCAATCCATATATTTTCAAGGATATCGTAAAATAAACCACTGATGTTTTGTAAACTAATTTATCCTGCCCCCTGTGCCCGCCCCCTCCCCCCTCCCCCTATCCATATCCAAATTGTACATTGCAAATGTCCCGTGTTCTTCTCATGGATAGTATTTTGGGGAGATATTTTATATGATTGTTAGGTTAGAACGAAATCCATTTTCAGGAAAAAAAATTAAACAAGCTCCTTTACAGAAGTCTACAGAATTCCACTGAGTAGCGTATAGCTTAATGCACCATGCAACCACTTCATGGGTTTCATACAATTTTCAAGGTACACATCTTTTCAAAGAAAGCGTCACACTAACTCCATAGTCTCTATACTAGCTGTTCCTGGTACATGTACATTGTCAAACATTCATGTATACTGCAAGCAAATGAGCAATTCCGTGCTGCTAAAAAAAGAATGAGGCTCACAAATTTTTAAATGTTTCATACATGTAGGTGTGCGGTTTGATTTGTTTGTTTATCAGAAAGTCTTTTGGACAAACGAAAAAAGGTAAAATGTGGGAGGTGTATAAATGGGCTGTATAGATGACTCAAGTTATTTATTAATGTTTTTTTAAGTTTCAGAAAAAAACAACTTCTTAGCTTTAAAATTATGCTTGTTTCAGAAGTGGAGTTACAGTTCACTGAATCTGGCCATGTCTGTATACAAATGCACATATTCTGGGTTTAAAGTCCAAGCAACCAAAATTAAGCCTTTATAAATGTTTATGAAGATACGAATCTCCATCATATGCAGGGCTTGCACTAACTTTTTTTCCTGACTAGCCCACCGGGCTAGTCAGCTGTATTTTTGACTAGCCCTCGCAAATTTTCACTAGCCCGACCATTTACATCACACAGGAAACTGACTGGGTATATTTAGAAGGATCATCATCATTGTCACGCCCGTTGTTTCTATATATATGCTTCCTCCTATGTAGAAATACATGCATGGTGTAAGCACCCATTTATTGTAAAGCTAGCTTGCCCGTAGGCATGTGGGAAAAAACACTTTTATTTCGCATTGAGGGAAATCCCCTTCTGTGAAAGTGCATGTCCGATGTGAAAGAGACAAAAATTTATAGCAGACTGGGAGTAAACATTTGCGGCTAGCACTTCTTACAGGCGAATTGTTTTCAGTTACAGAAAAAAATTATCACTTGCACTCGTTAATTTCGAGCCCATTTTTTACTAGCCCGGCCGGGCTACTCAGAAGCAAGTTTGACTAACCCACAGCACTCTTGACTAGTGTTTGTACGCCGGGCTAGTGTCTAAATCGAGTCCTGACATGGTATTTTGAAATAGAGAAGACAACTGAAATTTTAGAGATACATGTAGTTTGGGAGAGGTATAAACATTTTAATTAAAGAAAGATCTCGATTTTGGCCCATTTTTGGTGCGCGGTTACATGTGTCTGTTTTCAATACTGGAGAGACCTTTTCCTGCAGGATTATATCTCTGTACAATGTCATTCATCTTCTCTCAAAACAAGAAATATCTTAAGATGAATATCAGGAGATAACTTCAGCCAAAGAACGGCAACAAATAGCGTCACAACATACCTTCCTGAAAGCCCTGTGTGCAAATTTCCAATATACCGTATGTAACAAGGACACCAAAAAATGTCACAAAGTATGTGTCCTATGTTACATACGTTAAATAGGAAATTTGTACACAGAGTTTTCAGAAAGGACTTGTTGCTTAAGTTATCTTCTTAGATTTGTTTTAAGATATTTCTTTTGTTTTGAGAGAAGATAACGGACATTGCACAGAGTTATTAGTCCATGGGCTACCAGAACTCCCCCTCCCCCCCCCCCCCCCCCCCCCCCCCTCGGGATTTTTCAAGACAACTTTTTTTGGGAACCTTGACCATAGAGCTATTCCAATCAGGTTGTTTGCAAATTCCCTACTGGTGGGTGTGGCCATGGGGGCGTATTTTCAAAATGGCCGCCAAAATCCCTGTTTTTGACCATGCCACGTGGGAGGACGGGTTTTTCTTTTAGTACCACCGCTAAAAATGCATTGTAGAAATGGTGTCCCCTCTTAAATGCTCAAAACTCCCTTAAAGAAATATTTTTAAAAATGGCTAACTATAACAGAACTCTGGAGGGCGCTGTTGACACAATTAAATGACATCTTCCATTGCTATTGTGTGAGGTAAGTTGAAGTACAAATCCTGGTCTGCTTTTTCCAGGTTACAGTACGTCCAATTTAAATTGAAAAGACTTGAACTATATTACTTAAGATAGACAAGCGGTAATAACAACAAGACGATATACTACGGGTCCAGAAGTCCACCTCGATGAGGTCGTAGCGAGCAACAACAAAAGAGACACACTACCCGCCGCCTGGAAAGCTACTAACTAAGAGATTATATCGCGTTCAGTGTGTTAAATCAACAGCAAGTCAGCAGTGAGTTGCCCACTCCTGCGCACACTAACAATGTGGCCAAGCATAAAGCGAGGCGACAACATCTGAGCAACACGGGTCATGACGGTAAGACCGTCGGAGCCCACACTACACAGCACTGCGAAACCACTGCCAGAACTCCCAGTCGTAAGACTCTAAGCGGTTCCAAGATGATGCGCAATGTTCACCGGCTTTTGGTCGGCAACATCACGTAACGACGGCATCATGTGCGAGCAAGCTGGTTCAATGTGCGGTGAGTGTGAGACAACTGTCCCAGTCATTATGCTTCTTCTCGGAGGTGCGGATGGCGGGGGCGGGAGTCATTGAGGAGTGGCCGATAGGGTCGCTCTTGGAGGGCTGGAGGTTTGTATTTTCAGGCTTAGCCAGGAAGAAGGCGGCCGGAGTCGGGATATTGCTTTCTCCAGAAGCGAGTCTAGTTGACTACGAGATTATTGAGCCGGGCCGAATACTCTTTGCCCGAATAAAATATCACGGAGTCAAACTAGCTGCTTGGTCGGTCTATGCGCCTACCAACATGCAGGCCGACGCGTCGAAAGCCAGTTGGTTTAACAAGCTTCGATGCT
Source organism: Henricia sp. BOLD:AAB3569 (assembly GCA_037783545.1). NCBI lineage: Eukaryota > Metazoa > Echinodermata > Asteroidea > Spinulosida > Echinasteridae > Henricia > Henricia sp. BOLD:AAB3569. The sequence continues at coordinate 173,939 of JBBELK010000936.1, forward strand.
CCATGGCGGACAAGCAGAAGCCACGCACAGTAATCAAATCCCTTCGCGATGATCCTATCGTCCGCCAGCTGTACGCCGAGGCAATAGAGCAACACCTTCCGAGCTTGGACTCTTCGGACGACGAGCTCGATGCCGAGGCGTTGGAGTGCCGGCTACGCACAGCAATAACAACAGCGAGCGAGTCGGCGCTACCGAAACAGCTGGTGGAGGAGAGTGACTGGGTGACGGATGAGTACAGGGGCATGGTGGAGAGGCTAGGTGAGACCAGGGGTGCTCGCGAGCGTAAAAGGTTAGGCAAGCAGGTGAAAAAGTTAAAACTCAGGTCCGAGTTTCATCGCCTGCGAGCCGAGAAGATCAACCGGGATGCTGAAATGCGCCAGGTTGAGGAGGAATACCGATTAGCCCGCCAGGAGCGCCTCCTATGCACTACCGACCGCCAATTCTGCCCAGTCGAGTCGCTGCACCAACATTTCAGCGAGCACTTCAAGGCGCGCCCCCGGCCGCCGGCGAGCGCACTCGACGAGCCCGAGTACCAGAAGGCCCTGCCCGAGGTCGATGTGGCGATTGACGATAGTGAGCCCACCCTGGAGGAGACGAGCAAGGCTCTGCAGAAGCTGAAGAATGGGAGGTGCTTGGGGGTTGATGGTATAGCAGGAGAACACCTCAAGTACGTGGACACTCCACGGCTGGCAGAGTACGTGCACGCTCTAATCCGACGGGTGTGGGTGAACGGGGAGTGTCCAAATGCCTGGACTAAGTCGCGATTGAAGCCGCTGTTTAAGAACAAGGGCTCCATGACTGATGCTAAGAACTACCGAGGCCTAATGATCAATAGCACGGTCAACAAGGTCTTGGTGATGGTCATGTTAGCCCGGCTGACACCGCACTATGAACGGGCGATACTCCCAAGTCAATACGGGTTCCGAAGCAACAAGTCAACGACGGATGGCGTTTTTCTCGCTCGTCAAATCTCGACGAAAACCGCCGATGACGTCTGGGCGTGCTTCGTGGACCTCAAAGCTGCATACGACTGGGTGGACAGGGCAACACTCTGGAAAGTACTCCGGAGGCGACTGGGCGATTCGGGTGGCAAGTTGGTCGATATATTTGAACAACTATACAAGACCACTACAGCCGAGTTGGTCTGGCACAAGGACCCGGTACAGATCGAAGTTGGTATACGGCAAGGGCAGCGGAGAGCTGCATGCTGTTTAACTACTGGCTAGATACAGTAATCCGCTGCGCGCTCCGTGACATTGAGCAGCGATACCCCAATGCCGGCATAAAAAACAATTATGCGGTCAACAACGAATGTACCAACCGTGCACAACGCGCTGATTTCCCATCACGCGGCACGGCGGTATCGAAGTTGATCATGTACGCTGATGACATTCTGGTGGTGGCGAGGTCCAAGGTGGAGTTGGAAGGGATGATGAAAATCATCGTCGAGAACTTCGGAAACTTTGGACTTCGAGTGGCCGAGTCAAAAACGGTCACGATGACGTGGAACACACCGCTGGATGTCAAACAAGCGACAACACTGATCAACATGAACGGCGCTGACCTTGACAACGTGCGCCAGTTCCGATACCTGGGTCATGTGCTCACCGACAACCCGAAAGACCCCAAATACCTCCAGCACCAGATTGGTGCGGCCTATGGGAAGTGGAATGAGTGCAAGGGTGTCCTAACAGATAAAGAGATACAGCTCAGGGTACGAGTGAGGATGGCAGAGTCACTCATACGGTCAAGATTGACGTATGCAGTGCAAACCGAGCGATTGAGCGCCGCCCAGCGTAGCAAAATCGACTCGGTGTGGGCGCGGATGTGCAGGCAGATGATTAGAGGTGGCTTCCAGCGAAGAGAGGTGAGAGCCGAACCCCCGGATGCTGACCCGTCTCGCCAGTACGCCTACCGATATTCAAATGCCGACATCCTGCGGATATGCAAGACCTCCACAGCAAAGTTGTACTTTCAGGGGCGGATCCAGGCTTTTTAAGGAAGGGGGGTCAGGTGAACTTCCCCCTTTTCAACCCTCTTTTTCTGGCATTGTACTAATGGCTGTCGGTTTTTGGTCCCTACCTTATTGCCTGGGATTCAACAGAATATTTGCCTTGAACTGATACGGTTATTTCAAAGAGGCCCTTTTCGGTGTTTTTTTTGGGGGGGGGGGGGGGGGGCGGGGGGGGTAAGAGAGACCTCAAATACCAATATTTTATCCCCAGACCATTTGCCAGGTACTAAAACCATTATGGGGTGACACTTAGAACCAAAATACATACATGTGATGTAAGTCTGTGCTTGCATAACAGCACAAATAGGTTTTTAGTGATTTTAAGGGGGAAATTTGCCCCCCCCCTCCCCCCCCCCTCCTAACTCCTTATTCCACCAGTATTAATTTTGCAAACAAGCAGATATTGCAATGGTACACTATCGCCTACCCAGAAAAAGTGGTCTCCAAAAATCCCAAGGGGGGGGGGGGGGGGGGGGGGGGGGGGGGGGGGGGGGGGGGGGGGGGGGTTCGGTTGGTAGCCCATGGACTATATGATCCTGGTGAAAAAGTCTCTCCAGTATTGAAAACAGACTTATATTAATAGATATGACATAAAATGATCATTGATAACTTGTTCTTTTCGTTGGAAAGGTGTGAAAGAAATTACCGACAATTCCTCGGAGACTGAAGATAATACTAACATGTTTGTGTTCCCACTACGGTCCTTCCCTGCACTGGAGCCCTATTGCGGAACCCAGCTGAACTACAGCCATACAGCATGCATGTGACAGTCCAGAAACGCTTTGACTTGCTACTATCCAAAAGGTTGGTATGAGGAGCGCTATAATGAGAGTTTACTGTATACCCAGTAGTGAAAAGTGAACAAAAACATTGGAATTTAAACAGGAATGATATCAAACTACTCCAGTTCCCCTCCCCCCATTTCTTTTTAATGTAAGTAATAGCTGAACACAGAAAACTTTATACAAAAAGAAAAAACTGAAGAAAACAAAATATTGAATCACAAGCTAATGGAAATTTCGTGCAAGTGCCTCATGTGACATCACAACCTTGCTCATGAATTTGGAAATATACATCAGGGTAAAAAATCTGTAAATACATCTTCAAAACAAGTTTGAAATTTAGTTCCGATGACTGTAACATCTTTTATAGACCCTGTTCTCACCAGAGAAATCGCTTCGTTCGACGATGATTCGACGAAGAGATTTCCTTATGTGAACGCACGCCTCTTTATTCGACGATGATTAGAATCACTTCATTCGATGAAGGAAATAGCTTCATTCGACGAAGAGATCGCTTCATTCGACGAAGCAAATTTGTAATGTGAACGGCTCCCTTCGTTCGACGAAGCGATTTGGCAGGTCTAGTTGTACAAGCGCGTTGTGCGTCGAGCGCCTAGCAAGAGTTGTTTTTGACGCGCCGTTGGACGCACATGTACGACCTCCCACGGCTTCATTTTCGATCTTCGTTAAGTAATATGTGAACGCACACTTCATTAATTAACGATGATTAACTAATCGTCTTCGGACGAAGTGATTTCTCTAGTGAGAACGGGGTCTAAGAGAAACGGTATACAAACCACATTTTAGGTCTCTTTAAAGAGCCATTATATCATTTGCAGAGGAAACTTTTACAAATTCCACAAACAGTGCTCAGCATTACATAACTAACAAATAATGTTGATCAACTGCCTCATAGAAATTTGAGCCACATAGATGCAGTCATACTGCAGAAAACCTTAAAAATGTTTGTGTTGAATGAATGGCAACAAAAAAACATCTTCTAGAAATGTACCATTTTACCATCATGTGGTGTTTGTTACCATAGCTATCAACACTTTTAGTCCGGTTTTTCTTGTCAACTCGAAGTAACATTTTGGGTCACTGCAAATGATGTAAAGGGCTTTAAAAGCAGAGGCTCGTCAGCAATGCGCTCACGCCAAATTCGTGCCACAAAATAGGCAGCTCCATAGCAAAGGCATGGAGCTGCGTATTTCGTGGCACGAATTTGGCGCGCGCGCATTGCTGACGAGCCTGTGCCTTTAATCAGCAGTCTTTATTGTTACTAGACCTTTTTTTCCCTCCAGGTTGACTCAGCAGAATGAACGCCAACAGCGCATGCAACAGCGGTGGCATCAATTGACCCCACAGGTCATTCCTGGCAAGCAGTAGAGTTCAGGTGCGTGCTCAATAAAGATTGATCCAGGAATAATAGCAAAGTCGCTTCACAAGCCTATTGGCTCATACAACCGGTACCTCCCAGTTTCTATGGCATGGAGTGACCAGGAGCATTGCTACTCCCTCTGGATGGGATGCCAGGCCATCGCAGGTTTACCCTCAACAGTTAGTTGGGTTTTCCCAACAGGCTGTTAGTTTCTATGCTGGAGTGACCAGGAGCATTGCTACTCCCTCTGGATGGGATGCCAGGCCATCGCAGGTTTACCCTCAACAGTTAGTTGGGTTTCTCCAACAGGTTGTTAGGTTCCATAGTATAGAGTGACTAGGATCATTGCTACTTCCCCTGGATGGTATGCCAGACCAACGCAGATTTACCCCCAGCAGTTAGTTGGGTTCCCCAACAGGTTGTTTGTTTCCATGGCATGGCCGACTAGGAGCATTGCTACTCTCTCTGGACGTAGATGCCAGTCCACCACCGTGCCTTACTCCCCATAAATTCCACTATAAACCAGTCATTTGGCAATCCACAATGACATGGTCTTTTGGTAATCCATGTGATTCGATGATTGCTATAGGGCGATTGTGTAGGTGGAGCTTACTAAAATAATAATAGTGTAATTTTATATAGTGCACATATCTATCCTGCAGGAAACTTAACGTACTTTACAACATTATTACTCTGGTCATTGGGCACAACTCCCTGGGGAGTAGGCAGCCCTGTCAGCCTGACACAATCACATAAAGCCTGCAACCCTTGCAGGTACCCATTTACTTCTAAGTAGATAGAGGCAACCTGTGGCAAAGTGCCTTGCCCAAGGGCACACGCACCATATAGACACGACTGGGAATCAAACTCACAGCCGATAGAACGAGGCACCATATGCCGCAATATGGTTAAGGATGTACATGTATCCACGTCGTAATCCAAACTGCTTGAATGGCTTCGTATTCTGAAGACAGCTGAGAAGGCAATAGCCCTTGTCCAAGGCTTAATTTGCGGCTGCGTGTTTATTGTGAGCATGCATGAGAACGCCATCATGCAACGAGAACGGAGTGAGCTCACATGAGGTTTCGCCAGCCGCAAAGCCTTTACAATCTGATAAACTGCTACCACTCAGGTCTGCACAGGTAGCAAAAAAGAAATGCTCCTGATCATATTGCAGACTGTGCGCGTTATGTTGAATATGTAAAAATGCAAGCCAATCAGGTTTGTGGGCATGCACGCCCTGGTTTCTAACCAGGCGTGCTTATGAATGAATAATTATCGCAGTATGAATAATGTAACGTGGGCTGGTTGTACATAAATTAATAAGCAATGTGGATGACATCTCAAAGGCGTCACGGCTTCGCTGCTCCCCCGTCCTCATCGCATGGTGGCGCTCATGCCAGCTGCGATGCGTTGAACGAAGGCTAAGAAGACAAGAATGAACAGCCATTTAAGAAAACTTTAACATATTTTTTTTACCAGTTAGGAACCAAAATATGTACATATGCACATGTATGTAAGGTGTCTTGTTATGTACAAGTTTGCAGCTTGTAATGTTATAAATTGTATAGAAACTTGATATTTGAATTTGAATTGTAAATTTATTTGATTTGGGGACTTGTTTCCCAATTTGGTTTGTAATTTGGTGATGTACTTATTGAAGGTAAATAAAGCCTCGGATATGTTTAATTGACAAGTGGAAAGGTGATCTGTTTTTGCTACACTAACTTTATTTACCCCTGTAAATTTAGTGGCCTCACGTTCCGAACCTAGCAGAGACTTATTCAAAGGAAAAATACCGGGACATGCAAAACACAGCACATAAAACATGATACTGGGAGGAACACAAAAATAAGCAGTCTGGCAGAAAGATGGGTTGGAGTAAAGTTAATTAGGGAAACAAAGGCAGGTCTGGGGCTGGGGGGTGAACAAAACGGGGATTACGAGTGCCAGGGAAGCGGGGGGGAAAGGACTGTAGAAAGGGACAAACGTGGAGTGGGATTGGAGGTTGAAGGAGTAACACTGGTGTGTGATAGGATTAGGAACACATGAGGGAAAGAAATGGGAGGACGGAAAGGGATGGAGAATAAGATTGAAAACATACAGGCAGGAAAGGGACAAAATAAAGTAGGGGAAATGAAAACATGAATCATTTCCCTCCTGACACCATGTGGCCGGATGCTACGGAGTCGCCTACTCTAAGGATTCTCTCTGCTGAGTTGAACAGAGTCTGAGTGGTTGCCAAGAGCCTCAATACCCTGTAGGGCAGGTACATGTCATGGAATGATTAGCAGAGTTAGTGTTCTCCTGGGATGTCCGTTTTGCTGGTGTTGACTTTCTGACGGACTCTGCAAGAGATGAGATATATATGATATTAGTAGACGTACAAGTAATGTGACCCTTTGTCCCGAGGACAGCTCTTGTGGAATGGCTTCTCTAACTAGAAGTTCTCGCAGATTGGGAGGGTATTTATAACCAATGGCTTTTCCGGAACTGCCCGCTGAAGACGATCTGAGGTATAAAGTATATGGAGATTATAACTGGCAATCTGGCGGACAGGGGGAAGGGAGGATAAGTGACGAGAAATTCTGCCGAGGCTGTGAGCTGGAGGTTTAGGTTTCTCCGCAAACGCAAGATCCCTGGAAAGAGACTTTGCTCTCTGAATGGACCTGTGTATCACGCTTGAACTGTGCCCTCTCGAAACAAATTGTTTCTCGAGGTCCTGTGAGTGACGGGAAAAATCAGAGTCATCACACTATGAGCAACTAACAATGGAAATTGGGCACAAACCATTGTTATTAACAATGGTGTGTGCCCAATTTTCATTGTTAGTTGCTCATAGTGCCAGAACAAGAGTTGTCTATATGCAATGTCAGTTTTGCAGTGTCTATGGGATGGCAGCTGGTTGCGTGCAAGTACTGATGTTTGTGGGGTTTTTTTTCACCAAAAAAAGGTTTTTGGTTAGGCCAAATTTATTTAGCTCTGAGGAAGCGGAAGGCGTATAGGGTCCTGCGGGCTGTAATCTCCACTCAACTTGCTAAATTTCCCGACATACCCACGAGTAGCCATTCACACCCTCCTCTGATATACAGCGGAAAGCGTGTCAAGCGGTTTTCAGATACAATGTAATCAATCAATTTAACTTTAGTCGGCAGTTCATGACCGCGGAAGCCACAGTTTAACCATCAATTACGTGCAGCCGCTGTCAAATTGAAATCCTCTGTCTGCTCGTAATGGATTTAGGCCATAGTCAAGTATCTATGGGGGACCCCCCGTGCACCCCCCCCCCCCCCCCCCCCCACCCCCAGTACTAAACCAAACCAACTTTTTAAGGTGCATTTTATGGTCCTAAAACACATTTTTGATATTAACAGTGAAAAACAAACCGATGCACTCGGAATATTCAAAATGGCGGCTAATATGTCCGCCAAAAATGGTCCAAAATCATATATTGGCCAAATAATATGATAAAAGCACTTATAATATTGCTAGTTCTGTTTCTGACCCTCGCAAATTTATTTCTGGGGTCCCTTTTTTCTATCATGCTTCAGATTTAAAATGGCGGCCAATATGGCTGCCAAAAGTGGCCAAATATGAGAAATATGATATATAATGGACAAAAATAACGATAAACACATATTTAACAAACGTTATATGTTTCTAACCCTCGCAAATTTATTTATGGGGTTCTCTATATTCTATCATGATTCCAAATCAATATGGCCGCCAAAAATGGCCGATATGAGAAAAATGATATAGGCCTACATGTATAATTGACAAATATGATAAACGCCTGTACATGTACATTAAATGCAATCCCCAGTATTAACTTACACCCTTTTAGGGTGCTTTTTATGATCCTAAAGCATATCTGGGATGTTAACAATAAAATAAAATGCTCTGGAGATATCTAAGACGGCGGCCAGTATGGCCACTAATATGTCAAAAATTATAAATATAACATATATTAGCCAAATATAACATGATAAAATTATTTATAAAATTGCTAGTTATGTTTTTGACCGTTTAAATTTTTTCTGATGTCCCTTGTTTTCTATCATGCTCTAAATTTTAAATTGGCGACCAATATGGCTGCCAAAAGTGGCCAAATATGAGAAAAATGATGTACAATGACCACAAAATAATGCATACATTAAATGCAACCCCCTCCCGCTGAACTAACCTCACCAACTTTTTATGGTGGCTTTTAGAGTCCTGAAACAGTTTTGGATGTTAATATTATTAAAATAAAATCTTCTGGAGATAAAGATGGTGGCCAATATGGCCGCCAAAAATGGTCTAAAATGAAAAAGATCATAAGCCGAATAATTTGATAAAAGCATTTATAAATTGCTGTTTATATGTTTTTGACCCTCACAAATTTATTCGTGGGGTCCCCTATTTTCTATCATGCTTCAAATTTTAGCTCAACCAATATGGCTGCCAAAATATGTTTGGCATGCAGCCATTGATATCAGCCATACATATCAGCCAAAATATGAATGAATCAAATGGACCTCCCCCACCCCCAACCACACACACCCTCCCCAATAAATAACAACCTTTGGGTGCGTTGATCCATGAAAACATTTTGGATATTAACAGAGAAAAAAAACCTGCGGCCCTCGAGATATCCAAGATGCCGGCCAATATGGCTGCAGCCAATATGTTTTCTACCCTTAAAAATCATTGTTATGCTATCTCTTTTTTACTTCACATTTGATAATTGCGATCAGCATGGCTGCCAAAAGAGGCATAATATGAGAAAAATTTCTGCTGTGCTGGCTGGGCTATACAGGGTGTCTCTATAAAAAGTATACCCATTTTAAAATTCAAATTATCGCAAAACTACACAATATTTCAGAAAAAGAAAAATACCTGTGGAAAGCTTGGAATGTCCTCTGTCCATTGGTAGGAGGATCATTATGTCACTGTCATGGATGACTGAACAATGAATGAAGAAACACCATTTTTCTGATCCTTTTCTTTAATTGTGGTATTTACATGTAGGCTACCCGACACATTTAGGGTGCTGTACCCTCCACATGCCCACCATTTCTGACGATGCATAGTTGGCATCTTCGTGTCATGTCTCTTACTGTTCGCCTTATCATCCCATGATCTTGGCGGAGATGATTCACTTCATCCACTAACCGGGCTCTTAACTCCTGAATGTTAGCTGGGGGTGTGGTGAACACTTTGCCTTTTAAGTGACCCCACAGGAAGAAGTCGCATGGTGTCAAGTCTGGTGATCTTGCAGGCCATTCAACCTGGTGGAATAATGCAATCACCCGGTTACCAAAAAGCTCTGCTAGACAATTCCTCACAGCAATAAGTCTGTGTGCAGGGGCTCCATCCTGAGTCCACCACACCCGTCTGAAGGCTCCACGTCGCTGTCTATGGAAGATCTGATCCATCTCTGGTACCACAAAGTCATTGATCATATTCAGGTATGCCTGTCCGTTCAAATTTCCTTCAAAGAAAAATGGTCCTAACAATGATCCATTACCACAAAGTCCAATCCACACATTAACTTTCTCCCTACTCATGTTCACGTCATAAGAAAAACCCGGTGGATGATGCAGTTCAGCGTACATGTGCTCGTTATGAAAATTCACTTTCCCATTCATGGAAAAGGCTGCCTCATCTCCGATACTAAGGAACTGTGGATCTCTGTGACATTTATCCACATACCATTGTGAAAAGGCAAGTCGTCTGGCAAGGTCAGCTGGTAGGAGTTGATGTTGAACATGGATGTGATAAGGATGGAGATGCAAATCCAGACGTGTGATCCTGTTGAAGGTAGCACGAGGTAATCCTGTATCATTCCTCCTGGTGCTTAGCGTTGGGTTACCTTCGATCGCCTCTCTAACCACGTTGATATGTTCCTCTGACCTTCCAGTTCGTCTGTGCCCAGAATGTCCCTTGTTACGGTTTAAGCTTGTCCCGTGTTTTTCATACTTTCTCACATTTTTCCAAATAGTCATTTTGGTTGGCACTTGCCCTCTCAGGAAAGTGGTCCCTAAAGGCATTTTGGACAGCAATGAAACTTCTTGTCTCATGGTATGTCTTGACAACAAATGTCCTCTGTTGAGTTGAGAGCTGCACCATGTTTGCTGTTGGTATGAACTTTTTCTGTGGCATGCAACACTTTTGGTGCATCCACCAGTACTTACATAATGTGATGCATAAATGTACATCCCTGACCTATGAAGTCTTACGTAACAGCAAAGAAATTGTGAAGAACACCTGTCTGAGCTTTGTCATTCCAGAAAACAACTTGTCACAGTGCTGATTTCGACACCTTTAATAACTGTATTTTTGGTTCAGTCATCCATGACAGTGACATAATGAACCTCATACCAATGGACAGAGGACATTCCAAGCTTTCCACAGGTATTTTTCTTTTTCTGAAATATTGTGTTGTTTTGCGATAATTTGAATTTTAAAATAGGTATACTTTTTATAGAGACACCCTGTATAGTGCGTTTTCCCTTCCTCGCTGAAATGATCCTCCACTAAAAGATCAAGTGAAACTAAAACTTCCCTCACTGTAGCATTGGAATATTGGATAGGTGTCTCCCCAGTATACCCAAGGGATGCATCTTTATAGAAATATCGCACAGGACAACTGTCCATCCTAATCTGTATCTGGCTGGTTTCCATCATGTTGAGGAGTGTACAATTAAACTGCTCTATAAGCACATCCAATTTAGAATTGTATTGAGTTGGTCACATTTTGTGTACCCCAATGATTCTGCACACTTTCAATACACCAATCCGGTAACTAATATCTCCTCCCTGCATATCCGCCATAGCTGGGGGCGTCCAGTGCATGGGCTGTGCGTTTTGTGTTGCTGTTAGAACGAAAAGCGCTCATCCATTACATGCACGAACGAGCCTCCTTCGCGTATACGCGACGCGCCCGCCTTTGCGTACACGCGACGCGCCCGCCTTCGCGCGCACACAACGCTACAAAGACGCGCAACTTGTTCGAAGTAAACAAATGCAGCTTCAGCAACAAGAAAAACATACAGTTCAATCAGTGGAAGCCCGCCCCCAGCTATGGCGGATGTACAGGGAAGAAGACCTTATTACCGGATTGGTGTATAGCCTACCGTTGATGTTTCTGGAATCACTCCCTCCCACTTTTGTCTTCCTCTTCACGAACAACAACCACCCCATTGTCTCATCCCATATCTGTGTCTCTCAGATCATATTTGTTGTGATCATGGAAATAATACTGAGGATGTTTAATATTTTTTTGTTGACCTGAAAAACCATTTTGGTGGTCATATATACCAGCCTCATTTAGTTTGAAACATGGTAAGAATACCAAAACAATTAATCATTTAATTTATGCTTTTATAATTTGTTTATATATAATTTTTCTTACATTTGGCTACTCTTAACAGCCATCTTGAATTTAAAGCTGTCTTGAATTTAAAGTATGGTAGCAAAGTAGCACACAAGATAACAAATATTGTGAGTAAAAGATTATATAACTTGTCATTTTATACGTTTTTATCATTATTTTACAATATATGACATTTTCTATTTTTGTAAATTGTTGGTGACTGGCCACCATTTTGGATATCACCAGACCATTTCTTAATTAACATGTTTTATGACCTCAAAAGGCACCCTAAAGCTTGGTGTGCGTTAGTTCTTGAAGATTTATTTATTATGTGTAATTTTTCTTATATTTTGCCACTTTTGACAGCTACAGTGATACCCATCTTCAATTTTGAGCATGATACTAGCAAACATTACTCTAGAAATTATATTGTGGGGGATAAAAACTTACAACTAAAATTTGTATTAGGATGCCTTTAGCATATTTTGTTGCTAATTCTTTTCTATGTTTGAGCATTTTTGGCAGGCACTTTGGCCGCCATCTTGGATATCTCAAGAACATTTTGCGTAATTGGTAACATCCAAAATATCATTTAGGATCTTAAAAGGACCTTAAAAAGGTGTGGGTTGGTTGTGGGGGTGCATTAAATGTACGTGTTTACCGTACTTTTTTGCCCATTATATATCATTCTCCTCATACATGGACACTTTTATATATATATGGTAAAATGGTTGGGTAAAATTATTTTACATGTCATTTTGTGTAAAATGTGTGGTATCGAACCTTTTACTATAAAAATGTGCTGTTTATGCATACTTTTACCCATTTCTTTATCCGGCAATTTCGCGCTGTGGTTGTTACTGACCAAGTTCAAACGTCCTCCAAGTCGGTTCAGAGGACATGAAGACACATCTTACAGAGTTGAGGCTTGTTCGTGTAGTGGAAGACACTCCACTGGCTGTAACACACCGGGCTGGGTACGTTTATGTGGGCTTGTACTACGTGTGAAGAAAGTTGTACTTTTTATCTTAAATACACTGCAAAAACTGTGGTGTCCAGTGGGTGTTGTCTTATATAGATACCAATCCTGGTGTTAAATTTTAACACCACAAGTGTGCATTTATTCCAAATGTGGTATTAAAAGTAACACCTATGGTGTTAAATTTTAACACCAGGCTTGGTATCTATATAAGACAACACCACTGGTGTTAATTTAACACCACAGTTTTTGCAGTGTAACTTTGCAATTTGCCGACGGAATTAAACCAAAATAATTGTAGATCATGTAAACAAGGCCTGATAAATGTTATTGAGCGAGTTTTATCAGCTTTTTCATAGAGAGCAAGATTTAAAAGCCATACGAAAAACAAAAGTCAATTTGTACCTCTTTGCGCGAAACGATTGAGGTGGTTTGCAAACATTAGGGGGGATCCTGCAGCTCGCACATTCCACCACTGCCTCCAGCAATGTATTATTATTGAAGCAGGTCAAATAAAAATAGCGAATTCTGAAATTCTTGTGTGGCTTTTAGAATATCAGCCTTTTGGAAAAACCTGATTAAACTCGCTCAATAAAATTTGTCAAGCCTTGTTTAGGGGAGAGTGGGGTTAGTTGGAATATTTTTCACAAAATCGTCTATAAAATAATAACAGAACTTATTAAAGAAAAAACAACTATACCACTTTAAGCATACATTATTTGGGCTACAAATGGAGCCTATAACATGTTGGGACTCGTTGATGGTTTCTCGTATAATCCACCTTGAACATGACCATGTCAGCTGTTCCGACTTGCCCCACCTATGGGGTAAGTTGAAACATGGTATGGGGTTAGTTGAAACACGGTATGTAGTCATTTAAAAACTGTACTATAACTTCTGTAATCTCCCTAATTAGCAAGGCAGACACTTAAGCTGTAATTCGGGGCGGTAATTAACTCTTTGGGGTACGGGGGGGGGGGGGGGGGGGTTGGTCATTAACAACTGCACAAAACAGGAGCACCAAAAACAATTTATGCATCAAGCGGTTAAGATCCCTTTTTGCTCACTTATAATGCAGTGAAACTTGTATATCGTTGCCACCCTCGGGACCGTAAAAAACTGGCCACTATAAACAGGTGGCCTCTTTATAGAGGTTACTTTTAAAATCATTATACAAATGGCATTTGGGACCAAAGAATGGTGGCCACTATAGACAGGTGGCCTTAATAACAGGTTTTACTGTACAACTGTTTTCAAGTTTATAACTTCAAGTTTATTTAGATTATAAACATTACATTTTGAAGTTTTGATCTTCATGAACTTTATATTACATCCATTCCTCAGCCATACACTTCACAGATGCAAAATATGCCTGGCCTATACATTTAAACTAGATATAAGCCAAATAAATGTGTAACTAGATATAAGCCAAATAAATGTGCAACTAGATATAAGCCAAATAAATGTGCAACTAGATATAAGCCAAATAAATGTGCAACTAGATATAAGCCAAATAAATGTGTAACTAGATATAAGCCAAATAAATGTGTAACTAGATATAAGCCAAATAAATGTGTAACTAGATACATGTATAAGCCAAATAAATGTGTAACTAGATATAAGCCAAACAAATGTGTAACTAGATATAAGCCAGATAAATGTGTAATTATAAGTAAAATAACTTTAAATTTCCTCTTTTAAAAAAGTGAACGGCAAAATGTTATCCCCCTTGCACAAAATGTGAGAAAATAAACTGAAACTTCTATCCAAAAGGCACTACCTTCACCTTAGATTAGTTTAAATATGTTCCAACAAACCCCCTCATTTTGCTCCAACTAAACCCGCTGGCCTGTTTGACATTTGCAAGCTTACTACGCAAAACGGACTACAATTTGACATTTCTTTAACCTCATTTTGTAGCTTTGTACTATACCCTAAAATACTCAAAAACTACTCGAGTGAATCTATGAACATCATAAGCATAATGCAACATTTCTGAATGGTGAAAAAATAACTCGGAAGGTCAAAAAACAAACATTCCTTTCTCATTTGAATAGGGTTTGTAGCACATGTGCTGTGGACAATATGGTGGATAGCTGTTGCTAATAGCAACATATGAGTGGCAGGATTTCATAAAAGATAACTACAAACGTGGAACGAAATATCAATGTTTCAACATACCCACTGTTCCAACTAACCCCACTCTCCCCTACATGATATGAACGTTTGGTTGAAATCCGTTGAAAAATTACAAAATTATTCAAAATCAAAAGTAGGACTTTTTTTGACACGTGGTATAATACGTCCAGTTGTCCAAGAGATTCGGTGACACCGTACTGTACATGCTACGCCCCCATGTATGCGTACGTATTTTGTAACACAGCGACATGAAAATGGCCGCATGCATGTGCTTATCGCATGTCACATAATCTCTTCAAGTATAGGCCTACTGGACGTCTTTTTAATGCAAACATACTATCCTAATAATAACGTGCCACAGTGTGCCCCAGTTATCCTATTTACCTGTGAGTGTCCTCCACTGCCTGAACAAGCCCACATCGTTTATGATTTTTCTTCATTTTCTCGGTATCGACTTCGACGATGTTCTACCTCCATCATTACCAAGCACACAAATGTTGGTTAATTTTAACCACGTGGTCCTTATTGCTCAACCGTTGTTAATTGCGTTTTCCCGCCGCACACATTCAATCAACAAATGTGTAAGGAAACGCAGCTATCCAACTGTGTTATTCAACATCTCTTATTCAACGACATTTGTTCAACATATGCGCAAAATACGCAAACTTTCAGCATATGTTGCCTAAAACTTTGTTTAACAACTGATTAAAGTAATTTAACCAACGGATTTTATACAACTTTTTTGCAGTGATATAAGATGGCATAATTCGCTACGGTCTATTGACAAAAGTGGCGATTTCACAAAACTAAGAACGTAAGACTCGCGACCTATTCACAAAAGTGGTAAATTCACAAATGGTTGTAACAAGCCAGTGAAAACTGTCATTGTTTTGTTGGTCTAGGTGTTTTCTTCCTCCACGACGGTCTACAACTGACCCCATTTCTTTTAGCAATGTCTTTCCTTGAGCAAGATGGCAGACACGTTGGCTTTATTCTCGCTTAGCCAGCTGCAAGAGATAACACAAAAGTTCTGAACAATTTCGATGTCATCCACTATGACTTTGCCATAGAAATGGTTTGGGGTATGCCTTGGTTGTTACACTGTGTCGATCGTCGGTCCCGATTCCCCCTTGTCAGTTTTTAGAGAATCGCCGAGGATCGTCCGGATACATTTTTTTTTAAATCGTTTTGACAATCGGAGGGAATCCTTGAGGTTCGTAGCCTCGGAAGGTTCAGCCCGGAATTTTTAAAATGCTCAAAATAACAGTCCCGATTCTCAAAGATCGACCAGTGTCGTTCTGGCGTCGCCAGCTCTGAAGACATACAGTTCCATGTATGTTCGTGCATTCAATAACAATTGTAGCAATACATACTGTGATCGAGAGATTCGCCTAATCCGCCACGTATTCGGGGTGTCACGTGGTCAACCTTGAATCTTGTGAGTGTGAGCCCAACAGCATTCGGGGCGCTGGATCTTGCGATCCTTGGCGATTCTCCAAAACTGACAATCGGGTGGAATCGGGACCGTCGATCGGCACAGTGTAACAAATGTATTTTCTAAAGAAGCAGGTGCGTGTCGCATACTTGGGGCACAGGTGCAGTGGTGCATTCAATAACAATTGTAGCAATGCAGTATAAAGACCATGCTTGAGCGCATTGGTCATTCATGTTTTTCGCACGCCACAGACAGGATGTATTAAATTTTCTTTTAGTTTTAAGTCAGTCTTTTTCAGATTTGTCGACAATTCATTCTAGAGAAAAAGGTCTGAGGTTGTTGTTGTTGTATATTTTATGGCATCTTCGGCAACTAAGGCCCTTTATGCCATCAACTATACGGTTTTAGCTTTAACTATACTATATTATCAACTTGAGATGACGAAGAAGGAGTTGCAGTTTTAGAAGTGGGAGGAAAACCCCCAGAGAAATGCCCCAGGGGAAAACCCACGCGGTCAAGTAGGGACTGCAAACCCAATCCACATACACGCCCCGGATTCGAACCCGGGACCCCAGAGGTGAAAGGCGAGGAAAGAACCCGTACGCCAACCCGACCGCCCCAGGTCTGAGGTAAGTGAGCCGGAGGGTTAAGCGGGCCTCCCGCTGTGCGATTTTTGCCACGTTTACCCTACGAATTGGTACGATTATCGGAGACTGCCTATAGATTCTACACACAATCGTACCAAATCGTAGCTAATCGTATACCGAACCGTGGGGAATTCGTGGCAAAAATCGCACAGTGGGAGGCCCGCTTTAGTCTCCCAACTGACGCCTAACGCCTCCACGAAAGTCGACGTCCAAGTCCTGTCCTACTGCGGTAAAACCGAATTCCTAATCAAGTATAGAGTGTATTTTTTACTGTTTTCTTCCACAGGTGCGCAGCGACGGCGCGTTAGAAAATGATTTATTCGCGTTTAAGCGCAGCGTTATTAAAGAATAAAGTCATTACGTCTTTGGCCTTTCAATGATCGTAAAGGTACGTGCGTGTGAGTGTATTCAACTGATAGGGTTCACGCCTCATCACGGACCTTTCGTGCCACACGCAACCTGTAGGCCTAGTTATCTGCCACTCCCAACCACACTTCCGCTTCCCGTATCCTGAGCCAGGTATGGGGCACCTGCCTGTGATTACTGTCGCTGTTGGAGTATTATATACTGGGTCCTTAAAATAGGATTTGTATCACTTAAAAGCCTTACATAATCATTTCTGGAACGATTTGTCCAATTCGACTTTTGCGTAAAATATTTGCACTAGAGAGCGAGAGCGAGGCCCTGCGACTCACGCGAGGAAATTGAGAACCCCCGCGAACGTTTCGAGACATTTTGCAAACTCCCTCGCGAATGCCGTTCGCAATTTGTCGCCAAAAGTCGCATCCCATTGAGATAGGGGCTTTAGCTTGCACCCGGCCAAATTACATATCAACAAAATATTAGTCTGGTCATAAGGTATCCTGAGTCCTGACACATGTAAATGTGCACATGTATAACTGACGTCATGCATTGTGTCGTAGGTCTAATCAAAATAAGATAAGATCATCTGGGAAAAAAAAATCACAAAATGCCTGGAAATGTAATTGCAGATCTTAGAATTGCTGCGTATGTGTGTGTTCATATTTCGTGAATTAATTTTTCGTGAATTTTCGCGAACAGTGCTCAAAAACATAAATGAATGGGAAAAAAACCCCAAAACAACAAACTAATACACAGTTAAAAAGGAACTGAAAATAGAATCAACTTGATATGATGTTATGAGGCTAGCCTACAATACTTTGAATCCATTCACTTTAACATTTTCCACTTTTATTAAGTTAAAAAGTATATTCACTGAACTTTTTAGCCTCTTCGATTATATACATATTTTAATACATTTGTACACTGTACAGTAATTCCAGGATGAAACGACCAGCGTTCCAAATTCAGAACAAAATACCTAAGGACGCATATATACATATTAATTTTTCATTTCTACTTTCAGATTTTATAAAATGATTTTAATATCTACATTTCCCCCACAAAATAACACAATATATGATACAATACATTTGACACTACAACTACATGTATTCACTTTCGCGTCCATTTTCGCATAGGTCGTTTCATTCCAACGGTGATTAGACATCATACATGCGTTCGTATACTTTGCCCAGTAGACCTTATGCGTAGCGGCCATGATAAAGGGCAGTCACATTGTCACAGTGCGTCATGCACGAGTAGGCACATTGTGGATCTATTGTCACATCATTTAAATATGAAAACCTGCCCTCTATCATGGCCGCTACGGATAAGGTCTATTGGGTTCATAGGGGAAAACCTGAGGGAGTATGCCACCGTGCCTTAAAGCTCAGCTGGTATACGGCGTCTGCCCGGTGAGTCAGAGGCCTCGGGTTCGAACCCCGATAAGGCCCATATGATTTCTCTCTCACCCTAAGTTTGGTTGTTTCATTTCAATGGTGATTAGTCATCATACCAGATATTGCCTTCGTCAATTTTGTACATGTACAACATAAATATGATTTCCAATAGGTTGCATTATTATAACAGTTGAAGTCAGAAGTATAAATACATGTACAACTGTATGCAACCAAGTGTTAAAATCAGTGTGCTTACACCGTTTTTGTAACAGTCTTTACTAAATTCTTGATTTTGTGGAATTCCTCACGTGATAGCTTGTACACCTTACAATATAGCCTTGTCCAAGGCCGTCTCCAAGTTTTTTGCTGTACGAGAGAATATTGGGTCTAGCGCATGCAAACTGCACACGGCATCAAAAACGAGCCACCGTATACGATCACGACTTCCATAGTACCAACCCGTACGGCAACACAATGGCTGCGTACATACAGCACTAGCTGCGTACGACCTGCCCTATGTCGAAAGACAGCCTTGTCGCGTCTGCACTTCCGGGTTTAATGTCTTTCTTTATTTTTTTGGCCAGTTTTGGCCGAAAATGGGCGGGTTTTGGATATGCAGGTATGTAAGGTATGAATATTAAAAATTTGTCTTAAGCCAATCAAGAGCTTCATGAGTAGCACGTAATGACGCGAAGCGTGTATTATGCATGTAATGGCGTCCTCCATGTTACGAGAACCGTGGCATGATCGATGGACGAAAACAACAAATATTCTCGGGTTCGTTGCATTTATTGTGCTTTTCTGTTTACGTATTTGATTACACTTCCGGGGGACAATGGTCGTAATATGACAGCTTTCCTGAATGATTTGTGTGAGCTCTTCTAATACTGCCTCGGATCGCAGATCATAGCGTTTTTCAAGCATAACATGTCGTGCGTCGACCAATGAAATTTCAGCTCACGCTGGGGTGGTTTCCCTATTACTGTAATGAGTTTCGCTGGCTGAATGCAGAACCATCAAGGCGTTGGGTCTAGGGACAGTATACATGTACGTGCGTGTACGTGTGTGCATAGTCGGGTTTATATACCTCATACATTGAGTCTCGTTAACTGATTGGTTAAAAGCAGATCACCTGACATGGAATAGTTTAACCATTTCCGACGGCAACTAAAAAAAGTACTATTGTTTGACCTTTGCGTCATAGGTCAAAGGATAGTACAATTTTGGGCAACTGAAAAAGTACTATTGTTTGACCTCTGCGTCATAGGTCAAAAATACCAATAATTTTGACACATAAAATCAATGTATGAGGTATATAAAACAAATATTGACTGCTCTTTATTCGGGTTATGGAGCAAACTATCGTCCCTCGGTTATTTTGAGACGGCAGGCCTGCTATTTTCCCTCGGCCTACGGCCTCGGGAAAATAGCAGGCCTGCCGTCTCAAAATAACCTCGGGACGATAGTTTGCACCATCACCCTCATGAGCAGTCAATATTTGTATACTAGTCGTAGCGTGGCGCGCTGTGAGCCAATACGTGCAACAGATGCCGTAGCTGGTAAGCGCTTTGTTTTATCTTCAGCGGGCCGTCTAGAAGACAAGCCTAACGCCTTGATCAAGGCTACTTACAATGGTTCGGGTAGTCCTGTTTACCATTTTGGGTGATGATGGTAGTGGTGTACATGTATTTATACTTCTGACTTCAACTATACGTTTTCCCGGCCGATTTCGTGCTTTTATCACGCAAACTGATAAAGTGTTGCTCATTTGAAAGCGGTTACCAACTGATTTACTGTACGCCACCCATCGTTTGAATTGAAAATTCTATCACAGAAGAAAGCAGCAAAGAGACCTTGGTTTTTAATGATAATTTGAAATTCCTCGTTAAACAGCTAGTATCCCCCCGCCGTCCACATTTCTTTATGTTTTCCTGTTTATCATGGAGGTGTATGTGTCTACAACACCATCGCAACTTGTTTTCGAAAAACAAATCGACAGCCTTTTGCTTAAAGCGCAAAGCAGTTCCGACCCTCTTCACCCGAAATTCTGAAACGCTTGAGGTCACTTGGTATGTTGATAAACAAGGTTTTGACGTCATCCTGATGAGAAGAACACAAAACGGCCTGTGCAGTATTGAATGGAAAATACACGGAGTGAATGTTCATCATGCCTGTTTTGCCTTGTAATTCAAAATACAAACGTGAAAAACACTTGATGTAATATGCCAATAATCTACTATTACCCGTTTTGTAAAAAAAACGGTGAAGTAAATACTGGTGCATTGCGACGGACGGGTGGTTTTGTCACGGATCGAACGGCATTCACAGCGGTCTGTGTATGAGCAGTGGGAACGGTCCCTGCGGGCCGTAGTTCCCACGTGTTTGAACATCGGCCGGTATATAAGTTAGAACGAGCGACTCATTTTTCTCTCTCTTGGTAATAAAAAAGAAAATCTTTCTGCTCTTTTTTTTTTCATGGTGTCTGGTAAAGCATACAAACACACAACTACTGGGCACATCTCTGGCTTTTTGCACGAGAACATTTTTCAAAAAACACCATCGTACAAAGACGGTTTTCGGATTTGTTTGCGTTACTGTAAACGTATGGAACTGCCGACCGTGTTACATAAAGCTTACAAATGTTTTCTACCTAAACAAGTTGGTGGCGCCATTGGTAGCCGACGGCCAGAGACATCTGGGAATCCCCTTACTCTTCACGAAATAGTGCTCTGGGATCTTTTGGGTGCATTACACAACACACCAGAACAATGGCTTTACATCTCTTCCAAAAGATAGAGCGCTCAACGGCAGAGGAACTACGACCGGGTATCAAACCCGTAACACCAAATTCTTACCAGAGTGTTGCGAGTCAACGACCCAAACCACTCGGCCTACGGTACCTTAAGGTACCCTAAGGTACCCTGTGATATTAATATATATTTCCTGCGTATTTCTCTAAAGCAGATGACCTCTGTTGTTGATGGACGTACGCAAGTTATATCCAGGCACTGGCAGTACGCTCCGTTGGTACAAGCCACCATCTGTTAAGATAGACATTGGTCGAAGCGCGTTGTCCGAAATGCTGTTGGTGTGCTCTGATACTACATCCTCGTAATCCAATGAGTGATCGTATTCACCCGATGATATTTCATAGTATCTGACGTTGTGCGCCGTGTTATCCGCAGAGGTTGACGTGTCAGAATGCAGACCTTCGTACATGTAGCGTGTTGAGACCATGCTCTCGGGGCGCAAGCCCAGATAGCTTAGGGTGTCATCGGGCTCAAATGGCGGAAGGTCGTACTCGCGGTTCAGGTCGCTGAAGGTGATCCGCTTTGGGTCGCGAACTTCACAGCTAGTCATGGAGCGGAAACTGGCGAAGGTGTTGCGATTGCTAGAGAGGGAGTTTGGGTCCATCTCAGAGGATGAATCGGTGCTGCCACTAATGGTGATCAGAGTGTCCTTGGTGCCGGGACGGACGCGAGTCATGAGGCGTATTGTGGCTACGATGACCACGCTGATGACCAGGCCCGCCATGGCTGCTCCCACCACGGTCATAGTCGTGTTGGACACGGCACCAGCCAGGTTTCCCCGCTCCCTCTCCTCATAGTCGTCAGAGTCCGAGTTGACAAGATCCTCACCCTCCTCGTCTTCGCCGTCATCACCATCGTCACCGTCTTCCTCGTCATCACCCGGTCTTCCGCGGTCCGGACGGTGTGGCCCACCAGGACGGCCGGGTCTGTGAGGCCGGTCCGATCCAGGATTCCCTGGTACGTTGGGACCGCGCGATGGCGGCGGTTTGTCAGTTCCTGGCGGAATCGCCGTTCCGGACTCCGGCCAAGTGGTGGATGGGATGACTGCTGTAGCTCCCGGACGTAAGGTTGGGAAGGCTTGGTTAGGTACAACATTCAGAACGGAAGACGCATTGGCCATTTGTCCCGTGTTGGCCGTTGCTACGCAAGTAATCCGTGTGTCGTCCATGTGTCGTGCAGTATTGTAGACCGTTAGTAACTGATTATTACCACCCACCGCGAATCGTTCAAACAGCGGCGACAGGACCAGTGGAACCCGGTTGATATACCACGAGTATGTGATTCTAAGTGCTCCTTGTGCGTTACATCCAAATGTTTCTTCTCCTCCCTCACGTATGACTGGATCCTTCGGCGTAATATCCACCGTAAGATACCCCCGAAGCGGAACCAGCATGCAGGATCGCTCAAAGGGCGAAACCGACCCGGACTCACGGCACTCGAACACCACTCCATAGTCGGTCGGTTGGAGCGTATACCTCTGAACGTTGATGTTAGTCGTCGGCGTGCCGATCTGTCGCGGACCTTGATGCCAGTTCAGTACCGGTAGAGGCTTCCCTCCCCGCGTACGGCACGTTAGTATGACCAGATGGCCCGGTACAAGCCCGGATGAGGGCTGCATGCTGCACTGCGGGTACCCTGGCTCGGGCGGGACCACCACCGTCAATTTGGCCGACCGTCGCACGATGTTCATCAACCCGAGCATCGCGCGGCATTCGTATCTTCCCGAGTCCGACTCGCGAACGTTCGTGATCCGTAGATTAAACTCTCCCCCATTCTGCTGACCAATGATCGCCACCCGGTTTCGAAGCTGACTGTTGATGTTTTTGCCCATCAGTAAGCCGTTCAAACTAAGCAAAGTTCCCGGCTCGAAGTGACTCCATAGCACGATGGCACCCACCATCTTGCGTTGCAGAGCGCACCGTAAGATCACCGTTGAGCCCCGCCCCGCTATAGTGTCCTGTGGGCTTACACGAAAGGGATCTGAAAACTGCTGCGCTGTACACGAGGGCCACAAATCTACAAGAACTGACATTAATAAATACAAACAGCATCCAACCACCCTCGGCCTCCTCGGTACTCCTTTCCATAAACATAGATACTCCATCGAATTTGTTATATTTTCCCGTTCGTCTTTATCTTCAACTAAACTTGATAATAAAACAGAGACATCGACGCGACGTCTGCAGCCGTCTTTGACTTAAAATGCAACATTCTACATGCAGATCTGGTACTGCCCATGACGTGTTTTGTGCGTAGCAGGGAACGGAAACTCCTCATACTTGAGGAATTTTAGGGTCTGGCTTGCCGTGCAGCAGTGATTTCCTGTGTGGGGTCAGCTGTGGCCCCCGTATGACCTCTCGTCATGGCCCCTTGACGTCCCCGCTGACTCTGACTCACTTTCCGTCCATGTTGCCCTTCCTCATCATGCAGTCCAAGTTCAACCACCCGACAACTAGACGGCTGTCATGATGGGGAGTGTCATGTTTAGTCTATTCGATGTGTGGAGAGAATTGGCTGAACAGTCACTCGGTTGCAAGATTGAATATCATCGTATTTGTGTTGGCTAGCCTGGCTTACAGTCGTTGTGAGTCAAACATCGCATTTTATAGACTAGTTCGTCCACAAAGTATACATCTGTCGTTATCTGCATGGAGGCTTCCAGCTAATGATCCAAAATGTTACTTCATGACTTAACAAGAAGAAGAAAAAACGTACTCATTGACAAATTATGGATAGCATAACACCACACCAATTTATTTCTGTCAAAAATAGTACTTTCTGTAAGAAATTAACAAAAGGTTTGTGCGCACAAATTTTTTTATCATTCACTGTGGATTATTCGCTTAACGCAAAAAGCAAATGGTGCATGTATTCCTGCAGACTAATTTACCAACATTGTTCGTCAGATATATTATGCAATTATTCCAGGAACCCACAAAGAACCAGAAAGAAATAACAAAATAATGATATATTGTCGTTAAAATTGTGTGGCCTTTTCGGAGACCACATGGTACTACGCTAAAGTGCGCGTGCGCCCTCGTGCGATTACTAAACACGCCCTCGAAAACGTTGGTGGAAGGCGCCAAGTCGCATGTATGAGATTCTGGCCTACAATAATGGTCCTGGACCATTATTCGTTGTTATTATTACAGACCATATGAGAACGCCTTGAGAAGAGACTAGGGTAGGGGTAAAGGGTTCGGTGTCGGGGGTTAGGGTTGATTTCATTAAAAAGTGATGAGCTTGCAGCGAGTTCGTTTGGTGTAGTGGCGGGTTAGAGTGATAGACTGTTATGAATGTCCCTGGTTCGATTCCCATTTGTGACAAATTTTGTGCAATAGGCCTACTCGTTACTTTGTTTTAAAAGATAAAGTAGTTAGAAGCTTGAAAGAGCCAAAAAAAAGGTAGTCTTTGTTCAGAGTGTTAAATATGTTAAAGAAAAATGAGAAAATTGGGCTTATGGTGCAGTCCAGGACCAGTATTGTAGGCCCAAAACGCACGCGTGCTAGACAATCGTTTGCTGCCACCAAGCGTCTGATCCCATTGGTTAATGGTTAGTGTAGATGGATTAATTTCAGATATGGTTGCCTTTGGGTTGTGTTGATTGGTGCTTATTTCAGGGATGGTCTTTTTTAAATAGTCATTTCGTAAGGGGTTGTCCCCTATAAAAAAAAAATGAAAGTTCGAATGTGAAACATTATTCCACATACATGTAGCTTCAAGTTCTGAGGGAGTTTGTAATATTGTGATTTTGTACATGGTTTTGTTATGAAGTTGGTCCAGTGTAACACTTTTGTCAGTATAGCACATGTTTATGCACACCATCCAGTTTTTGTTGGCGTACGTAGTGGCATTTAAATTCCTTTCACGCCTGAAGTATCCTTTTGCGAATGGATGGCACGTCACTTATTTAATCCAATGAAATCGTCAATTTGGGGTTCATTTATGAATATTTATATGTTAATGGGATCTAGACTCAGATAAAAGTTGTCGTTTAATGTTGCATCGCCCGTGTTTCGGTGAAAGGATTAAAAAAATTAATTTACACAAGCGAACGAATTTAGAAAGCTTACGTGTCTCTGTAACGAAAAATATCAAAAACTTAAATTTCCGACGTCGGGAATTGGAGATACAAGCCTTTTTCTTGAAACGTGCTTCACATGTTGTACATGTGCGCGTACGCTCATATGTACATAGTATGTGTACAATGTACACATGTACGCGCACACGTACATTTACGTCATAACCCTGTCGATTAACTGACCTGCCAGCCTTTTAATCATTTCTTGTTTTTAATCGACTGGCATTAATCCTTGACGGATTTGTACGTTCTTGGTACCAAATGAAAGCTGATAACTTTTTCTATTCTAGAAAAATACCTATTTAACTTAAAAAAAACAAATTTGACGCCCAAATCGGCCCAAACACGGGCATGAATCAGTTGGAAAATAGGGTCATAATTGGTCTAAAATGATCGCCTTTTGAGTAAACTCGAAAGAACAGCCATTTTTCTGAGTAAAAAGGAGTTTTCTGGAGTTTGTTTTCTGACAATATCGTATATTTAGTAACCGCATAACACCTAGAGGGTGAAAAGATTACAGCTACATTTCGCTACATTTTTCTTTTTAAATGATGAAAAAAATGCTAAAGTCGTCGGAAAATGTGTGTAGGCCTACTGTTTGCATTTCAGTTCAGGAACAGGAACATTTATTTCAAAGTTGTCATTTATCACAATAAATACAAACAATACATATTGCATAATATTGATGTGTTGAACCAAAATAATGTGTACAAAGCAGTAGCAATTAGTGTAATTTGAGCAAGAAAATTTAAAACAATGGACAACATTTAGGTATAAGGTGAAGCGATCAGCTTTTGTACCCTAACCTATGGACAGACAAACATACAGGACCAGGGTACTAGACATAAAAACAGGACACACAAACAAATACCAACAAATACCAGTGTGAGAAAAGTCCAAATATACATGCTAATTCATGAATAATACATTAGTATGAGTATGAATCAAGAAATCGACCCTTTAGGTTTTTAGTGAATACAAAAATAGTGGGTAAAACTTTCATTGAATCATCCAAGTTATTCCAGTATAAAGTTCCTCGATGAACAACACTGTTCTTGGACATTGACGTTCTGTTATATTGTACATATAAATTACCTCGAACACTACCTCGAGTGTTATATTCATGAACATTTGATGTTAAAGTTGCACTGCCCGTGTTTTGGCCGATTTGGGCGTCAATTTTGTTTTTTAAAAGATAAATAGGTATTTTTCTAGAATAGAAAAAGTTATCAGCTTTCATTTGGTACCAAGAACGCAAAAATCCGTCAAGGATTAATGCCAGTCGATTAAAAACAAGAAATTATTAAATGGCTGGCAGGTCATTTAATTGACAGGGTTATGACGTAAATGTACATGTGCGCGTACATGTGTACATTGTACACATACTATGTACATATGAGCGTACGCGCATATGTACAACATGTGAAGCACGTTTCAAGAAAAAGGCTTGTATCTCCAATTCCCGACGTCGGAAATTTAAGTTTTTGATATTTTTCGTTACAGAGACACGTAAGCTTTCTAAATTCGTTCGCTTGTGTAAATTAATTTTTTTAATCCTTTCACCGAAACACGCGCAATGCAACTTTAAAGTAAAACAAGATTTTAAGCAAAAAGGAAGTACATTACTCCTTAGTTTATTCATTAATTTTCCCAATTGGAAATAGTATATGTCATTACATTTAAGCAAACCCCATTTAGAAAATAATGGATCAGTATGATCACGATAGTCCGCCTTTGAGATGATACGAACTGCTCGTTTTTGTAAAGCCAGTAACTTAAGACATTTGGATGACGAACTACCCCACATCAATATTGAATAATTTAAATACGGTAGCACAAATGAGTTATACAATAATATTAAAATCCTACTTGGAAGGTAATATTTTAATCGATTCATTATACCAATGTTCTTGGATATTTTTATTGCTATTATCGATATGATGTTTCCAAGTAAGATTTTTATCAGTTGTTAAACCCAATAATTTAAATGTTTTAACCTGGTTAAGCCTTAATTGTATTGTTTAAAATCAGAGGAACCGATTGTGTATATTTGAATTGGCTTGAACAAAATATCATATAATTTGACTTGAGAACATTGATACAAGGTTTATTTGCAAGAAGCCAAGTGCTTATCTTTTCAAGTTCAAGTATTAAGCATTGACGACTGCAGGTGCATTGCGCAATTACAGTTATTCTCAGTTGCTTTGATGCACTTCCCGAAACACTAGCCTCTTTCTCAATACTCTAAATGCAATCCTCAAAACACTGAAAGCATTCCTCACAACACTATACCACCCTTGCAAAAGCAAATATAACAATCAAAATGCTAACAACAGGCGTCAAAATACACTAAGTCAGTCAATCGCTACATCAATGTAACAAAATGCATAGCACCTTCTGATCATTGCGTGAACACCGACACCCAAATGGCAAAGTAATTGCATCAAAACTGGACAGAGTGATAGTGTTGCTGACAATGTAAACAACAAATGGACACACTATACAAGAAAAGACACATTTATCATGGTGTGTATCTTGAATGTATTACGTTTATTACATATTGTGTAATACATGTACATGTAGTATTGTTTTATTTCTTATTTCTTTATTTATGTATTTCTTGGGACAATCGCCCATTGCTGACAAATTGCTGATACCTGCCTCTCGCTCCATTTTACGTAGAACCAGTGCGCTCATGTGAACCCTTATAATACACTTTATGAGTACATGCATTGAACATTCAACATTTCCACCTGTGTGATGGAATGGACAGCATTATGCTCCGTTAGTAGGCCTATTCAATTGTGCCAGTGAAGAGCAGTTACCCACTCCCATCGTGCTGGCGTTATCTTTTGTACAAACACAATGCTCATTGTACGTAGTATTTTGCATGCAACGATTTACCCAATGCACAACTGCGGCATTTCGAATGGACAATATACACAGTCAGTTGAGAAGAAAACAACCCGTTTTGCCTAGAATATCAAAACAATTAGAATTGCATCTATGCTATGGAAGGGTGTTTTGCATTTTATGTGCACACAATGGGAACTGGAAATAGTGGATTGGCGAATTGCATTCATGATGTGGGGTTTTGAGGCGCTGTCAAAAAAAATGAGGTTAGAGTTTGGGGAAGTGCATTAAAGCGATTGAGAAAAACTGTAATATAGAGATAACCTAATTCACATGCAGCCAGTTTGCTGCAAATATATGTGATATAGGCTATATAGGCACTTATTTTAATGGTGTGTGCGAGGTGAGCCCTGGTACTGTGGTAGAGTGGGATGTTGATCCTTTCATCAGAATGTAAAATGAAAAGCTCATAATTTATTTTAAATCAATACTGTCCACATAACTGGTCGACCGTGTAACGCTTAAATAAGTTACGGCCTTGATGAGTGCCGTTTACTATGGGAACGCGGAAATTGCCAATTCTGAAGGGGTTACAGCGTAAAGGTTTTCATTTCGGTTGATAAACGGCCTTAGCTGTTGAAAAGGTGCCTCAACCGCGGTCAATAATTTATTATGAACTGGTGACGAATTACAAGACATGGCAACTAAACCGAGTACAGTACGCCAATATAAGTGGCGTATTTTTGCCATCATAATCAAAAATATGTTTCTCGCGTAGGCTGAAAGGTAGTTTATTACCCTCGAAAAAATGTCTGAAATATTATCTAAAAGCTTACTTGTTATCAAGATTGTAATGGTAAAGTAATCATCCTGTAAAATTATTTCGTCTGAAGTGCCCCCATTCATGAGAAAAATAACGAAACTGTACGTAGGCGATCTTTGGAGCCATTCATTCATCATGCACAAAAACCATGATTGGGTTTTTCATGTTTTCTGAAGTATTACTGCATCTAGGCCCATATGTGGCTGACATTTCAACAAGACCTATATAGGCTTTAAATTACCAGTGGAAATCACGCCGTTCTGAACACTTTACCAAATATGTATATTACCTTTAATTCTACGCATATTCAATAAGCGATCGGGCTATATAGGCCTATATTACCAATCAACCCGATCATTGGCTGAACCCATGATTGTGTCAGAAAGGTGTTTTTGATTGTTGTCAAGACAACAGGCATAAGCCCTGGATTGTTGTACAGTTAACTGAAAAGTGGCGGATGACAGTGTTGGCTGCATCGCAAAACCGTGCTGTTTCGCGGCGCGCGCCTCCTCCAAATTAGATTTTGGCTTTCGAGTTCTCGTTTCTCAGTCATAGGTAAGTTTTCCACTTCATGTGTATATCACCTCAAAATGTGCATGGTTCTGATTTTTTGCTACCCCACCCCCATATCATTTGTCATTAGTTTTCTCATTATACTATAGTCATTTTGCGTTCTCAATCCGTATGTTTTCAAGGATATCGTCGGAATAAATACCATACACCCTCGCTAGTTGGGACTCAATGCACTAAGTCTATGGAGCATGACAACTTGAAATGTTCTCACTGCTAAATTCATGTTTCCTCACCATGCATATTTACACTTTCTGGGGTGTTATCATGTCATATTATCACCGGTATTTTGTAAACTAATTTAAATGGATCTATAAAGCAATGCTGTGACTATACCAACCTTTTTGCTTCCACATCCAAATTGCAAATTTCCTGTTTTCTTCCCATGCATGGATAGTATTTCGGTGAGGTATTTTGTAAGATTGTTTGGTTAGAACAAAATCCATTTTCTGGAAAAATCTGTACAAGCTCCGTTTAGTTTACAAAAACCCTCTATGATGACTCCTACATGTACGCGTAGGGCATAAATTAAATTTTCTTTTTCGTGATTTCATAAAAACGGTATTTCGTTAAAAAAAAAAGTTTGTTTAGTTTTGCCTTTTTAGGCCAAGGCCTATTATGTACTGTCTGGATTTGATACATGAAGTTTTGAAATATCTTTCTTTATGAAAGTGACAAGCTAGGTTCCCATGTTTTAGGAAGGATTCTTGTTTTTTTTCACAGAATTGCCATAATTTGGCTGACAAACACTATGAGCAAAAACATTTATGTTCATTGTAACCCCATTGTTAGTAACAATGGTGTGTGCCCAATTTCCATTGTTAGATGTTCATAGTGAAAAAGGCTGTAACCATGGCTTTTAAGGAATGGCGCTTGCAAGTGCATGTTAGGAAATACGTACATATAGTTGACGTCGATTTATTTAAATCGCATGACTCCAAATACAATCGCCACGACTCGGAACGAGTCAAGTGAATTGAAAGGGCGGTGAATTATTTCCACATGATCACTATGGCTCTTCCAAAAGAATAGCTGTTGAACAGATCAGCAATAATTATATCAAATTTGACTCTTCAAGGAGTCGTCATGACTCTTGCAATTGACGGTTCCCTTGAACCCTTAAAATGAAGTCATTTTCGACATATTGCCGGATTCTTCTCTTCATGAAGAGCCGCTCTGACTCCGTTGTGGATGTAAATGTAGTTGAGATAATGTGTAGACTCTATAGACAGTCTCAGATCTCGACAGACCTTATACTTATCGTGGGAATTTCGTAGCAAAAATCGCACAGTTTGAGACCGGGTGTATGAACACTTTATCGACCTCCTTTCTCTTTTTTTTGTAGGTTTTTGAAAGAAATGGAGGTTTTCTTGCAACTTGTAGTGATGTCTTTAGGTAAGAACTTTTTACCTGTAGGCTAATCATGCACAGCAATCGTCGGAAGTGCACAAAGCATCCCTGGTAGGAATGACAAATAATAATCGAGATTGTTATTTATTTTTTACGAAATTTTAGGAACGTTTTTGGATTTTTGTTTTATCGCACGGTCTTTATGGCACCCGACTACGTTATAGAGTGAATTTACACCATTCGCACTGAGCTTTTGGCGCGTAACTTTAACGCGCGTCGCTTTGAGAAAATAATGCAGTGCGAAGAGAATTCGGAGTGAAACGACTCATTGAAAATAACAGAATTACAAAACCTTTTTCTCCCAGGTTGCTGATTCTTTGGTAATTTGAGTGCGTCGTTTGACTCCAAATTCCCTCCAAACCGTTTTTTTTTCTGAAAGCGACGCGCGTGTGAATCCACCCTTAGCAGCCCCATGAAATTGGACCAAGGTGCGAACGCTATTTTTTTCTTTCTTTTATATTTCAAAAATACCATCGTTTGTGCACTTTTAAAGACGGAATACATGGTTGGAAAACTTTTAAAACGGGAATAACATAACCGCTTTAAATAACTAAAGAGTAATGCTGATAAACTGCCTTGTAGAAATTTCAACCACATAGATACAGTAATACTTCAGAAAACTTTAAAAATCCATGCATGGTTTTTGTGTTGAATGAATAGGGAAAAATGGCTGCAGACAATTAAAAAAAAAGCACATTCACTTGGCGATTTCTCCCACAAAGGTACAATTTTTCACGGGGAAAATCGTGGTGTTTGTTGCCATTGCTATCAACACTATTAGGCCCGCTTCAAACGTCGCGCTTATGCCGTGTCGAAATAAATTGAACTTGGCACGACGTTGGTACGACGTTAGCACAGCAGGGGCTTCAAACGTCGAACTTAATTGCAAACTCCCAGTCGAGCTTAAATACATCCAATATGGCGGATGAGTATTGTGCACGTCATGGACGTTGTGCACGTGCGTTTTCCATTCTGTCCATTGTACGTCGCCATTTTATTATTTTGATGCACTTGTTTGTTGGTTATTTCTTTACTCGCATACGCGCTGCGAGCATGCGCATTCCTAGTCGGAACAAAATTGCGGACCAACTTCGAACTGGAAATAAATTCGACACGGCAGAAGCACGACGTTTGAAGCCAAGCCGTGCTTGTGCCGCACTAAATTCAGTTAGCACGGCAGACCCTGTCGAGCTAAAATCTTCTGCCGTGTCGAACTCATTTTGCCGAGCCAAATGGCTTCAAACGTCGTGCTTGTGCCGTGTCGAATTTAAAAAATCAAGTTAAATTTAATTCGACATGGCATAAGCGCGACGTTTGAAGCGGGCCTTAGTCTTTTTTCTTCTTAAATTCTTGTCAACTCGTGTAGTTAAATTTTGGGTAACTGTGAATAATATACTTGGGCTTCAAAGATTCTGCAAATTATAAAACGACCTACATGTATTTCACTTTATTCCTTTAGTTTCGTGCTTCGCCCTTGGCCTTGTTTCTTCGCACCATTGCTACATTGGTGCCGAGCGAGCTACATCAGACCCGGCGTTTCTGAGCCGATGGGTTCTGACTCGCCGTGACCCGTGCGAATGCTCCACCGTGCGGCTCGGCGGTCACGGTGTCGGCCCAAGCGACGTGGTTGCCGGCGCTACGTACCTCGATCAACTCTTTTGTAGCGAAGATCCAGAGATATTCGTCGGTACTTCGGCTGCCCTCGTAAGCATCGATGTGTGATTTAACGAGTTATCCAGTTCTCTGAAAAAAATTACTGTTTTCATTTTGCTTGAATTCCACATGCATATCTCAGGGGCGGATCCAGGATTTTGAAAAGGGGGGGGGGCGTGAAATTTTTAAGCGTGAAATGCTGATGACAATGAAATAGCGAGCGCGTAGCGCGAAGCCCCAACGGCTTCTAGATGCTCTGTGGTACGATCTGGGGCAATATTTAACAACTTAATATTTAACTCTTTTTTTTTTTTTTTGGAAAGGGGGTTGGGGGTAGTGCTCCCCCACGCCCCCCTGGATCCGCCCCTGTATCTGGTGCCTATAGACCGTATCGAATAGCCGCCATTTCGTGGGGCAGTTTCTGTGTTCCTTGAGGACATGCATGGTTGCACATATTGTGCTTCCATTGTTGAACGGTTTAAGTTACAAAAGGTGCCCCACGAAATGGCGGCTATAGAGCACTAAAGTGAAAACGTCACCCTTTGTGTGTTGCCATGGTTTTTGGGTCTACACTAAAACTAGTGAACTGTTTTAGCAATCGACGTTTCAGATTACCAGCGAATGTTTAGACCCAATTACCATGGCAACTGACTTCACACTTTAGTAGTCTATTCGATACGGTGTTTTAGCCGCCCTCTGTTGAAACTGTCCATAGACTTAGTATACACAGTCTGGAGTTTTAGTCAAGCAGCGTATTCATTTGAAAGATGCAACTATTTACTATCTTAATAAGAATGTTGGTACAAACAGAAATGTTTGCTATTATAATGCAGCAATGCTTCGGGAAACCTTTTAAATCTATGCATTTTTGTGCCCAGTAAATCGGGTAAAAATGTGTGCGCACACAAAAACCACCTTCAGTTGCGAATTTCTTGCAGAAATTACAAGCTTGGACAAAATAAATGTGTGTGGGGTTTGTTACCATTAAGGTGATACCACACTTCGAGTAAGTGTTTTTCCCGAGTCTACTCACGAACACAATTTTCGATCATTGCAAATGATTGAAAATTCACCCAACACACAAGTCGCTAGGCCTAAGGATTTTGTCTGTTGATTTGTTTGTTTAATCATCAGGTCTTCGCGACATCACCACCCCTCCCGGACCCGGTTGCGAAGCTCCACAAGCCTTGGGGCTCGAACAGGGCACACCCTTGCGCATCCTTGACAGCTCATTCGAAGCCTCCACGATTGATCAGTCAGGCACCTACATTAGCCAGGCCCATTTTGCCAGGCTGAACTTTAACGGGTCGGGTAAGAGTTGTGAAGTTGATCAGATGTTTTTTCTTTAAAATGACTCATCAAGCAAAATGACGATTTGATGTAAAAAAAACCAAAATTTAGGAGTGAGAAAATTTTAAGATTTTATTAGGAAAAGAAATCTTAAAGCCAATCTCATATGTTTTGATAAAATTCTCAATTCTTTTCGCCCCATCCAGATGTTTTCGTAGGTGGCTGGAAGCCCGATGACGTCGTGTCCGTTGACTTGCACCCGTGGATACAGGTCCGGCTGGGTCGCAATGCCCTTGTGACTGGGGTGATTACACAGGGTCGTGCATTGCCTGGCGGCAGAAACAAACCTTATTGGGTTACTCTGTACAAAGTGCTCTACAGCAACGACGAAAATGCGGACTTTGTTCCCGTGCTAGCGGACAATGGAACAGCTAAGGTTTGTTGTATGTTTTGTTGGATTTTTGCTATATTCTTTACTTTGTACACCAATACACACAGTTGACCACACAGGTCCGCTTACAACGTCGAACGTCTGAGGTGTCTAAAACTAAATATATTGGATCTCTTCGTCGAACGAAGCGATTTCCCAATGTAAACGGTTTGAATATCAAAACGTTTGCGTGTTTCGCATGATATTGTCTGGTGTACTGACGTACTTCCTTCCCCATGCACACTTATTATCAACTTGACCAGACTAATTGGTTGATGTAGTGCACGCGGCAGGTGTGAAGTACAGAATCAATACCATGTTCACCGTAGAAGGGAACGGCATAAAGCAACCAGACTGTTGTTGGATGCAACGGAAGTTATTTGTTTCATTGGAGAATGACAGGTCACAAATGGTATATACACATTACTGCTGCGTCGCCCATCGTGCAAATTTAGTTTATTTAAATATGCGTTTATTTTGGTTACTTTCTGAAGTAAAATATTGAAAGCGTACGTGTGGACAAAGTGTAATGGCATCACTACTGACATTATGGTTATTTTGTTGTAATTTGGTCGGTAGGTTTTCCCGGCCAATAGCGACAACGACACCCCGGTGACGAACCATTTCAAAAACCCAGTCCTCGCCAGTACTGTGCGCATCGTACCCACTGGCGTTAACATCAAAGTCACCCTACGCTTTGAGCTACTCGGATGCTTGCCGGGTTTAGTAGATATATAGTTGGTCGGTCCGTGTAATTTTGTGGACTACAGTAGTTTACGTCAACAGAGACAAAAGCTACCACACTCAGCTTGGCATTAGTTACTTTATAAGGACACTTTTTGTCATATATTTTAAGGTTTTGCACTAACTGAAAGTCACTTTTGTGGCAACAACCAACTCTTCTTCATTCTTGTAGTAGTAACCCATAGTTTTCCGACTTTTGGACGAGAATTCTTTAAAAATGTACAATTTTTGTTACCTGTTCTGTCAGCTTCTACATTGCTTCCTCACTTGAATTTGGCTGTTATCTTGTCCTATGCTGTTTCTAGCCATATTAGTACTGAGCATAAGCGTCAGCTACAATTTGTTGAACATTTACCGGTTATTGTTTTTACACCACAATTTCTCTCAAAAATTAAAACCCTGCCCTCTTTCCGCAAAATTATCCTGGTCATTCTGAAGAAAAAAAGATCATTAGTAACACGATAGCTAGGCTATAGTTTAATAAAAACAACACTGAATGGAACACACGGGTTTGTTGGGCTCGAAATAGACCCATACATGGTTCTGAAGGTCTTCCCGGAATATAATATAAGAGAACCTAAAAAGAAAACACAAAACTTTTCCGTTTTGTAGCAAAAAACAGAAATCAAGGTCACATGGTTTTTCCAAACCAGATTTCTGGTTCGGATAAATCACGTGGTCTTGGATTTAGTTTTGTTTCCAGCCGTAGTAAAGTTTATTACTGCAGTACTGCACCAAATTCAGCTCTGGTTTGTTTCAAAATATTTATGCCATAAATAATCTCTTTTGTCAAATACTCAATTAGAGATTATTTATTCAGGTTTAATATGAAACTAAGTTAAACATAACATTAAATTTTTACTCAGAGTCCGAGTATAGTAGCGTGTTTAACCGTGGACAGTGTACGGACAAACATTGTCAAGGATTATTGTCAAGGATGCTACATCACCAAATTATGTAAACGGTGTCCTAAAGCGTGCCTCCCACCGTGCGATTTTTTCAATTTCGCATGTAATCAGACCATCGCATTTGACATCGACACCACAGATCCGTCATTTAATTAGTACATGTATCGTAAAAAAAAAACCTTCAGTTAGCAATTTCTCCCATAAATCAAAAAATACGTGGTTTTTGTGTTGTTGAATGAATGGTATTTTTTAAAGCAGTTCAGTTGGCAATTTCGACCTCACATTGTATAGGTACACGGGGTAAAAATCAAGTAGTTTATTTATTTTATTTATTTATTTATTTATTTACCACATCCAACAGCGGAGGGACCGCCAATTACAGGAATGGGAGCAAGTGTGGTTGAGTGCCTTGCTCAAGGGCACAGGTGCCACAACCCGTCGCGGCCCGGAATCGAACCTACATCCTAGTACTAGCACAGGAACTTAAGTTCGACGCACTAGACCGCTCGGCCATAACACCCCACAGTTTGTATTACCATTGCTATTAGAACGTTTAATCTGGTTATTCTTGTCATCTCGTGAAGTAAAATTTTGGGTAACTGCAAAATGATGTATTGCCGGACTTTAATGAGCTTTGTTCGAGTACTATTCACCACTTGTACGGAACCGCCATGTTGTCAACAGTGCGAGTCTTAATTCCTTGCATGAACAATGACTCCCTCGCGTCATGCATGTTGGTTGCTATGACGTTGACTTTTGTCCATCGTTAGGCCCTGGTCACACGAGGCAATTTTTACAAGCAACTTAATTGGAGGCAACTTACAGCACTACAGGGTACAGGAATGCTTGAGTAGCACAATTACATTTTTTGTGACAATGTAGGCCTATTGACATTACAAAGAAAAAAATGTGAAATTTGTAATGCGAATGTATTTGCTTCTTGGAGATTGCTTGGAATGATTGCCTGTGTAAGGGGTGTTTGGTTGTTAGCCTTTTTTCTGTTTCCCT
This sequence comes from Henricia sp. BOLD:AAB3569, assembly GCA_037783545.1. Classification (NCBI taxonomy): domain Eukaryota; kingdom Metazoa; phylum Echinodermata; class Asteroidea; order Spinulosida; family Echinasteridae; genus Henricia; species Henricia sp. BOLD:AAB3569. The sequence goes on from JBBELK010000936.1 coordinate 211,016, forward strand.
TTTCTCTGTTTCCCTTTTCCCTTTTAATAACAATCTATGATTGCTTGTTCGCTGGTTTTCCTTTGTGTGTCTGGAGAGGAGACTAGTCACGTACTAGGCAGAGTCTTGAGAGGAGACTATTTGCTGTAGCTGTTGCAATTTGGCTCTCGTAGTTGATTAAATCTTCAGTCTTAGCCTATGTTTTAATATACAAATGTGTCTATAATATTTATGAATGTGTTTTACAAAATGCTCGCTGTCATAAGCTACAGTCACATTGGAGGTACGGTAGAGCACGGTACATGTACAGCACGGTTGAAGATCGGCGTCTACCGTGCTCTACCGCAGAGGTAACCGTATCGGTACCGCGTGGGCTACCGCGCTCTACCGTGCTGTGCCGTGGGCTACCGCGCTGTGCCGGGAAACGGATTTCTAATTTTTAAAATGTTTAAAAATTAAGAATTCACCGCACAGACACTGCACTGTACCGGCTGCGTCACCTCTACTGTGCGCTACCGTGTTGGAACCGTGTTGGCGCCGGTTCTACCGTGTGGACACCGTGTTGGCGCCGGGGCTACCATGTAGACACCGTGTAGACACCGCGTTCTACCGGGAGGTACGTTTGAACACTGTTGCAACACGGTAGATATACGGTGGAGATACGGTAGACCACGGTTAGAACACGGCAGATCGTGTTTGGAACACGGTAGGAACACGGTAGGAACACGGCAGACACACGGTAGAGCCGTGTTAACACCGTGTTCTACCGCGTTCTGCCGTGTTGTACCGTGGGGACAGTGACCGTCGACCCTCGATTTTACGCGATTTTCGGGCCGGTAGAGCACGGTATAGCACCGCGCTCTACCGTGCTCTACCGTACGCCACCGTGCACGTACCGTGTTCTATGTATATGCTACGTTTACACCATGTCCCCGGCAGTCCCGGCGCCCCGGTTTGGCCAAAACGTGGCGTGCCGTGGAACTTTTATTGTCTTTTTATTACTTTGGCTCGACTCGGCGCTAGTTGGGCCGGTGTGTTGCGTTCTACCACGGTGCGTTACGTCCCGGTACGGAAAGCGTGGCGCGCCGTGCCGGTTCCGGGCCGCGAGGCGGACGGCGCGCCCCGGAACCAGGACGGCGCGCTACGTTCCAAGCGCCGTTCCACTACGGATGGGTCTACGTCCCAGACAGTCCTGCTAAGTTCTGATGCGGTGCCTCACGTCCGTCCCGTTCGTGTCACGTTTGTTGTCCCGACCCAATACGTTCCCGACGGTGTGCGAGGGTCTACTGCGGCGCCCTGCGACTGAACGTGGCAGCTGTCACGTTTCACGCCCCGGTGGTCATCCATCCATTGGGGAGCTTCAGCGTTTGTTCCTGGAGCGAAAGCAACTCCACGGAGAGTGCGTACGAGACAGAAAGACTTGTTTGCGCCTCACCCGACAAGACAAGAAGCTCTACTCAAGCCCAAATGCTGCACTAACGGAGCAGTTTATGGAAGGCCTTTAAGACACGTACATAAGGAACACTTGCCGAGACCTGTACGAAAGTGGCAAAGTCACGTCCTTTTGAGAGTTGCGTGAATACGTGCTGAAGCGAGAAGGACAAGAGGGTCCCCGGTACAGAGCCATCAACACAAGTTCACCAGCTCATCAGGCCGTCGTGCAGTGTGGGAACAAGGACAACAACTCTATGTGCGAACTTCTCGATGCCTTCGAGAGGATGACAGAGAGAGTCGTTAAGGCTGTCCAACCACATACCCCCAGCCAGGAATTACTGCATACCAGGGCGTTAGGCCTCCACAGCCACCCACTCTTCTCCATCCGCAGCAGTTTTCCGGCCCACCAGAGATGCCACCAAGGTTCGGCCAAGTGCGGAACAGAGGACCGTGCTATGCCTGTGGTTACACGGGGCACTTCGCTAGAGATTGCCCTTATAGGGCTACCGTCGGTGGGAGATATCGAGACAGAGGATTTACACCTGGTGTATCGGAAGCAGGGACTCGCCCACCGCAGACTGAGGGGAGGCCACGTCAAGACAGTCGTCCCCCACAGGAGTTAAACGATCAGCCTCTGCTGTAGTGAGCCATACAGCGGAGGTTGACATGGCTCGACTACCGGAATAGACCAGAAGTTCCTGTCAAAGACGGTTGAAGAATGTTACTCAGTAACTGTAACTTTTTCCGGTATCGAGGTTCCATGTCTCTTTGACCCAGGCTCCCAGGTGACAACAGTCGGCGAGAAGTATTTTCGTGGACACCTGGCCCCTAATGGCTTTGTGTTGAGGCCAATTCCTGAACTTTTCTCCCTCGTCTCGGCCAATGGTGCCAGGATGCCCTACGTGGTATATTTTGAAACTGATGTTACAGCCATCGGACACACCATAAAGTCGCGAGTAGTACTCGTCCTTCATGAGGAATCCCCAGCTCCGAAGACCAGAGGAGGGATTCAGGGTATCTTGGGCATGAACGTTCTTATCAGCAGTGCTGGGAGGACCTCATGAGTGACGGCCGCCGCAGCCATCTTCACAGGATTCCTTGGCCGACTCCAGACCCAACCTGGCAGAAGGCACTGGAAGTAGTGGAGCAGACCATTGAGTTCGGAAGAAACGGTGGAAAAATTGGTAAAGCGTACCTAGGTGGGCAAGCAGTGGTATTATCAGCACGCCAGGCTGTCGTCGTGGAAGCTAGGTACACAAGGGACCTGGAGGCAAATCGTATGAGGCCATCTTGGAGCCAGCAGTGAGTGGAAGTGTCCCTGCAGGGATTGCAATCCCAGCCTGCCTTGTGAAAGTGGAACCAGGGAGCTTCAGTGTAACTCTTTTCAATAAGTCCAACTCGGAGGTGGTTGTCCCAAAGGCAGCTGAACTTGGCACGCTCTGCCTAGGATCAAGGGTTCACAACCCGGGAAGCGAGCCATCAAGCGTCACCATGGGCAATGTTTCAGCCGGAGAACCAGTAGCTCCCGTGAGTCATCTGGAGCAAGTGGACGTTGGCGCGGGCTTCCCCACAAAACAAAGAAATAAAGTGATGTCATTGCTGGACAAGCACAAGAACACTTTTTCTCGCGATGAACGTGACTTGGGGTACACGGACACTATTGTACATCGTATTGATACAGGAGATGCCCATCCTATTCGTCAGCGCCATAGACCCCTGCCCCCGTCCCAGTACGCGGTAGTGAGGGACCACATCCACAGCTTGTTGAAAGAGGGGATTGTGAGAGAAAGCGCCAGTCCGTGGGCATCCCCGGTGGTTGTGGTGCAAAATAAGGACGCGAGCATACGTCTGTGTATGGACTACCGACACCTAAACCAACTGACGCATCGTGACTCCTTTCCTCTACCTTGGATCGAGGAATCACTCAGGCCCTTGGTGGAGCTAACTTCTTCAGCGTACTGGATCTGACCAGCGGGTATTATCAAGTGCTAGTAGTCGTTCACCCTGACGACATCTAGAGGACAGCTTTCACCGTACCATTTGGTCTGTTTGAATACACACGCCTTCCTTTTGGTTTGTCGAATGCCCCTGCAACCTTCCAAAAGTTAATGCAACGATGCGTAGGAGACCAGTGCTTCAGCAGTGTCCTTATTTATTTGGACGACATTATAGTGTATTCGCCCGACTTCGACACCCACATGTCCCACCTTGACCTCGTGTTCACCAGGCTGCAGAGCCATGGCCTAAAACTCAAGCCTGCAAAATGTCATCTCATTCAACCAGAGGTACCCTACTTGGGCCACCGTGTGTCTAATATTGGGGTAGCTGTGGACCCAGAGAAGATTGAGGTGGTTAAGCAATGGCCCGAGCCCACTACTGTCAGGGACGTGCGAGCTTTCTTAGGGTTCACTGGCTTCTTTAGGCGTTTCATTCAGGGGTACGCCTCCATTGCCTAGCCACTCTTCCGTTACTTGAAGGGAGACCAAACAAAGAAGCAGAAGAAAACCAAGCCTGCTAGTGGCCCGATCACTCTTGATGAGTCTGAGAAAGCCGCATTCCATAAGCTTGTCGACTGTGTCACAACCTCCCCTATCCTGTCATATGCAGACTTCTCTAAGCCATTTCGAGTTGAGACAGATGCCAGTGCGACAGGACTGGATGCTATCCTTTTTCATGAGGACGGAAAGCAACGTGTTATAGCCTACGCCTCCCGGACGCTTCGGCCAGCAGAACGAAGTGGGCGATATAGCGCCTTCAAGCTGGAGCTATTGGCAGTGAAATGGGCTATGACAGAAGTATTTCGGGATTATCTACTGAGAAGCAAGTGCATCGTCGTGACTGACCACCACCCATTGTTGTTTGTTGAGAAGGCAAACTTGGGGTGCACAGAGATGAAGTGGGTACAACAGATAAGTTATTATGACTACGAGCTGTGCTACCGACCAGGAAAGAGTAATCAGGCTTCGGATGCCCTGTCCCGCAGAGGTGAAGTTGAGAAGGGAAATTCAGAGGCAGCACTTGTCCCGCCCAAAGTTGTTGAGGTTACTTCGTCTGAGATGCAAGCTTGCTTGGGGAACTTCACTCCAGGGGTCCAACTTCCAATAGCCTTTGTCCATTGCGTTGAGGCCTGTCAGAGTGGTGGTATCCGGTTTCTGCCAGGGTATTTGGCAGAACATCTTCAGAGGCTACAAGAGGAGGATCCGGTAATGGCCGATATTGTCTGCTTTATTCAGACAACCAAACTGAACGGGCCAAACTCAGCCGAGAGAGCCTTGCTCTGCTTCGTGACTGGAAGAGGTTGTGTCTCTGGGAGGGGTTGTTATACCGCAAGGCTGTTGCACCAAGTGATGGGCGAGAGATCTTCCAGCTGGTGGTACCAAGTCCCCTTCAAGAAGAGGTTATGCAGAGATTCCACGATGATCCAGGCCACTTTGGCCCTAGGCGGACATGGCGCCTGGTATGGAATCAGTTCTACTGGCGCAACATGGAAAGTGACATTAAAGTATGGTGCACCAAGTGTCGACGCTGTTAGTAAGCCCCCCACCCACCAGACCAAGCCGCCGTTCTCTTCACTGACGGCGTCTGCCCTTATGGAGACCCTAGCATTCGACTTCACAGTACTCGAGGCATCACGAGATGGCTTCGAAAACCTCCTTATAGTCACTGATGTTTTTACAAAATATGCATGGGCTATTGCGACGAAGGATCAGCGGGCGAGCACGGTTGCAAAGTGCTTGGTGAAACATGTCTTTCTGCCCTATGGCTGCCCCCTCCGCCTTCACTCTGACTACGGTCGCAACTTTAAATCTCATCTGGTCAGGGAATTGTGCGAGATGTATGGGGTGCAGAAGAGTCGGACAACCCCATACTTGGAACGGGCAATGTGAGCGGTTAAATCGCACAGTTCACAACATGCTTGGAGTCCTCCCAGACCGAAAGAAACGCCGCTGGACAGAGTATCTACCAGCCCTGGTGTTCGCATATAACAACATGCAGCATTCGTCGACGGGGATTGAGCCATTTTTCTTGATGCTCGGGCGTAACGGAAGATTCCCGCAAAGTTTTGACTTAGGCGGGGAAGTATAGAAAGGGAAAGTTACCGACCCTCGGTCCTACGTTGTCCAGCATCAGAAGGCACTCGAGGCGGCACGGAAGGTGGCACAGAGGAATACAGAACTTGCCGTTACTGCACTTCAGGCTCTCCGAGCTGGCCAGGTGTTTGAGAAACCTCTTGGCATCGGACAGTATGTGCTCGTATGGAAGCACGCCCGCCACGGTAGATGTAAGCTACAAGAATATTGGGAGGATGAACCCTACATGGTGGTGAAACAGCCTTTTGAAGATCAGCCAGTATATATCATCAGAAACAACACTGGTAAGGAGAAAGTGATCCACCGCATGCAGATGAAACACTGTCCGTGGGTACCAGAAGACCAACAAGATGACTCATCGTCAGAAAGAGAGAGTGACTCCGAGTCAGACTCCTCCTCCTGCCCCAGAGCATATATGCTCCGCCCCTGTGTTGCCCCAGTTCAGCCAGTTTATACACAGGAGATAATTATTCCCAGGATGTGCAATCTCCTTCCGATCAGCCCCAGCCGAATATCAAGGAAGAAGACGCGATGGTATCAGATGAACGTACCAAACCCCTGGAAGCAGAATCGGGTCAGAATGAGTCCACCGCGGTGGCCCCACTCGGGCGGTATCCAGTTCAGAGCACGAGAGGAAAGCTCCCAGATCGTTTTGTTTTGTAATATGTTCCTGTTTTCTAAAATATTTGCATTTTTCTTGTTCCGTATGGATGCTGTGCGTCTCCCGGGATTCTCAGAGAGTACACCTTTTAGCTTCCAGTTCTTTTGTTTGATCCCCTCTCCATCATCGAGGACGGTGATGGCCAAGGCGGGGAGGAGTTGTAAGGGGTGTTTGGTTGTTAGCCTTGTTCTTGTTTCCCTTTCCCTGTTTCCCCTTTTCCCTTTTAATAACAATCTATGATACTTGCTTGTTCGCTGGTTTTCCTTTGTGTGACTGGAGAGGAGACTAAGTCACGTACTAGGCAGAGACCTGAGAGGAGACTATTTGCTGTAGCTGTTGCAATTTGGCTCTCGTAGTTGATTAAATCTTCAGTCTATGAAAACGAACATTCTGCTTATGTTTTAATAATACAAATGTGTCTATAATATTTAGGCTATGTATATGTTTAGGTTCGTTTAAAACCATATAAAGTAAATTATTTAGTTACACAAACTACACGTTGAAATTCAAAACTGGTAAAACCACGCATGCGGTTGGGACAGGACGCGGGCGCAGTACCTGTCCTATCTTTACAGGTAATTACAGTATCGTATTTTTTAAAGGTAATTTTTAATGCTCTAATTTCGCATAATATCCAGATGAACATTAACTTATGTGCCTTTTATTGTGTCAGCACACTACTATAGATTATTTAGGGAGTAGTTTTTGAAGTGTTAGGAAGTTTTTGCAGTGATTTTTAACGTGAGATTTAGGCAGTGCTGTGAGAAATGCACGGGGCTTGAGCCCGTCTAGTCTTTGCACCGATAACACACCGTATGCAGTGCGCGTGCATGAACTCTTGCGATGCGCTGCGGTGTCACGGTGAATGAACTTTTCAGTGCTGCTTGTGACTTTTCAGTGATATTTTAGGCACGTAAATCGGACTACGTGTACATGTGCATAGAACTGGAGATCTGGATATTATGCCTTCATGTTTCACCTAGTTTAGCTTACGCCTGCATCATGCATGGCGATGGTGTTGTGCATTTCATTGATGGATAGAGTGTTTGTGGTGTGTGTTAGCGTGTGCACATGTAGTCGGTCAGTGCGCAGCTAGGGCCGGCCTTGCTGTTTGTGATTCCATCCTAAGGTGTTCAACGCAATCGCCATACCTGGGCAGAGCTGATAATTGTGAATTTTTACTTATCGCCATTTAACTAGAGCATTTAACTAGAATTCTAAACAAGTCTCATTTGCTATAAAATACATGTACAGCACATGTTCATTTGAACTGTTTTTAAGATAAAATGCACTCACAAAATGTATCTCGTGGTCAAGTTCTAGGTTGTAGAGACTGACGCCTATATATGCTGTGGAATTGTTAAACCCTTTTCTAAATTGAGCATTGAGCGCATGCACATGTATGTTATTATTTTAGCCTTTTTATGAAACTTACGAGTGCCTGTCCCATCTTTACAGGTGGCCCTCGGGCCCAGACAGTTGGAGCAAATAAATAATCAGAGCACAGGAGTTGCAGTTTCCTGGTCCACTCCTTGTGTGTGACTTTTTTCCGCGTCCACGAGGACCTGCGTGCCCTTTTCCCCTGTCCCCCTCCAGAAGCTGGTTCGTGCTCCGCCCTTGATTGACCCCGGCGCCTGACCTGGCAACTGTCCGCGTGTCGTTCGAGCACCCCTCCGCCTCTAGCTCTTCTCCATCCGCTGCACCCCCCCCCCCCCCCCCCCAACCCCCCCCCCCTCTCCACACCTGTAAATTGCCTCGTGTGAAATGTATGCCAGGAAAGCCTCGTGTTTAACGCGACCGTGCAAGTAGTGAGCTTTCCAAGTTCTAAAGCCACTTGTCTTGCTCCCATCCAGGAGACCGATCGGGGATATTTTCACCCTTACGGTGGTGGTTGTTGCGATCCAGCAGCGGTTTCACGGGTTTAAGTGTTGCGTCACTGCGTACGACGTGTAGGTTTTCACGTGCGTGTAAGTTGCTAGCAGCGTCAGCCTCGGGCTTCAAAGCGGTCCCAGACCGGCTGTCGTGGCTGTCTTCCTTGTTATAAATGCATGCCTTGCAGGGCCACGAGGGGAGATGCTTCTTAAATCCGGTCCCCGCCAAGGGGTACACAACCGGGTTAAGCATGCTATTGAGATACAAAGTAAGCTTTGCGGTGGCTGACCCGATGCGATAGGAATCAGACCAAAAGTTGATGTTTGGGTCCCACACGATCAACATGATGAAGAGGTGCTCGCAGAACCAGCCGATCGCGAACATGACGACCACGAGAACCATGATACGGGTGGTTCGTTGCATTCGCCGCGCCCGGGCGCTGTTTTTGCTGGCGTTCTCGGCCAGGGCGTCCGGGGTCTTGCGGAGATGAAGCCATATAAGAGTGTAGCAGGTAGTGGCCACGACGAGTGGCAATAGGTACAGGACAATCACGGTATAGGTGAAGAAGACTTTGGGGCCGTACTTCCAAGGAAAGACGATGGAGCAGGTTATTCCAAACGAGTTGACGGAGAAGACGGCTACAGGTAGGTGGAGTACAAATGATGCTGTGGATGAAAGTAACGGAAACATGACTGTTTGGGTCAAAGCTAGCCCGAATGCCTCTGGCCGTCTGTTTTTTGAAACGTCGCCTCTTGGCCAGACGGAAAAGATGTGAGTTCCTCTATCTGTAGGTACCCTAACTTTGGAAATCTCTGTTCTGGGTGAGAGGAAAATCTCAAAAGTATGTAGCAAATTCGCTACAAAATTCGCTACAACAACTCGGCCGCTGGGGGCGGTTTACCGTCGATGGCCGGAGGCATTCGGGCTTGGTCAAAACATAATACTGCACGTCAAAAGCACGTAGATACAGGACCATGATTGTGTCCGTTTGTAACATCGTCCCCAGATGGTTTGGGGCACATTATGTCCTTACCGTGGCCGTGTCCGTTTGAGTTATGGGTATGCAAGTTCGATTCACTATATGGTTACAGTGACCTATACATGTATTGAATTTCCAACCGAACGCACTTAGTCAAGTCAGTCGTGTCTAGTCGACCATTTGGAGCCAGCCCACGGGGCACGTTCGCGCTGGTCACTGGTACCCATCAGGCATTGAGTTGATGCAGCGTTGTGTGTGAAACCCGTTGAATAACTGATATGCGTTCGCACATGAACGTTATAGTGCGCTTGTTCTCCCAAACAATCGTGGACGTTTTAGGGAGGTCTAACAAAGAAAACAATATCTTCCGCGATTGGCAAGCGAACGTCCGCGATTCGCTCCTGTACAAAACCAACGAGAGTAAGAAAAACTAGAGGTATGACGTTTGTTGTTACAAACGCCAGGTGATCGGGTTAAATGAACATTTTGTGATGAATTTCAGACGTTGTTATCACCTGTGGAATGGCAAAAATGGAAGTTCAGCAGCCGATTTCACGAAACTTTACGCAATTGCGCAAGTCCACTTACGCCATTACTTGCGCAATAACTTATGGCGTAAGTGGACTTGCGCAATTGCGTAAAGTTTCGTGAAATCGGCTGCTGTATACACTAATCCGGTAACTAATATCTCCTCCCTGCATATCCGCCATAGCTGGGGGTTGATAGCTTGCACCGTTTTGAGATATGAATTGTTGAAATAATAACCTTTGAAATCTTGTAATGTGACACCTGTGACGACATCATGACGTCACAATTTTGTGCACAAATTGTTGAACAATATGTTGAACATCAAGTTCTTAAATGTGGCGAAGGAATCATACCAATATCTGTTGTAGTTTTCAAGATACAGCATATTAAAACATCTCAGCTCCAAATTTGCGTAATTTGACGTACATTACGTAACCACCGTCCATGTAATGACGTCACCAATGGTATAGTCAACAGGTCCACATGTGTGAAAATATTTCGTTCCGTAGAACTATGGTCAAATTCCCTACCACTTTGGCTCTATTTGCATTCAAAGTGCTAAACAAGTGTACATTTTCGAACCTCTTCCGGTTTGGACCGGAAGTAGGCGTCACACAGGGGTCATGACATCGTATGATTTGTTCAGTTCATTTAGACTTATCATGTTGTGAAAGAATTGTTCAAGTATCTATTACGGTTCTTGAGATATGAATTTTAAAAATAATAACCTTTGAATTTTTGTAATTTGACACCTGTGACGATATCATGACGTCACAATGTTGTGCACAAATTGTTCAACAATTTGATAAACATCAAGTTCTTAAATGTGGCGAAAGAATCATGCAAATATCTGCTGTAGTTCTCAAGATACAGCATTTTAAAACAATTCAGCTCCAAATTTGCGTATTTTGACACCACATTACGTAACTACCGTCCATGTGATGACGTCACAAATATGGTATAGTCAAAAAGTCTACATGTGTGGAAACATTTCGTTCCGTAGAAATATGGTCAAATTCACTACCACTTTGAATCTATTTGCATTCAAAACGCTTACAAAATGCACATTTTCGAACAACTTCCGGTTTGGACCGGAAGTAGGCGTCACACAGGGGTCATGACATCGTATGATTTGTTCAGTTCATTTAGACTTATCATGTTGTGAAAGAATTGTTCAAGTATCTATTACGGTTCTTGAGATATGAATTTTGGAAATAATAACCTTTCAATTTTTGTAATTTGACACCTGATGACGTCATGATTACGTCACACTTGATGCCATCGTGATACTATACATTCTGGTGAAAGTCTGCCGTAGGGCCTATGTCTGTATCTAATTTACTAACGATTCAGCTTGGTTTGATGGGCATTGTTGCTGGTAAGTGTAAAAACTGAGATTCTCAGTTTCGTTGAACTTTGACCTCCAATTGACCCCAGAAGGAAGGGTCAGATGAAAATGCCCACACAAAGAAAATTGTAGCACAGAATGTCATCTGTAAACCTGCCAAATACGAAGATCCTGGGTCACGTGGTTTTCAAGACGGAAGCATTTTAAAATATGCATATTTTGTTTTTTTGGGGGGTGTAATTTGATACTTGATGACGTCACGATGACGTCACGCTTGATGCCATCATAATATTATACACGCTGGTGAAAGTCTGCCATAGGACCTATGCCTGTACTTAGTTACTTAAAGATTCAGCTTGGTTTGATGGGCATTGTTGCTCAATAAGTGCAAAAATTGCGATTTTCGTTTTCGTTGAACTTTGACCTCAGATTGACCCCAGAAGGAAGGGTCAGATGAAAATGCCCACACGAAGAAAATCGTAGGCCATGATCTTATCTATAAGCCTGTCAAATACGAACATCATGGGTCACGTGGTTTTCCAGACGGAAGCATTTTAAAACATGCATATTTTGGTCATTTTTGGGTTGTAATTTGATACCTAATGACGTCACAATGACGTCACCCTTGTATGCACATCTTCACATTGGGGTTGATGTTCCTACCAAGTTTCAAGTTGATAGCTTGAACCGTTTTGAAGAAAAGCTCTGGAAACGTTTGAGTGGAAAAAGAAAAAAAAAAAAAAAAAAAAAAACTAGAGGTATGACGTTTGTTGTTACAAACGCCAGGTGATCGGGGTAAATGAACATTTTGTGATGAATTTCAGACGTTGTTATCACCTGTGGAATGGCAAAAATGGAAGTTCAGCAGCCGATTTCACGAAACTTTACTCAATTGCGCAAGTCCACTTACGCCATTACTTGCGCAATAACTTATGGCGTAGGTGGACTTGCGCAATTGCGTAAAGTTTCGTGAAATCGGCTGCTGTATACACTAATCCGGTAACTAATATCTCCTCCCTGCATATCCGCCATAGCTGGGGGTTGATAGCTTGCACCGTTTTGAGATATGAATTGTTGAAATAATAATCTTTGAAATCTTGTAATGTGACACCTGTGACGACATCATGACGTCACAATTTTGTGCACAAATTGTTGAACAATATGTTGAACATCAAGTTCTTAAATGTGGCGAAGGAATCATACCAATATCTGTTGTAGTTTTCAAGATACAGCATTTTAAAACATCTCAGCTCCAAATTTGCGTAATTTGACACCACATTACGTAACCACCGTCCATGTCATGACGTCACCAATGGTATAGTCAAAAGGTCCACATGTGTGGAAACATTTCGTTCCGTAGAAATATGGTCAAATTCACTACCACTTTGAATCTATTTGCATTAAAAATGCTAAAAATTTGCACATTTTCGAAGAACTTTCGGTTTGGACCGGAAGTAGGCGTCACACGTGGGTCATGACATCGTATGATTTGTTCAGTTCATTTAGACTTATCATGTTGTGAAAGAATTGTTCAAGTATCTATAATTATAATTTAGGCAGTTTCAACCCTTTTATTTTAAAGCCCACATCGATTTAAAATCAGTGTCAATTGAAAGAGTGGTTATTGACTAGAAGAAATCTGTTTATTTTTTTCAAATCGGATTTTGCATTGCGAAGCTACAGTCGGTTTGGATAATTGAAAACAGGGTAAAAATTCATCGGCAGGTCAAAGGTTATCCCATGTTTTTCTTTATTTCTAATTTGGCACCGACAATGGTCACTGTGGCTTATACTTTTGGTTATATATCTTTGCTCAACTCTATCCTGGATGGCCCAAAGTTGGTACAAACAACAGTTATTAATATATGTACAAGGACAGATAATTAATTTATATTTTAAATACCTCATTTGCATAATAAATTAATAATTTATGCAAAAACGGTCAATTTTCAAGGGAAAACTCATTTTTCTCAAATTTATCTTAAGCAGGTTTGATTATTACAATGCATCTTGCATCATTTAATTAAAGTATTTACTTTAATTAAATGATGCAAGACATTGTAATAATCAAACCTGCTTAACTACAGATAATTAGTTTATATTGAAATCCCATAATTTGCATAATTTATGCAAAAATGTTGATTGTTAAGGGAACCTTATTTTTCCCCAATTAATGTTGAAAAATAGATTGATAAGAGATACTGATATAATCAAATCTGTCTATAGTCAAGATTGGGACTTGCATCAATAATTTAATTGACATAATCAATCACTGTATGTGTTAATTACCAAGCCAATACTATTTTGGAGAGGTGTGGATTGAGGGCAGCAAAAAAGAATGACAGGTAGCGCATCCACACACAAACTGTACAACTTTCCAAATTGCTTACAAAGTTACATTAAATACAAAACAGAGAAGAGAATGACGTATTATTCTTCAGAGATAAATAATTTATGTTTTGATCAAAACAAACGGATGTGGAGCCTAGAGGTTATATTTAAATCTTTACAAATAATAGTAATTACAGATGTTACTACGGGCAGGAGGCTCAACTATGGATGACGATTCTGCATCATCAAGGGACTCGTACTACCCTTTTTCATCTTCAGGCTCACTGGTGGTATGTCACAGGACGAGGACCACAGAAAAGCTGCAAAAATAATTGACAAAGAATAATATTACTCAACAAATTATTTGCCTTCATTTGTTAAGTAACAACTAAATATCTTTAATTGGTGTATCTGATATCACGTATTGTCTTTGAATGTTAATAAATTCAATATCAGTTACAAAATTGGCACACAATTTTGCACAGATTGACGTAAAACGCAGGTTTTCTAACGCTGCATCATTGCTTGTTTCACGGGAATTACGAGATCATCGCGTATGCAGTGGGCACACCACCGCCGTACGTCCCGGCCCTACACACGGCGTGGAACTCGGTCGTACGTCGGTGTGGACATTGCACGCGAGCGAAGTCTCGGATTCCTGCTCAACATGCCCTCCTAAAAGTACATTTTTGCAACAAATGGTAGGCCTTACGGACTTTTTGTCAGTATGGTAGGATTGTTTAATGTCTACTTTTGTATACATACCTTGTCGCTTGGTGATTCACGTTGATTATGGATCGCTTTATGGACGAGAAAAAATGTTTTTGATCGCAAATGTTGCAACCCGCGGTCGATTTTGTACGCGAATGGACCCCAGGCTAGCTGGAAACATACTCTTTTCCGATGATGACGTTTCTAAGCCAACCGGCCAATCAGAACGCGCAAATCTTTACCCGAAGTGTTCCGATCTTATTTAGCCCGATTCGTTTTAGCGTTGAAGTGTGTACCACTGACACGAACTCGCCGGAAGTTGTGTGTGCCCATAGGAATGTGCAGTAACCACGGGCGCTGTGTGTGGAGTATATGGGGCTCTCTGTTTACGATAACAGAAGTAGTCCGTCTGTGGAACAGTATTACGGTTCTTGAGATATGAATTTTGAAAATAATAACCTTTGAATTTTTGTAATTTGACACCTGATGACGTCATGATACTATACATGCTGGTGAAAGTCTGCCGTAGGGCCTATGTCTGTATCTAATTTACTAACGATTCAGCTTGGTTTGATGGGCATTGTTACTGGTAAGTGTAAAAACTGAGATTTCCGTTTTCGTTGAACTTTGACCTCCAATTGACCCCAGAAGGAAGGGTCAGATGAAAATGCCCACACAAAGAAAGTTGTAGCACAGAATGTCATCTATAAACCTGCCAAATACGAAGATCCTGGGTCACGTGGTTTTCGAGACGGAAGCATTTTAAAATATGCATATTTTGGTTTTTTGGGAGGTGTAATTTGATACTTGATGACGTCACGATGACGTCACGCTTGATGCCATCATAATATTAAACACGCTGGTGAAAGTCTGCTATAGGACCTATGCCTGTACTTAGTTTCTTAAAGATTCAGCTTGGTTTGATGGGCATTGTTGCTCAATAAGTGCAAAAATTGAGATTTTCGTTTTCGTTGAACTTTGACCTCAGATTGACCCCAGAAGGAAGGGTCAGATGAAAATGCCCACACGAAGAAAATTGTAGGCCATGATCTGATATATAAGCCTGTCAAATACGAAGATCATGGGTCACGTGGTTTTCCAGACGGAAGCATTTTAAAACATGCATATTTTGGTCATTTTTGGTTTGTAATTTGATACCTAATGACGTCACAATGACGTCACACTTGTATGCACATCTTCACATTGGGGTTGATGTTCCTACCAAGTTTTAAGTTGATAGCTTGAACCGTTTTGAAGAAAAGCTCTGGAAACGTTTGAGTGGAAGAAGAAAAAAAAAAAAAGACAAAGAAATCGTACGAGAGTAATAGGTGATCGGGCTGTTGGCCCGATCACCTAATAAAGAAATCGTACGAGAGTAATAGGTGATCGGGCTGTTGGCCCGATCACCTAAATAGATTATGTCCAAACAAAAGAGGAACAAGAGGACGTCCGCGATTGTATGTGGATTCGCACATATATGCGCGTGTAATGTGTTGCCGGAAAGACGTTTAACCAATAACTCCAGTCGGCAATCGAACTTGCTCTATGTCCACACCCTTGTGTCCGAAAAAAAACATTATGTCCCCACCATTGTGTCTGAAGAAACCATTGTGTCCACACCATTGTGTCCGAAGAAACCATTATGTCCACACCATTGTGTCCGAAGAAACTATTGTCCACACCAATGTGTCCGAAGAAACCATTGTCCACACCATTGTGTCCGAAGAAATCATTATGTCCGCACCATTGTGTCCAAAAGGCCATCTGCGGACACAAAAGCTCAAAGTAACGGACACATCCTAAACACACGTTATCGACTGGCAACCAACCACACGATAAGTGAGATGGTACCCCACTGTGTCTCAAACATCCAAGAAATTCCTAGGTGTTAAGGGGGTGGCGGTTAGGAGTTGGTACGTTAACAAATGAGAAGTAGATGCAGGGAAAGTCCCTTTGTCATATCGTGCTTGGTTTCATTTTGGATATGGATATCTCACAAAATATGGCGTCAGCGTACATGGTTGTGAAATATGTTTGCTTACCAATCCACGTAACCAAGATAGCCACAAGCATTAGCCGTAGTCGCCTTTGTTTGTCCAACGAGCTCATGGGATAAACAACCATCCGATATCGGTCAATCGACATCAGAGCCAGGGTAAGGCACGTCACCTGAGCAATTACCTGCAAATGCGTACACGTAATGGAGACAAAGTCAGATACAGTGAAACGTGCTATACAAACCTATACATGATTCTGAAAGTCTTTCCGAAATAGACTGAAGAGAACCTGAAAACAAACCACCAAATTTTGCCGTTTTTTAGCATTTTTAAAACAAATCGAGGCCCCGTGATTTATTGGAACCAGATTCTGGTTCGGATAAATCAAGTGGCCTCGGAGTTATTTTTATTTGCAGCCGTAGAAACCAGCGCGAAGTGCGAGTTGCTTTTGTAATTCGCGGTTGGTTTCTATTCTTGTTCGAAAATAATGTCCTACGAACACTATGTACATACCAATTTGGAGGTGGGGGGAGGGGGGCGGGGTCGGGGGGCGGGGGGCGGGGGGCGGGTGGTTGAGCGCACTCACGCAATAGCTTGTATGGACATACATGCAATATAATGTAATACAATTGCCACTGCCGTGGCGTTCTATCAGCGGTGTTATATTAGTTTATTTAAGGTTTTTTTTAATTTTTGCGGACAGTGACAGGTGTTTTGCAAACAAAATATGAATTGCAGCAAAAAAGGTGTGTACGAGCACACTATGCGAACTTTCGGACAAATGAGGTCCGCATAAACCAGATAGCACCTTAACTGTGCTGACTTACACAGGTCAACAGAAGAGTTGTCTTAGCATTTTAAAAAGAACAAGAGGTGGGGGAGGGGAGTTCAAACAAAAAGGGAGAGGTGTGTAATGACGCCCTTAGGCTAATTGTAAAGTTAGGGCGTAATCCTGCGTTTTGATTTTAAGGGGGAAAAGTTTTTCGGCCAAATTCTCTACAGTACACGAGAACAAAAATAAGTCCGCATATGGTGTACGGGGGATCGGGAGGGGGCGAGACTGCGCGGGTTTCTGTATTCAAATGGGGGACGTTTAATTAGGAACAATAGGGTCCGCGATTGCCAAAGACGTCCGCGATTTAGAATCGTGTGCAAAACAAATGAAAGCAGTCGCCCAAAAAACTAAGTCTAAACAAGAGGAACAACGGGACGTCCGCGGTGGGAGGTGGGTTCACACCTATGTGATTTCTTTCTTTCTAAAATGTATAACAACGAACTTTTGTTTTAAATAAGAAGGCTACACATGTATGCAATGTCTTCTAAACATTGCATAACATGTACCTGAAATTATTGCTAGTTTACCAACATTGGGTTATTCCACGAAATTGTAAAGAGGGGTTCAGCTTCAAATGACACAAAGAAGCACCCCACAGGGTGGACATGTGCGCTATAAAATAATCCACCATTATTATTATTTTTATTAAGAACATTTAGGCCCCAAAGTCTTTCTAACATGAAATCGCAATCTTTCAAGTTCCAATTCATTTCAATAGAAGCCCAAGTCAGGACTCGCGTCAAAAATATTGTGACTTGAGTGTGACTTGAACCAGCTTAGATTTATTGGACCCTCGGAGGCTGGGTCGCCAACTCGGTCACCCAAAGGCCGTGTTTTGTCAAGTACGGTACTTGTACTGGTATACCAGCTTAACTAGCTATTTATGGGTTACGAGTGCGTGTTTTCCGATTCAGCAGCACGCTAAATAAAAGACCCTTTCACACATTCACGGATGAGACGCCGGACAATGCCGGATGGCTGGTCCGGCACCATCCGTTATCCCTGACGATCCCTGAGCGCCGTATAGAAGTTGGCTTGGTCACCGACTGTGTCCTTGATGGCCATCCGGCCTTGTCAAGCCGGACGGGCAACAAATTTAGCATCTTCTTTCTGTTTCTCTCCGGCCCCGGATCTCTTGGAAGAAAACGATCCACGTTGACGCGGGAGCTGCCGATAGTCTCCAGGAAGCCACCGAAATGTCCATGGGGGTTAGGGGTCGGGTGGGGGCAGGGTAGGGGGGGGGGGGGTGGGGGTGGGGGAGTAAGGGTAGGTTTTTTTTTTTGGGGGGGGGGGGCGGGAGGTGGTGGATGGGTGTGGGGGGAGGGGGGATCGGGGGGGATTGTACGCTTCCCCTTTCTTTCGCCAGACAACATCCATGGGCCCGAAAAGCTCCATTTTTGTCTTGTCTGACCACATAATCGATGACCAGAAGCTTGGATCATAGTCCAGCTGTGCCTTAGCAAAGGCCAGACGGGCTTCCCGATGTCTCTGCTTTAAAAGTGGCATATTTCTAGGTCGGCGGCCATGGAGACCTTCCTGATGCAATGTGCGCTGAAGTGGCTGCCTGGATATATTGGTCCTAGACCTGCCAAGGCTGTTCAGGAGACCCTTCATGGTGATGCGGGGATTGTTGCTGTCTTCTCGGCACACTTTTCTTGCCAGACGAGGCGACACCTTCGACTTACGACCACGCCCTTTAAGGTTTCTCACTGTGTGGAACTCCTTGTACTTCCTAATTATGCTCTGAACGGTAGAAACTGGCACTCTAAACTGATTCGAAAGGGCCTTGTAGCCTTTCCCTTTTTTTGTGGCCATTGGCAATAGCCATGCGCAAGTCCTCACTGAGTTCCATTTTCTTTGCCATGCTGACCAGAAAGTGAGAATGAAGGCATCAACTCCCCTTACTTTATTGCCTACAAGCAGAGTGCTATTCTATGACATTCTTTGATTTAAATTTAATTGAACAGATATGTTAACGATTTAAATCCTATATATGCAAACATGTTAGGATAACTGTTGAACAACAAAACGGAATCGTGCACTTGAATGTTGAAAGCAGGTGCATTATCACAAACCATTTCCTAAATGCTGAGATTTTGTAAGGGGTATGAATAATTTTGAACAGGCACAAAAAAAAGCAAATGATGCTGAGCCACAACATGTGGTCTTGTGCAAGGCAACTAACTGTCCTAGAATACAGTAAACGTTCCTTCACAATAGTTTTTGTTATATTTTTTAAAGGGTTTAAATAATTTTGAGCACAACTGTATATATATAAATACGAGATTAATGAATATTAATCAGATTTATGGAGAGTGCGTCGATCTGTGTGTTTGCAATTGTGAGACCTTTTTCGATCGCACCCTTTGGTATGTGTCCTTCATAACCATTCTTTGTCAAGTTCTTTTGTCATAGGTGCAGCCTAGCAATGCAGTACCATATGGGTTCACGGTTCAATTATTCTTGGTTCAGCCTATATAAATGTTGCTGGGACATTGTTCGCTCTCTTTTCTGACTACCCTCTGATCTGACGTATGTAGATCAAAACCTTCTTCACCTCCCACTCCTCTTGCCATGATGTCACGGTTGTTGTTTTTTTCGGGTTGGGTGTGGCATGTTCTTTAATCATTATGGTTGACGAACATACTTATTTCGTTTTTCGAAAGTGAACTTGAGATGCGACTTCAGTTCAGAGTCGGGTCAGAAAAGTGAAGATGTGTTTTGAGTCTATACAAGTATTTAAATTAATATATAAAAGATAACATTTCACGGTTGTATGGTTATTCATTGTTTAAAATGCGAATAGTCCAAGTTTGTTATATTGCTGTATTCTGTCTTGTAGCGGTTCGGCCCCACAAAAACAACTCTCTGAAGTTATTGCAATATTCCTATTTTCAAATGCCTTTTGAGGTTTAAGAAAACCCTTGATGTGTTTTGATTCTTGCTTCTCCGATTTGTTCCATTTTGTGATAATGGTTTCATTGATAAACCAGACATGTGAGTTATCAGTTGGTCCTTCGTTGTTCCATATAAATCTTAGTACAGGGGGGACCAACTGATAAATATATTTAATTCAGTTGACGAAGTTTTGGCAATCATTTGTTGGATTATATTAATAAATCATTAGACTCTGAACCGCATAATTCCAGTGTTTGAGAAATGGTTTTTCATTCCGACGTGCGAATACATAAAACAAACTATTTCCTGCAATGTATGTTGTTCTTAACATTTAAAAAAATCAGCTATACAGCGCAGGCATGCTTGGTGTGCGTGTACACTAGTTCAAAATGGTTGTCAGACTATGATCTTGGTTTGCAAAATAACATTTAGCGGGAACACTGTGTCGTTTTCTTATGACATTTTTGTCAAAATAACGGCAATATTTCGGCGGAAATGTGGGGTTAATTTGGCACAATTTAGATTGAGCGTTGGGACGATAAGCGAAGTATACACAAAAAGGGGTGGACGGTTGAGGCCCCACCCCCTCCGCACTAATTACCCCACTATTAAGCTAATTAGTCTGATCTAAACTCACTCTTACGTTGCGTTTTAATAATTTGCAAGTGGCAACGTATCACTAGAAACTGAGTTCATTTTCGGTCGTGGTGTTGCTACGGTACGGGTAAAAGGGCAAAAGGGGGATCGTAGCCACGCCCCTCCTGCACTTTTTGCGTCGCTCTCAGTTAAATCTAAAATTACTCTTAGGTTATATTTCCGAAATCTACACGCTCCGAGCTACAAAATTAGACCTGTTTTATCCTTGTTCTCAAATTTTGATTAAATGTAAAATTGTGCTGATTTTGGCATGGCTCCAACGAGCTTCAGTCTTATCTAGCGAAACTTAAGACCGGCCATTCCGTGACCAGGGTCGTTGATACTATAATTTAAGACAATCTGCGGTTTTGTTGCCGAAATTTTGATTAAACCCTATCCAGCTTTCAGTCTATATCCGTCTGCCTCAGTGCTCAGACCGGCTTTGATTACGTCACAGCGTCTTGACACGCCGGATCACCCCGGATGGCCGACATTTCATCTGTGAATGTGTGAAAAGGGCTCAAGGCTGGTCCAACTGTAGACGTTGTGCCCTTTGGATGTTACGACAGGCATCAAACGTTTTAGGACAGTGGTTATATTTGGATTAAGAATGAGGTTGTCAGTCAGATCGGTTTTAGCAGCAAATGGACCGCAATGCTAGCCACTGACAGTCGTCAGAAAACGATAGGCCTATGTTTTGCATCTCGTATAGTTTTTGCTGATGAGCTAAGAGCAAGTGCTTGTCAGAGGGAGGCGACATAAACACGTCGTCCTCCAATATTCTGATTTAGTTAAAGACGGATTACATGATTGGAAAACTTTTTTTTAAAGAAACAACATACATGTACAACTAAAGAACGGTTGATAAAGAGCCTTGTAGAAATTTAAGCCACAATTCAGAAAACCTGAAAAATCCATGCATGGGTTTTTTTTAATGAATGAATGGTAGTTGTCTGCAGACAACTTTTTAAAAAAAGGAACCTTCAGTTGCCAATTTCTCCCACAAAGAGACCATTTTACACAGAAAATAAATCATGTGGGATTTTTCTTGTCAACTCGTGAAGTAAAATTTTGGGCAACTGCAAATGTTGTATTGGGGTTTTATAATACATGTATGTGGTGTTAACCTCGTCATTCGGGTTAGGGTCCAGGTTTACACAAATTTAACAGATCTGTTACTGTTACACTTAAACACGTAACACTCCGCTATGTAACAGAAAATCTTTTTAGACTGAAGTTTGCCAGGAAACTTACGTATCGCGTGTACTGGACCGTGGTACAGCCGACGTGATTGGCCAGGTTGAACCCCAGTAGCTCTACCGAAGACGTCACTGCGTGAAGTGTAAGCAGCAGAAAATCCGTCAGTGCAAGATTGGCGAAGAAGAAATTGGTGACTTTGTGCATGTCTCTGTGCCGTATGACTATGTACAACACCAAACCGTTGAGGAACAGACCACACACGATAATAACGATGATGATATAGGCTGTAATTTTTTGGTACAGGAGCAACGGTTTAAAAAGGTCATTTCTTACAAAAGTATCGCCCGTGGCATTAGACTGCACGGACGCTGCGGTGATGGCCTCAAAAGTCGCATTCACAAAATCGACCATTTTTATTTTAAATGTCTGGTCCTCCAATCACAAACTGTTAACTCACTTTTTTTTCTGAATCTGACCGCTGTGTCTATTCGTGAAGGAGCAAACAGTTCATTGCAGCAACTGCCTGATTAATCCGCAGACAGTGTCCCTGAGTAAGTTCGAAATACATGCATGTAGTGTTTCTAAGTTGACAGATTGTGATTTATAATTAATTCACCAGGCCGTTATGCTTCACTTCCATGGTATAAAACCGGCAGCATATTTTAAAGGGAACCCGACTTCATCACATTCTCTCCTACGGTGAACTCTGTTGATTCTGTACGTCGCACCTGTGTCATGTGCACCACACAACAAACAGCAAAATTGTAGATCAGCCGTATTAGCTTCACAATATCACAAGTATAGCACTTAACCAAAACTAAATGGTGCATGAGCTTTCGTACTGTATCAGTAGTTGTTGCCAGGAAAGTTCATGCATCATTTATTTTTAGTTGGCTTTTATTGCTGTATTATTTTTGTGTGGGTTAGTCTGGTCACGTTGATAGGAAGGACACGTTGAAAGGAAGGACGTCAGTACACCAGACGTTATTCATTGCTTATTGCACAGAAAAGAGCCACGTTTATGCACTTAATTCTTCACATTATCGGCAACACACAGCACATCTTTTTACTCGCCTTAACCTGTTTCCTTCCTCCATGCCTTAACACACTCACCGCCACCGACATTAACATAGTTATGTACATGTTTACTAACAATCTTCTTCCTGATGCTTTTTCAACATACTTTACACCAGTTGCACAAATCCATCATTACTCCACCAGATCTTCAAAGGACATGTTTCTTCCATTCACTCCCTCCCTCTATTCCAGCCGTACTATCAAGTTCTATGGTCCTCGTCTTTGGAACTACATTCCAACTAGTATCAGGGCATCACCGTCTGTGGGTCGATTTAGAACGTCTTATCTGGAATTTCTTCTCTCAAATTATGTAACACAGCTCACTCACTATTATAATAATTTAAATATATTCGCCATTGTAGTATCGTGTCTCGTTAATCCACATCAGATAAGATAACTAATTATTGTCCGTTTGTATGTCTCGTCTATTCGTCCGTCTGTTTGTTCCTTATTGTATAGTGTTCTTTTGTGGCTGTTCCAAATCACAAGCTCTGGCTAAGTTATGTGAACAGCCACGTACTCTCATTCTTTTTTCCTTATGATATTGACCAAGTTATTCTACTAATTGTATATCTAATGCCTTGTTTGTAAAATATCTCGATTCATTTGAGAGAGTGCGAAATAAATGTCATTGAAATTGAAATTCATGCGAAACACGCCGCAATGCCCATTGTTTCATTTGCAATGACCCCAAATTGTATTTCTCGAGTTGAAATTTCTTGAGTGTTAAAAACGATATAAAGAAACGCCATGTGAATTTTGTTTGTCTAAAACGGTACATGAAAATAAAGACTGAATGCGTTTTCTAAAATGTTGCTCCATCTATGGTTCTGAAATGTCTTCAGGATGTTTACCGATGTTTTTCTTTAGATATGTATAATGCCGTTGTTTCAGGAATTTGAACAAAACAATGTTTCATATACAAAACAATGGGCCTTATATGATTCTCAATACACGTCGTTCATCGTCTCTGATTCCGTTTTAGTTAAAGAACTATCTTGCTGTAGTGTCATGTCATGCATCCTGAGATCTCAGGGAATTTCCACTATGCGAAGCGACGTGACAATACCATGAGGAAATACACGCAAATCTGTGGAGCGAGCCGGCTGTTGTCTTGAGCCAACTCACGCCCGAGTCATTTTGATGTAATTTAATCAATTCGGTCATGATGTTATGCCGAAAAGAAACAATTTCTATACTCCAGAAATTGTATTGGGTTCCGTTCCTTATGACTGTCCCATTCCTACCAAACTTTCAAACGACGAACCTTATTTACTCCGCAGTTGTTCACATTAATAACAGGGATGCATGCTGACGAATGTAATGGAACGGATTCCCCAGTATGCTTTAAATAGCAGCCAATCGGCGACGCGGACAACGGCCAGCATTACCGAGTACATGTATCACATGCATGCACGGTGTTTACAATCTGCGCGCGTTACATTTGAATGCCTGCAATCGTGCTACAATGCACTGCAAGCGTCCTGATTGGTCCAGCAGAGGCGACAAGATTTCTGTCGCTAGTCCCACCGCCAAATGGGGCCTTTTTCAACAGGGCCACTGTACGCAGGAGTTAGGGAGTGCGTTAAAGGGGCACTGTTGCAAGAGGATGCATGTCATGGTATACATGTACATTATTTTATACCCTCAAATAGACCAGTTGCGTGATAGATCTGCATTCATCCTAGAGTCCCGCCCTCATACCACGGCGCTCGCGTATTAAGTCAATTACCAGGCTATCTGGAAAATCGGGCCGTTTCGAATTTCTAGGTGGTCCAAGCTGGTACATAGTAACCGGCGCGAAAGTCTGTGCGATACCTGGAATACCTCGCACGTTACTCTATGCATTTTTAAGCTGGACCATTCGAAATTACCTGTTGAAATGAACATGTTAAAACATGACTGTACTCATCGTGTTTTTTTAACTTTGAAAGCTGGAACGTTTCCAAACTGCAAGGATACATTCAAGAAAGTGGAGAAACGATGTTGGGTTTTGTGACTGGTTTAAAGTTGCCGATCAACATGTTCAATCGCAACATGGTCCAGCTTAAAAATACATAGACCTATAGTATTGTGCGATGTATTCCAGGTACCGCACGGTTACCTGCACCAGCGTGCACCACCTGGAAACTACCCGATTTGCCAGATATAGCATGGTGCTTGACTCATTGTACGCGAGCGTCATATAGCGCGAAGGCGGGACTATAGCGTTTATGCAAATATAAGGCACGACACTATAGGATTTATGCAAATCTATCGCGCAACTGGTCTATTCAGAGGATCCTCGCACTCTTTTGGCCAAACCCTTAACCATTATTAACTTGTCTTGTTCATAACCTCAAGGCTAAGAGTTTTGTTAACATTTCATGTTACCATGGAAATTAATAGCTCCCAACTGCAAACGTGCATTCAGTTTCCATCTGCGCGCATCCGGTTTTGTCTTCTGTACGTACACGCATGATTATTGTTACAGTAGCTGCCAATTTTTGTAAAAATGCGGGCATAGGCTTAGTACAAGCACCAAAACGTATTGTGCCATCTTGCCAGTGTCAGTTGAGTCGTGGGTCGTAAAAATCTCTCTTTAATAAATATACATGGTTGGCCGGCCGTAATTGAAACCCAAATGTATACAATGTCATGTACCATGAGTACTTATCCAACGGTAACAAACACCACATGTCATGATTTCCCCGTGTAATTAATGGTAGGCCTACCTTTGTTGGAAAAATTGCCAAATGAAGGTGCTTTTTTAAAAGGTTATCTGCAGATTTTTGGTACTATTTATTCAAGGCAGTGTTATGTAATGCTGTTGTAGTGTTGTTCCTGTCTTCAAACGTTTTCCAATTGTAATCTGTCTTTAAAGTTGCATTGCCCGTGTTTGGGTAAAAGGATTAAACAAATTAATTTACACAAGCGAACGAATTTAGAAAGCTTACGTGTCTCTGTAACGAAAAATATCAAAAACTTAAATTTCCGACGTCGGGAATTGGAGATACAAGCCTTTTTCTTGAAACGTGCTTCACATATTGTACATGTGCGCGAACGCTCATATGTACATAGTATGTGTACAATGTACACATGTACGCGCACATGTACATTTACGTCATAACCCTGTCGATTAATTAACCTGCCAGCCTTTTAATCATTTCTTGTTTTTAATCGACTGGCATTAATCCTTGACGGATTTTTACGTTCTTGGTACCAAATGAAAGCTGATAACTTTTTTTATTCTAGAAAAATACCTATTTAACTTTAAAAAACAAATTTGACGCCCAAATCGGCCCAAACACGGGCAGTGCAACTTTAAACTATGTTCTTTGCTGATAACCATGTTAAATTGAACTTAATTTAAACTTGAAGGTGCCCTTTCCCCAACCCTGAGTCGGTGGGCCATTATCTGTAAAACGACGCGACAACAAAACGATGCGACAACGATTGTAGCTTATTTTATGTCCAACACAGTGGATTGTTCGAGTGTGTTTTAGAATACGGGAACAGTTAAACTCGAGTCACAAGCTGGTTAATAGACCCTATCAAATAGCTGCCATCTATAGGGCAACTTTTGATGGTCAACAATGTAAGCACAAACTGTGCAACCATGCATGACCTCACAGAACAAAGAAACTGCCCTGCAATATGGTAGCTATTCGATACGCTCTTTGGCATGTAAGATGATAAAACACACTTGAAGTTTCCAATTTATTATCGGGGATGTCATGTCGAGATACAACTAAAATTAGTGATTCTTAGAAAATGTGATAATGTGTGTGCAGCCAGCAGGTAATCACCTTACGAGGCTATAGACGAATCCGGTTGCTAAGGACTCCTTCCCTGCACGCCCGCCATTACTGGGGGCTGTTCACTGCCATAAACTGGGCGCACAATGCGCCCCCTTCGCGTCCATATGCTTCGCAAGCTTTAATAAACGCGCAAAATATTGTTCGAAGTTACAGCATTCGTCTTTGCTTTAAGCTAACCCGCCGCACACCTTTGCGATATACCGGATAATCGGATCATCGGACCACATACCGGAAAGGTGTGCGCTGAAACAATTTGGGCCGGTCTGACCGTACGCTATAGACCGGAGCAAATCAAACTTGTTTGATTTTACGGATCCGATGGTCCGGTGTCCGATGGGCCGATAAATCGCAAAGGTGTGCGGCGGGCTTAATGTAACAGCTTATCATCAACACAAAACGCACAGTTCATGGCACTGGATGGCCCCCAGTTATGGCGGACGTACAGAGAAAAGGACTTCAGCTTTTGACGCGAATCACATAGCGGCAATTAGCGGCCATTCCCCAAAACGAAAAGAGCAATATATAGGCCAACTACTTATTATATTTTGTTCGTAATCAGACAGTGAAGGTGTAAATTTGTGCAACAGTTTGCCACTAATCGGTTCGGGTAGCCATGTCCTGAATCACGCCTTACAATCCGAAGTCTGATGGTATGATCGAGAGGTTCATCCGTCGAGCGTTATTATGACAGCTTTAGCGATAGTTGAAGGGAGAGAAACTTGTTTGGGGTTATCATCATATTGAATACACCAATGCTACTTTGTATAACTGATATTGCCGGATGCATAAACCCTCATTATAGGAATCCAGGCCACTTGTTTTCAACGTCGGCAACACAATTCATTTTCGTGATAAACTTTGAAGCCAATGAGGCTATGCGCTGCGCCATATTTGAAATTTTGAAAGGCAAAATGACGTCAACCATGCAATAGTTGCATGGATGACATCAGGGCTGCGTTCCACTTACGGAAACGATGCCAACGTTCGCCACTGGTTACAGAGCTTTTGTGCACTCATATACGGGTACCTGTTGTTGGGGAACGCTGCAAACGAAGGCAATGTTCGCGTAATTTGAACGCAGCCCAGGATTGAACGCTTGCCTCCCGACACCAACACGCCGTGAAGTACAGGTATGAAAAATGTGCTTTTACCTGACTCACGCCTTCTCGAGTCCGAGCGCCGAACTGCAAAACATGGGGTCTTACATGAAGCGTAATAGATAAAAGTTAATTAAAGGTTAGCTAATTAAAAGGGATACGGTGAAAAAAGGCCTTCATGTGCTACTTTTTTAAACAAACGTTGTTATGCTGGAGACGAATTTCGCCTCACGCGTGCATTCGAGCCTCTGCCTTTATAAATTTAAAAGCTGTGTTAACAAAAAATCCAACGAAAGTAAAATTAACAAACAAAAAATTTTCAGTGAGTTTCCATATTTTAACAAATCATCTTAACCTGTCTCGAATATTTTCCCGATACTGTTAGACAGGGGCCATCCATTGAAAGTGACACAAACACGTGATACATGTATGTCTACGGTCATGATGTCATTCGATTCACGACCGCCGATGTCGGCCGTTATATCTCGATGCTAAAACTCGTTGCTCCGTGACCGCTCGTACGAACAACATCGGTTGGAATGAAACACTGGGATGATTTGATGTTCCCTTGGTTTTTCAGGTAAACAAAGGCCTGAAAACTTTGGACGATATGCCTAGATTAATCGGCCGCATTAATGTGCACCGATGCATGCTCGACTTTGATCAATGCGCTGCCGGGACGCGGGATGCGCTACTCAGCTGCAAACTTGCTTAACAGCACTTGCAGCATTTATATGCTCTCTTCACTTGCTCTCTCGAATTGCTACTTTTTACGCTCGTTTTGTAGCCAATACCATGGCTGGAAACCAGGCAAAGGCTGTTCGTTGTCAATTCGTCATCAGTTGTCACTTGAAAAGAAGATCGAAGTGCTCAAAATGTTTGATCCGAACAAGATGAGTTCCCGTGCCATTGCCGAAAAACTGTCAGCTCAGGGACATCGACAATATTTACATCGTGGTAAACCAAAATTTTTTTTTTTTAAATCTCGAAGGATTTTTATCAGTGACTTTGTAATTCACAATTGATATTTAAAGGGCCATGGTATGCTATTTTTATCAATTGAATCTATGCTATGGAACTACTTTACTCAGTTTCAGTCATAACAATCATATTTGGGAATTGTTAAAAAACAATAAAGCTAAAATGAAGGTTTTTGGTTTTTATATGTTAATGTAATATGCATATTTATGAGCAAAGTTGTGATGTCACAAGAGGCAATCACAGGCTAACCACATTCAATTTTGCAAAAGAAATTACACTGTTTTCTCCTTACTTCCTGACATTTTTTTAAATCCATGGCTGGGTGGGTTTCTTTTACATGTTACTTGTTATAAGCCATGACAAAAATGGGGTGGGAAAACTGCAGCAGTTAGTCAAAATTCCAGATTGAAGTCTTATGTATTTTCTATACTTTCTTCTTGTGTCTTCCTGGAGTAATGTGCCTCAAACAGCGCCCTCTTTCTGTAATTTTCTGCAATTAAATCTTCAAAGTTGAAAAACGCTACCTTTTATTCATTTTACATCAAAATGAACAGTAGTAATGTCTTGCTAAACAAATAATCCCTCATGTACAACAAATATTAGGCGTAAAGTTATTTAGCATGTCACGTGCTCTTTAAAGTGAACATGTATATAAGCTTTCCGTGAGAGCAAGTTTTGGTTTATTAGAACGAATTCAGGGTGCCTATTTTATTTTCAACACATGCCCGTACACAATTTTTGAGAGGCCAATCAAAAAGGTTTCGCATGCACGAATAGC
Organism: Henricia sp. BOLD:AAB3569; assembly: GCA_037783545.1. Lineage (NCBI taxonomy): Eukaryota > Metazoa > Echinodermata > Asteroidea > Spinulosida > Echinasteridae > Henricia > Henricia sp. BOLD:AAB3569. Next base: position 240,249 of record JBBELK010000936.1, read on the forward strand.
CGTCATTTCGTGGGACACCTTTTGTTACTTACATGTAAACCGTTCAACAATGGAAGCACAATATGTGCAACCATGCATGTCCTCAAGGAACAAAGCAACTGCCCCACGAAATGGCGGCTATTTGATACGGTCTATAGCGTATGATGTAATGACGTACTTCTCGTTACATGCACACTTAGTATAATATCCACGTGACGTACAAGACTAACTAACAGAATCAATACCGTGTTCACTGTAGGAGACACGATGGCATAAAGCAACCAGACTAATTGGTTGCTAGGTAATGGCGTAGTATGGGACTGTGTAAACTTTAACACCTCCTTTTGAGGTGAAGAATTTGGGGCACCAGTCTTATTCAAAAGTTATACGCAAAAGGCCAATCGGGTATCGTTATAACTCACGTAATATAGGTAACCACTGCAAAACAGATTTATTCGCAAATGTATACGTAATGTAAGGGCCACAAGTGTAATAAGTACAATACCTTTTTCACCAATATAATATCACAGTGACTGTATTATAATAACAAAGTAAATCACTCAAATGCAACAAACAGTACAACATTGGTAACGGGCACAATAAGGGTCCCTATTGTTGTGGGGCATTCCCAGGTACATGTACATGTAATATACCGTTCTTGGTGAAATACGTGATAAGCAGTCATAAATGTACCAGGATTTTACTCACAAATGCCGTAACACTTCAGTATAGACGTATTTAAAATCACAAGTAGTAGGGTGCTGCATTCAAAATGCAACGACACGTGCTATATAACACGCAAAATGGTCAGTAGGGGCCTATATATGTATTTACGCATCGCTATGATACTTATTGGTAATACCCCCGTCAGACCGGATTGGCGGTGCCACTACGGTTTTTGGTCAAAACCGCCATCAACGTAGTGACACCGCCAGTAGTTTTTCATAGTTTTCCCCCTACCCGTCACACATGTGTTTTTCTTCGCGGTGCTACTGTTGAGCTTTCAATACTGACTGTCGATCTGAACTGTTTGAAGACTTTTAGAACACTGAAATTGAAGCAGAAAACCAAAGCTTTTATACTACAAAATATGCCCGCAAGCACCTCAGTGCAACCTCAGTGGAAACTCCATTGCCGTACAAGCACCTCAATAACACCGCCGGCACCGCCGTATAGGAACGCAGTGGCACCGCAGCATAGATCGCCAAATTTTATAAAATTCCTCCATGGCTCCGCAGTGGCACCCCCATACCCGCAGTGCTCCCGTGGTAGCACCGCCATAACCGGAGTAGAACCGCCACGGGATCGCCGTAGGGTCGCCAGTCTACATTTTCGGCGATTGCACGGCGGTTGTACTGCGGAGGCACGGCGGTGATGGAGGTGCTACTGCGGTCCTGATCCTTGTACGGTCCCACGGCGGTCATGGCGGTGCCACTGCGGTTTATGCCGTACAAGCACCGCAGTGGCACCGCGCCTCCGGTGTGACGGGGGTATAACAGACGTACATGTAACTAATAAGTCTCAAAAATAAAGACTGTTCATAATTGTAAAAACCACTTTTGAAACACGCAAAGAAACGTCACTAATGTACTTAGGGCATTGCTGTGTACTAACGCTTTGTTAGCAGACGTAATAAAATTTACAACTTTAATAGCATTAATGTAATAACACTTGGGTATAATGTGTAGTAAAGGTAAAAAGTGTTCACAATGTAATACTTTGGTAGCAAACGTAATACTAGTCTCGTGGCCAGGCCTGCTGGGAATGCTCGCCCAACAATTCTGGGCACATGCGATGAGAGTTCATTGATGATTGGTTGAACGCGATGCCCATTCGTAAGCCGTCCTTGATAGTATTGCTATTGGCCATGCGATCAAAGTCGGGTGCCAAAGGATCGTGCGATATGACGCAGCATGGCGCTATATATAGAGGGAATTATTGGTGTTTGACGGGGGATCCGAACGACGTCATCAAGATGTAGTCCAGTCAATTTACGATTTGACCTAGAATTAATTGCAATAGAAATCATTATAACATGAATCTAGGTCACAACATTCAATAAACAACATATGAACAATCTAATTGTTTCTTTTGAGTGGAAAGGTGTTTTTGAAGCAGTTATTGAAGACAGAAATTAAGAATTAATAGTTAGTCTGGTAACGTTTCTCAGTCTGTATGTTTCGTAATAGTGGATGCGTAGTAATACGACCACTTGCGACGGCGTCTCAGAAACTAGTCTGGTAACGTACTTCAACCTACATGTTTCGCAATAGTAGGTGCATTGTAATCACGACCACTTGCTAGCAGACGGCAGTGTCTGAATCAGGTGCTCGCTTAAGGAAAACGCTCTTATTTCTATGAGGATGGTCGAATTTTGGGATTTCTTTTTGTAATAAGCACATTGACAGTACAAGAAGTACATGTGTTTTAACCAAAACAATTAAAGTGAAAAAATCTAAGATATTTTTTCCTTTGTTGTTTTTGGCATGGACCTTATTACCATCTCCATATTATATAATTTTTCTGCGCTATTTTATCCAAACAAGCAAAAATTAACAATTATTACAAACCAATTTGCAAGAAGGAATAACAGGTAGGGCAGTTGTTTGACCACTAACTATAAACAAAATCCCCGAAATTTGAAAAAAAAAATGTCTATTTCGTTTTTAATGCCTCATTTTTAGCAGACGACGAGAAATATTCACATTTCCACTCATAAAAAAAATTAGATTTTCAGTATGTTACGTTAATGAGTGAATGTTTATATACCAGCCGGTGTTGGAATGCATTCTATTGCAATAATATTAGTTCTATAGGTCAGGCACAATTTTCCCGTAAATTGACCGGACTATACGTGAAAGCCGCAAATGTAACAGGGCACATTCCTAAAACTCAACAAACAACAATGGTAACGTAATAATATACAAAGGTCACAAGTGTAATAGGGTACTGACTTAAATGCATTTGTAATGGCACTAATGTAACGCAAGCGCCGGTGCCTTCTCTGTACCGTGCACAGTCAATCTCTCCTCCTTATGGCGTCTCATGGCTCCCCTGGATTCGGACCCTTGTCAATGCTGTCCAAATCTCGCTGGTCACTTGACATCCCTGATTCATCCAAATAAATTTCGATAGTAGCCAGGTTGGACGCACCGGAGTGTGTCACATCATTGAGGGGTGAAGCCTTGTAGACTTGGTTGTCGATGCCACAATAAACTCCACCGAGATCGTCCTGGACTATCCCGCCGTTGTGGATCGGAGAACTTTTGTCGACATCAGTTTCGTGCGACTTTATGATGGCTGATAAAGTGACGTTTTTCGTGTGTTTCGATTCTTGGAGAGAACAGCCGAATGCCCGCTTGAAAGCAGTTCGATAGTGAATGCTAAATGCCGTGTAGATAAAGGGATTGACTGCCGAGTTGACGAAGACCATGATCCTTCCAACGATGCTGAGATTGGCCATCAGGCGTTCAAAGTCGTCGCTGGTGGAAACTCCGGTGAGAGCCGTGATGACTTCGATTAAAGAGACGGATTGATTGATGATCTGACTCAGGAAGAAGACCAAGCCGTTTATAACGACCATCTTGGCCACTTGGCTACGCACCTGCACAGCACGTAAATAGAAACTGTGCTGCTGCCCCGCCATGCAGTGTGATCGAGAGCTCAGCGCTTTCACGATGCGAAGGTACATGAAGAGGTTGCAAGGCAGCGTGACGAGGAATGGAGACACGGTCACCAACCCACCGACCACCACCCACCAGGGAACAACGGGCCGGCAGAAGCCAACCGTCTGCGGCAGATCACGGTACTGCTCACCGTCCGGCCAGATGATACAGGCCGCGTCCAACAGACCGTACTTGGGCATATCCAGAGTAGTCAGGGTTAGCGCCAGGACAACACAAGTCAGGACCAGACGCACTGCCCGGGCTCTCGATACCATAGCCCGGTGCTTGATTGGTCTGCAGATTGCGTAGTACCGCTCCATCGTCACCACAGTCAGGGTGCAGATGGACATGAAGTACGTGATATGAGGCATCACGAACACGCCGACACAGCTGAAGATGCTTGCCACGTTGTAGTCGCTGCGCAACGGGCTGACCCACAGGTAAACCATGTACATCGAAAACGTCACGATGAGGAATAGAACATCGGCAACGGCCACACTGGCCAGAAAACAGTTGGTGATGGTGCGCATGTAGGACACCTTATACACCACGAAGAGGAAGGCGAAGTTGCCGGGGAGCCCGAAGGCCAGCACCGCCAACAGCCCCGCCGTAAGAGCCAGTCGCTCGGTGTTGGCTATCAGGTACTTGGACGCTTCATCTGCTGATGTGAGATTCAACACTTGATCCAAGTCACACATGTCGGTCTCTGTGTGGTTTGAATACATCGCAATTCAGAATTTGTTCTTTTACTCTCAATTGTCCTGATTTGGTTGACGGCCGTCCCCTAAAACTGTTGACTTCTAAAGCTTGTGATTTTAAAGTTGCTGTGCAATTGGACGTCGGATGCCAGACTCCTGATACGATCTTTGCCGAAAATGGAGAACAAGACGAGCTCCGATGGTTGTTCTTTCGCTTATAAAGGAAACCCCTATGCCCACGGCACTGTTACAACAAGCTCGTTGTCGTGCACATCCACTCAAACGACTAGATACTCACAGGCGTCGCCGTATGCATTTAATGACGTTTGGCAGGCTACTAGCTCCTCATTGGTTTGTCGCAGTACTATCGCGCTATCGTGGTACATGCATGCACGTTATGATGATGTCCACATTGTTTCCCACGGTCCATTGCGGCTTCAGCTGGGGGCCTCTGGTCAAAGTGCCATTTCGTGCCGTATTCGCAAGATATTTAACCGCCTGTTGGATATACGTCATCGCTTTATGCGGTTCTAATGCTCGTGGGCGCCACCGCCGTACACGTTTTCATACGCCTTGATAGTGGTTATCGTCCTCCATAGTGTCATGAAATGACACCTGTTTGTAGATTTTTGCTTTAACTGCGATGTGTATGGTCACGTACAAGGGACATCGCATGCGAAAGATATCTTTGCAAATATTTGCGATGTCGCACATTCTGTCACATACTTTGTTACATACTTGGCATAAGAGGGGCGTTTTTGATAAGAAGGGGGTCTACCTAACGCGCGACGCCAGGAAAATAATTATGGGGAACTTGCTTTGTTCGCTCGTACCCACCGCCCTCGCAGGAGGCTGGGATGGGCTGATGTACGTACTTCACACAATTCTGTGAAGGGAATACGTCACGCGAAGGTCACAGCTACAGACACTCGAAGCATTGTGGGTAGACTGGTTCCCATTCCACATATTCCACATACAACGAATGAATATGAGGACCGGCAGCCGACACGTTGAAAATAGTAACATTATACGTCATGCGTTTATTTTTAGGAGCGCAGCTATGAATGGTTGCAGCTCATAACCGTTAATTTTCAAAGCGCGCTGCGCTATGGCCCGAGTGTTCGTAAACCGCAGCCAGTATATATAACAATTTCAAAGACGTTGTATTCGATGACAGAGTCGTGACGTCACATTGCGGACGCTGGACCGTAACTATGGTTACTGGTTCACGCTCACGTTTTAAATCCATTGTGTTTGCGCACAGTGTGTAAACGGTGTTAAAATAACTGACAGTGAATTTATGGCCGAACCTTCAAAGATAGTATACATGATTGGTAAACTGTTACAAATAGTTTTATCCCCCTGTGTGATTGAAGATATGCATGATTAAAACCAACCCGAGCAAAAACCAGCTCCGTACTTCGTCTAACTTTTGAGAAAACAGTCAAAAAAGGGTTTGCAGTCATTTCGCCCCAAAACCACTTCGCCCTGAACCATTTCGCCCTGAACCACGGGCTGTACAAGAAGTGGTTTTGGGGCGAAGTGGCATTTGGGCGATGTAGTGTTTGGAGGAAGTAATTTGGGGCGAAATGGCACTCGGGCGAAGTGGTTTGGGGCGAAATGGCACTTGGGCGAAATGGTTTTGGGGCGAATTGAATTTTCGTCTCATGAGACGAAAACTAATTGTTTTACTCATTTCTCAAAGACTATAGCACTTCAGACAAAACCATCTCAGGGGAAGCTTTTTGCGGTCATCATGTTTATATTGTGTAAGTTAGGCGTAAATCTGTGAACATTTCTGATTTTCGAGATTACCAATGATGTATACTGCCTTTAAATAACCAGTTTCACTCTGTATTCAATATACCGATGACTCCTCTGACTCGCCAAATTTATCTCACCTTGGAGAATCGATTACCACAATGAACGATTTTCAGTGTAGCAATTTTGAAGTCTACAAAATACTTTAAAACATTGATGTTAATAAAGCGCCTGGTCCTGACGGTATCCATCCTAGGATCTTGAAAGAAGGATCCGAACATTTAGCTCCCTCACTCACTAAACTTTTTAATGTTTCTTTAACCTCGGGTGAGTTACCACAGGACTGGCGTAGAGCTAATATTTATCCACTTTTTAAGAAAGGCAAAAAAGACGACACAAGTAATTACAGACCGATCTCTCTCACCTCGATCGTTTGTAAAATTTTGGAGCGTATTGTGAGCACGAGAATTGTTGATCATCTTTCCTCTAATAGTAATCTTAATGAGAACCAGCACGGCTTTAGAGCCACTCGGTCTTGTGAAACGCAGTTAATCGATGCCGTTAATGATTGGAGCAGTTGTTTAGATTCTGGTTTCAATGTTGATGTCATATTTCTCGACCTAGCTAAGGCTTTTGATAGGGTCCAACACAATCTTCTTTATAAGAAATTAGTAATGTATGGATTGGGCCAAAGGAACGCTGACTGGGTTATGAACTTTTTACGTGGAAGGTCACAGAGAGTTATTTTAAACGGGAAATTTTCCTCTTGGTCTCCTGTGCTATCGGGTGTACCCCAGAGTACTATCCTTGGCCCAATTCTCTTCCTTTGTTTTATTAATGATATTACTGATAATATTAGCTCTACAATTCGACTTTACGCAGATGACTGCGTTTTATATCGCCGTATTTCTACAGATGACGACAAAAGATTGTTGCAGTTGGACCTCAATTCACTTTATTCATGGTCATGAAAATTTCACGAAAGAGTCGTCAGGTCGACCCAGAGTACAATATTGCCGAATCTACTTTGAATGTTACCTCTTCCAAAAGATACTTAGGAGTTGTCATAAACAATAAGTTAAACTGGAGTGAACACTGTAATGAAGTTTATGGAAAATGTAACAAAATGACCGGTTTAATTAAATGTAACTTTTCGGTTTGCCCTACCGACGTCTTAAAAACACTTTACGTATCGCTAATTCGATACCGCTTAGATTACTGTTGTAGTGTATGGGATCCCTATAGAATTAATCAGTCTGCCACTCTAGAACGGATTCAAAAGCGAAATGTTAGATTTATGTGCAAGGAATGGGACTCAGCTACAATACACTTTTAACCCGTTTGAGCTGGACAACACTGGGTGATAGACGAATGTACTTCCGTCTCCTAATGTGCTTTAAAATATGTAATCAGTATATCAACATTCCTTCATTAAGTAAATTTGATCCAGCTACGAGAGTCGGTCGAAATGATCACAGTTTAAAACTCAACATCCATTTTGCCAGAACTGATTATTTCAAGTATTCATTTTACCCTCGCACGGCTGTAGACTGGAATAACGTATACCGGCAGACATAGTCCAGAGTCCTTCTCTATAGGGAGTTTTAAAAGTGCCTTACATGATTATTTGTTGTCTTTGTGTTGATGTTTTGGTCATAGTTTTATAATTGTTCTTGCCATTCTTAGGCCGTGCGTTTTACTTTTATTTTTTTATCATATGTCTGCATATATATTTGTTTCGTAAATGTGTTGTTATTTGTACTTACCTGGGGAGTGAATTTTTCTGGACTATTTCAGTCTTTTCACGACCCTAGACATTGTCTGAAAATTAGTAAATAAATGTATATACAATAAAGTATGCAACAAAAATGTATGACATCGCAAATATTTGCAAAGAAATTTTCGACAAAGTGCATGTGCGACATCACAAACATTTGCATTTTGAGAAAACATGTGCGACATCGCAATTTGTGATTTGCGATGCCCCTTGTACGCCACGATGGTTGTGTTAATAACTTGTGTGCATTTAGTTTCCATTTTATGTATATTCTTTAATTGAAGAAATCGTGCCCACGCGGAAAATCATGGCCGAACACAATGTAGATTAAAGAAGCCCGCAGGTCGACGACATTGCGACGACACAGAATAGTCGGCGACTGGCTTTTTACACTCTAAAAACAACTAGACAATAATTAAGGGTCAGGTGCATGGGTGCAACTGAAAATCAGTCAGTATGATTTTCTAATCAGGACGACTAGAATCTTCGTAATGTCAAAAAGATATAGTTAAAACAACTACTGGGCGGAGTCAGATTCATTGTTAGTAAAAACCTTCTTTTATCATTAACTATAGGCCTTCAGGGTCAGCTGGGTGCAAATCCCGAGCTCGGGATCAAGTTTTGACTGTTTTCTATAGTCAAATTTGAAGTGTTCTTAGAGTGTAATTTCAAAATTGTTTTGTATCCTCGTTTTGCCTGACCTTTAAAAAGAAAACACTCAAACAAGAGAGCTGCTCATTATTGCAGATAGCTTTGCAATCTTCGCGCAGCCATATTATAGGCAGACTGAGATCCGTGCGCCGAGCTCATAAATATTTTGTATGCCCTCAAATTATTTTATTAGAGAGAGAGCTAGTTGCGAGCATAACGAGTGTGGTCTAGTGTAGAAATTGGCCATCATTATAATGTGGGGTATTTTATCTTCCAACTGTAAACATTTTGGACAATCTAGCTCGTAAAAGTGGCCCTATTTTGCCAATTTTTAAAATTTTCCATTTAGCATTGGTTCATAATGGGGGCCCGATTTACTTGGGTGCACCCTACACGGACAATGGAGCCATAATACTACGATTGTACTAATTTCGTTCACATAAGGGGCCCCTTGTAAATTTTTAAAAATATGTGTGTGCACACTGCCACGCACACCCACTCACACAATATGTATACAACTTTGTTTAGTTATCGTTTTCTTATTAAAAACATTATTGCGGACAGAATCATTACATTGGACAGTTGGAACCACTACTATATCCCATTTTGAGTATAAGGTTATTGTTATCTTGTTCACAGTTATTTCGTATTACTTTATATTCTTCTTTGCAAGGTGGCCCTTTTTGTTTTTATCGGAATTATAATAATTGTTCTTTTTGCCTCACATGACTGACCTCAACAGCAGCATATAATTGCAATTGAAGAGGGTCAATAACGTAATCTGGGCATGGGACTAGAATATGGAATGTTTTAATAATATCTGGTATTTGGCACGGTTTGTAATAGGCTGGATTCACTGCCTTTTCGCGCGTATTGAGCTCATGCCAATGACGTCATTTTGGGAGTAAACAATGCCGCGTCGTTGTGGAAGCAATGTGCGTGCGCGTTGTGTCTGTCCATAGCGCGCGTAACGCGCTATGATGAGGCTCCCATTGGTGAACTAAACCGCGTTACTCCCACCAGAGACACACACAACGCGCACGCAAAATGGCATATTCGCACGTGTTCGAAAGGGGTCAATACATGCGACGTGATTACAAAATTGCTGTTGTATCCTCGTTTTGTCAGACCTTTAAAAAAGAAAACACTCAAACAAGAGAGCTGCTCATTATTGCAGATAGCTTTGTAATCTTTGTGCAGCCATATTTGCCTTATCTGCTATAATTAAGGTCGTGCCACTAATGGGAACAGGAAATCTACGTTTTTCCCTCAATTTGCAGAGCACGCGATAAATAATCGATGAATAAGATTATATAAATGCGACGTGCATCGCTTTGAGTAAAGTCGGTGTCGGAAGTTTTGTTTGAGTAAAACGACGCACTGAAAATCATAAATCAATTTGGGCGGAAAGTGTTTTTGTGATTCTGTGATTTTGAGTGCATCGATTTACTCTAATTTCCCTCCACTGACACCGCTTTTTATCAACGCGAATTTACACGCGAAAAGGCTCAGTGTCAATACAATGTACATGTACATGTGATGAGAGCATAATATTCTGTCAAAAGTTTTCTAGCGTTCTTTCTTTCTTTGTAAATGAAATTCTTATAATTATACTCATCTGGATTTTTAATTAATTAATTATAATATTTAGTTATCTGTGCCACTCTTGAATTTGGAATTCTTGTATAATTACTATGATACTCAAGATTGTTTACCTTTTTGCTCCAACTACCACTGCTGAAGTTGCTTCCTGTTACAACAGTATATAAGCACTGACCATTGAGCAGTCCAACAATGCTTTTGTGTTTGTCCTTTTGCCATATGCAGCACGATATGTGGCAAACGGACTCCCCCCTATATACCATTGTTCCCCTATTGTGTCTCAAACATAATGAAGGAATTCCTTTCAGTTTTTAGGGGGGATTGGTGCGTTAACAAAAGGTTGTTGTTGTTGTATATTTTATGGCATCTTCGGCAACTAAGGCCCTTTATGCCATCAACTATACGGTTTTAGCTTTAACTATACTATATTATCAACTTGAGATGACGAAGAAGGAGTTGCAGTTTTAGAAGTGGGAGGAAAACCCCCAGAGAAATGCCCCAGGGGAAAACCCACGCGGTCAAGTAGGGACTGCAAACCCAATCCACATACACGCCCCGGATTCGAACCCGGGACCCCAGAGGTGAAAGGCGAGGAAAGAACCCGTACGCCAACCCGACCGCCCTTAACAAAAGGGAAGAGTGTGTTGTGGTATAGGGGCGTTATGGGGGAGTCCCTCTGCCACATATCGTGCTGGGTGTACTTTTGTCAGGGCGCTTGTGGCATGAAATTAAGTCCCACGAGAACCGAAAGATAGCAGACGCTGCGTATTAGCCAGAAGCATTAATTAGCCCCCAGAGAACCCGAAACAAAAACAAGTTAAGCTAAAAAAGGGTAATTATTTCGTAATTTTATGGAGGTTTGCCAATGTTTATTCAAAATAACACTTTTTTTTAATGAGGCCCTGTACACGCGACGATGCATGTTTTTGCACAATGTTTTCATAGAGCTAATACAACGATTTCTTTTCTTCTCTAAAATAATTGACAGTATAGCCTACCGGTTATATAATCTTTACGCAATCGCAACCTCAGTGGACCTGGGTAGCTTATTCATTAGGGGGAGACCGGGGCTAGTACGCCCACGGGTCAGGTTCGTCCACGCGTCATTCTAATCCCTATAGGGGTAATGGATAATTTTTTTTGATGATGAAATAAGGTTTATAAAGAGGTTATTTCGAACTTGCCAAGAAAGCTGCACAGGGATATTCAGTTTTGTCACCGAATTAGAACGAAAAACATGTTTTCCCATCGCGTAGGTAAATTTTTCTTGAATCGGTAATGTTGTATTTACCCCGAGACAAGAGCAAACGTGGATTTAGTGGTTATAATCTTTCGGGAGGTGTTGGATTTGCCAACAACGTCATGTACTTGTGAACGTCATATTGCATCTATACATAAGGCACACCACAAGGTAAAATATTAGCACCTGGGGCACGTCCGCTCACTTGGGATGGGGCAAGTTCGCCCATTGGCGGACTTACCCCAGACCGGTATGCGGACTTGCCCCATCCAATAATTATTACTCTGTATTATACTTCATTCGTTTTTACAGAATGGTTCCGAACTACAAAAGGAAAACAAATTGTGGTACAAGTATCCATCCAGGTAGGTGTGATGAGGCATTGGGCGTGCAACTGCCTTTAACGACGACGTAACCGGGGGATGGGTGGGTGGGGGTGGGAAGGGGAGGGGGCGTGGGGGTACCCCCAGTCGCAATCCCCCTCCCCCTATTAATCTAATTATTTGTCTGATTAAAATGTTTAATTGACTCCTAGATTTTTGATATATTACGCAGTGTTTTTCTCATGTTTTGAATATGGCGCACTTGCCCCAACTCATAGGCGAACTTGCCCCAGCCTGGGGCAAGTCCGCCCTCTTTTGCCAATCTTTTATACTCTTTCCTGTGTTCTCCACTGTGAGCGCTAAGAGTCCAAAGAATGTGACCGTAATTAGCCAAGGCACCAAGCGTTCCCGTGCCCAAAGTCTCTTGTCTGAAAACTAGCAGGTGAAAGTGAAAGTGAAAAGGGGGCGGACTCGCCCCGGTCTTCCCCTATACTGTATAAACAGCTATGCAACAGATATGTACTTCACACCTGCCGCGTGCACCACATGGCAACAAAAAATATAGTCTGGTCAAGTGGATACTAAGTATGCATGTCAGTACACCAGACGCTATTCACCTGCATGATGCACGCAAATGCTATTGGTCTTTTAGAAGTATGGCGGAACAAAAGGAGAGGGCGCAATTTATTTGGGTATAAACTTTTTTTAACAATTGTATTTCTTTCCAAAAACATTACAGTAAACTCTCGTTATAACACCCCCTGATATAAAGTCCCAGCCACTATTCCCTGCATTGTGTATGCATTGATTATAGTGCTTTCTGCATGGATATAAAGATCAAATTATTTCGGTCCCTTGAAGAGCGCTATAATGAGAGTTTACTGTATTTTCATGTTGCAATTATAATACAGTTTTGAGACAGAATTATAAATAAAATAAATAAGTGCAAAGTGAAAAATGTAGTTATATTTATTCCCCCCCCCCACCCCCCCCCCCCCCCTCCCCCCCTCCCCCCTCCCCCGATTTTATACCTATAGGCCTACTTCAAAGTGCGCCCTCCTATTGTGTCTGCCACAATTCAAAAAGGCTAATGGGCCGGCGTGGACATCCGGAAACTATTATCTTGTTCCCAGCTTTATTCACTTGAAAGTGAATACTAGGCCACATCATATGATGTCCGGGGCACAGACTCTGCGGGCCGATTGAAGTCATCGGTTGCTAATGTACGCCACAGTGAAAAACAATGTTGTTGTTTTTTTACGCAGTGACGTCAACCCGCCCCAACCCATACTAGACCATGTAAGTTGACCTTGAGAACGTGTGGAACTCCGCGAGACTCGCATCCTCTTGCAACAGTGCCCCTTTAACGCACTCCCTCACTCCTGCGTACAGTGGCCCTGTTGAAAAAGGCCCCATTTGGCGGTGGGACTAGCGACAGAAATCTTGTCGCCTCTCTAGACCAATCATGAGGCTTGTTATATGTGGCGTTCGGTGTTTCCACGATTGACCTTGTTACCAGTGCCACACGTGCGCGCAGTTTGTAAACACAGTCCATGTCCGATCTAACGCGCTCGCCGATTGGTCGCTATTTCTACTGAACAGGACATTACGTTACTCGTTCCGCATCCCTCTGATTAATTTTGTTAAAAAAATGCGTAGTAGACACAAATGTTGCAGGAATTATCGATATGATTAACGTGACAAAGAACAAAAACTCAAACAAATTTCTAGAAAATATAGATATTTGGAATTTTGACCAAAACATGACTAATTTTATTTAATTACATCAAAATGACTGGGGCGTGAGTTGGCTCAAGACAACAGCCGGCTCACACCACAAATGTGCGTGTATTTCCTCAGGGTATTGTTACGTCGCTTTGCAAAGTGGAAATTCCCTGGGTCTCAGGATGCGAGACTCGTGGACTTTCGGAGACCTCGTATAGGAGCTACAATTAACACGTGCGGCGACCGTTTTTCGGTACCATTTTGACCCCTCGTGAAAATTAGCAGTTTCACCTCCCGTTTCGGTGTCTACTTTAATTACAAATTCTTAAAATCCCATTTATTACCTGTGCGAAAAGTTAATTGAACACAAATTTCATAAAATTATAAATCTGACCATTTATTTTCGTCTCCGAGACAAACTGGTAACCCTATACGTAATAGAAAAACCACAGAGCCATGACATCGCGTCGCTGGTAGTCCGCAAGTGGCGCGAATGATTTTGGCGCAGTGTAGTTGGCGCCAAACAAGTTCTTGATTCAAAAGTTCTTGATTGGGCTTCAGCCTTGTATTCTTTATTTGTTTGGGTTTTCGGTGGTGGTTTTATCTACTCTTAACAAAAGTGAACGTTCCAGTTGACGGTCAAACCATGTATTCGTTTAATTACGTTAATATTTCCGAGACGCACCAAGCCCTGAGCCTAGCTACCATTCATTAGTACTTGCAAACTGGAAACAAAAGGTCAACATTTTTTATTTGTTTGTGACAAACTTGGACAACATTTTCGTCATTTTATTTAATGAATCGATAGATTTTAAGGTACATTTTCCATTTATTAGTGTTTGGGCGCTTACAAACGCGGTACGGTAAAGTGATAATTCCAAAAAGATCGTCTCAACGTTAAAACCCCTGGCCATTGCCATTCCCTGACTGGTCTTTGGAAGTGTGACCCGCCGCGAGACTTATTACACTATTCTTAAGTGCCATATTGATCCTCTGCGGATCACATGCCTTATTTGCTATGGAGCTGCGTATTTTGTGGCACGGATTTGGCGCGCGCGCATTGCTGACGAGCCTTGCCTTTAAAGTACATGTATTACTTCATGTCCACCGATATTTTTCCGTTTACAATAGAGCAGAAAAATATGGTGTTAAGCAGGCCTCCCACTGTGCGATTTTTGCCACGAATTCCCCACGATTCGGTACGATTAGCTACGATTTGGTACGATTGTGTGTAGAGTCTATAGGCAGTCTCCGATAATCGTATCAATTCGTAGGACATTCGTGGCCAAAATCGCACAGTGGGAGGCCTGCTTTACAAGTTTTAGCAAAGTCCGGGTGTTTTTATCGCTTTAATTGGGCTTTTCGGTAGGGTGTAAATGCTAGACTGGTTCCCGGTCCACATATACAACGAATGAATATATTTATGAACGTGGAATATGTGGACGGGAACCAGTCTAGTTTATGCCTCGATTTTGAACTTTTGTGGGCTCTGGTCCTAGCGCCCTCTGTTGAAAATGAAACCATTTAGACTGGTTCCGGAATCCTAGTTGTGGGCCCCAAACGCGTACACGTATAAATTGTATGAAAAAGGTGAAAAAGTCGAACACTGTCGACGATGGCAGTTTTCCCAACAGAAACTTGATTTTTTGTCTGCTACATTTGGTCGACATGGCGGGCTGGGGAAGGGAGATTGTCACTCTGCAGTGTGGCCATTACTCCAACTTTATTGGAACCCACATCTGGAATATTCAGGTAGGCTAGTTTTTATGGTTAGGGGCCGTCCATAAAGTACGTAGGAGGCACGGAGCCTCGGACATGTCGGAGCAGCATGAGCAGGGAGAGGGGTCATTACTTTTTTAGAAGGCTAAAAGTGTTTATTTGACGTTTATATTGGGATGTTATCATTTTCTAACACTTTTAGCCCTTTGGATATTTGACCACATTCTCCGTCGTGAACCAAGCTGCACGGGCAAGATGGCGGATCTCGACATGTCAAAATAAACCTATCGACGTCTCAATGCATTATGGATTGGATGACAAAATTGCCCGGCAAAATGTGCATAAACCTATGAGGCGGACACCAACTCGGCAACTTTTTACCTCATTTTCACGAAAAACCAAAAAGAGTTCAAGAATCAACCTCCCACCAACTTTATCTTTGACAAATATCAAACATTCTGACCAAACATGTCCGAAACGAAATGTCGCAAATGGCGAGAGGGAGAATCTAAGGGGATTCCCTTCGTATCGGTAGTCCGAGTCCCACGCTCGCAGCTCGGTTATGCGCTAGCGCTATGCAACACACGGCGCTGGACTGGTTCGATATTTTTAAAATTTATATTGGGGGGGTGGGGGGAGGGGTGGGCCCGTGTACACGGACTCGCAGTGCAGCACAAATACGGCGTGTGTTGCATGCATAGCGCATACCGAGCTGCGAGCGTGGTACTCGGACTCTACCGATACGAAGGGAATCCCCGATGATTTCTCGCATTTGCAACATTTCTGTTTCGGGACATGTTTGTCGGAATGTTTGATATGTGTCAAAGATAAAGTGGTGGGAGGTTGATTCTTGAACTCTTTTTGGTTTTCGTTAAAATGAGTAAAAACGTTGCCGAGTTGGTGTCCGCCTCATAGGTTTATGCACATTTGGCCGGGCAATTTTGTCATCCAATCCCATATGTGCATTGAGAACGTCGATAAGGTTTATTAAACATTGAAAAACTTACCATGGAAGTCCCTAGAATCTCCAGAATTCTGTACCCTGGTCTATTTTCCGCGATGATTCTTCTAAACAGGGAAAAAACTAGTCCAACGTCATTTTCGGTATTTTTTTCGTATACATTGAACAAAGATTTTAAGGAAATTACCTCCTGGAATCAACACATAATGTAATTTTAAGATATACTTCCCACTGGCACTTTCGTCGCAAATGTTGCTTTTCTGTAGAAAAATCACGTTTTCTTCTTCACAAATTGCCTTCAGTTAGTGCACAAGATAACCATTCACGCGCGCGCGCAGCGCCCTCTGTTGTCGCGCTTACGCACAGACTGCTCGCCGCGTCATTTTGTGCATTACTTTATGCAGTAATTTTATCATTTATTTATCTCAGAAATGCAACATTTGCGACGGTAGTGTCAGTGGGAAGTATATCTTAGAATTGAATAAGCTATCGATTCCAATATATAAATTTACCCAAATCCGTGTTCAATGTATATGAAAAAAATACCTCATTTTCTTCACATTTTCCGAGTTTACTGAGGATAAGACTAAGAGCCGTAAAAGTAGCACAGCAAATAGGGGGTCACCTGGTCACCTCACGTCATACAATGAGGTGTATCTCGACCCGCATTTGCTGTGGCACCATGTGCTACTTTTACGTCACGTCAAGGGCTCTTAGGCCAATGAAATTAGATTACTAGTTTCTCGTCAACCACTTTTCAAATTTTGATGAGGGTTGTTTTTCATTATTCATTATTTCTTATCAATGAAAAATGCAACCCGTTATATATACACTAACTGCTATTTTGAAACCGATTTAGGCTCTAAAAGTAAAAGTCGTCCAGAAAGTTAGTGCCTGTATCAGTTCCATGGAGTTATACCTGTAGCTTGTGTTTGAAGGAAGAACTTGAGATGGCAAAAATCATGGAAAATGTCAAAGAAGTTTTGTAAGAGCAATACATTTAATTTGGCAGGCCTTTACGGCCCCCATGGCCGGCCCAAAGAGGGTGTGCATTCCATAAGATCGGTACAGTTCCTACCCACAAAAACCTTCTCTAGATGCACGTGTTACAAAATCCGTGGACGCTGCTGTCCTAGCTGTTCCTGTATAGTGTCAACCAATGCACAGTTCCGATTGCGAAACCACTCCATTGCTTCGTCTATGTAGGTATGTGACAAACATTTTCAAAGTTACTTTACTTCAATGAAATCAATGTCATTGAACAGAACACGACGTAAATAATCTAACAATACCAAGATGAGCATGTTTCGTCCAGTACGGAAGAAAATATCCGCGAAAGAAAGATGAAAATTTGGGCCAAAAACCTCCTGCACAGTTAATGGGTTTTGCAACTTTACTTGTGACCGGGCCGAGCACCGCCGCATTGCAATAAAGTTTTGCAACAGACACCACTGGGCCAACAAGCTAGGACTGCCAGAAAACTGGGACTGCTTTTGACTAGACGTCAGCTGAAGCAGTCATTGCGCGGCGTATTTCGCGGCGCTACGGCACGAATATCCCGCGCACGCATTGCTGACGAGACTGTGCCTTTAATCAGACTCTGGAGGCAGAACGGAACTTCTGCCGAGCACTGACCTAGTTTGCGTATAGAGCTAGAGCTATAGCATGCGCCAATCTATTTGGCGCGTGCCAGAAGAGTCTGGCCACGTGCCGCCTGGGGTTAATGTATTACATTGTATAACATTGTACATGTATTACTAATTCTTTGTATTAGTCTTGCTTCCTGTGCGGTGTGCTTATGATGCACACGGGACTTCGTTGTTGTGTTGCGGTATGTTAGCTGTGCAGTAGTAAAAGTTGGAGAGTATATTGAATGATAACTCGGCTTTGTCTTTCTTGTAGAGTCGGAAATCCTGTGACTGTGTCCCCTTTCTGGCGTTCAAGTGCGGGAATTGAGGAAAGGACACTTGTTACGCCTACTTACAAACAAACACACACGTCTCGGAAAATAATTCAAAATATCCAAGCAGTGAAATGAAATAATTATGTGTTATACGACTACCTATTGTTTAAACACAAGATGGCATTTTTTTCTTCAGCAAATTCATCTGGTCAAATCAGCAGCATGCAAAATGATTTTTTTTATTTTATTAAAAACCACCATTCCACAATGTTCCATCCAAAAGACATCAAAACGGACGCCACAAAGTAGCATACTGGATCCCATAGGGTGATCTCGTTAAATCACGACTATTTTTTATTTCATGTTTCAAACTCGTTTGGTATTATTGTGTGAGCTATTGGGTCAGTACTCCGTACACAAATCGCCTTTGAGGGTATGACTAAAACAATACATTTTTGTAGGCTAAAGGCAGAGGCTCGTCAGCAATGCCGCACGCCAAAAAGGTGACACGAAATACGCAGCCCCTATGCTATGGAGCTGCGTATTTCGTGGCACAAATTTGGCGGGCGCGCATTGCTGACGAGCCTCTGCCTTTAAATAAATATGCCACAAGTTTAGATAGAGCGCAGACTTAGCGCGCTGATCTTTTATATCGGTTGCTATGCACGCAATTCGCATGCCTGGTGAAAAACAATGGACCTTATTGTCACAGTGTGACGTCACTTCGCCCTCGCCCATATAAGGTAGGCCCCTACACATGTATTTAATTCTGATTAAAAGTTAACAACAACCTTTTAGCCCAATAACATTTTTGCCACATGGAGAGGTAACGTGTTTAATGCTGACTAGAGATCATCCGTTTCCCCTGGACTCATCCGTACACTTGTGGCTCTCCGGTACCGTAGTACCAGTGAAACCACGCAGCGGATTCCAAAGCCACCCGGTCCCCTGAAATTTATCTAAGCTGCGGTGTATAAGAACGCCTGGAGAATAAACTACTCTGTGTCAAACAGCAAGTACAGCCAGCTACCCGGGATGCCTTTTGTGAGCGTTTGACCAATGAGAAACTGTCATATGTGCAGGTGGCCTGCAAAGTGGCGGATGAATACCTCCCGAGACTTGAAAATTCAGTCATTTATTCCTTAACTTCTAAATGTTTTTAAATCTTTGCAAACGCCCGGAGGTTAGGGTAAGGACGATGTTTAACATTCAATTTAGATGAAACTCGGCAGGATGATAGACAAATAAGTAAAGAAAAATACTCGCATAGTCTGAAAAAATACTGCACTGATCTTATGCAAAAATATCAACGATTTGTATGAGAGAAAAAAAGACAGACATGTAGGAAGAAAATGTGCAGCTGAAGAAGATAACTTTCGAGAAATTCAGTCAAAAATCTAATAATAGGTATGTGTTCTATGTCACCAAAGTAAAAAAACCCGGTGACAAACAGTGTAAGTACTAAAAAAACGTGATTCCAATATATAAATTTACCCAAATCCGTGTTCAATGTATATGAAAAAAGCCAATAGGTGTCCATGTTACATATCCTAACCCTGTGAATTGTGCCTTGGATTAATAGAGAGCGCTGATTGAATCCAGTGATCACCGCGCCGATGTGTTGTGCTAAATTAGTGGCAGATAATCGGACTTGCGATGAATATAAAGGACGTGCTAAAGTAGGGGACTGTGAAAATATATTCTTTGGAATATTATTCATTAATCTACCGTAGCATTTTACATTCTATCTTCTGCCTAGAAGTTGGAAGTTACGGGTTTGGAAGCCTCGCTGGATTGAGCGATGTCGTTAGCGCTCATCAGGTAGTAGACTGGACTTCGCTTGATTGAGGGTTGCTCCCCTACTAAATAGAGCCATGCCCCTTTCTGTAAAGGCCATTTTTGGGGGCCTTTGCTATTTTTGCTTGCATTTTTTGGTACTAATGTTCTCTTTCTTCAATTACTTTACTTTATTGTTTCAGTTTTTGAAGTTTTAGAATAACAATAATGTATGTTGGTACATTGACATTTCATTGTTCTAAGTTAGGTTAATACTAATAGTAAAAGGCTAAATATTGTTTTGGGATAATTCCAATCTCTTCAGGCCAAGTTTTTTAGTCATTAATCTGTCACTAAAATTACTTATTAAAAATCAGAAAGTGCATACATGTACTTGATCTTAATATTTGATTACACGAATAAAGACCTTCAGATAGTTGTTTTGGTATTTTTTTCGTATACATTGAACAAAGATTTTAAGGAAATTACCTCCTGGAATCAACAGATAATGTAATTTTAAGATATACTTCCCACTTGCACTTTTGTCGCAAATGTTGTTTTTCTGTAGAAAAGTCACATTTTCTCCTTCAAAAATTGCCTTCGGTTAGCATGGTTAGTGCACAAGATAACCATTCACGCGTGCGCGCAGCGCCCTCTGTTGTCGCACTTACGCACTCTGTTGTCGCACTTACGCACAGACCGCTCGCTGCGTCATTTTGTGCATTACTTTACGCAGTAATTTATTATTTATTTATCTCCGAAATGCAATATTTGCGACAGAAGTGCAAGTGGGAAGTATATCTTAGAATTTGATGATCTGTTGATTCCAGGAGGTAATTTCATTCAAATCTTTATTCAATGCATACAAAAAAAATACCATTGTTTTTAAAAGGTAATTCCAGTTACATTTAGTGTGACAAGATGCTTTATTTGCAGTGACGTTAAGCTATGCACTCGACAACGCTCACAAAGAGGAACTGATAATCAGTTGTGTGCTAAAACAAACAAACAAACAAAGTGCATGTTTTTTACACTGAAATTTTGCACAAACACAGACAACAATCTCCCCAAACTGTCATGTCGCTGGTTTCACAAGTCTGTTTCGCAACACAAACTACCCTTTTTGGACCAGAAATCTCACCGTCAAACAAACATCTTGCTGTGTTCCAATTTAAATATTTAAAAACAAAAATGTAAAAATAAATATCGTCAGAAAGTATTCTTTATTAAAAAACTTTGAATTGAACAATGCTGTGATGTTTTACAGCGCATTTCTCGCGATGCGCCACTTCGCATACGGCAGAAATCCACTGTGAAACTGACCAGTATTAGTGTACCGGTACCTAGTGCAAGCGCGATGACGTCACATATTTCCAAGTCCCTACCCTTGGCTCTGATATTTGCTCAAAAGGTGCACTCGCCCCAATGTTCAAATTTTCCAAAGAGTACGCATTGATCCGATGTCTAGTTTCGGTGAAATCGTGGGGCAAAATTGAGACTCTCCGTGAGATAAAATACAGACTGTTTGCCCCAAAATCAAATATGCACATGCGCGAGAGTGAAGAGGTCAACACTAGACTGGTTCCCTATCCTCATATTTACCTCGTTGTATGAGAGAAAAACGAAGGTGTGTACACGAGTTTTTAGAGTATTACGGCCAGGGTGGTACATGTACTGTATGTAGAACGTGTAGAGATTTTTATTTTACCCCAAAATTGCAATTTCTTGTAAAAGATTAAAGATTCCGTTTGGGGCTGCGAACGGGATGGGAGACAAATTCTGTCATCCTGAAAGTATTGACCTTTAATAACATCATTTTCAGTAAAAAAAACAGGCCAGATACTTTCAGCTATCTGGAAGTATCACATGACCACATTCGTGTGACTAACTTATGCACCCATCAAATGCAGAAAGCGCATTCAGAGTTCCGTTGGTTCTGAAATGCGCTATACTGAACTGCCTATTATTTTTATTATTATTATTATTAATCTCCACATTCAGCAACATTGGACCAAAAGATTCCCGACTCATATTCATTCGTTGTATGTGGAATATGTGGAGCGGGAACCAGTCTACTCAGTGAAATGAAGGGTGGCGGAAACTTTATTTGATGAAAAAAACATAAACTACAAAACGAAGACACGAAACACTTTGTACGTTCTTTACAAAATGGACATTTTAATGTTTTAATCTTGTGCGTGACTTCAATAGTAATAACAAAAATCTTGCCAAAACGATGATTTGTAGCTGGGGAAAAGGCTTACAAAATGGGCTAAATACCGAGTCCACAACATACACGGGGTGCTAGCGAGTTACAGTGGACACTTTTCATGCATTGAGCGGAGCAAATCGGGACCTCCGCTTACCTTAAACTCTGGATACTTAGAAATTTGTATCCATTACCTTGAGTTTACATTTTCCAACCTGTAATGTACATGTATTTTTAACTTTTGGCAGGAGTCAACATTCCAGTATGATGAGAACCCGGCGGCTGTTGCATCCAAGGAGATTAATCATGATGTCCTCTACAGGGAAGGGCGCACCTTAACAGTAAGCATGGCTGCACTGTTTCTTGTTCAGTGTTACTGATTCTGTAGATGTGTGTCGAGATGTTTTTGTTCGATCGCTCGCGTTATGCAGGCGTGTTGTACGTGCACGCACACGACCGGATACCTAAGTGCACATTTTGCTTTCGAGCGTGCAGTTTCTGTGTGCGTGTGCGTGTTTCAATACGCGCTGACCAGGGCGCGGACGCTGATGCACGGCACGGCCACGCGACTCTACTGCACACGTGCTTCACATGTGTGGCATGTTGCTAGGCAATTTCTAAATGGGCGGAGTTTACTGGATCGGTCTATTCAACCTACATGTATGCGCTGCGAATTGGAGTTCATTAAACCCATTAAAAAATAAACAAATTAAAATACACCATTTTGACTAAACAGGTTTTGCTATGCTCTATTTGCCTTAAAATTGAAGCTTACATTTTCTGATTTTTAAAATTATTCATTGACTGCTTTGAGCTGCTTTGAGCGGTGGCTTGTGAGCACATAGCAACAGTATCTAAGGGGCGGGGTTAACTAGGCAATCTCGGAACTACATGTATGCATTAAGAAGCCTAGGTTACATTGTATTTAAACACGGTTTACAAAGAAAGAAAAAGTTCAATTATTGCTCTTTTTTTTAGAATGGACAACATGGCTTTGAGCCTTTTCATTTTCAACATTTCCTTTTTAGGGTGCCATAACCTACACCCCTAGGCTCGTGACGCTCGACCTCAAAGGCAGCCTAAGCACACTGAAAGCAGAGGGAGTCCTCTATGAATGCCACTCCAAGGAAGACATCAAATGGTTAGTTTAGTGCCCAGGCCCCAGAGCAAATGTATGCCACGCCGCTAGAGGGCGTTTGCAATCAAACAGTTCCGATCAATCGACAGTTATTATCAGCACATCGTGCAAATGCATACTGCGCGGTAACTCTATGGCTTTGGCACGTTGCGGCGATGGAGCCAATACAATATTTGATCGGCACCGATCGAGCGACATCCGTATAGATATCGATTGTGAAGTCATGTCGGTACGGAGTCATGCATGTCGGTACCGTGTGGGCTCAAAATGTCGATCTGATTTGGCATTGCTTTGTACAGTGCATATGACGTTCGACAGTTAAACACGAAGCGCTTTTGCAAGCATAAGAAGTAATTTCGAGTGGGTTTTTGACATTCAGGAAGCCAGCTGCCTTTCACATTTGGAGGTTTTCATGTTTGTTTGAGCCGATTGCCTACATTTTTTGACCATGTAAATGTGAAATTTATATTCATCCTTTTCTGGCGCGGCCGAAACTGCAAGTCCGTGCCGTGTAAAACTTACCATGAACTTACGGTACGTTGTTGAGGCGAAAACCAAACCGTAAAATCTCCGTTTGATGTAAAAACGTAGACCTGTTCTTTCCTCTTCATTTGATACTTGTGGATGTTAAATTTAATCCCAACACGGAACATTTATCCAGCAGTGTTTTGGGGGAGTTTTGTGATGTGACTGTGTCAAGAATGCAATGTAACAAGTTTACGAGAATGTCCAGCGCGCACTCGCTGAAACCCTACCGGCTGGCGGGCCGTTCGTTCGGCGTATAATTCACAAAGCACTCGGTACGGTACTGATGAATGTGCACAGTGAGGTGTACCTTCGCTGCCTCCCCAAAAACAAAAAAAAGGCCATAGCAGTGGGATCAAGACCAAACACAGGTTTCCTCTCACACAATGTGTGCGGCACCAGACTATTGTATTGGAGCGGAGTGATATCGTGCGCGAGCCGGAACTATTTATTTTTGGCTGAAAAGGTGTCCGTAAAATGACATCACGAATTGGGCCAAATCTGTTTGCTGCCCGCAGCGGCGGGATTTCGACAGTTTCCAGAAAAGAGGAAAATGATGGGTTGGAAATAAGCCTACATTTTCACTTTTTTAATTAATTTAAAATGTAAAACGAGATAAGATATCAATAATTAATGCAGAAAAATGCAAAAAATGCAGAAAAATGCAAAAATAAATATAATTCATCTCTCCACGGCATAACATCTTTAAGATGTGAAATTCAAAGTGAAACACTCCCGAACAGCCGAACTGAGTGAAATGTTCGGTCCGGTCCGGTTCGGTTCGGAAGTGCCAAGTTCGGTAAAATCCCATTCGGTCCGTATGTTCGGTTACAGCATTACCCCTTTAGAATTATTGTTTTCCTCCAATCTCACCCCTAGTGCCTTGTAGTCTCGGGCGATTCCACGCCGGAATCAAGTTGAATTGATTCCACTTTGGGAATTGGAATCGCGATTCCAGATTTTTGAGAATTAAATTCCCAGTAGGGTCGATTCCCTTTCATATAGATTTTTTTTTCCCAGTGATAGCTTGCCAATTCCAGAAATTACCTAGCAATTCCGAAGCAAAAACACTCAATTTCTGCCTCTGGTTATTTCCACATTATTAGGAACGTGTGTGTTAAAAACACGGCGGCATCATTTTCGTGGACGTTTAAAGCTGTTCGGTGCCAATAACTTGGCCCGTTGTATGCACAATATGTAGTACCATCAACGTATATGCAAACATCTTCAGTAAATTAAAGGTACACACCGGCTTCGTTGGGCTATTTTGGGCTCGAAATTGACCCATACTAGATTCTGAATGCCCTTCCGAAATAAACTGCAAATATCCTGAAAAGAAACCACAGAATTTTGCCGTTTTTTAGCAATTTTTAAAAAACAGAGGTCACGTGACTTTTCGGAACCAGATTCTGGTTCCGAAATGTCACATGGTCTTGCGAGTTAGTTTTGTGTCCAGTCGCATGAAAGTTTCTTACTGCAGAACTGCACCAAATTCAACTCTGATTTGTCCACAATATTTATAAGTTGTTGACAAAACGGAGACTATTTATACAGGTATGAAACAAAGTTGAACATAAGTATGAAAATTCGAACAGAAATGTTTGTTTCGAGAGTCCGGAGAATGGGACTCAGCGAGCGCGTGCTAGTATGGCAAACTACGGTGGATCGCCCCGCGCAGCACGGCAAATATCTCGAGTGCACACACGGCGGGTTGGTTGGTGTACATGTACAGTACGTTCGTGAAGAAAAAACATGATGCTAACTTCTCCAGAGAAAGCGGAAATTCATAATCGGTCGTCGGCGAGCTGTCCAGTGAAATCGTGATCAGAAAATTGGAGATATCCGGAGTAGGAAAAGAGCGAATTGTTTGTGACAAAGTCGTGAAGCTCGCGCGTAGTTGCAACGGCTGGTACATGTATGCGTACAGTATAACCCGTCTTTTGACCGTTTTTGTTAATTTTGCACTTCTTTAGTAAATTACGGGATATTTTGATGATTTGTTTTCACAACGACCATCAAAAAAGTATTGTCAATGCTGCTACATCACTAAATCATGTAAACAGTAGGCCGGAGTGTACCTTTAAATGTTTTCCCGTGAAAAATTGGAATTGATTTCCAATTTTGCATCCCTCTTATTAGTACGAAAAACTGCGAAGTAAATGAAAAGGTCACAGGAAATTTCGATAGGAAGGTATACATGTAGTCATAAAGAACACAAACTCAATTCAATTTCGGAAGGTTTATAATTGTTTCTTTTCAGCATAACATGGCCAAATTTGTTAAATTACATTAAAATGGAATTCTATATACGTCCGTAGGGAAAAGTTGCTAACGCACGATGGGCGCGGGCCTCTTGACAGCGCCCTCACGCGTTAAGGAATATGGTCTATTGCCAAAATGGACTGTAGAATGTAGAAGGATTCATGTATGTATATACTGTAGTATACATTTCATCAATTTGTTTGTTGGTCTTTGTTTCCTATTAAAGGGAAGGTGATGTTAACCTTCATAAAGAGAAACCACAACCAAAGAATGAATTCCTCAGTGATCTTGACACCCAAGATGTAAGTTTGTACATTGATTTGCAGAACAGCATTACTATCCATTAATACAAGATTGGTTGTCATTATTACTGCTGCCATCAGGAAATCACCAGAACCATTCACTTCAACTAACTTGTAGGTTGCTTTCAGAACTTACATTCCCTCTCCCCAATTGCTTGCTTGGGTTAATTTGAGGAAATTTACATGAAGTGTCTTGCCCATGGACACATCCATTACCATGTATGTGCTTTTGTTATTGTTGTACAGTATTTGTTCTCTTGCGCGCGTGCACGCGCATCAGATTGAGACTTTGTGCTGCACAGTATCAGAAACGCACGGTATCCGCAAAAGCTTCATTTTATATAATAATATGCTATATCACACGTCTACATGTAGCAATGCTCGTGTTGACTTTCTTCCCCTGACGCGCACGTCGACGCACATCAAATGTAGCCTTTCTGCTTCAAAAACTTGGTGGCTTGTGTATTGTGAAACGCCCGAATTGAAATTCAAGAGAAAATACTAATTTGCAGTTCGTTTATTGCACATCAAGATGCTGACACAAGAACCGGAGCAGAGCGAGTCCTCTAAGGAAACGGACACTCTGGAGGTCAAAAGTGAAGTACTTGAGGGTCAGGGTTCACCAAGCCACCCACCGTCGTTGACATGTCAACATCCCAAGGTCTATAGGCTGGATGAGAGCATCAACGTGTGGTCCGATTTCCTCCATGGTCACCTTCACCCGAAGACGGTTGCTGTAATCAAGGAGTACACTCATGGAAGGTACGACTACATGTAGCACCCTCGCTGTGTAAATCAGTAAAACTCACCTAAATACTTCGACAGTAAACTTCGCTAATTTGCCTATAGCTACTTTCATACACACACTGTGCGTCGGGTTGTTTTTGTTCGATTGCACGCACGTTGTATTGTACCCCATTGAGTTTTCCCAAAGAAAACTGCTGTTGCTTGTAACTGAACTTGTAACAGACTCGACTACATTCCTTTACTTCATTTTGTTTGCCGATTAATGCAGTGAGGTCGACCCCTTTGGACTCTTCACCAAAGGTCGCAGTTTACTGACCAAACGAGAAGTTAGCGAGGACCTGGAAAACAGGCTTCACTTTTTTATTGAAGAATGCGACCATCTCCAGGTAAGGCTAAGAGAATGTAAATACTAATAACTGTTCATGATGAGGGTAGTGGTGCAAACTACTGTCCCGAGGTGATCTTGAGATGGTAGGGCTGCTATTTCTTCACAGCCATAGGGAATGGTCCATATGTTAGGATAACGTTTTTGTTATTTCTATCTTTTGATTTGGCTAACCTAGGGGTTCCAAGTTCTCGTTGACTTCTATGATGGCTTTGGTGGTCTGGGATCCAGCCTCGTTGAGAATCTAGCTGATGAATACCGAGGCAAGGGCATCATGGCTATGGCTGTGGCACCAGCTGCATTTCCAAACTCTGTAAGTACATGAATATTGAAAGACGGTAGATTTTATGCTGAGGTATTTGAAGCTAAACTAAACTCCTTAAAAATTATATCATTGGAAAGCCCTGTTATTCCTCTTTACGGTGATGTGTCATTTGTTATGATTAAGCAATTGGGGGATGTGCAGCACAGCTGAATACGGGGGCGGGTGTAAAGTGAAATGTCACAAAATGCATTGCTATTGTCAAAAAGTGCATTGACACATTCCCATCCTCCAAGCAAAAGGTGAATGCACTGCATGACAATAGCAGTGAATAACGGGGCTTTCCAATGATACCAAATTCAAGGGAAATGATTTAGTAACAAGAGAGAAATCGTCAGTCAAACTTGACTTTCCGAACTTTTTTTTAGGAGTTTAGTTCCTGTTAACCATTTGTTTCAACATACCTCATACATATTCTCCTGTTCCGAATCATACATTGGGGCAATTCTAGTTAGTAAGCTTACATAATACATGTTAAAAGTACCGGCCCGTCAGCAATGCGCACCAAAATACCAAATTCTTGCCACGAAATACGCAGCTCCATGCCTCTGCTATGGAGCTGCGTATTTCGTGACACAAATTTTGGCACGCGCGCTTTGCTGACGAGCCTGTGCCTTTAAGCAAATTACTACAGTTCCATGGGCTGTTATGTCAACACGCATGCCTGTCTTGTTCTTGATTGTGGTATCATCAATGCATCTTACCAACGCTCACTAGGCAGTGATAACTAAAATCATTTAGTCCCATTTTGTGGGTTGTAATGAAAATTTCAACCTTAGGACATGGTAACAAAAGCCAGAGGTGAGATTTTTCCGGATTTCCGGAATTTTACCAGTCGCTCTTCGTTAAGTGATGTGAAACCGTGCTTCAATAACTAACGATGATTAAGTGCCAATATAGTATGAGCCTCATTTGTTGCCCATTGTTGCAGGGTCACAGTGCCGACAACCACCGATTGATCAACTCCGTCCTGACCTTCCATAAACTGAGCGAGCAGAGCTCTCTCCTGGTGCCTCTCTCACTGGCTACATCCCTCTGGAGGAAAGCGGGAGCCCCAACCAAACTCCAAAATGTTCAATACAAGGTTGGACCTGCATCTTGCCTTTTATGATTATATTTCAAGTAAAGGCTAGGTAAAAGATAATATACATGATTGGTAAACTGTTGCAAATAGTTTTATCCCCCTGTGTGATTGACGATATGCATGATTAAAACCAACCTGAGCAAAAATCAGCTCCGTACTTCGTCTAACTTTTGAGAAAAGTCAAAAAAGGATTTGCAGTAATTTCGCCCCAAAACCATTTGGCCCTAAACCACAGCCTGTGCACGAAGTGGTTTTGGGGCGAAGTGGTGTTTGGACGATGTAGTGTTTGGACTAAGTAATTTGGGGCGAAATGGCACTCGGGCGAAGTGGTTTGGGGCGAAATGGTTTTGGGGCGAATTTAATTTTCGTTTCATGAGACGAAAACTAATTGTTTTACTCATTTCTCAAAGACTATAGCACTTCAGACAAAACCATTTCAGGTGAAGTTTCCTACGGTCATCATGTTTATATTGTGTAAGTTAAGCGTAAATCTGTGAACATTTCTGATTTTCGAGATTTCCAATGATGTATACTGCCTTTAATTCACACTGCACTTACATGTACATGTATTTCTTTTGTCAAACGTACGTAAAATTTACGTACGTCATCCCTGGTCCGTCAGTTCTTGATTCGTTGATGCATTTTTAATGTGAACCGTCTCAAAAATCAGCCTAATTTACATACGTCGTGTAGAAAATCAACGTATGATTTTCCAAAATGGTTTGTTGGAGAAAATCCTGTGGTGGATGTATTTTTTGTTTTCGAATGTGTGGCTGAATGGGCGTCTGAATCACAGAGCTAGCTTTGCTCAGGTGGCTAAATGCACGGATGAAACTACACGGTGCGTAAATTTCCTGCGCATTTTGTTGAGTTCCCTATGCAGTTGGATGCGTCGATAGTGTGAACCACTGGTGAAAACGTACGCAACGCTGCGGAACGGACAGTATCTGGAACAAATTGAGCTCCTACTTTTTGACGTGTTTTAACATAAGAAAAAATTCAGTGTGCATCAACCACAGATTTTCATTAACAGCTAGAAAAGAAATGACTGTGTTATTGAATGGCACATCACCGTAACCGGTTTCGGGCGGTTTGGAACGCGTGCGTATGTAGCGCGTTTTGTGTTTGAATACATGGGGTGTTATGGCCGAGCGGTCTAGTGCGTCGAACTCAAGTTCCTGCCAGTACTAGAATGTGGGTTCGATTCCGGGCCGCGACAGGTTGTGGCACTTGTGCTCTTGAGAAAGGCACTTAATCACACTTTCTCCATCCTTCGGAAGGGATGTAAAGCCGTTGGTCCGGTGTGTTAGGTAAGGTAACGCACTTTAAAGATCCCAGAGCATTTCCTCGTGAAGAGAAGGGGAGGGATTCCCCGGTGTCTCTGGCCATATCTAATTCATCATGGGTTTCCTCACGCTTGCCGCGCGAGCGACAGTGCAATGGGCACTATTGAGGAATCCTTGGTTTCAGTACCAGAAATAAATAATAATAATAATAATAACACGCGCAATCATCACAAACCTGAGAAAGTGCGCATGTGGGAGGTTTTACGTGTATTCAGTGGGGAAGTGCCCAAAACCATGCAAATGGTGCCCAGAAATATGCAACTGGTGCCCAAAACTATGCAAATGAAGGTGTCCAAAACTATGCTAATGGAAGGCATGGTTATGCGCGTCCCGGCTCCGTTTCTGTTCTAGTTTTAATAGAGTTCTCTGGCACCAACCTTCAATGTCCATGTATCTGGTATCACAGCTATTTTTCACTTCTTACCACACTACCTTGTTTCCTTAGCCATCCCTTGCCTACCACACCAGTGCAATCCTAGCCAGTAGTCTGGACACGGCTACCCTTCCTTATCGAGTTGTTGAAGATCCCATCTCTCTGTCTGTCCTCACTGAGGCCTTGGGAAACCTCGGAAGGAAGGTAAATCTGGATTCACAATGAGCCTTTTCAGGCATTAAAAGAACGTGTTCAAATAAATGTATTTCGTTTTAACCTAACAATCTTATAAAATACCTCCCCAAAATACTTCCCAAGTTTCGTTGTTTCCCCTGTGGCCGCTCACCCACCCCCCCACCCCCCTCCGAGTTCAACCCCGCGTTGATTCACACTTGGTCTCCAACTTGCCCAGGGGCGACAGCGTTTGCCCTTAACTTTTTTCCCAACTGGCCAACAGGGGCCAGTTGGTTTAAGTCTTCACTGGCCCGTCGGCATTCCAAGTGGCCCGGTTAAAATTTTTGGTTGTTCTTTTTACACACAGTCGACCTTTAATGTTTGCAGTAACCACATTTGAGTGAATAAATTAGGAAAATTTGGTAGTCATAAGGTTCTCCCCAGTACAAGTTATATTTTAACTGGACAGCCGGACTATTTGGGGAGGCTTTCCAACTGGCCTGAGATGATTTCAACTGTCATTTGGCCAACAGACCAGTGCTAATTCGAACGCTGGGCGAACTCGCCCTGGAGATTGGCTCCTCGTCCCTCACTTGAACAAGTGAGAGCTTGCCCCTGTCCCTTTTCACACTACCGCTCTCGCCCTGGGGAAAGTATCTTGCTTTGGGGCCAACATTTTCAACCTGGTCCTGAGCAGGGTCGAACTTGCCCCGGAGAAAGATCAATCTTGGGGTGCTGTGGGGGAGGGAATTACAAGTAGGAATTTAGACTGATTGTGACCTGTCACCACAAAATGAGCTGAAAGTCAGAATTTAAAAAAAATGGATATTGGTATTTTTGACTTTAGCAGAAAAAGAGCTTTCCAATATTATATAACACATAAGGTAAAACTATTCCCCCAACGCAACACAGCTTGGAGAAGTGGTAGTGATCAAACAAATCTTCAAACAAAATTTCATACAAGGCACGAAGAAAGCTATCGTCAAAATTGGTTTGAAAATTGTTTTTAATTGTTGGATGATGCTAATAATTCGGAATTAAATAGAATAAGAGTTACTCTTTTCAAATATTACAAAACCCTAAAATTGACCTTCCCCCAATTTTTGACTTTGAACTATCATTATAGGAAATAGCGGAGTGCGACTTTACGCTCATTTTGTCGTGACAGGTTACAATTTTCGCACCCCGGGGCCACCCGCGATATTTGGTATAGTGAGAAAAGGCATCGTGAGTATCAACACCACAGCAAAAAAAAATCGTATCCCTTTATTTTTCTTTCAAATTGTCAGGTTTCGGTGCTTTCGTCTGCGTTCCCCCTCCCTTTCCCCGACCACGGCTACCTAGCTGGCGTCTTGAGCAGCTATACCCAGAAGCCCCCTTGGATGCCACTGACACCTCACGTTATTGACTCGTACGAGGGTTCCGTCATCCAACCGTTTGCGCAGTCCATCGTGTTGCGAGGAGTGCCCGCTGATAGGATGTACACGTGAGTTAGGCCTACATATTGCTCTGTAGGGTTTCCCATGGGGCTTTCGGGTAAATATGTTGTGCGCGTAAATATGTTGTGCGTCACTTTCGGAAAAAGCGATGTAGAGTTGAAACGACTCACTAAAAATCACTTAATCACAAAAACACTTTCGCATGAAATTGGAACTGGAGATAAACACAAATCAATGGTGCACGTACCGTGTGTGATGCAGTCTTGATGAAATCTTGACGACTGCGCTCGAAGCTTCATCCGCGCGTCTAGTTACTGCGTTTCAGCCAGTCGGGATAAAGAATCGGAAAGAGGCGTGTTATAATTCAAAATAGAGGTGTGACAACTGACTCAAAATCTGACAAATGGGATCATCCACCACCTCAGAGCCATTTTGTATAATTATGTATATTGTAGTCGCCTCAAATTTGCTCTTGTTTACTGTTTATTTTGTAGGCCTGGCAGACAACCCCAAAACGCCCTTGAGGCTTGTCGCTCCGTTAATGAGATGCTCAAATGTTACCTGACTTGGATGTTCCCAAGAACACTCAGGTAAAATATAAGTTTTGGCCTGAATACCAGTCCTAAGATCAATTTGTCATGATCTTCTGAGACCTGCCATTGTACATTTTTAGTTATTAAAAAGAGCGTGTCCAGATCGCATTTTTGAGCCCCCATATTTCCCATGGGTGTTGAGATTTCGATACCATATCATTTGTCACATTTTTTATCATTACCATTCCGAAATTTCGCGTGCTCAATCCGTTAATGCTGTAAAAAAGTCCGCAAGTTCGGGTTCGGTTCAGTTCGGCAAAAGTTCGGTAATTTCTTTCCGAACATTTGTTCGGTTCGGGTTCGGCAAGTATTGTCGCAGTGTGGGTTCCGGTTGCAGCTAGCTTTCTTTATAACTTAGGGCCTATGTATTTTTTTTAATCTTTAAACCCGCTATTTTACACGATTTATTTGTCGTAATGAACAAGATAATGGCTTTGGTGGGATGAAATTGAGACTGAACGGAATCCGCGGCTGGAGTGCGGCGCTACTGTGGGAACTTGCGGTGTGCATACATTTTGTGATTTGTACCACGTGCAAACCATCATGTGACTGTGTGAGATGGTATTTTTTTACCTAGCCTTTGGTGTTTATTTTCTGACGATTGTTTGTAGTACCCGTAAGTATCGCTTTGTTTCTGTAAGAGGGCTTATTGATTTCCCTCAAAATGCTTTTCACAATGTTGTGCGAAATATTCTGTCCAAGAAAATTCTGTATGCCATGCCGCTAGAGGGTGTTTTCAATCAAACCGTTCTGATCAATCGACAGTTATTATCAGCACATCGTGCAGATGCATACTGCGCGGTATTTACTCTATGGCCTTGGCATGCACGATGCAGTGATGGAGCCAATACAATATTTGATCGGCACCGATCGAGCGACATCTGTGTATATATAGATTGTGAAGTCATTTCGGTACGGAGTAATGGATGTCGGTACGGTGGGCGCCAGCACCGGGCTCAAAATGTCGGATCTGATTTGGCACAAAAGCTTTGTACAGAGCATATGACGTTCGACAGTTAAACACGAAGCGCTTTTGCAAGCATAAGAAGTCATTTCGAGTGGGTTTTTGACATTCAGGAAGCAAGCTGCCTTTTACATTTACAGTTAAAATACGTAAGATGTGAAATTCAAAGTGAAACACTCCTGAACAGCCGAACTGAGTGAAATGTTCGGTTCGGTCCGGTTCGGTTCGGAAGTGCCAAGTTCGGTAAAATCCCGTTCGGTTCGTATGTACGGTTACAGCATTATCAATCCGTACATTTTCAAGGATATTATTTTAAAAAACACCAATGATCTGTAAACTAATTTATCCGGTGACATAAAACAGTGCAGTGATTACACCAACCTTTTTGCTTTCACATCCAAATTGGAGATGTCAAATTTCATGTTTTCTTCACGAGGACAGTATTTTGGGGAGGTACATGTATTTTACAGTAAACTCTGATTATAGCGCTCTTCAAGGGACCGAAATAATTTGAGCTTTATATCGAGAGAGCGCTATATAACCAGTGCATACACAATGCAGAGAATAATGGCTGGGAAAAAAGGAGCTTTATATCGAGAAGAGCTTTATATCAGGGGGCGTTATAACGAGAGTTTACTGTATGATTGTGCCATTTCAAGACCAATTTCATTCACATTTGCTGTACATACCGGTACATACATGTACATGTACATTTACATATAGCTTTCTGTTAATGTAGTTTTTGTGATTTTTTTTATCCAACATTTTTAACTTTTCCTTTCCATATTGGAGTAGCTCTGGTCTCTGCATCAACCAGCCTGTCAAGACGGCAGCCCCATTCCCTCACATCTTTGACCCCCGTTTGAGTCGGGATGGTTTCATCCAAGATTGGCAACGCAGAGAGGAGGAAGGTAACCCCCGTTTCACACATGTGCACCACAGTTGCAATGAACCAAATTGTATTTGGATCGACTTTAGGTCCAGACTTTAGATTTAGACAGGCGAAGATTTTCACCGGTGTGTCACTGCGCATAACGTGTGAATGCCATCAGTTGGTATTTTTCAAACCGTGTTGGCTACACGAAGCCCTTGTATGAATTGTGCAATATATATTTTTGAACGCTTATCAAAAGCTTAAAGGCACCGGCTCGTGCCACGAAATACGCAGCTCCATGCCTTTGCTATGGAGCTGCATATTTCGTGGCACGAATTTGGTGCGCGCGCATTGCTGACGAGCCTGTGCCTGTTTTGTGTCTGTCAAATAAATTAGGTTATATATACAAAATGTGAAAGTTGCTGTCCATACCATTCACACGAGAATTTCAACAATCAAGGTAATTGCACTGATTCGCACACATTTACATTAGGTTTGGCTCGCCTAAAGACCGTTGTCTGACACCAAGACGCTCTTCAGTCGTTCCGACTGACTCAAACAGTCGATCTTTTGATTTGTGGCGAGCCACATCGCTCAAAGTTGTTTCATATGTCAAACTTCTGGCGTACTTAATTCAAAATGTGACCCGCTCTGCAAAAAAGGGTCTTAAGTCGCGCT
This sequence comes from Henricia sp. BOLD:AAB3569, assembly GCA_037783545.1. Taxonomy (NCBI): domain Eukaryota; kingdom Metazoa; phylum Echinodermata; class Asteroidea; order Spinulosida; family Echinasteridae; genus Henricia; species Henricia sp. BOLD:AAB3569. The sequence goes on from JBBELK010000936.1 coordinate 275,444, forward strand.
GGCTAGTATTCTTTTTGCGACCATCAAAAGAAATCCGCAGCAAATCCGCGCTCAATAAAATACCAAAACACAATGGAAATTCCTGGCGGTGCCCCGATACCGCCTGGAATGTCTGTGTTCCCCCTGGAATGTCTGCGTTACGCCTGGAATTTCTTTTGTGTTTAGGTATTTTAATGAGCGTAGAAATGCCACAGATTTCTTTTTATGGTCGCAAAAAGAATACTAGCCAGCGCGACTTAAGACCCTTTTTTGCAGAGCAGGTCACAAATGTGGGAGTAATTTGGTTCGGTGCGACTCTAAAGCCCGCCGCACACGTGAGGTCGTTTGCTGAGCAAACGGTCATTCGTGGCCGTTTGCTCAGCACTTGGCTCACGTGTGCGGTGGCTATTTTGCTGCGTTTTTTGCCTCGCGAGGCTGTGAGCCAAAAATCTAACGTGTTTGATATTTTTTGCCTCGTGTGGCCAAAATCTCACGTGTGCGGGGGTGATGAGCCAAGTGCTGAGCTAAAATAAATGTAGCTGGCCAATTAAAAACCATCCCCATATTCACGTGATATGAATACAGTGCGCGCGGGCACCGCTAAGGTCACCAAACTTTTGCTAAAGTGTGGTGACCTTGGCGGGTTTCGCCTGCGCGCGCTGTTTCCGTATCGCGCGCGTGTTTTTAATTGGCCAGCTACATTCATTTTAGCTCAGCACTTGGCTCATCACCCCCGCACACGTGAGATTTTGGCCACGCGAGGCAAAACAAATCAAACACGTTGGATTTTTGGCTCACTGCCTCGCGAGGCAAAAAACGCAGCAAAATAGCCACCGCACACGTGAGCCAAGTGCTGAGCAAACGGCCACGAATGACCGTTTGCTCAGCAAACCACCTCACGTGTGCGGCGGGCTTAATACACCAGTATGAAATGGATGTCAGACGGAAATATTCACTTTAAAAAAAAAGAAACACATATTTTACTCTCGTTAAAATATTGAAACATTTTATTGGTCAGTAATATCTGACTGCACCAGCCTTAATTAACCCCTTCACGAAGTGTGAGTGTCTTGGGTGCGGTTATACAGAATTATCCCATGGGTCAGTACTACCAGGGCAAAGCTGGTCTCTCATCTTGTTGGCTTGGGGTAAAGTCAGTTTTTGGTTTTTGACCTGTGACTTGACTGTAAAGTATTTTCTGAAGTACTACTGCATCTATGTGGCTGAAATTTCTACAATGCTGTTTTTAAAAGTTTTCCAATCGTGTAATCTGTCTTTAAAACAGCAGTTGAGAGCGTCCCAGTGATGACATCCCTTCAGACGTCCATGGCAGCCCAAGGTATGCTGAACCATCTCATTAAGGAAGCTGGTAAAGTAGACATCCGCAAGTGCCACGGTTTCTTGGAGGACGGATTGGAACAAGATGAATACAAAGAGGCTCTCTGTAGCTTAGAGAGCCTGGCGCATTGCTATGAACCGTGCTCTTAAGCCAAAGATAAGAAAAACAGGCTACTGTTTCTGGGCACAATTTCATAGCGCTGTTTAAGCATTAGCTGAAAAAGGGTGCTTAATCCAGTTGTGCTTGACTTATTATTTCATGGTTGCAGCATGCTTAACCATGTGCTTACTTAGATATGGCTTTTGTTGCATGACAATCTTTTTAAGCAGTTATTCGGTAAGGAATGTACATTGTATTATATGCTTATTGTTAAACCCTAAAACTCTTCAATCCTCTAAAATCAATAGGATTTTACATACACCCTAGGGAGTTGGGGTTAATGTTATTATCTATGAAAAACCTAATGCTTGGTTAACAGAAAGTAGACTTATACCAGTTGACGCCAGGATTATTTTTGGCAAAAAATACAAATTTGTTAAAAAGGCAAATGTGACTGGCCAATTTCATAAAGCTGTTTAGCAAAAATATTTGCTTTATAAAAATGGGTTACTGTAAAAGCCAATATTTTCGCGTACAGATATTTTTGCGCATTTAAACATCACTGACATTTTCGCGAGTTGTTATTTTCGCGGATGGAAATGATGTTTTGTTTCAGGGATCGCCACAATTGTTGCAAACAATATTTTTGCGGGCTCTGTCTGGTGCGCGAAATGCGCGAAAATAAAACCACCGCGAATATTTCAGCTTTTACAGTAATAGTCAAGATTGTATGTTAACTTGTGTTCATAGCAAGAATAGCAGATATTCTTGTGAAAAACACAAATTGACATGCAATCTTGACTATTGACCCATTTTTTATAAAACAAACAAATTTTTTATTAATCAAATATTTTTGAAATTGGCCCCTGGTCAAGTACCACAAATACTGACTCTTGAGAGTCATTTCTACATTCATTGTATGAATCTTCTCACCAATAGATCATACTTTGCAACACTCTGAGGCGGTGCGATCGCTACAGAGCGAAATTTTCCACACTGACAGGGCGTCCACAGCCGTAAAGTTCAAAACACGGTGTGTACAAATGAATGGTGGACAATAATGGACGTGTTTACACGTCAACCGTTTTATCTCGTAAACCGTGCCTGTGACTATAGAGGCGTGACTCCAGTACTAGCCTACATGTAATTTCAAATCTGAGTGTTTTAAAACTGCACTCGACAGCATTTTTTCCTTTTTTTCACTAATGGCAAAAATAAATGGGTCCCACAATCACCCATATCAATGTTATGCTGCTGCTGTCGTCGGTATACGTAAAGCTGTTGACAGCCTTGATGTTATGTGCAATATTTATGTTTGTATTAAAGAAAGTCTGTCCTTATTGTATATTTTGCTAGTCAACCAAGTACTCTGTAAAAATACTGTGGGCTTTTAAATTACCAGAATCAAAACGTGGTTGGCGATGGTAAATTCTATGTTAATTTAATAGGAAAATGTATTCTTGTATGTTTTGTTGGTTACTGGTTGTGCATCACTCCATTTGTCAGGTTGGTTAAACATAAACATGGTTACAAGCATTAAGGATTGTACGTCATTGTAGACAACCCTGGCTTTTAGAGACCATACATGTATATATACAGTATAGCAGCCGCAGGCGGCTTGAAGTTATTTTAAAGTGCCATAGAAGCTGCAAATATTACTGAAATACACATGTAGTTGGCCTTTTGCCATGATAATTTACCCTGACCAAAGATTACCCGTGTAATCGTAAAATGTCGCCTGTTCTGACGAAAATGTAACAAGTGTCTGTCCCGGTTACAAGCGTATATTGGACATTTGTACACAGGGTTTTTAGAAAGGCATGTTGTCACACTATTTGTAACCCTTTTTTGGGCCTAAGTTATCTCTTCAGAACAACAAACTTATTTCTTTTATTTTGAGACCAGACAAAGGTATTTTCTAGAAAATATGGTCCGTGTTGCCAAAATGCCCACTTACTGTGGAAAGACCCACATGTATATGCAGTCTGTTATGGGTTAAACACCCTACAACTTAGAATGTACATCATTACGCCAGCTTTACTTATAGTCCTGTCGGACCGATCAAGGTTGTAGTGTTGTTAAAGTGCATGAGATGTATATTTGTGGTTGCTTTCTTATTTTTTGCAATAGACAGTATCGAATAACTACCATCTTGTAGGGCAGTTTCTTTGTTCTGTGAGGACATGCATGGTTTGCACATTTTGTGCTTACATTGTTGACTAGTTTATATGTCAAAAGTTGCCCTACAAGATGGCAGCTATTCGATACGGTCTATTCACTGTACTTGCCTTTCTGCTAACTTGCTTTCTGGCAGCTTGCAAAGCAGACTAATATAAAGAGGCTAAATTGAGTTTCTGAACATGCCTTGCTTTTTAGTAATACAATGTATGTGGAATGTATTTTATTTTTAACAGAGAAAATTTAATCGCCCGTTCAAATAGCACAGCAAAAACTGCGCGGATGCAAACTGGACACACTATTGGCCTTTATCACTGTGCGTCCATCTTTGTCTTGTTCCCTAAAATACATGTCGGGCACGATCACGCGTGTAATCCTCAGTTGTTGTTTTGAGAGAATCAGTATCCACGCTTATCATTGTGATGCACACAATGAACAATTTTAACACGGGGCCAAATTATTTTTTCCTGCAAGCCTCACTTTGGTTACATTGATTTTAATAGGGAAAAGGGAAGATGACCGCGCACCAGGTCCATAGCCCGTGTGACATCACCCCTCTAGATAGCAAATTGCGCTTAAAGTGCATATGAATAGATACGTGCCTGTTCACAGAACTCGGTGGAATAATAGAAAGATTGCTTTTGTTTTCAAGAATTGTATTGCATTTTAATATTAAAAACGCGTAAAAAAAAAAGTTGTATATATAGCTGCATTTCATGCTTCTTGTACCGTAGCTTTTGTTATTAAGCTGGTTTGTTCCGTCCTTGTGAATATGTGACATGTAAAGTGGGTTCAAGTTCTGTTTGGTGACAACAGCTTCATGAATATTCAATAAGTATCATACATATGTATGACTAATCAATTGGGGTTGTGTTAAATACAATGCATAAATTTAGACATTTAAACGGTTATTCATAAATACCCTTAGACAGTTTACGCATTCCTATTGGCTGAGAGTATGTCACGTAGGCAGTCTTAAACACTTTTGAGCCTGGCTTGCGGCCGCGCCCAAGTCAGTTTCAGCGCGTATGAAACACGCGTAAGCACACAAGCAAATGTGTGCATGCGCGTACAGCACGCGTGCCTGGAATGCCCCCCAAGCGCACGATCGAACAAAAACAACTTGATGCACAACACATTGAACAACGCGCACAGTACTCTGCAACATTTATTGCCGAAGAATTTTGGGAGTTTTACTGATTTACATAAAAAGGTATTTATGAATGGGAATAAAAGTGTGTTTTGCCAGTCTTAAACTATGTTTAAAACTGGCTAGGGACCTGGAGGCTCATAATGGCCCTCGCCTTATGGCTTGGGCCATTATCGGCCTCCAGGTTCCCAGCTGGTATTAAAAACATAGTTTAAGACTGGCAAAACACACTTTTATTCCCTTAATAATTTCCTGGTGATGTGGTGCTACTCATAAACTGTCCTATTGTGGGATCTGAAAAGATTAAATTCGATCTTAATAAAAGGCTCTTTGTATTCTTTCATTGATCTATCGTATTACAATTGAACATCATTAATAAGAGATCTCTGCACATTACCTTGTCACAACAGGAACCTTGCATTATTATGACCTAAAATTTTCCAGTGCTCTTATTATAGAGGTTTGACTGCATTATTTACATACTGCATGTTTTTGGCTCTTCTTGATGAATATTTTGCAGAGAGGATCCTTCTTGGGAATAGGTCACTTGATTTGCAGTAAGCCATATTTGTTAGAGCTTTGAAAGAAGGCAGTTTCTTGCTGTCCAACTCCAAATGCCCCCTTCGTCGAGTGATCACTATCCCTGGTCCGAACGTACACTGCAACAAATGTGGTCTGGTTCCAAATGGTCGACCAGACTACATTCGGTTGAAAATAGTCAAACTATAGGTAACTAATTTTATGGTCGTGAATTGAACTTGCTCCATGTGCAATAGACAACTAAAGTGACGTCAGTTACCAGGGTAAACCGATCTAAACATTTGCTGTAATACGAAACGTCCATTGTTAAAGCGCAGGAAAATAGTTCACTGATTTTAGTGTAGACCCATGCCAGTAACCCTGGCAACATACCGGTATAAAGGACCATGCTTTTCACTTTAGTACTCTACTTGACGGAACAATAACAAAGAAAATGTTACACAGAACTGTATAAAGAAAGTGAAAATGAGGGAATGGCTAAAATTTGCCACAACAAAATGTGCCAATTACAGTGCATGTAATGTGAGTTCATGCATTATTTATGCACTCCTTGCATGTCAATGGCAAGCCTTTAAAAAAAAGGTAAAAACAAAAATACAGCTTTACGAAATACCTTTCCGTTAACGAAAAATTCAATAAGGAAAAACCGAAATACATTTTACAAACTCATAATAATATACAGCCTTATTTACAAAACTGCTTTATTTACAAACTGCAAAATATTTTTAAAAAAGTTAACTATGCCTTAAAAATACTGTGGCTGCATTGGCCAATAAATCTGTGTAGCAAAGTATAAATTAACATAAAAAGCGTTGGGGTGGCAAACAATAAAAAATTATATTTCTTAAAATTTGTTGACAAACTTTCCAGTAAACCTGGAAAATACAATACTTGTACTTTTTTATCTATGAAAGTTTCACAGATTTAAAAAGAAAAAGCTGTACACTGCAACCTTACAAATGTACATGTATTAGATGCACATCATTTGTACCGACTTGGGAATGCATAGTTCCGACCTGTCAATCCAGCCGAACCCGCCGACCAATCACAACAGAGCTAGCAGACATAGGTCAAAGTGCATTGCCTCACAACAATGCAGTGATCCGGGTGAATTTTCGGTTTCAAGGCCGAACGATTCGCTGTTCAAAGGTAAGAAAGCATGTATTTCATGATATAACATCCCTGTATTACTGGCCCTTTACTCGGTGTGCTTTAAGATAACTGTTGACCCTGAAACATGGATAACTTTGAGTTTTCTCCAATGAATCTGTGTTTTCTGTTGAAAGTCCCATTGGTTTGTGTAGTGTGTGTGGACATTTTGAGGGATAGCGTGTGAGGCATAGCAACGATATCCAAGGGGGCAGAGTTAACTGGGCAAACTCGGAACTATGCATTGTGGGCCTATTGACCAAATAGCTGCCATCTTTGGGGGAAACTAATTGTTTGGTCAAACTGGTCAAATTGCCCCACACGATAATGGTTATTTGATAAGGTCCATTGTCACACTTACTCCAACCTCCCCACCCACCCACGCCCTCCCCCAATCCATGCAATTCGAGTATGCACATTTTTTTCAACTAATTTCATGATTTCAAAATTGATACCAAAATATTGCATTTGTTACTTGGCAATGCAACACCAAGAGAAATGTTTGGTTCTCGAGGGAAACCCGAGGGAGTTTGTTTACTACAATGCCTTAAACCAGCGCTTATCACTATTCATGTACCTCAGTAAATATTCATCAGGTAGCTGCAGTATTTCATTGGTGTATTCAGCAACTCAACCATGGATTATTTTTACTACGTATTTCCTTGCATCTTCCACAGATGTATGTGACATGGACAAACCAGGAAAGTAGGCCTAGAATTACATGTACACACTTTGGTCATGGACTTAGACTTGTCCCAGAGTGGCGTGAGTGTGATCTTTTATCTGTCTATTGTAACATTTGTAAATGACATCAGAAGGGCTTGCTTTGCGTAACTGAGGAAGAAATGCTGTAACTTCCTGATAGAATTTTCACGAGGTAAAGTAAAAACACATGGTTTAAAGATGCATGGTCGGGTCACACATTATGCAGGTCTTCAGAATTGAAATCGCCACCTGGGGTAGACTTGGGCAAAGGCTATTAGGCAGAAGAACTCCCATTTCAAATGACTCAAGCATGCATGATTTCGCCCAAGACTGCTTCGCTAACAGTAAAGCCCTGTCAGCATTGGACTTTTTTGGGGAACACTTACCGAGACGATGGGTACCTTTCCCATTTTAAGTCCAATGCGGACAGCCTGGGACATTTTCCAGCGGTTACTTTTCCTGGCCAACTGCTGCCCAGGAAAATTGACCAGGGAACCTTTCCCGAGACGATAAGTCCAATGCGGACACATCGAGTCAGTAAAATCGCTCTGGAAGCGTACATTACATCCAGGCCGTGAAGGTCATACTGCGAAGGGACACTGTGCATGCTCTCCTACGGTCTCGGTAAATTTTCCCGTGTCGAAAAAGTCCAAATACGGACAGAAGTCAAATTTAGCAATTTTTTTTTTTTCAATCGTTTCGGTAAACCTCCCAAAAAACAATGCGGAATCCAAATCTGCCATTATTTTCATGCATTAACATGGTATGTTTTCATGACCTTTGACCCTCACTTTGACCTTGAATTTGACATCGTGGATCACGTGATCCGGAGGTGAACTTCGGTGAAAATTTTCCCCCATATGTTTTCTTCATAATATTACAAAATTAGAGATATAATATTTTTTGTTTGCTTTCCAGCTCTTCTCAAAGTTGCCATGTTTAGTAAAAATGTAATATTCCTATGCAAAGTACATTACATGTGTACTCGTATATCTGCAAGGCATGCAATACATACATACATGTGTACAATCTATACAGGCAGTGGGCAAATTTTGTAAATCTTATGGAATATACATACAACATTTTAAGAAGCAATAAATTACATATTCCAATAGGCAATCACTGTGACTATTAGATCATTATCATAAATTATGTCTTTGATCACTCAGCTAAAGTTATTGATCAATTACGATCCAGTCTGGGTACACTCTTGAAATTTGTGCGCTGTCATTTGCTGAGATGTAGTACTTTCTGGAAGACGAGGATGTCAGTGATGGGGTGTTGACTTTGCATAAAACATTGGCTTCAGTAACCCAGCATTTATCAGGTTTCAATTGCCACTATAATAATAACAATAATAGCAATCTTATATAGCGCCAAATGCCAGGGCCTCTAGGCGCTTTACAGTATAAAAACAAAAACCAAAGCGATAACATACATATACATGTACATAGATAAAAAAGATTAAACGTTAAAACCAAAAAGCATCATCAAGAGCATCAAGTCTGGTAATACTGAACAAAAAGATGTGTCTTAAGCTGGGACCTGAAATTACTGATGGAATGAATTTGACGCATGCTGTTAGGAAGACCATTCCAGAGGTGTGCCGCTGAAAAAACAAATGATCTATCACCATAGAATTTTGTTGATGAGCGAACTGTTTGGATGGTCCATGAGGGTGCCTAAAATTAATATAAAAGTCACCAAACTCCTCAGAAATGTTCTGATCCATGGGAAGCCATCATAAATGCAGCAGACAAAGTTTTGTTGTATTATACATCCAAATCCTGTGCTGCCCTCTGGTGCTGGTTCTACAAATGTACATCATTGCTGTGCGAAACTGGTACTACATCTGGCGGGCTCACTTGACCACTTAATTTGTACACTTGTAACATTGATTTGGAGACTGGGACAAACCTGTGGAATTGCAGAGTTCCTTTGACAGTTATTGCTGTGTCAAATCTGCCTTGAAGCTCTGATGCCGTTTTGGTAACATCCTCTGGTGACACAATAAAAAACTTAATACCAGGGATCTTCTCTGTGCAGAAATCCATTATTGCCTCAGATGTAAGAATTTGGTCATTGTATGGGCGCTGTAGGCTAGCCTTAGTTACAAGTCGTTTAACAGTCCCTCCAATACCATCGCAGGCACTCTTTCCGTGGGATGTGGCAAACAAAAATTCCATTCGGCAGCTAGCCCGAAATCTTCCTGATGGTGACATAGGTTTATGAAGTTATATTTGTTTTTGTATTGTCCTGCGCAGCCATCAGTGAGGTAATGGATTTTTTAAAATTAATTTTATGCACCCTCATGGACCATCCAAACAGTTCAAGTGCCCATTGGAACCTGATAAATGCTGGGTTACTGAAGCCAATGTTTTATGCAAAGTCAACACCCCATCACTGACATCCTCGTCTACCAGAAAGTACTACATCTCACCCAATGACAGCGCACAAATTTCAAGAGTGTACCCAGACTGAATCGTAATTGATCAATAACTTTAGCTGAGTGATCACTTAAAGACATAATCTATGGTAATGATGTATTATGGTCACAGTAAATGCCATTTGGAATATTGGAATATGTAATTAATTTATTGCTTCTTAAAATGTATGTATATCCCATAAGATCTACAAAATTTTCCTACTGCCTGTATAGATTGTACATGTATATGTATGTATTGCATGCCTTGCATATACACGAGTACACATGTACATGTAATGTACTTTGCATAGGAATATTACATTTTTACTAAACATGGCAACTTTGAGAAGAGCTGGAAAGCAAACAAAAAATATTATATCTCTAATTTTTTGATACTATGAAGAAAACATATGGGGGAAAATTTTCACCGAAGTTCACCTCCGGATCACGTGATCCACGAGGTCAAATTCAAGGTCAAAAGGTCATGAAAACATAACATGTTAATGCATGAAAATAATGGCAGATTTGGATTCCTTATGCAATTCCCTTTCCAAACACCAATTAACCCCTGGGGGGTTACTGATTTATGGTCGTTTGAAAGTTGACAGTCGCGCTCATTTTGACCAAAATCGTCGAAAAAGCGCGCGCCGTATCGCGAAAACCGTAAGTCGGATGAATTTTTTATTTTGAAATTTGAGCTTGTTGAGTCAAAGTTACCCTATAAACCAAATTTGAGCAAATTTGAAGAGGGTAGGGTTAAAAATTTCAGGTGAAATTTACATTGAATGACCCCTATGAACTGACATTAGCAAATTATAGCATTTTATTCAGTTCAGCAAGTAATTAATTGGATTTCTGGTAACGGAATTACGTTTTATGTGTACATGTATGTGGAATTACCCCAAGATGCAAGTCAAACAATCCCAGCCCTGTACTCCTTGGATAAGTCAGATCCATGAAAACTTTCCAATTTTGTCAGACTTGAGCAAAATAAATTAATATTAATTGAGGCAATCCTTATTCTGTTCATATTGCGCCAGGATACTACTCTCAAGTCGGGATACTTTCAAAAATAAAAAAACAAATGCCATCGTGACAAACATAAGCGGAACTGTACTGATGTAACTGACTATTGAATCTGACTTATCCCAGGTTCCCTTTAATATGGCATTTTAAAACTTTTTTTCTTTCTTTTCTACATCGAGCTGTGTTCCCCTTGTATAAAATGAATCGTGAACTCGTATTTGTCCCTAAAAACAGCACCACACTGATTACATTCAAAAGCACTCCGCCTGCCATGGCAGCCCATGTGCATGATGTACATGACGCTGTCACTAAAGATGACATCACAATGCTCACAGGTGTAGCTAGTGGTCTGCGTCTGACCAGTGTCCTGCTCCACTCGGGTGTAGGAATCTCTTTTGACTGGAAGAGTCGACTTGGTCTCCTCCTCTGTCCCCGAGCTACTGGCCGGTTGGGATGTTACTTCGGTTGACGGCATTTCACGAGTTGTCAGAAGTTCATCCGTGCCCGTTGAGGCAGCAGGATGCATTCTCTGCTCCCATAGAGCACTGCTTGCTGATGAGGTCCCTTGCACTAAGAGGTGCCGGATTAATGAGTCACTGTTTGAAGTAGTTTTGCTAGTGCCGCTTTCGGAGACTCTGGTGCTAGTGCAGCTAACACTGGGATACTTGTACCCTGCAAGAGTTTTGATGTCTGGTTTGATGTCAGGCTGCTCGGCGTGGGAAACTGCCTGCTGTTCCCGATTGAGAGAGGGAACCGTTCTGAACGAAGTGCTAGATTCAGCAGGCAGGTTAGAGCTGATATCATCAGTGGTGGTTGGTGGGCTGTGGTGGCCGTCTTCAGAAATCAGTCTGACCCGCTTCCGAGCAGGGTTTGGAAGTTCAGGTTGATGCATGTGGGTTGACTGAGCCCAGCGAAAAGATCTGACTTGACGGGCAGGTGGACGGTCATCAACGTGCACGTGGGTAGTCATGACGGGCTGACTGTCCATGATGGAGGTTGGGATGGTGGAGCTGGTTACGCTCTGGCAAGTAGAAGGCAGTTCAACAGGGTTTGTCAGATACTGGCGAAGCACATCCTGTTGGCTGTGACTAAATGAGTAATTGGACGAACCAGCAATGCCTGCTACAGTTGCAGTTGGAACCACACCCATGCCACTGCTGTCCCTATTTCCACTAGGTCGGAGGGCTTCCTGCAGCCTGTTTATTCCTGCCCCTGACGGCCCTGGCTCATTGGTCCGCTGTAGTAGGTCCCGCACAGTGCTTCCCCCGAGGCCTGTTCCAAGTGGATGTATCCTGTGACTGCCACTGATTCTGTCATCGGTGTTTGGTGGCCAGCCTGTCCAAGGTTGGTGCCTTTGCTGATCGGGAAGGGGATCATCTGTCCTTTTGGCCCGTTTCCAGCCAGAGAAACCGTGATCATCTGGTTGTTTATTTGTGCCTTGCCTGGAGAGATAGTTTTGACTGGTGAACCAGTTGCTGTAATCACTGAACCTCAACTGTGGTCGACGACGGAAACCCGGCTGGACAGGAGCAGTGATCTGTGTCCTGTGACTATTTGGAGGCACTTGTTGAAGCGGCTGTTGTTGCTGAAGGTTCCTGGTGTCTGGGTCAGGGTTCTGCTCGGCAGAAGTTTGGTCCCCAGTATTTGGTTCCTGAATTTGTTCGGCAATGTTCCTCAGCATGGAACTGATCAAACCACTAGAGCCTTCAGGTGTTTCCTCCCGCATAGGAGCTCGAGGTCTGGGCGGAATGACCTGATGAAAAACTAAAACTGGCTGGCCGCTCTTTTTACCTTTCATCAATTTGGGATTATCGCCTTCATTGCTAGCGTGTGGGCTATCTCCGCCGTTTGATTCCTCATTCGGAGTAGTAGGACTAACGGCTTCTTGTTGTGGAGTGGGAGTTGGAAGTTTAACACCAGTGCTTGAACTTCTTTTTCTCTTTGCCTTGGGACGAAGCAAAGTTTCAAGTCGTTTCCCTTCCATGTTTACAAAATTGACAAGCTTCCTGGCAAACTGTTTTGGGGAGTTCCTTGGGCGAAGTCGCCCTGATCCCGGACTTGTGCTAAGTCGACCAGGGCTAATTCTCCTTGCCCCAGAACTGAAATTAGCCTCTGTATCCATTGGCTCTTGTTTAACAGTCACAGGAACAAAATCTGATGCCGAGTCACACAAAGAGCCGACTTCATCTCCTGGGGAGTTACTTGTTTTAACACCGACTTCAGGTCTCAATCCTTTTACTGTTGCTGGTGGAGAACACAGTTCTGGTTCACACAGTGAGGAAGTGGGATCCTGGTATCTCCCACCATCAAGGTCTTTCATTTCAGCTTCTGTTGGCTTGCTGTCCTCTACATGTACATGTACTACATCAGAACGTTCAGTTTCTTCACAATCTCTTGGCTGGTAATCAAGAATGTTACAATGGGTTGCATTCTCAGCCTTTGGTGATGCATGTCCAGAGCTGCATATTGTGTTTTCTTGAGTGGTAGGATTTACCATGCTTTGTACAGTCTCAGTACTAGTATAAGCGGGTGTGTGAGAGGTTACACGTACATCTCTCTGGCAGTGGTCGGGAGAGGCATTTACTGTAGAACACGGTACTTGAGAAGAACAAGTGTCAACAGATTGTGCATCTGAGTCAGAATCTTTTGGAGTCCAAAAAGCAGTTTCTTTTCTTATTTCAGCATCGACCAGGGAAGTAATGGAGTATCCTTGAGACTGACAGTGGACTGATTTCTGTGCAACACAGGGAACTGAGGAAGTGTCCTCTGAGCAAGGTTCCAAGTCTGAACTGGCACACCCCGTACATGTACTTTGTTCACTACGGATATCAGTTGGATGAAGTAGACTCTCCACACTGTAGCCTTGAATCTTGCAGTGTCCACTTTCAACATCAGGTTCTGTTATCTGCCCAGCATTTGTCGAGACGCTGACATATTCTTGTGGCCCTGTAGTTCCGGTATTGTAAAGGTCGGCATGTGTGACATCACTGGTAGAGCACGGATGCTGCTGGATGCTCTCAAAGGACGCCCTGGCTGTCGGCACCTCTGTGCTCACATGGGTATTGTCTTGTGTACATGTATGTACCGGTACATGCTCTGCACAACTCCCTTCATGATTGCTAACGTTGTCATCTTGCAAACGATGACTTTGTTTCTCAGTACAATGGACCGAAACCATTTGCTCTACATGCATTTGTTCTGGCACTATTTCACTGTCACTGTCTGCGGTGACTTTCAAATGGTTGTGGTCATCAGATTGACTTTTGGAGTGCCCAGTGTTACTCTTGGCCTCGCTGTTTGTTACTAAGGGCTGTTCGTCCCTTTGACGATATTCAGACTCACTATCTGAAACTTCGTTGTCCACTCCACTAACATCCTGAATAGAGCCTTCCATAGCAGATAGAGCTGTTGCAAAACATGCACAGCTACAGGTAAGTTTCAGGACTACTCAATGTGGGTGGGTTTATTCGGTCCTCAGTGTCGGTCTCAGGAATGCGAATAAATATTAACATCGGGAATGTCAAGTTTTGATGAGGCTACCAGCATGTTCATGAAGGTCTTCTCGTGATGACGAGAATCTGTCACAGATAAAAGAGTAAAAGTATTAGATTACTAATCTTGCAAGTGTATCAAAGCTTGAATTTTAGGAACAAAAATTGCAAGACCACAGCCTACAGGGCTAGTACTTACAGTGTAGTTCAAATTGTTTACTATTTTAGGGTGGATTCACAGTGAGACTTTTCACACGTAAAGTTGACACGTGTCGCTTTGAGAAAACCCACATACACATAACCAGCTTGGAAGGTAGGTCTGTGCATTTTCGAATAACTGACTATTCAAAATTCAATTTGCTTTAATCAAATATATTATATTCGATCCATGAACTTTTTCAAAGACTGCCACCCAATTTTGTCGTGTTTTTTTTATTGAAATCAGTACATCCGAACCATACCAGGTACTTGTATGTAGGAACAGCGCTGGAGGAATCAAGTCCAGGACTTGGACTCGAGTCACAATTTTCATGAGTCGGACTCGACTCGAGTCACATTGGAAAATGACTCGACTCTGACTTTAAAAAAAGAAAGATATATATTCGCAGGCCAGTCCTTCATTTTTAAGAAGCCCGATCGCACAGGCGCTCCTACCGTGCTTCCAGTCTTTTCGTGAGAAGCGACAAAAAATATCGAAGGGAAACCACAAAGTTTCCTACCGTACCTTCATGCAAAGAAAATCATGCTAAGTGAACAGAAAGACGACCCTATATTTAACCAACACTGTATGCGACACATGTATGCGAGAGGCCGATCCGACTGACCGTAGGCCTACCGGTACGTGTATGTACCGACATGACCGACGTGAGTTTCTGTCATGCAGATTTTCTTTTCAGGAGGAACATCAACCCCCATGTGAAGGTGTGCATACATGTACATGTACAAGTGTGACGTCATAATGACAAGATCAGGTATCATATTGCAAAATTACCAAAATATGCATGTTTTAAAATGCTTCCGTTTCGAAAACCATGTGACCAAGAATCTCTGTATTTGGCAGGCTTATAGATCACATCCTGTGCTTAAAGTTTTCTTTCTGTGGGAATTTTCATTGGACTCGCATCCTTCTAGGGTCAATTTGAGGTCAAAGTTCAATGAAGACTAAAATCTCAATTTGTGCAACCATGCCCATCAAACCAAGCTGGATCTTTAAGATAATAGATACAGGCCCTATGGCAGAGTTTCACCAGCATACATGTACATGTGGGTATAATATCATGATGGCATCAAGTGTGACGTCATCAAGTATCAAATAATAGCCCAAAAATGACAAAAATATGTTTTAAAACGTTTCTGTCTTGAAAACCAAGTTAACCAGGATCTTCATATTTGGCACACACATGGATCAGATCGAGGCCTCCATGTACACGTACGTTTTTCTTCCAGTGGGCATTTTCATTTGACCCTTCCTTCTGGGGTCAATTCGAGGTCAAAGTTCAGCAAAAACGTAAATCTCAGTTTTTGCACTTACACTGTACATGTACTGGGACAACTTACTGACTGTCACAATGTGAAGTATTATTCTTTGATACATATAGTAACTCAATTATTTTCCTTTCTTGTCATGGTTTGCACCATGAGAGAAAAAAACATTTTTTAGTCAGGCTGTTTCCCTTACCACAACATAAATATTTAAATATGCAAATTAGTTTCTTATGCAGATTTCTGTGTGCTGCACACTTTTCCCTAGGAATGGGGAAGGCATTTTCATGCTTCAGTAATTCTTTTTAAGCCTGAAGTGCTATGTGCATGCATGCAGAGTTGGAGTCAGACACACCCAAGTTCTCTATGAGGCAACATGTGTTGTAGTGTGTGGGCACTACAGTACATGTAGTAGAGTTGCCCTGGGTGTGGTCTATATACCAATAACCCAGCACTATATACTCAGTGTATTTTAGATCCAACTGTGAGTTGCATGTGTGGCCTACATGTATGCTCGCTTACAGCTCAGCTTCACAGCCAGTTTTCAGAACTGGGACAGACTGAGTTTTAGCCTGTGTGGAACTCTTGCTATATTTGCGATGTCCTGTGTGGAACTCTTGCTATAATCGGCGATGTCCTGTGTGTGGAACTCTTGCCATACATGTAAACCTACCATTGGCGTGTGTGGAACTCTTGCCATTAACCTACCGTTGGCGATGTCCTATGTGGAACCCTTGCCATAACCTACATTGTACTGGGAGGCCCAAGGAGAACGTCAAGAAGAGTACGGAAGGCCCATGGTGGCTGCGCTCTCATGTCACGCGCATTTACATGATGTATATGGCGCCGCACATAACCGTTTAGTTTCGTTTGACGATGCACAACTACGTACATGTTTGCGGAAAAAAAAGACTGTTATCGCGATAAGGAGTCGAAGACGGTTCTCTTCGGCAACAACTGTCGGAAATAGAAATTTGGGTATTTTTTTCGTATACATTGAACAAAGATTTTAAGGAAATTACCTCCTGGAATCAACACAATGTAATTTTAAGATATACTTCCCACTTGCACTTTTGTCGCAAATGTTGCTTTTGTGTAGAAAAATCACGTTTTCTTCTTCAAAAATTGCCTTCAGTTAGTGCACAAAATAACCATTCACGCGCGCGCAGCGCCCTCTGTTGTCGCGCTTATGCACAGACCGCTCACCGCGTCATTTTGTGCATTACTTTATGCAGTAATTTTATCATTTATTTATCTCAGAAATGCAACATTTGCGACGGAAGTGTCAGTGGGAAGTATATCTTAGAATTGAATAAGCTATCGATTCCAATATATAAATTTACCCAAATCCGTGTTCAATATATATGAAAAAAATACCTAAATTTGATTAAAAAACGGCAATGTAAGTACATTGTAGTTCTTTTTACTTGTTTTCCAATCAAGTATCTAAAACCACACAACCAGCTGGAAATTGTGTGTGTGATTCCAATTTCGAGACAAAATGACAACCAGCCACTACATGTACATGAAAAAGGGGAAATTTATAAAACCCGGAGGTCGAAGGTACACGGAGGTCGATCTAAAATTTATGTTAGAGCTAGAAGAGATCTGCAAACAAGGGAAACGATACTCTGTGAATACAATGTATAGCAACAATATATGTTTGTCTGCCGGTTGATCACATTTCACCAAACGGTTATAACAAGTCGAACTTTTTTTGCTTGCCCAGTCCCCACCCAGAGCTCCATTGCGCTTATACATGTATCTAGCGACCCGGGCCAAAGGTTGATGTAAAATTCGCGATACAGCTGGAATACTTACATGTACATGTACATATGTAGGCAAATTTGCCCAAAGTGTGAAACTGTCCCTGTTTTGTCAAACGGCCATTCCAATTTCGCTAAAGTTTTTAAAATTAATGTCTAACTTTAAAAAACAATTTCTACCTCCGGGTTACCTCCGACCTCCGGGTTTGAAAAGGGTGTGCACAGGCTAACTTCTGTCTTGAAGTTGAAAGGTACAATTTCAGCCGAGTTTTGAGGTTGAAAGTGTCGCTGTATTGAGCGACGTCGCTCATTAAAGTGACGCAAAGCGTCGCTGGATCAAGCGACGTCACGTTGCTCAGTTAAAGGCAGTATACATGATTCTTATCTCGAAAATCGGAAATGTTCACAGATTTACGCCTAACTTACACAATATAAGCATGATGATCGTAGAAAACTTCCTCTGAAATGGTTTTGTCTAAAGTGCTAGTCTTTGAGAAATGAGCAAAAGAAAGTTTTCGTCTCACGAGACGAAAATTCAATTCGCCCCGAAACCATTTTGCCCAAGTGCCATTTCGCCCCCAAACCACTTTGCCCGAGTGCCATTTTGCCCCAAATCACTTTGTCCAAACACAATTGCCAAAATGCTACTTCGCCCCAAAACCACTTCGTGCACAGGCCGTGGTTCAGGGCGAAATGGTTTTGGGGCGAAATGACTGCAAACTCTTTTTGTTTTACTGTACGTAGCTGGTTTTTGCTCGGGTTGGTTTTAATCATGCATATCTTCAATGCATTAACATATTTATGAGGACACATCGGCAGCCGGATGCAGCCAATGCGTCGCTCAATTGTCAATTGAGTGTTGGTCCCCCCACTAGTACTACTCCCAGGTTGGACTCCGTACTGCATATTACATAATAATAATAGTGGATTCTTTTATAGCGCACATATCCACCCTGCGGGATGCTCCTGGCGCTGCTGCCATTATTACCGCTGCCGTCAGTGAATCACCAGAACCATTTCGCTTTTAACTAGGTGGCTGCTGGCCAGGCGCTCAACCCTATCAGCAGTTAGATTGTGGCATTCCCCTTAACAGCTTGGGTTGACAAGGCAACTGGGATTAAGTGCCTTGCCCAGGGGCACAGACACGTTGGTCGAAGTGGGGCTCGAACCCGCAACCTCTGATTGGGAGTCCCGCTTCATACCCGGACCCACTAGACCATACGCGCTCCATGACTGCACGCGCTACATACTGTCATGACTGTAGGCCTAGGCTACGTATGGGGTATGAAGTATGTGGTACGGAGTCCAACCTGGGCTAGGGCTGGGTCCAACCTGTCTACTGTACTGCCTGGTCATGCTGATCATCAATCATGGAGGAAGGATTCCTCCGTATGCATCATCATGCATTGTCATGTGAACGAGTTTAAAATATTTTTCACCTCGTCACGTCCCGGGCTCCGTACATGATGAGTCATTAAAAAAAAACACATTCTGATTAGGCCTACCCATCAAATAAAAACGGCAATAAATGATTGCTACAAAAATAATTAATTACCACTTCTCAGAAGGTGCAGTTCACAGGTTCAGTTGTTGAATCTCATGATCTATTCGAGTTTGACGCCATGTTTGCAAATCAATTCCTCATTAGACTGCGGACCAGCCAAGTTGCATTTCCCTTCAGTTTGTGCATGATACGGAATGTACACCAGCGAATAACTTCGTCCTTGTGAAAGTCTGGTTTCCCAAACATTCATTGACGAATACTGATGAGAATGAGGGATCCATTTTTTTCACCTACCTGCGTAATACTAGCCTCAATCAGTCTCTCCAGTCGTAAGACAACTGAGAATACATTCACCCAAATTTAAAAAATAAGTTTACTCTAGGACTATGGGCGTAAACAAAAAACATAATAATAATAATAACTCCTAGATCTTAATGCTGCAAACGGTCGACACCACGGGGAACCTTTCCCGAACGACCACCGAAATTTCGGCAAGAATCACTCAAATTGACACAATTTCTCTACCCAAAACTTCCAAAAATGGTTCTAGACCTAATAAAAATGGTTTTTGACATACAAAAAATGGTTTTTGACCTTTAAAAAATGGTTTTTAACCTCCAAAATATTGGGGCTACACCAAATTGTCGCCCTAACCGACCATTTCGCCCTAACATAACTTTCTACGCAAAAATTGTAACCCTATTGGATAAAATAGAAAAAAGTGAATAAATAACTAATAATAAACATTATTTAGGCTAATCTCTAATTAGTAGGTCAAACAGGACCCATTTTAAGAAAATCATGGCTTACGTGTCTGGCCCAAGAAAAGTTTCTGTCGCGCCTTTAAAGATAGTAGGCCTACATGTAAAACGGCGCCTATTTCCACTGAATAAACCTATAAAAGTATATGTTGATAAAACTGCCTTGTAGAAATTTCAGCCACACGGCATTTAATACTGCAGAAAACCTTAAAAATCAATGTTGCAGACAACGTTTTAAAAAAAACAGCGCTTTCAGTTGGCAATTTGTCCCACCAAAATATCATTTTCACACGAACAAAATCGGGAGGTGTTTAATTGTTACCATGCTATCAACACTTTTAGTCGGAGTAAAGAAAAATTTGGGGTAACTGCAATCTGTCTTGGGGCTTTAATTAAAGGCAGTGTACATCGACCATAGACAGCCGAAGTGTGACGTGCGTTGCCATGGCAATTGGATCTAAACTATCATGTCCGTCGGGAAAAGTACCATTGGAAAAGCACTGAGACACGGTTGAGTGATTTTTAATTTAGATCCAATTGCCTAGGCAACCAACAAAAGGTGACGTATTCACTTCGGCAGTCTATTGGTAATCTCGAACATCAGAAATGTTCACAGCGGATTTACGCCTTATTAACTTACACAATATAAACATGATGACCGTAGAAAACTTCCCCTGAAATGGTTTTGCCTAAATTGCTATAGTCTTTGAGAAACGAGTAAAACAATTAGATTTCGTCTCATAAGACGAAAATTCAATTAGCCCCAAAACCATTTTGCCCAAGTGCCATTTCGCCCAAAACCACTTCGCCCGAGTGCCATTTCGCCCCAAATTACTTCGTCCAAACACTACATCGCCCAAATGCCACTTCGCCCCAAAACCACTTCGTGCACAGGCTGTGGTTCTGGGCGAAATGATTCAGGGCGAAGTGGTTTTGGGGCGAAATGACTGCAAACCCTTTTTTGACTTTTCTCAAAAGTTACACGAAGTGCGGAGCTGGTTTTTGCTCAGGTTGGTTTTAATCATGCATATCTTCCACCACACAGGGGATACAACTATTTATAACAGTTTACCAATCATGTAGGCCTAGATACTTAGTCTATCTTTAAATATGAAATATTTCAACTGGAGAAGTTCCATTGAAGGAGCGTGACCAGTCTTATTTTTGAGCCTCCAATTTTTTGTCCATGGGTGTTGAGATTTTGATACCATATCAAGTGTCATAATTGTTTCATTAACATTCTGAAATATCGCATTCTAAATCTGTATAATTCCGGGGATATCGTCAAAAAAACACTAAAGTTTACTATAGACATTTACCCGATTACATAAAGCAGTGCAGTATTACACAAACGCCTTTTGCTTCCACAAATTGGTATTGCAAATTTTATGTTTTCTTCCCATGCATGGATAGTATTTTGGGGATGTATTTCACTCAGATTATTGTTAGGTTAGAACGAATCTCATTTAGTGGGATAATCTGGTCACGCTCCTGTAAATTAGAAAATATACACGTGGGCTTGAGCGACTCCTTTTTGGAGTCCGTCGATATGCGCACTATCGTCGATTCCAAGTTGGAAATTGGAATCGCGGTTTTGGAGCAGTCGATTTTCAAATCCTGGTAATGATTCGAGAAGTACATGTCGTCCTAACCGCGGTGATTGTTTAAAGTATAGTGACCAGATCACATTTTTGAGCGCCGTCCTCCCCCGCCCCCCATTTAATCCCATGGGTGTTGAAATTTTGACGTCAGTCACATTGTTCTCATTACCATTTTGAAATTTCGCATCCTCATTCCAAGGATATTGTCAAAAAAACACCGATGTTTTGTAAACTAATTGTTTCCGGTTACATAAAGCAATGCAGTGCAGTACGACACCGACTTTTTTGCTTCCACATCCAAATTGGGGATTACAAATTCCCAGTTCAAGTTCCCATGGATAGTATTTTGGGGAGGTATTTTACATTAATTTTACATAACCCGACAGGCTCTTCACTTCCAACTTCCGTTGACTCGTACGTACCTCCTTAATTCGCACAGAAAACTGTCAGATATCGAGGGGCCCAAGTTATGGAACTCACTTAGTGATTTATAAGTTGAAACAATGTACAAACCTTGCAATATTTAAGCGCACTTATAAATCCATTTTACTTTCTAATTAATATCATTAATTTATAATTATACATGTATTACTGTTACTTAGGCTATCTCAAGATTCCCATGCTGGCTTTAGGCATAAGTTTTGTTTGTTCTTGTATATTGTGTATTAAATTAAGGTATAGTTTGCAACTTATTCATTTGTATGGAGAGCGGTAATTTATGGAATTCCATATGTGCCAATCAATCCGCGTCTCCTTTTTATCCCGTCGCGTTTTTTTCCCGTCGCATTTTTTCTTTTCGTCGCATTTTTTCTCTTTTCGTCGAATTTTTTTCCTTTTCGTCGCATTTTTTTCCTTTTCGTCGCATTTTTTTCCTTTTCGTCGCATTTTTTTTTCGTCGCATTTTTTTTTTTCGTCGCATTTTTTTTTTCGTCGCATTTTTTTTTCCGTCGCATTTTTTTTTTCGTCGCATGTTTTTTTTTTCGTCGCATTTTTTTTCCCGTCGCATTTTTTTTCGACTACTGCTACTCACGTCTGTTCAAGGCCCATAGAGATAACGGGCACAGACTATTTTTCTGGGCTTGGGCGCGTGATTCCACGCCGCCGGAGTCGAGTAGAATCGATTTCACTTCGAATCGCGTTTCGATATTTTTTGAGGAATCGATTACCTGTAGAAATCGATTCCCTGTCGAAATCGATTACCTTTCATCTAGATTCTAGAACCAATAAATGAAATACAATTAGCCGAAGGCATTTTTGTTATGGATCTGACCCCTGAACCACCCTGATGACTAGCTGAACCTGGTGCATCGTTTGTACTGGTGACGCGCCGTAGATCAACCAGTCGTCCAGGTACATGCAAAGGTTGACACCCTGCAGCCTGAGGTACGCTCCCACCGCCCTGGTAACCATCGTGAACGCCCTGGTAACCATCGTGAACACCCTGGGCGAAGTGGAAATCCCGAAGGGAAGGCACGTCCATTCGTACGTCTGGCCCAGGATTTTGAATCTGAGCCAGCGCTGGTCTAGGGACGAGACCGGGACGTGCAGGTAGGCATACTTCAAATCGATAGAGGATGCCCACCTTCCCGTAAGCGGGCAGCGTAGGATGGACGCAAAAGTCTCCATCCTGAACTTGCGGGGCCGTATGAAACGGTTTAAGGGCTTGGGGTTCAGGATGGGGCGCCAGTCCCAGGTCTGCTTGGGAGCCAAGAAGAACGTCAACCAAAACCCCTCGCGATAGAGGGGAGGGGGTCGACCGGAGAGATGGCGCCCTTGGCAAGCAGGGCAGAGACCTCTGTCATAAGGATGACATCCTTCTGACCCCCATCCTGTGGATAAGGGGGTAGGTTTCGGTTAAGAAGTCGCTGGGGGTACCGCCGTGAATTCCAGGCGATAACCCCGAGACACAATCTCCAGAACCCAAGCGCCCGGGAGCTGAGATGGCTGGCCACTCTGGACGAACGTCTGTGGGCAAGGAGCATGCCTGGACCCGTGGAGGCGGGAGAAGAGGAAAGCCAAGATCGAGTTGGCCCTTCTCCGCCTACTGCTCGGGCGCACTGGACAAGCCGAGCTTATCGGCCGCCCTACGCACCACATCAAAGGGTACACGCTTGAAGAGTGTCCACCTCCTCTGGGTCCATAGTGGCCGCCGGCGGGGCCAGGACGAATGTGGCCTCGTCAGGAGGATCGTCCGAACCCGAGTCATCCTCACCGCTGCTAGCCTCCGAGACATCGAAGGTTAGTGGGCGGTAGGAACCCGCGGAAGACGGGGCAGCCGATGGAACCAAAGGAGAAGGAGCAGGCGCGCATCCACATCTGGTTAGAGGGCGCCGTTCCCGATGGACCTGCGGGCTCGTGAGCCGGCACTGACTGGTCAGCCCCAGTACAACGGTTGGGCTGGACCCGACCGAGCCCCAACGATGGCCCAAACCGGTTCTCCGTAGGCTCGACGCCTCCTGTCCCTGAAGGTACGCTATCCGAGGGACGGGGGTCACTTGCGTAACCGCCGTGCTCAGCTCTCATACCTGGGCCTACCGAATCGGCAGTACCCCTTCCTTTGAAGAGAGAGATGAGTTCCCGTAACAACGGTGCTACCTCGCTACCCAGAGGTTGTTCGGTAGCGGCCCCAACTGACCCAAGACCAGGGGGCCGAGCAGCCGGTGGTCGGGTCACAGCGTAGCCAACCAGGCTGGGGTGTATTGGTTACGTACTGCTGGGCAGCTAACTCTGAAGGGACTAGCTGTGGCAGGTACTCAGCACCAGCGGGACCCAGCCAAACTGGCTGACCCGCCTGTGCCCCGGTAGCATAAGCACCAACGTCATGTCCAGCTACCGGGTCCCCCGGCATGATGTGGTTTCAACGTTGTGACGATCTCCTTTGATTTTTCACCTCCTTTGATTTTTCACCGGAAATCGCAAAGACTGTATGAATCCGAATCGAGTACTTTTGAAAACGGCCATAATGCACAGAATTCGCGGCAACTACACTGCGGCAACATTTTTGCACCAGTTGCAGACTACCAGCGACGCGGTGTCATGGCGATATGGTTTTTCTATTACGTGTAGGGTTACCAGTTTATGTCAGACACAGAAATATTAAACATTTTATTAACTTTTTGCTCAATCAACATTTCGCACACTCGGTGATAAATGAGATTTTAAGGATTTTTATAGTGGACCCCGAATCGGTAATTTTGAGGTGGTGTCAAAATGGTAACGAAACTGTCCCCACGCATGATATAATTCCTATCTAAGGTCTCCGGAAGTCAACGAGTCTCGCAGAGTCCCGCTCGTTCTCGAGGTCAACTTACACGGTCTATTGTGGGTGCACGTGCCCACTTTTGAAGGCATACAGAGTTCATTCCGCATACAGAGTGCACCCCACCACTCAGTTGTCGTGTCCCAATAACATATTATAGTATGCACACAAATCTACTATAAGCAAGGTGCCCACATTATTACCCCTGGTCACTAGGCTCACTGGAGAGCATACAGCCCTGTTGGACTCTCATGATGAGAGCGCCCAATCAAACACAGAACACTTTCACTCTTATACATGTACATGTAGTATCCATTTGCTCCCGGTGAAACCAGATAGTCCATAACAAAGTGTCTTGCCCAAGGGCACACTCACATTGCCATCACCTGCATTCGAACTGACAACCTGTAGAATTGACCAGGTATTAAATATGACATATTAGACTGCTCTCCTTTAGTAACATACTAATGTTGTATACTATGTATAATGCAATTAAAACTAGCGTTATTGAGCAAAATATTGACCTTTTTAAAAAAATTCAAAAAACCATGAAGGAAAAAAGATACCAAACCAAATTGTATACTAAAGATAGATTGGATACAGTATTTTAAGATATGTAAGTTTCAATTGCTTGGGTAGTGACATATCGGGGAACCACCCCTCAGAAGAGGAGGCTCATTTTGCCATTTTTCTTTGCGGACATACTTTTAAACCTAGACCACGCCCCCAAAAAGGGTGGAATTACTTTGTCCTTGATATGAAGCAAACCCATGTGCCTAGTGTGTGTGCATATAAAATATGAAGTCAATTCAACCATCCATGTGGGCACCATGGGGAGCCAAAAATGAAAACAAGTTACCACGATAATCAAAAATGAGAGTTTTCGGGGAGCGACATCTCGAAAAGGAAACGTGGTAGCGTACTTTTGATAACAGAATCATGCAGATTAGATGCCAATCTATGTGTATATCAATTTTCAGGTAAAAATTCCCAAGCATTTTTGAGCTACAGGCCTCCAATGGCACGGCTACGATTGGGAAAATGTGGGTAGGGTAGGCATTTTTGTGGAGGTCATATCCCAGCAACTAGCAATTTTGTAAATGTTCATGACATAGGTTGAAGTATTTTTATAAAATGTTTTGACCAAATCCGAGTCGGACCCCTGACAACCTCTAGGTGATTTCACACGGAATGACCCAGCTATGCGGGGTTTCCTCAGCCGGCCGCCGGCTCACCCAACACCTACCCAGTTTGGGCCGGGAAGCGGTGTGCCGCGGCAGGGGTCTTTCCCGTTCATGGCCCAACTGGCCCGGCCAGTTTAGAACTTCTACACGGGTACACCCGCGACCGCGTTCAGCGCAGGGTATCCTGCACCGTCCCCGACCGCGGGAGACCCGGTAGCTGGACATGACGTTGGTGCTTATGCAGGCGGGTCAGCCAGTTTGGCTGGGTCCCGCTGGTGCTGAGTACCTGCCACAGCTAGTCCCTTCGGAGTTAGCTGCCCAGCAGTACGTAACTAATACACCCCAGCCTGGTTGGCACGTCGGGGTGGACCAGTCCGGCACGGGTTTTCTACCATGGCTCCACCGGACTATGGCTACGCCGTGACCCGGCCCCCTGGTCTTGGGTCAGTTGGGGCCGCTACCGAACAACCTCTGGGTAGCGAGGTAGCACCGTTGTTACGGGAACTCATCTCTCTCTTCAAAGGAAGGGGTACTACCGATTCGGTAGGCCCAGGTATGAGAGCTGAGCACGGCGGTTACGCAAGTGACCCCCGTCCCTCGGATAGCGTACCTTCAGGGACAGGCGTCGAGCCTACGGAGAACCGGCTTGGGCCATCGTTGGGGCTAGGTCGGGTACAGCCCAACCGTTGTACTGGGGCTGACCAGGTCCATCGGGAACGGCGCCCTCTACCCAGATTGATGCGCGCCTGCTCCTTCTCCTTTGGTTCCATCGGCTGCCCCGTCTTCCGCGGGTTCCTACCGCCCACTAACCTTCGATGTCTCGGAGGCTAGCAGCGGTGAGGATGACTCGGGTTCGGACGATCCTCCTGACGAGGCTACATCCGTCCTGGCCCCGCCGGCGGCCACTATGGACCCAGAGGAGGTGGACACTCTTCAAGCGTGTACCCTTTGCTGTGGTGCGTAGGGCGGCCGAGAAGCTCGGCTTGTCCAGTGCGCCCGAGCAGTAGGCGGAGAAGGGCCAACTCGATCTTGGCTTTCCTCTTCTCCCGCCTCCACGGGTCCAGGCATGCTCCTTGCCCACAGACGTTCGTCTACTGTGGGACAGGTCGGGGGCTGTTCCCCAGAAGACTGGAATTTTCTCGGTGAAGGGTTTCACCAGATCATTCCGGACTACGGAGAAGGCTTATGACTCCTTCCTGAGGACACCCTCCATGGACCATAACGTCGCCGCTAGGCTACCGTCGACCAAGGGACCTCCAGCGGTCTTCTCTCCCTTCTGGGAGGAACAGCTGCGCCTTCTTGACTTGGCGGTGTCCTCCAGCCTTCGGCTAGGTGCCTTCTCCATGATCGTCGCCCACGACATGCGTCGGTTGTTATGGGCGACAGAGCAGATGCCGCCACGGAGGTCTCCGATGCTGCCATGGTAATGGCCGCGCTTGTAACCCGGAAGACGGAGACCTCGATGGCGCTGACCCTCCGGCGTAAAAATGTATGTTTTTCCCTCTGGTCGCTAAGCTCAGACCTGGCTTCTCAGGTCTCGAAGACCAAGCCTGAGAAACAGGACGTCCTCTTCGGAGGCGCGTTCTGTTCTTCCCTGCTCGCTTTGGCCGAGCGGGTTGAGAGTGAGCAAGCGCTAAAGCAAGCACAGGCAAAGGTTTCTGGTTCCCAAAAAACCTTCGAGCAAGAAGAGCAAGGGCAAGCGCCCTTCCTGTTCGAGCTCTGGCAGGCCCGCCAAGCAGGAGAAGTCAGGCACTTCCTAGGACACCAAGCAGTCCGGTGCCCCGGGTTCTTCTCAGAAGAATTTCAGGGCCAGGTCTGGCCAGCCTCCCAATTCGAAGGGCAAGGGCCCAAAGAAGGAGAAGCAACGTCGGTCCTGAGGGCTTGGCGGCCGCGGAATCCCCTCATGTAACGGGATCCGTACCACCTCCGGTGGGCGGCCGCCTTCGGTTGTATGCTCCGGAGTGGCCAGCCATCTCAGCTCCCCGGGCGCTTGGGTTCTGGAGATTGTGTCTCGGGGTTATCGCCTGGAATTCACGGCGGTACCCCCAGCGACTTCTTAACCGAAACCTACCCCTTATCCACAGGACGGGGGTCAGAAGGATGTCATCCTTATGACAGAGGTCTCTGCCCTGCTTGCCAAGGGCGCCATCTCTCCGGTCGACCCCCCTCCCCCCTATCGCGAGGGGTTTTGGTTGACGTTCTTCTTGGCTCCCAAGCAGACCGGGGACTGGCGCCCCATCCTGAACCCCAAGCCCTTAAACCGTTTCATACGGCCCCGCAAGTTCAGGATGGAGACTTTTGCGTCCATCCTACGCTGCCCGCTTAAGGGAAGGTGGGCATCCTCTATCGATTTGAAGGATGCCTACCTGCACGTCCCGGTCTCGTCCCTAGACCAGCGCTGGCTCAGAAATCCTGGGCCAGACGTACGAATGGACGTGCCTTCCCTTCGGGATTTCCGCTTCGCCCAGGGTGTTCACGATGGTTACCAGGGCGGTGGGAGCGTACCTCAGGCTGCAGGCCAGGTGTCAACCTTTGCATGTACCTGGACGACTGGTTGATCTACGGCGCGTCACCAGTACAAACGATGCACCAGGTTCAGCTAGTCATCAGGGTGGTTCAGGGGTCAGATCCATAACAAAAATGCCTTCGGCTTAATTTTATTTCATTCATTTCATTTATTGGTTCTAGAATCTAGATGAAAGGGAATCGATTTCGACAGGGAATCGATTTCTACAGGTAATCGATTCCTCAAAAAATATCGAAACGCGATTCGAGGTGGAATCGATTCTACTCGACTCCGGCGGCGTGGAATCACGCGCCCAAGCCCAGAAAAATAGTCTGTGCCCGTTATCTCTATGGGCCTTGAACAGACGTGAGTAGCAGTAGTCGAAAAAAAAATGCGACGGGAAAAAAATGCGACGAAAAAAAAAATGCGACGAAAAAAAAAATGCGACGAAAAAAAAAAATGCGACGAAAAGGAAAAAAATGCGACGAAAAGGAACAAAATTCGACGAAAAGAGAAAAAATGCGACGAAAAGAAAAAATGCGACGGGAAAAAAACCGCGACGGGATAAAAAGGAGACGCGGATTGATTGGCACATATGGAATTCCATAGTAATTGGCTCTTTGGCCTTCAATAGGCCTAGTACATGTATTTAAAATGTAAGGTAAATATTTCTACAAGTTTGGTATGGCCGCTGTCACAATAGTCTGCATGTATAGTGCGACGTACACAGTTATGACGTATTAACTTTGGTTCCCCATTAGGGACCCATAATTAACAAGCGAGGCTTTTCTTTTATATAATAAGCGAATGTAATGTTTTGATTTGTTAATTATTTTGTGAAAAGTGTGGAAATAAAACGAATTGAATTGAATTAATGTTGGAACGAAATATATTTCTGAAAATCTGAACACGCTCCTCATGATGCATGCATGGAAATGAATTTGGAAGTGTTTTGTCTCGGGTTTGAACTTTTTTTCGCATTTTAGTGCACTTTCTTTGTCGTCGAACGGAAATTTAATAAAATAGAATGTTGCGATTTCTTGAAACTGGTCTATTTATTAAATTGAAATAATTAATTAACGATGTTTCCAGAAGAAGCGTTAACTATGCTTTCTATATTCTGTCGGTGTGTGTATTCTAGATTTTTGAAAACTGAGGGTCAATGACGGGTCGATGTTTTGGTCCAAACGACGGCTAGCTTCACCCAGGTTTCAGCTGCAAGGGCGGCCAAGTAGACTTGTCGGAAGGGGAGTCTTGATAAACTGAGTAAAGATTCTTTTTATCTCAAAGCAGAATGCCAAAGAAAAATACCGTCGTCGTAACAGGTAAGACAGTGTGTATTTGCTGTCATCACCAGAGAACGTTTGGAATCCTGTGGACAGATCGATAAGATATTGAGTAAGGCTGGCCCTGGATTTACGTTTAATTTGGCAACCGTTTGCCATTCTTTCAAGTGCCGGTTAATCGTTTAATCGTTCGGCTGGTACTTAAAAGGGCCCCTTATTTGGGATTTTTATCAATGAAATATATGCTATAAAACCAATATACTCAGTTACATTCATAAAAATCCTATTTGGAGCGTGTTTTGGGGGTTAAAACAAAGGTTTTTAGTTTTTATGCTAATCATAATATGCATATTCATGACCAAGGTCATGATGTCACAAGAGGCAAACACAGGAAACTGTGCACAAAAGATTCCACCTATTTTCTCAAACGTCCTGGAACTTGTAATCCATGACTGTTTGAGTTAGACATCATGTTTCCTGTTGTAAGCCATGACGAAACTAGAGGAGAAAACTGCATCAATTTGCCAAGTCTTATAGTACATGTATGTTTTTTCTTAACTTTTCCCTTCTGTCTCCGTACGTGATGCACTCCAAACGGCGCCCTCTGTCTGTGGTTTATTGCAATGAAATCTTCAAAGTTGAAAAAGGCTACCTTTTGATTGATTTTACATCCAAACGAATGTAGCATGTCTTGCTGAACAAGTAATCCATCATATGAAGCAAAAGATTAGGCAAAAAGTTGTTCAGCATGTCATGGGCCCTTTAAAGGGGTAAGAAGTAGTTGATCATTGATATTTTTCTTTAAAGTGACTCTTCAAGCATCAGTAAGTGCAGATTTGATGAAGAGAGAGGATGAGTTTAGAGTGGAAAAAAATGTTCACAAATTTCTTAAGAAAAACTTCAATTTACTGAATTCAGTCCTGGTCGCCACATATTATTTATATTAGTTATAGGGCAGGGCTCGAAAAAAAATCAAAATGTGGTTGCCCTTCGGGCAGGGGTATTTGAAATCTGGTTGCCCGAATTTCATTTTCGGTTGCCCAAATTTCATTACAATTTTTGCCTCAAAATCAAAACTGTAGTGTATGCCAAATTCCAGTAAATAATGCACAAACGTTTGTTTACCTGAATGACTGAGTCGGTGGTTATTTAATTCATGGTTGAGTAATTTACCGATGCTTAATTAGAAGTTGCAGGAACCTGGGTTCTCCCCATGCACAAACGTGCATATCGGCCAGATACAATGAAATACTGGCCTGTCACGCAAGAAAAATCGCCAATCAAAATATTCGGCTCTCAATAGTAAATTGGGCACAACAAAATTATCAAAAATATCCCACATGGTGCTGCTAAAAAATACAATAAAATTACCATGTATACGTAAATTTTCTTTCGTGAAAAAAAGAACCACGTGGAGAACTGATGAAAAAAAATATTCCGATCATTCTTCTGATTTGCGTGGTTGGCCAAAAAATGCACGGTCGCTTCGCTAGCAGCGTGACACGTGCGTGCGGTAGTACGGTACTGTAGCTAGCCTTACATAAGATGTTCCAATACTTTTCTGTGTAACGGCACAAATAGCCTGCGAAGAGCATCGCTAGCAAATAAAATCAGCGTTTGCCCTTAACTTTTTTCCCAACTGGCCAACAGGGCCAGTTGGCTTAAATCTTCCCTGGCCCGTCGGCATTTTAAGTGGCCCGCCTGGTTACCGTTAAACATTTCTGGTTGTTCTTTTTACACACAGTCGACCTTTAAAGTTTGCAATAACCACATTTGAGTAAATAAATTAGGAAAATTTGGTAGTCATAAGGTTCCCACTAAAAGTTTGAAAATGTGTGGTACATTTTAGAGCTTTCTGGTGAATTTTAGAGCTATTCTGGAGTCTTGAAAGGCTCTTTTGTTATAAATTTTCAAGGATGCATGTTTTTGTGCAACGGTAAACAGCAGTTCTAAGTGTGATGTACTCTTGGGGGCAGTTATACAGAATTAGCCAATAGTACATGTACTACCAGGGCGCGTGTATTTTTTTTACACCGCAGCGAGGGGTACACCCCAATTTGTCAACCCGAATAGAGTCTAAGTTTCCAATGACTGACACTTCTCGAGTGACAATCTTGGAAATAGTGACAACTCTTACTCTCACTATTAGAGAAAAAGAAGAAACCGAGAAATTTCGGAAAATCCCAAACATTCATATAGATTCGAACCAGGGACCTTATGATTACAAGTCGAGCTCTCTTCTAACCAGACCACGAAGCTGGTTGCAAACCGACCGCATTCAAAACCCTAAATTCCTTTAAAATAACCAACCCTAAACCCTAACCCTAAACCCTAACCTATTATATAGTCTCCTCTCAAGACGCTAAAAAGGTACAAACCCCATTGTTCTCCCCTCGCAGTGGTGTAAAAAAAAATTACGCTACCAGGGCAGAGCTGATCTCTAACTTGTTGGCTTGGGGTCAAGTCAGTTTTTGGTTTTTGACCTGTGACTTGACTCTGGAGAAATTGACTTGTGACAAGACTTGGGAAATATGATTGGGAAATATGAATGGGAAATATGATTGATTTACGACTTGAAATAAAAACTAGTCATCAAGTCTCCAACCCCAGAGACATACATAAAACTGCAAGTGCAGTATTTTGCTCCAGGGGAATAAATTGGAACCAGGCCAGCCCTTGTATTGAAAGCAGTATTATGGCTCTGTTTTATTGCAACTGGACAGCCGGACCATTTGGGGAGGTATTCCAGCTGGCCCGAGACGATTTCAACTGTCATTTGGCCAACGGACCAGTGTTAATTCGAACGCTGGCAATGCGCGTGAACACAGTAAATCCTTAAACGTCATTGGCCAGAATTTAGTAGCAACATGTCATACTATTTTTATCGGCCAATCAGCATGCGTTTTACAGCACGATCGCACATGTTGCATGTTTACAACAGGATCGCATATTATGTACATGTATACACAATAACCACACAGCATGTGGCATGCAGTACGGGCCGGGTGCCGGTGCGATGCGGCTCGCATAGACAGCCTATCCACGGCCGCAGTGTTACAATGTTGTGCGTGGGAGGTAGTACAAAATGTAGGTTCAATGCTGTCCTCATGTCTAGAATTCTAAAACCAAGAAAATCTTCTGGCGTTTTTTTCCTGACAGTATCGTAAGGCCAAAAAAAATAATAGTTCTGCTTCCGGTTTCCCGACCGACCCTATTTTTAGGCTGCGACCCTAATTTTTTTATCGGAATGAAAAAAATGAAAAAAATGAAAAATGAAAAACAAAAACAAAAACAAACAAAAAAAACCGCAGATGCCTCCATATGATTGTGCACAAAACAAATTGGCAAAAACAAAAAAAATTCCCTACCTACCTACCCTATTTTGAAATGCCATGTAATCGGAAGCAGAACTATTTTTTTTTTTGGCCTAACCACATAACACCTCGAGGGTGGAAAGATTACAGCTACATTTCGCTACATTTTTCTTTTTAAATAATTGCGTTACACTGTAATTAGTCTTGAGCATTGACGACTGCAGGTGCATTGCACAATATAGAGAAAACCTAATGCACATACAGCCAGTTTGCTCTCCTTTACTCCGACATGTCTGACTTCAAATGTCTTCATGTTTATCTTGAATTTAAAGGAGCATGACCAGAGTTTTTGGAAAATAGTTTTCGATGTAACTTACCAATATTATCAAGTAACTCCCATACACACCTCCCATGTCCCAAAAACCCGAAAACATTCGCGATTTCCAGTAAAAAATTGAACAAAACTATCGAGTCGGCTTTCAGTGGATAAACATTGATACTGGAAAATTAGTTTACAAATAATCGGTGGATTTTCGACGATATCCTCGGAAATATGCGGCCTAGAAGCGCGGGAGTTTCAGTTTCGTAATCAGAAAAATTTAACGGATGTTATGATATAAAAATCTCATGACCCATAAGGTAAGTCCCGGGGAGTTATGGGTAAAAAAAAGTGATCTGGTCACACTCCTTTAATACACAGTAACAAACTAAACAAACATTTTAAACTTGAATTTGGAGGATCCTATCAATTTGATTTTGTTTTTGTTTTTTAAAATTTAAAAACACTAAATGCCACACCTGCATTTGCACTAAATTCTGCCCATGGATTTTGTTAGATATATTGAATGTTTTCAATTTCTCATTAACAAAAAAAATTGAGTGCTATTGATCCAGGGGATTATCAAGAACAAGAACTGTTCCTCACTTCATGAAATGACCCATACGATTGCAAGCTGCAAGTGGTGCACATACATGTGGTAAAGACAGACCCTACATGTACATGTTTTTTCAATTCAATTTTCAATTCAATTCAATTAGTTTTATTTCCACACTTTTCACAAAATAAATAACCAGTCAAAACATTACATTCGCTCATTATATAAAGGAAAAGTGAAAGTGCAGAGGAACCCAAAGAAGCCTCGCTTGTTAATTATGGGTCCCTAATGGGGAACCAAAGTTAATGTGTCATAACTATACATCGCTCTTATACGGTGGCTCCACACACAACTTGTAAAAGTGTTTACTATACATACATGTATATGTACTATTGAAGGTGTAAAGATCCAGTTAATTATACCACTATTGTAGTACAATGTATTTGTTCACCAGTGTACAATTCTCTTTCACAGGTTTTGGGCCTTTCTGGGAGCACAAGGTGAATGCAAGCTGGTCGGCCGTGCAGGAATTACAACGCCTAGGGCTTGACGATGACGACATTGAGCTTGTTACAGTGGAGATTGCAGTGGAATATGAGTCAGCTACCAAAATCGTTCCACAACTATGGAAAGACTACGAACCATGTGTATGTTGAGTAAAATCAAAATAAGTCGACGTGTGAGTACATGTAGGCGTGTGAGTACATGTAGGCGTGTGAGGTGATTCCAAAATTAGCCTTTTGCATGTTTCTCATGAATACTAGCCTCTGGTGTACTGATGTAGTTCCTTTCACATGTACACTTCGTATCCAGATGACCATACTAAGTTTGTGTTGCTATGTAATGTGACCGGATGCATGCGACAGGTGTTTAGTACATGTACACAATCAATACCATGTTCAGTGTGGAAGAGAATGGTATAAAGCACCGAGACTGTTTGCGTGCACCACGTAGCAACAACAATGTAGTATGTGCACTTTTTAAACTGCCAATTAATAAGATGACAAGCGCATGTATTCACCAGTGAAGTAATGTCAGTTGATGTCACACGAGTTGCAAGTATGGTAACTGGATCAAGCCTGATTTGTGCACATGATCCATCCATTATGTTTATGTGCATGTTCCATGGTGTTCATCTAAATATTACTGGAAAAAAAACGGGCTTTGAAAATGTTGACTGTGTTAATAATGTATGTACATGATATAGGCTTAAAGGCACAGGCTCGTCAGCAATGCGCGCCCGCCAAATTCGTGCTCGAAACACACAGCTCCATGCGCCTTTGCTATGGAGCTGCGTATTGCGTGGCACACATTTGGCGGGCGCGCATTGCTGACGAGCCTGTGCCTTTAAATCTCATACATTGTACTACTGCTTTCAAACTTCAGATGTACACATGTACAATGTAGGCCTGTGGTGACTTTTTCAGTGGTTTACAGGGGCATCAGTTTTTACGCAACAAAACTAAGACAATAAAACAAAACAAGGCACCCCGAAATGTTAATTTTCTCATGTTTATTATTAGACTGATTTACGGTCATGCCTTCCACCATTTTGGGTGTCATTTGACAATCATGACCCACGTGGCCCGAGTGCTAACCAGCAAAAAGAGGAATAAAAGCGCATTGGTTGCACTTACATCTGTTACTTAACCTTGCTCTATGTTGTTGCGCCATGGCTGTTGTATCGAGAAAGATAAAACTGTCTTTCTTCAGGCTAAATCATGATCAAGTAAAAACACTTTCTTTTTTTACAAGCCGAGTACATGCTCAATAATTTGAACGTATCGCAATGCGCGTGTGCGGCATTTTCGTATGAAAATACACTGGTGGGTATTTTTTACGCATGTTCATGTGCATCTATTGGCGCGCGCGCGTACGCGGTGATGCCCAAACATTCCAGGATGTTGCACGTGGTCGAAAGCAATGTATAGACATTTAGCATTTTTGTTAATAAAATTTAAAACTCTAAATATCAAAGATATTATTTTAGACTAAAAATTTCACAAAAAAATCACATGAAAAAACCATACATAGTGCAACTTTTGTATATTGATCACCATTTATTTTGAGCAATAAATTAATTTATGAGTTTTAGAGAAAATTCCTGTCTACTGTACATAGTCGTGCACCGACTATATTTCTCGCCACATTTCTGACAATCTGGCGTTGTGTTTGTATGTAGTTGGTGGTACATGTAGGCGTGTCAGGCATTGCTAAGGATCTGACGTTAGAACAACAAGCACACAACACAGGCTATGACAAACCGGATATAGGATTTATTGTTCCTCCCTCAAAGGTATGTACTGGCAGAGATTTTTATTCACTTCTTGCACAAAACGACTATTGGCTATTAAAGCAGCAAGCCTAAGGTCTATTATGCAATAAAGACTCCCTCGCATTATTACCGTCGGTTGCTGTGATGTTGGCTTTTAAAGTTATGTCTGTGGTTCTTGACAAATTATTATTTTTTTTCTCTGAACGAATTTTTAAAGCATTTACTTTATTTAAAAAAACAAAAAAATCATACTTTGCATTTTAGACATCGGCAACCCTGTGAAAAATGCAGTTTTTGCACTTGCCCAAGTCCGACTTCCCGTGTTTGGTCTGTTAAGTGCAGCGTACAGCGCGCCCTCTGGACTAGTGGCCTGTTAAATCTCTTTTGAAACAGATGTAAATAACATGTAAATACCATGTAACTGTGTACGGTATTTACATGGTATTTACATATTAGCCAATGTTAAAATTATCATAACTCAAAAACTGTAAGAGTGCCCATCCCAAATCTTTCTGGAAATGTTCCTTACATCTTAAGCTAACAAATAAATAAAAAATTACGCATTTTTGCAAAGGTTATATTTACATAACTTTTTTGTGGTACGAGATACAATTTTGATTTCAAGAGCTTTAAAATGATGTAAAGTTTATCTCTCTAGGTCCATTACTTTTATAGATAAAACTGTCCAAACATAGCAGGTCATGCTAATTAGTCAAAGTTCGTTGACCCGTATCTCAAAAAATGACATAAAATTTTAGTTCTCGGGGGTTTCTCAAGGAGTCCAATCAAATCCCATTATTATTATTATTATTATTATTAACACTCCTTCACCACATGAATAAACTCCTTTTTCTTGACATAAAACCTTCTGTAAAGTTTTAATTCGTCCAAATTTTCAAGATAATTGTTGTTGCCCAATTCTAATTTTAAGAAACTTTGGCACTACCATCTTCCATTTGAGTAAGTTTTTTGGATGCAAATAACAGGCGTTAACTAATTTGACTGATCTATCATGCCCTACCATCCCTATTTTTTCTTCAGTGTTGTATTCGAGATGGCCCAGACTGTATACTTAGCCAAATCAACATGTCCGTAGTGTGCGAGGAAGTCAACAACTCAAGCAGCGCCACCAAATCAGTCGTGTCTTACAATGCTGGAAAGTATGTACATGGGTCTGTCCACAGTAATGGGGTACATTTCTGTAACATTCAAGATCTTAGGTCCCAGTTCACTTCAAATGTCTTAATTTTATCTTTAAATTATCAAGCTAAACTGAGGAAATAACTTTTTTACCAAGGAGTAAGAAAAATAGTCCTACAACATACATTTGTGAAAACCTCGTGCACAAATTTTCCTATTACGCATGTAACAAAGACGGAAAAAAGTGTCACAAAATTGTCTGTCCACGTTACATGCGTAACACTTTGTACACTTGTACACTTGTTTCAAAAATGTATGTTGTGGCAGTAATTTCTTACCTTTTTGGGCAAAAGTTATCTCCTGAGAACAAAACAAGGACATTTCTTTAATTCTGAGATAAACTAAAGACATCTGAAAGGAATTATTGACCTATTTTTCAAATGTACCCCATTACTGTGGACAGACCCATATGTATGCATAAGTATTTGATATTTCCATGGTAATGGGATACTTTTGAAAAACATGTCAATAATTCCTCAAGAGCCACTGATGCAGGGTGCGCCACTTTGCCTGATGAAGTGCTTCCTTATTAAAACCTGCACTTCTAGGGCCGTTATTCAGACTAGCGGCTCCAGAGATCAGCTCATCATCCCATGCAGGTTTGAACAGGTTTAAAACCCTTAAGTACAGGGTTATCCCTAGCCCTAAAATTAGGGCTGTAAATTGCTCGCTTTTCAAATCTGACTTATTACAGTCGCAATTGACAGCCCTAATTGAGGGATGTACGACAATACTAAGTTTGAAACTGCTCAAATCTGACAAAGTTCCACTACAAATATCGCCGAAGCACATCAGACCAGAGCACTTTCACATACACCATTGTAATCCTGAGAGTCTAGTGTTTCATAAAATATCAGTAACGCTTACGGAATCGTCAATTTGGCCATCTACGATGTCTGGAAACATTGGACAAAATTCGGACAACGTTCTAACCTGCATCCCATGGGCGACGCCATCTTAGCTGATATGCTGCCGCTTCTCGATCATGAGACGTACAGGAGCCCGGCTAACTGTGCAATATGCATAATTCATATTGACGTCGCGCGTGTTTATCCCAGCTGGCAATACGTCACGCGCGCAGTGCAGTTATTGCAAGTTTGATCAAGCGACTATAGTCCCTCGAACGACGGGTAATTTACGTTGTTGGAGGGACTCTAGTCGCTTCATCGAACTTGCTCATCCAGTACGTACGTGTGTGGATACGGAAGGGATTACCTATTGTGTACAAGTGGACTTGTGTGTGTATTTACCGGCAATCGGGGACGTTCCATGGCTCCCATTTAGGATTTGCATGTGATTGTCAATCGGGGACCTATTGTCCGTGTTTTGTTCTCTCCATGGAACGTCCCCTATTGCCGGTAAAATGTGGCGCTGGCATACAGAGCAAGAGAACGAACCTGTTTGGCCACTTTAGAGCATGTTTCACTGGATAAACATGCTCCGTATAAAATAGCCTTTAGTCAAGGCGCGCGTGGCACCCCGGATGCTTGCAACACGAATAAAAGGCCCCAGCGAGTCAAGTGGAAAAGCCACGCACTGGTCTTTTTGTCGTGTCGATTAAGCATCCGGAGTGCCACGCGCGCCTTGAGTGAAGGCTACGTATAAGCATACACCGTATCCACATGTACTGTGCTAGTGCTAGTACAATACGTGCGTACTGTACATGTGTATGTACACTGCCTAATAATACTGCACTGCGCGCGTGACGTAGCTGCCAGCTGGGATAAACACGCACGACGTCAACTTGAATTATGCATATTGCACAGTTAGCCGGGCTCCTGTACGTCTTATGATCGAGAAGCGGCAGCATATCAGCTGAGATGGCGTCGCCCATGGG
Organism: Henricia sp. BOLD:AAB3569; assembly: GCA_037783545.1. Classification (NCBI taxonomy): domain Eukaryota; kingdom Metazoa; phylum Echinodermata; class Asteroidea; order Spinulosida; family Echinasteridae; genus Henricia; species Henricia sp. BOLD:AAB3569. The sequence goes on from JBBELK010000936.1 coordinate 314,375, forward strand.
ATGCAGGTTAAAACGTTGTCCGAATTTTGTCCAATGTTTCCAGACATCGTAGATGGCCAAATTGACGATTCCGTAAGCGTTACTGTTATTTTATGAAACACTAGACTCTCAGGATTACAATGGTGTATGTGAAAGTGCTCTGGTCTGATGTGCTTCGGCGATATTTGTAGTGGAACTTTGTCAGATTTGAGCAGTTTCAAACTTAGTATTGTCGTACATACCTCAATTAGGGCTGTCAATTGCGACTGTAATAAGTCAGATTTGAAAAGAGAGCAATTTACAGCCCTAATTTTAGGGCTAGGTTATCCCAGAAACAGGAAATGTAACATTTTATTGCTTTGGGAATCACTTTGTTCAAACGGGTCCACTCGGACCTGGACAAATTCACTAAAGCAGAACAATCTTGAAAGTAATTCCAAAGTGGCTGGTTAATCAGAGCCTTGTCATTCACTGATTGACCAGTACATGTATATTCAACTAACCACTTTATTTCATATATGAACATTGTGTAACTTCATTTTTTTTGGAAGAGTACAAACGAACTGACATGCAGTGGCACTTCAGTGCTCGTCTCGGGTACAAAATGACGTCAGCACATAAATTTTGTTATTACGAACTGACACCCACATGTATCGTAAATTAACAAATTAGGGAGTGTTTCGGTCAATTTTTTTACGATATTCCACAAGTATAGTTGAAGTCGGAAGTTTACATACATGTACACCACTACCATCGTCACCCAAAATGGTAAACAGGACTACCCGAACCATTACAAGGTGTGCAAGCTATGTTTTAAGTACTGCAAGCACGTGAGGAATTCCACAAAATCACGACTTTAGTAAAGACTGTTACAAAAATGCTGACAACGCAAGTTTAAGCACATCAGTTTTAACACAGTTGTATGTAAACTTCTAACTACATCTGTAGATGATATTATTTGTGTCAATCATTTTCAAATTGTTTTTTTTTTTAATACATTCGACATTTACTCGGATGTCAGTTAGTGAAAACTTGTTTTCCCCATTGCGGTTTTCATGAACTGTTAACAGAAGTGCACTTGGCATACCTGCCAACTAGTCCGATTTTATCGTATTTGTTCCGATTTTTAAGTGTTAAAGGCAGTATACATCATTGGTAATCTCGAAAATCAGAAATGTTCACAGATTTACGGCTAACTTACACAATATAAACATGATGACCGTAGAAAACTCCCCCTGAAATGGTTTTGTCTGAAGTGCTCTAGTCTTTGAGAAATGAGTAAAACAATTAGTTTTCGTCTCATGAGACGAAAATTCAATTCGCCCCAAAACCATTTCGCCCAAGTGACATTTCGCCCCAAACCACTTCGCCCGAGTGCCATTTCGCCCCAAATTACTTCGTTCAAACACCCAAATCGCCCAAATGCCACTTCGCCCCAAAACCACTTCGTGCACAGGCCGTGGTTCAGGGCGAAATGGTTCAGGGCGAAGTGGTTTTGGGGCGAAATGACTGCAAACCCTTTTATGACTGTTTTCTCAAAAGTTAGACGAAGTACGGAGCTGGTTTTTGCTCAGGTTGGTTTTAATCATGCATATCTTCAATCACACAGGGGGATAGAACTATTTGTAACAGTTTACCAATCATGTATACTATCTTTAAAAGTGTTGAAAATCGGAACAATCAGTCGACTTGACCTGACTCCCCGTGCGCTGTATGTGTTGTGTACATGAAAACGGGTGCAGTACTAGGTCAACTTGACCGTTGCAAGTTTCTCTACAGTCCGATTTTTTTTACTTGGCAATGTTGGCAGGTATGACTTGGGTGTCACTTCGTAATGTCGGCGACGAATTTTTAACAAAACAGAAAATCATTTTAAACTCTACTGAATTGTTTCTGACTTTTTCAATCTTGCCTTATCAAGATACCTGTGTGATTTTGTCTACTACATTTCCCTGTACCAAAATTGTGGCCAAGCCGCCTTCATTCACGTCCCACCGCTGTGCAAGCCGTACTCAGCGCGACAACTTGGCGAAGGCCTGAAAGCGGCTATACAGAGCATGCTCAAGCAAGTACGACAGGATAAAGATGTCTCGTGATGCTGGCTATCCGGTTTGTACCCGGAATTTCAATTTTTATTAAAAAAAAAAAAAATGTATACAGTACATTTTAATTGTTAATTCGCGTAAAAGTACGTGCAGTAACATTAATTTGCTCTGAATTTATAAGATATTATACAGAGTGTTAAGCTTGGCCATTTTTTACCATCGCCATTAATCGCGGAAAGACAATTGCTATATGATACTATCGCGGTGATTTTCACAAAAAAAGTTGTTCTACCTTCATGGATTGACCAATACCTCTATTTCAGTCAACACCTATCATGCCCATGGTTGATTTTTATGAATAGAAAACAGAAACATCTATCGACGTGATCAAGTTTGGTCCGTAAGTTATGGACGATATCCCACGCGCCAACTTTGCTTGTGGCCCGCAGACATCGCCTGGTACCTCAAAGTGCTGGTCAAAAAAGGGAATTTACTGGAGGACACTGGAGTGATTTGATAACACTACGCGTCGCACTGGAGGCGTGATATGCGAACGCTTCTAGAGCTCTGCTCGAGGCAGAATTTTATTCCGGAGCACCCGAACTCATACATGTATGAACACCGTTGTACATGTATAAACACTGTCCTTAGTTCGCTGAAATTTCAGCTATCAAACATTTTGATTGGTCAGGATGCTTGGGAAAGTGGTGCTCGTTTACAAGATGGAATAGCGAAGTAAGTGTGGACTACAAACGGCATGAAACATGCACGCTGAACATCCGTTTTGCCTGACCGTGTGCGGCCGAAACCTCACTATTATCCGTTGTTTGAGAAACTATAGTAGCAATTGCTTTATTACCGCACCTCATACATATTCATAAAGGAGAGTCGCGTTCTTACTGGTCGATTCCCCGTCACGTGCCAGTAGTTATTTTTTGCTGTTTATCCGCGCGCATGCCAAAAGCGCAAGCGTAGTAAACTACTCGCGGCTGCCAGGGAAATAGTACACTGCGTACGCGGTTTGCGAAGCATTCTTTCTCGGCAACCCAGGAAGAGTCCACGACGCATACACTTTACGAAACAACCAGGGTCCAATTTCATAAAGCTTTGTTTGCTTTATAAAATGGGTTTTCAATCAAAATCTTATGATGTGTATTACAATTGACTGGTGTTCTGCTATTCTTGCTAAAAACACAAGTTGACAACTCGACATACATTTTTGACTATTGACCCATTTTTATAAAGCAGACAAATTTTGGATTAAGCAAATGTTTTTTGCTAAACAGCTTTATGAAATTGGCCCCAGGCGTGGCGTGCCCCAGGCGTGTCGTGCCCCAGGCGTGTCGTACAACATGCGTGCACAGACACGAGCTGAATGAAAAGATGGCTACACAAGCAAAATTTTACTCACCGTTTTCCTGCGGTCAGTGATTCCAAACTAGAGAAGAATTATGTATGAGGTATGGTAAAACAAATATCACATGGTTCATTTCGGGTGGATAGTCGTTATTAGCTATCCTTAGTATTGGAAGTTGACACGCTAGTTCCTTTGATCTCGCGTGTCAACTTCCAATACCTCAGGGAGCTAATATCGATTATATACCTCATGCGTAGATTCCTGTCATCTGATTGGGTAAAAGTGGGGGCATTGAATCGGCTAGACCCGGCGCGTATATGCCCACCGGGCAATAGTCTTTGCCATGCCCCGGGCATAGTCATTTAGCGGGTTCCGGACGCGCGCATTACATGTGTTAGCATAGCTGTGCACCAACTATGCAGCTGGGCGCTTCACGTAAACATTCATCAGGACGGTAATAGCGGAATATCAACGTCATTTTGTCGTCTGTCGTAGATGATGAAGTCCTTAAGAAAGTAGGAGAAGTGGCCTACAGTGAAAACTGTGTCAGGTGAGATGTGCTACTAAAGTGCCAGGTGATTATGCTACAAATGTTTGCTGTAAATATACAACTCTTCCGCCGTAGACCAGCTTCCGAAATCGAAACTCGAAGGACCACTGTCATGACTGTCCAACCAGATGACAAAAATCTACACATTCGGTACATAAAACAAATATTGACTGCTGTTTGTTCGGGTCATGGTTAAGATTATAGGCCCTCGGTGATCTCGAAGCCATGACTATGCCCCTCGGCTTCCGCCTCGGGTCATAGTCATGGCTTCGAGATCACCTTGGGCCTATAATCTTAACCATGCCCCTCATTGCAGTCAATATTTGTATACTATTTACCCTCAAAGCATGTGATGTTTGTAAAATATAACCCTGAAAATCTAAACGCTGGCCGTGCATATGTCTCGCCAAATTATAACAGACTTCCTGTACATTAACTCTTTGAATGCTCATTTCATTTGTCTATTGTTGCAACTCGCCCTAAATCTATGCATATACTGAACTAAATATCTTAACTTTTTTATGTTGTATTTTTATGCATTTAATTTGAAACAAAATGATATCATGATCATATAATTTTTACCAGGGTCAATGTATTACGGTACACTCCTCGACTCTGGATCACATGCCGTTTTAGTGAGTAAAATTTGCATTTTTTTGTAAAAAGTGTACATTTAAAAACTCATGCTACTCACAAATAATGATTCAATCAGTTGTTCCCCTCCCCTTATTTATCATGCCCCAGGATTTTGACCCATTGAAATAAAAATGTCTGTGCATCTTGTGCACCCGTGGTGGGAATTTGTCACCTAAATTTTGCCCCAGGGGTGGGGATTTTGTCACGTGACAATCTCCACCTCTTAAGGTAGGGGAAAAAATAGCTGCATAATCAATCGAAAATAATAGTATATTCTTGCAGCCTGTTTACACTTGATCCCGAGCTCCGGATCACAAACTGAGTGTAAACGCTCTCGGGATCAAATTGGCCCCAGATACGCGGATCAGACCCCGATATTTTGGTCTTGCGTCGGCGGAGGGGGTCGAGCCCCGAGCTCGGGATCAGTTTGCGGTTAGATAAGCAATCAATCTTACCGCATTCACTCCACAGCCATTGTGGGGAAAAAGCCCGCAAAATTGTTTTGTACATGCACACATACCGTACCGGTACATGTACAATATTAGTCTTGGCCCAAGACTACTCTAGTCGATATTGGTTTGTGTACACGATGGCCATTCCCAGTAGTGGGCCCTCTTGCAGCACTAACTGGAAGTTCAGCATTGGGGGCGGTACCGTTTTATGTAAATATCTGCAGAGGGTTTTATGATGGCACACAAGGGACATGGCATACCACAGATATCTTTGCAAATATTTACAATGTCGCAATTATCTTCATAAACAAATGTATTTTGCGATGTCATACGCCTTTGCAAACATGTTTGTAAATATATTCGCAAACATTTGCCAAGAAACTTATGCCACCGAAAATATTAGATGTCCTAATGCCATCAAAACATAGACGATGCGCCCTCTGATGTCACAAAAACCAAAACATACCCGGCGTATAATTATGCCTATGCATCATGTTTTACCTAAATTTGGTTTAGGAATGAGTTTGCATGCCAAATCGTCTCTTGGAATTTTGTAACTTTTGGCATCTTACCAAACAAATTTATGCAAAACAGGATGCGCGAGCATATTATCTATAAGCAACTGTTAATTCATGCAGCTTGTTACATAAATATTATATTTTATATTTGTGTAATAACGCTTTTTGAAACGACCATTTTCTAGCAAATATACCCCAGTTAATTGTTCCCGTCCCATTTATACAAAGTCTATATCACATTTAGAGAAAGCATTGCTGAAATTTGATGATCAAAACATGTATCTTTATACCTTTAAATGCGAATTTGCTGAGGTACATTAACTGTGTAAATATGAAAAAAATTATTTATTCCAGTGCCAAAGTTTAAAATTGTGTATAGGCTATGTGTAGTGATTTGAATAATCTTTAAAGGTTGCTATTTTTGTTTTATGTACCAGAGTCACAAATATGCTAATTTATAATAATACTATTACATAGGGAGTTTAAATAGATTTCAGCTCAAATTAAAAATAGTAAACATTAAAGTGTTGCTTTTTATCAATCTAAACTAACTTTTGTTTCTTTTGTGGGAGAGCAGCCCATACTTGCATTATACACTACCACACAACTTAACAATGTTATTTATGAGTTTCGGTGCCGATGTGAAGCTCGGTACGTCGGGCGAAGGTCTCAAAGACTGGCGGATCGCATTAAACAGCATGTTCCATCCTCCATCCGCAGCAACTTGCCTGCTTCCCGCCGTAGCGTGTCTTCAAGGGAGTCGGGTCAACTCGACCGTTTACCAACTCGATTTGTACCAACTCGACCGTGTACCAACTCGACCGCACACCAACTCGACCTCGCAGCGTACCGGAAACCAACTCGACAGTCACCGCCGACAGCAACCCGGCACCAGCAAAGTCAAGACATGCCGACAAACCCGCGGCCGGCCGCGTGTCATGTTCAGTGTGCGAGCGAGCCGACATTCACCGGCCGAATCCAGCAACGCGACACGGCTTCTCCTGTTTTTGCATTTGTATGGTCGAGTTGGTTTGCGGTCCAGTTGGTACGCGGTCGAGTTGGTTGACGATATAATTTTTTCCCGGTCGACTTGACTGACACACCTTTTGTTACTTAAGGCAGTAGGCCTATACATCATTGGTAATCTCGAAATTCAGAAATGTTCACAGATTTACGCCTAACTTACACAATATAAACATAATGACCGTAGAAAACTTCCCCTGAAATGGTTTTGTCTGAAGTGCTATAGTCTTTGAGAAGTGAGTAAAACAATTAGTTTTCGTCTCGTGAGACGAAAATTCAATTCGCCCCTAAACCATTTCGCCCAGTTGCCATTTCGCCCCAAAACTTCCCCACGAAATGGTGGCTATTCGATACGGTCTATAGGCAGATTTTGTAACCTGGTAACTGCTGATGGCCGGTCATGATGCTGGTAAATGGGTAGTAAATGTACGGGACGTCCTCGACGATCTACGCTAGCCTAGTGGGATTTTTAGGTACGTAAACTGACTTTGTTATATTAATATTCGAGGATTGTGAAGGTTTTCATGCTATATGTGAGAATGGAAAAGATTAAATTTTGTTCTTGGTTATTTACCTACTTCTGCGGGATTTGTAAGTAAATTTGGGAAAAGGAGACTTGTTTTGAGATTCCTTCCTTGGAGGGGGCGGGGTCCTTAAAGGCAGAGGCTCGTCAGCAATGCGCGCGCGCCAAATTCGTGCTACGAAATACGCAGCTCCATGCCTCTGCAATGGACCTGCGTATTTCGTGGCACGAATTTGACGCGGGCGTATTGCTGACGAGCCTCTGCCTTTAAAGGAACAACTTAAGAATTGAGTAACCATCTTTCTAATGCAAATGTTGTTTTCTCTTTCAGACTGGAGGAGTCGTGTCCTGGATAACGGCGGCTTTTTGGAACAGGTAAATCCGTTAAAACTGATGAAATATTTTTGTTGCGAATTTGAGGGGGAAACTTGTGATTCCTTGCTTGAACCATCCTTCTAATCTGGTTAATCTTTTGTCTTTCAGAGTAGACTAGTGTGACGGCAGCTTTTTAGATCAGGTAAATTGCAGATCTGTTAAAACCCTAAAGAAATTCCCAGAAAAATATATGTAAAGAAATGGGAAGTTGATCATGACTTCAGACCTTGTGTGCAAAACATATGAGACAGGCTGAACATTTCCTCACAATCGTAATTTTTTTCCACTAAAAATATTGGGTTTTTCCATGAAATTTGCACTTACGATGCTTGGTAAGTCATTTAAAAAACAAAATAATTCTGATCAACTTCTCAACTCTTACCTAGAATTCTCTTATTTAATCCACATAGGAACAATTAAATTACCACAAAACAATAATTCAACAAATGAAGCCATTTTGAACGATCACGGTTAGAGTTTGGGAACCTTTTATTTATTTCATTAACAGCAATACTTTCTTTTCTCCTCAGGTTTTGATCACATGCCAAGGGTCCAGTTTAAATGTAAGTATCATATAGTCTCTATTGTAACTTTAAAGGTGTATTGTTTGTGCTTGGAGCCAATTTTACCATGAATATCTGGGCAATTCTCAGTTTGATGTTAATGATAACAGTACTGGAGTACATTCGATACTAAAGTAGGTCCCTATTTTTCTGTGTGGAGAGAGGCAATTTATGGTAAAATGCCTTGCCCAAAGCCACATCTACAACCTTTTGAATTAACCAAGGTATTGAAGACATGACACTAGACTGTTTGGATATCAAAATTTCATAGTAAAATTGGCCCTGAGCACATAATTTTTTAAAGGAAAAACTGACCTCTAAATTTAAATCCTGTTGCAAATATTAAAACTAAAACAAAATTGGAATACGTGGCCAGTGACATTTAAGAAACTTGGCTTGAGAGTTGAACATTTATCCAAAAAGGCCAAACAAAATAAATAGTGTGTTTACGGTAACCCGACCTACCTGGAATTTTTTAGGCCAAATTGCCGACCTAAAACTTTTTATTGCCAATTTTCAAGTTGATAATTTTAGATGAGCACTATTTGCAATAATTTACAACAAACATAACATTTTTTGCACTTGTACACGAACATGGTTAATAGTGTTAATAGTGAGTTTCAAACACTGCAAAACAACCCGCAAATGCATGAACTGATGAAATGTAAAAAAAAATGACGAAATAAAAATATTTTCCTACCTACCTACCTGGATTTATTTTAGGCCATTACCGTAAATGCACCATTTATTTTGTTTGGCCTAAACTGCATTTTTTGGGGTATTTTTTTTGTATACATTGAACAAAGATTTTAAGGAAATTGCCTTTCTTGAATCAACACATAATGTAATTTTAAGACTTACTTCCCACTTGCACTTTTGTCGCAAATGTTGCTTTTCTGTAGAAAAATCACGTTTTCTTATTCAAAAATTGCCTTCAGTTTATAGTGCACAAGATAACCATTCCTGCTCGCACGCAGCACCCTCTGTTGTCGCACTTACGCACAGACCGCACACCACGTCATTTTGTGCATTACTTTATGCAGTAATTTGATCATTTATTTATCTCAGAAATGCAACATTTGCGACGGGAGTGTCAGTGGGAAGTATCTTAGAATTGAATAAGCTATCGATTCCAATATATAAATTCACCCAAATCCGTGTTTAAATGTATATGAGAAAAAAAATCCTTTTTTGGAAACCATTATTTTGGAAAAATTTAAAGCTAAGTTAAATAACTAAAATTCATTGCTTGAGAAAGTGGTGGCAAAATCAGTGTACACAAATTTCTGGTATCCTTCAATAATAGCGCATTTCATGTCTCTTGACATCTCAATGCGTTTTACAACTATCGGGAACCACCTCAATATTGATACATGTATAGGTCGGCAAGTCGCGGCTAAGCCAGAGACACTGGGGAAAATTCCCCTTCTCTTCCAAAAGAATGTTTTAGGATCTTTAAGGTGCATTATACAACACTGGACCTACAGTAGGGCTTTACATCCTATCCACAGGATGGAGCAAGTGCCTTGCTCAAGGGCACAAATACCTCAAGTAGTCTGAAAACCACAACCTGCGGGTGTTTCCACCTGAAGTTTGTGAGTGAATGACCCAAACTGCTCAGCCATGATACTTATAACTCATTCTGCAAATTACCTGCACTATGCTAATGGGAGAAATTGCATTGTATTTTTATCCGTATATCATCGTGAAGACGAAATCTGTGCATATCAAGTTGAATTTGTGAAAAGGCTACATGAATAAGAACATCGTACAGACTTGACCTACTCATCTGTGTAAATAGTCGGAAGGTTCCATGTTTTTTTCCCCCTTATTTTTGGCATGTAAGGTTAAAACAAACTTTACTTTTTGCATATTTGTGCCGAATTTACTTGCTGAAGTGGTTAAAATTGGAGGTCAGTTGAATTCCTTATTTTTAACTTGTGCTACAGACATTCCATTATGCTCTTTCCAGCCGATTACAAACTGCATGTTACAACATGAACTTATGTTGGCCATTATTCCAGCAAACGCATCAACATTCACTGTCATTATAGGTACCCATTTACTCCTGGGTGCTTTGCGCAATCATCTAAACACCATAAACAAATTTTCAAAGATTAACTAAAATAACCTGGTTTATGACGAAAGAATTTAGTACTCAATTATCACTTAGACATGTAGAAAACCAGAGCTGCCAACACTCCCGGATTTTGGGGAAGACATCTGGGAAAACAGGTTCATTCCGTGACTCCAAACACATCTAAAAATCCCCAAGGTTGTTAATTGACAATCCAAGAGGGTTTTTTATCCATGTCAGGACTCGCACAATTAGCCATTTTCCGAAGAATCTGTTGCAAAATCTGGGAGGGTTGGCAGCTCTCAGAAAACCTATGAGATGGGCTAAAAAATGTAATTTTTAAAGGAAAATGTGTGTCCATAGCTTGGGCCGAGTTGTTGTGATCATGAGTAGATCCAGGCACTATCTAGGTAGTGCTTGAAATGTCCATGAGCCTAGATCCGCCACCGATTTGCAGTACAAAGTGATGATTTGCAGTACAAAGTGATGATTGAGTACTAAATTCCTGCCGTTTATTGTACGGAGCTCTTTACAATTTTTTTCATTAAGCCAGATATCGGTTCAATTTTTTTTTAGGAGTTTCAGATTTTGGTGAAAATTAAGTGTTTTCTGGATAATGCGTGCTGTAACATTTTACAATATAAGTTTAAATAAAACTAAACAGATTCCAGTTCTAAAAATTGTGGAAATTTTCTCGTCAACGCTAGTGATCACATAAACTCGAAAATGTATTTTTTGGATAGCACATGTAAAAAAAACCTATACTTAATTTCCAGCTAAAACGCACTTTTTTTGTATAACAAAAGAATTTTTACTGAAACTTAATTTTCAGTTTTGGTGTGAAACGAAAGCCATTGTAAAATGTGTTGATATGGCATTATTTTTATTTTTCAGATATGGCAGCTCACGAGGCCGCAAGCAGTTCGGTTCCAGACGGAATACACGTTAGTTGTCTTTGGTACGTCGTAATCGGGAATAAATTGTTTTGTCAATTGGGTATGTAGACGGAAATCTTAAGAAAGTTAATTTGCAGCTTATCGTCATTACTGACAATCTGTGACTTAATTGTGATTTACCAAGTTACAAATGTTGCGTTTTACTTATTTTTTTTCTTGAAATTGCTGTTAATGATTGTAATTATATTTTCTTGTTTTACAGTGGATGTTTAATAAATCATTTTAATTGCATTTCTTTGTACACCATTTTTATTAATGTTTTCCTTAACAGGTAGAGGAGGGAAACCTCCACTTCAATACATTAGAAAATCGGACAGGGGGTAACCTCTGTTCGATTTTCTGTGTTTAATTTCTGCTGAGCGCGCAGAACCGATCTGTAAAGACAATAGCAATTAAGACCTTGCATAAATTAAGTTAATGAACATATTACTTGGTTTACTTATTTGAGTACAGAATAAAATGAGACTTGTTTACAAATGAAACTTTGGTTGTCAGTGACTTTTTATTTTGACTTTGGAAGTTACTTTAACTATATAACACTATTTAAATAATATTGTTTACAAACAACTTACTATATTTGTTAAAGTACATTTATAACAATGCTACAAGAGAAATAAATACAATTGGTTGTTGCTAAATGAAGACAAGAATATTAAGTACAAGTCAATGTTTCTAAACTGTTAAGTCAACATTTTGAGAGAATAATTTGAGCAAGTTTTGGTTTGTTTACAAACCGATAGTAATTTTTGGGACACTGAAGAGTTGTGTGCTTAGGAACTAGAAGGTTCAGTTGAATTGATTCAATGTTTACAAACTGTCTTTTTTGAGAGAGGCTTGAACAAATTTAGGACTGCTTGTTTGTTTACAAACTGTTAGTCATATTTTTTGATACTTAATTGAATTACTTGAGAACTGACTGTTAGATTCAGGAACTACATATATGTGGTAGGTTGAGCAGAAGGTTCAGTCCACTTGATATCTCCAACATGTGTCACCTGTCACAATTAAAGAAAATATATCATTAGAAAATTCTGCAAGTTTAGAGAAAATTAAAATTGGATAGTTTCTGAATTCATAAATAAATTTACAATTTTTGAGTTCGACTGGAAATATGAAGACAAATTGCTGACAAATAAAGATTCACATCTGATTTTGTTTACAATAGTGGATTGCCTCACGCACGGTAGAGTTTACAAATAAACAATGCTTTTAACGTGAAGTGTGGAGCAAGTAAAATACAAGATGAGAAGCATTTCCGCAAATACTTGAATGTGGAATCTTCCCCAAAGTGTAGTCACTGTAAAAACTGCAGGCGATTGTTGGTAAAACGTGGAACGCACGCGGTGTATGCGTTAGATCTGTGTTCCGTTCCGCGTTTTACCAACATTCATCGCAGGCTACATGTACATTCCAAATCAGAGTTGATCGGGATGGTGAAGACGAACCTACATCGGTATGGATTTGCAGCAAAGATGAACAGAACAATAGACTGTGACTTACCTATACTTTAGGTCAACACTGGCCAGATTTCTTCTCCCAGCGAATCTTAAGATGATGGTTGGTGCATATGAACAGCAGCTGCAGACTGAAAGAAAGGGAACAAAAATCTATAATTTAACTCGGTTACAGTACTTAGAAATTAGAGCCGAGACTTGAAACCAAATATCCAACACTGAACAGTTTAAGTAAAATTTGCCAAAATATATGTTTTGGTAATTGAAAAAAAAAAAATTGTGCCTTACAAAAGTGCCCATTGTTCCAGAAGCTTGAAACATCTGCTCTAGAATACAGAAGGCTGTGGGTTCGAGTCCCACCCAAGCACAAGGCTTTTAACATAGTTCTTGGGAAAGCTCTGGGCATAGAGTGCTGATAAATTGTGCTACCAACTGGCCCCTTTGACACCAGGGGCCAATTTCATAGCGCTGCTAAGCACAAGTCAACAATTTGCTTAGCACAGGATTTATTTGCTATATAAAATTATATGCCAACTTGTGTTCTTCGCAAGAGTAGGAGAATACCTTTCAATATACATTTTGGCTGGCAATCCATTTTTGCAAAATAAAGCAAACAAATCCTGTGCTGAGCAAATGTTTGTGCTGAGCAGCGCCTAATGGTTAAGACATCTGCTTCAGGCTCAAGTCCACTCAAGCACAGGTTTTTAACATATATTTCTTGGGAAAGCTCTGAGCATAAAGTGCTGATAAATTAAGTAGGCAAAGGGATTAGTAGTGGGTTACCAACTTTTCAATGATTCAAATTGGCCCTTTGACACCTGCACAATGATTGGTTGACAACTGCTCTAGAATGCAGAAGGTTGTGGGTTCGAGTCCCACCCACGCGCAAATTATTGACATAGTTCTTGGGAAAGCACTGAGCAAAAGTGCTGACAGATTATATTGGGAAAGACCAAGCTGTTCCTAATTTAGAGAAGTAGTAACAAGCTGATCATTACAATACCTGAAAGCTGGTCATGGTGGCAAATGAATTCCAACAGGAGAGAGATATAGTCCAATAGTCCAGGTGAGGCCAAGCATGGGCAGCAACACAAGGGGATTCACAAACTGGTCCTGTTAAAAGGAAATCGAATGAAATGCATGAGTAAAGTTTACTCCTTAAAGGTTTGATATTTGTTTTCAACCACCTATATCTCAATTATTTGTGACCTGTTCATATCATGTAGTACACATGTATATCAATGGAAAGCTCATTCATTGCCTTTCATAATGACACCACATTTGTAACAGTCACTTGTTTGAAGGCTCAACAACTCTGTTGTGAATGCGGGTGGGTCTTTAACAGAATGTGCCAATACATGTGTTCAACAGAACAATCAACTTTTTATCCGTAACAGAGAATAAGGGGAAAAAAATTATAACAAATGGGACATATTGTTAGAGAAATTAACAGGCTTTCCAATGATATAACACACAATGCTAATAATACAGTAACAAAGACATGATCGACCAAACAAATTTTGCAAAAGTCTTTGAAAGGAGTATTTATCTCTTTCAGCTTTCTGGCTGGAAGTAAACATTTCTCAAGCTACTGTGAGTGGCATGCGGTAGTGAAAGACTTTTATCTAGAACAAATAAATTAAAGAGGAAGAATCTAGCATTTAGGCTTTTTTCGATAGTCCAAACATCCCTCTTGCCGACGTGGATTTTTATTATTTTTTAATTGTTGGTTTTAAGTGGATAAATTGCAAGCAAAAGTGCGCTTTTCAAAAATGAGATTTTCGCGATTTCTGAAACGCTCATTAGGTATTCATGATATGCGCGTGACCCTGTGACGCAATCCTGAGAAAGAGAAGTCAACACGATTGTTAGCTCCATACGTTTACACGCAAAAAACTTGGAAAACCGTCTCTGTTAGATGGTGTTTTTTAAAGAATTTTGTTGGTCCAAAAAGCCAGAGATATGTCCAGTAGCTGCGTGGTTGTATGTTTTACCAGACACTATGAAAAAAAAAAAGCAGAAAGATTTTCTTTTCTATTACCAAGAGAGAGAAAAATAAGTCGCTCATTCTAACTTGTACCGGCCGATGTTCAAACACGTGGGGCTACGGCCCACAGGGAACCGTTCCATGCTGTAGACAGAATGCTGTGAATGCCGTTCGTTCCGTGACAAAACCACCCGTCGCAATACACCAGTATTTACTTCAAAAGAGCTTCATTGTGAGCCACAATTTCACCGTTTTTTCACAAAACAGGTAATAGTAGATTGTTGTCATATTACATGAAGTGTTTTTCACGTTTGTATTTTGAATTACAAGGACAAAACAGGCATGATAAACATTCACTTCGTGTATTTTCCATTCAATACTGCACAGGCCGTTTTGTATGTTTCTCCGGATGACGTCAAAACCCTGTTCATAAACAAACCAAGTGACCTCGAGCGTTTCAGAATTTCGGGTGAAAAACAAGTTGTGATGGTGTTGAAGACACATACACCTCCATGATAAACAGAAAAACTTTAAAAATGTGGACGGGGGATTCTAGCTGTTTAAGCCTTTGCAGAAGCAAATATATTGATGAGATCACATGTTGCAGTAATACAAGTATGAATGAGCAATTTCTTTTTTTATTAAGATTTTGATTAAAGTAAGGAAGTACACCCAATGTCAGTGTTAACTCATTTCATTCAATGTACGGTATTGGGGCATTCTGGGTAACATCATGATGAAACCATGGCCATTATGTGACTTCTAAAAAAATAAAACTGGAACTCAGCTTCAGGGAAACACCATCATGAATAAACATGAGAAAATATTGGGGCATTCTGGGTAATATCATGATGAAACCATGGCCATTATGTGACTTATAAAAAATAAAACTGGAACTCAGCTTCAGGGAAACACCATTCATGAATAAACATGAGAAAATATTGGGGCATTCTGGGTAACATCATGATGAAACCATGGCCATTATGTGACTTCTAAAAAATAAAACTGTAACTCAGCTTCAGGGAAACACCATTCATGAATAAACATGAGAAAGGGCAAAAGAGTAAATTTAGCATACAGATTTGCATAATTTTGATTATTAGGCAAGAATAGTGCTTTTAGATGTCAGTATTAATTAATGATGCAGTAACATGTAAATTGAGCAGTTATTTGCATAAATTTGAATACAGAAAATTGAATATTACACAAACTATCAAAGTTAAATGCCAACTAGTAGAAAATTTGGTTTTTTAACCACTTTTGTAAAAATGAATTTAATTTGACAGGATATTTTGATTAGAGATAAGACACCAACATGTCAGTAATGCATAGTTCCGAGATTGCCCAATTAACCCCGTCTCCTTGGATATTGTTGCTATGCCTCACACGCTATCATCAGAATGTCCACACACACTGCACAAACCAATGGGACTTTCAACGGAAAGCACAGATTCATTGGAGAAAACTCAAAGGTATTCGTGTTTCAGGGTCGACAGTTACCGTAGCACGCACTTAGTAAAAGGCCAGTGATACAGAGATGTCATATATTCATAACAATACGCTTTCTTACCTTTGAACAGCGAATTGCCCGGCCTTGAAACCAAAAATTCACCCCGAACGCCACATACAACTTATGGGCAGAAAATCGTGTGATGTTAAGGCAATGCATTTTGACCTATGTGGGCGCTGTCTGCTAGCCCTTGTGATTGGTCGGCGGGTTCGGTTGATTGACAGGTCGGAACTATGCATTTATTCCTAAGGGTCGGTTCACACTGAGCCTTTTCAAGCGTAAATTTTATGTGCATCAATTTGAGAAAAAAGCGATGTGGAGGGAATTTGCAGTAAAATATAGAGAAAACCACAGAATGAACTTGGACAGAAAGTGTTTTTGTGATTGTGCGTCATTTTACTTCAAACTCCCTCCACATCACTTTTTCTCAAAGCGACGCGCATCAAAAATTATGCATGAAAAAGCAGTGTGAATACACCCTAAATGTGGCCAAACCTTGCACCAGCCCCAGACGACTAGAGACATTGTGTCACTCTAAAAGTGAAACTCGTCCTGCAGCCAATTTCACGAAAAAGTGCGTAGCTTTCACAACTTTTGAAATGGCATATGTGAAATCAGCTGCAGGATTTGAAACCCAAAGATATAGCGCCGTAGGGCAAGATAGACTACTCTACCCTGACCTCCGTAGAAATTCAAGGCGCCATTTTAGTAAGCCAACTAGATGCGCCTAATGTCTGTTTGACATGCCTCTCGTGGATGCTGATTTTTCTCTCATCCCAAGTTTGGTTGTTTTATTTCAATAGTGATTAGGCACCATACCAAATATTGTGTTCGTTACTTTGCCCAATTGCACTCCCATGCAACACCAAGAGAACGATTTGGGTTCCTGAAGGAGTATACCAACTGTGCCTATAGCTCAGCTGGTAGAGCATCTGTCTGGTGAGTCAGAGGTCTTGGGGGAAACCCGAGGGAGTATACCAATTGTGCCTTATAGCTCAGCTGGTAGAGCATCTGCCCGGTGTGTCAGAGGTCTTGAGGGAAACCCGAGGGAGTATACGAGAGAATTTGGTGGTTGATCATGGAAAAACTATCATGCACGTTCGCGAGTTGAAACTCCATGCACTAAGTTTATGGAGCATGACAACAAAAATCCTAAGTGTTTTCAAAGAAAAACTTGATATTTTCTTATCGTGTTTCCAAACCAAATTTTACACTTTCTGGGGCATTTATGACATTGTTACTTTTATTAGGAAGAATTAGTGGCGAACGTGTACGGTATTTATACCGTTCATCATGTCTTACGATCACGACCTTTTGCACAAAACATATGAGACTAAGTGTTTCCTCACAAACATTTTTGTTTTCTAACTCAAAAATGTGGGTATCTCCATCAAATTTGCACTTACCGATGCTTGAGTCATTTCAAAAAAAGAAAAACATTCTGATCAACTTCTCAACCCTCAGTGCCATTTATTATTAATGTTAACTTGTTATTCATTTTTCAGTTCAACAGTGAAGGGGACAAGGCACCAACCACCAGGTGCATTAGGGGTCAGGAAGTGAAGATTTCACCTACCTGAACAGTGATTGGATCAAAACTGTCAAGCCAGAGCGAAGACTTCAGATGCAGCACATATAATTGTCCACACCTGTACCTACATTTGAGGCTCGAGGATAAACAGGATGACATCGCCGGTGAACCCAAACGTATGAGCAAGCGTCAAATGCCAACCAGGTATTCATCAAGTGATCTACAATTGTATTACACTTGTTTTAACGTCTAAAATTGTTTTAACATCTGTATTCTAAGCATCGATTTTGAAGAATGTAGATATGGATATTAAACAATTTTTTTAAAATTAGTTAATTGTTTTTTTCCCCTAGATCATTCTCCCGAAGCGAAGAGGTGTATTTGGCATTTGGAAGAGAGCAGCCAACCCATGTCCACTCATTCCCAATAGGAGATGGACCCGCGAAGGTGCCATCGAAAGTCGTTCCCAAATGGCATGATGGTGATACCCACCAGCAGCAACTTCAAGACATTATTTACGTGACTGGAAAACTGTTAAAATTAGGAACAGCAGCATTACATAAGTGTTACAGTACAAGTAATTAATCGTATTTCCTTGTTATCTACACTACTTGACTCGCATTCTTGTCATTCCATTCCCTCATTGTGTGTATTATGCAATCAGCTCATTTATCCATTGTATGTGTTGTGCAATCACCTATACAGGTACAGTACGTTCTAAAGAAATCACTGAATTGTCATAATAATGCTTTGCGGGTTGAAGCTGTTTAATAAAGTGTTAAATAATTTGGAACATGTTTTATTTCCCCACAATTACAGTCGTAGTAATATGTTGATAAAGAGCCTTGTAGAAATTTAAGCCAATGCATGAAAGGTAAAAAAAATATTCAAAACTTAAAACACCTTCAGTCAGCAGTTTTCTTCCACAAAGATACCATATCATGTGATTGTTACCTTGCTTTCAACACTTTTAGTTTTCTTTTTCTTGTCTGCTCGTGAAGTAAAATTTTGGGGCTTTAAAGATAATGAAGACTTTGATGACGACTGACATTGCAAAAGATGAGGACAGCAGTGATGGTGCAATGAAGTATTCAAAAAAAGGGGAAAACTTTCTAAACTCCAGGGGCCAATTTCATGGCGCTATTGGCGCGAAACATTACTTAGCACATAATTTATCTGCTTTATATTGCAAAAGTTGATTGCCTGACAAAATATTGTGATATGTATTTACATGTGCACTAAAATGTTGATACTGTTTTTAAACACAATTTGAAAATACAAATTTAGCTGGTCCCTCATCTTACAGCAAATTTGTGCTAAACATCGCCAGATACAAAGTTCGTGGAGCTGTCCAGTACAGAAATGTGCTCAACACAAAGTTTATTTACTTTTCAAAATTGTTTCCAGCCAAATCTGTGTGATTTTGTATTACGATTTGCTAATCCGATAGGAAGAAAGTAGTTTAAAGATAGTATACATGATTGGTAAACTGTTACAAATAGTTTTATCCCCCTGTGTGATTGAAGATATGCATGATTAAAACCAACCTGAGCAAAAACCAGCTCCGTACTTCGTCTAATTTTTGAGAAAACAGTCAAAAAAGGGTTTGCAGTCATTTCGCCCCAAAACCACTTCGCCCTGAACCATTTCGCCCTGAACCACGTCCTGTGCACGAAGTGGTTTTGGGGCGAAGTGGCATTTGGGCGATGTAGTGTTTGGACGAAGTAATTTGGGGCGAAATAACACTCGGGCGAAGTGGTTTGGGGCGAAATAGCACTTGGGCGAAATGGTTTTGGGGCGAATTGGATTTTCGTCTCATGAGACGAAAACTAATTGTTTTACTCATTTCTCAAAGACTATAGCACTTCAGACTAAACCATTTCAGGGGAGGCTTTCTACGGTCATCATGTTTATATTGTGTAAGTTAGGCGTAAATCTGTGAACATTTCTGATTTTCGAGATTACCAATGATGTATACTGCCTTTAAAGATACAAAACCAGAAAAAACGTAAAAAAGACCCTTACGTTTTCTTTTTAACATCGATATATGTTTTTACCAATCAATAAGGATTCTTACTGTGTAGCTCTGGTTAAGTATTTTGGGTGTTACACGGACGAGGAAATTCCGACTGACCTATATTGGGTATAGTTTTGGTCAAGGTGTTTGTTTCAAATTTAGAGATCTATTTTTTGCGCTTCTTTTGCGCGTTTTCTGCTTTTAGTTGGTATAAGGGCTGTCATATCAAGTTGGTGATGTGTCTGTTGTGTATACAGTTAAGTTCAGACACTTTGCTGGCTTGATCCTTTTTTTCATCGGCATCCACTGCTTTAATCTGGGAGAAAAAATAAATAAATTACTACATCAATACAGTTGAAAAAGGTTACGATGATTCCGCAATTTATTTATTTTATTTGATATCAAACTATACTTACTACTAAATTACTTCTTCATTAAATTTACGTTTTTATGTTATATTTATAGACTGTTCGCAACCTCTTCGAGGAACAGAAAAGTAGGCCCTACTACATCGTCGCAAGTCTTGCTCCATTTAAGTTCTTTGAACCGGGACGACTTGACTTGGGGGCGACTTGACTCGGGGACGACTTGACCTGGGGACGACTTGACCTGGGGACGAGTTGACTCGGGGACGACTTGACATAGGTGTTAATTGAGGGGGGCGAGTTGACTCGGGGACGACTTCACTCGGGGACGACTTGACCCGTTACCATGTTATGCACCTTGTACTGATACTGTATACCTACCTATCGGTAAGAGTTGAGAAGCTGACCCTGTTGACTTATTAAGCATCGTTAAAAGAGTTAACGTGCAGATTTGATGGGAAAAACCAATATTTTGGGTGAGAATAGTTTAAGATTTTGTGAGGAAACACTTTTCCAGTCTGTTTGTACACGAGTTCTGAAGCCATAATAAACTTCTCAATTCTTTAAAGATGAGCACAATTTTTTTTTGTATTTGTGAATATATACTCTACAATTCTTTAAAGATGCTCGTCATACTATAGGGACTGCTAACCCAATCCACATACACGCCCAGGATTCGAAACGGATATGCCAGAGGAAAGGAAAGAACCACTACGCCAACCGGACCGCCCTAAGCAAATTAAATTAAAAATGATCAACGGGGGTTTTACTGCAGGTTGTTTCTTTCTTATTTGTTTGTTTGAAAGAAGAAATACAAATAAAGCAAACTAATAAAACAGACAAAGTGAGAATTTTATCAATATAAATTTCTTTATTTAAATTTATAACAATTTAAAACAATGTAACGGTACAATCTGGACGATTCCAAGATTTTGGGTATCAGGCTATAAATATAGTTTCATTATGTAATAATGTACGACTAACTAATTTTTTGACAAAATTAAAACCTCCCAGATATAGATGTTTAAAAATCATACACCTCAGGCGACAGACAAAAAAAGGAACATAGTTTAGTCACACGAATGTGGTCACGTGACGTCTGACTGTCGCGTTCCTATACATAATCATGATAATGCCGTATTTATCACACTGTTGGTTGCCATGGATCCACCAATCAAAACGACGGATTCAAGTTTGCTTGAAGATATATTATTAAGTTATCAACATTTGAAGTTATACAGGGTGTATCAGAAAAAGTAGACACTCATAAAATTGTAGATAAAATGAAAATTGTAGTATTTTTAGAAAATTGGCTCACAAATATCGAAATATCGGTAGACATAGGTTTCGAGTTTTCATTAATGTCGTCATCATGTTGGGAATTTCACACCTGGCTGAACAGGGGCTAGTTTTGTAAACAAAGCTAAAATTAACTTGCGCATAAAATTGGAAGATGCAAAACAGGATCAAGGAGCACGAGAGGTCAATTTGACATGTCCTTTTTTTGCTATCAGCTTATCAGAAAGTATAGCTTTACAGAAAGTGTGTACCTTGAAGGGGCATGAGGCCATTGGCCTTGGAGCCTTGGTTAATGTCAAGGCCTGGGATAGGGTATGCTGGCCATGTTGCCCTCAGAAAGTGTATATCTTGAAGGGGCATCGAGGCCAACTCAGCAGGGCATGAGGCCAACTCAGCAGGGCATGAGGCCAACTCAGCAGGGCATGAGGCCAACTCAGCAGGGCATAAGGCCATTGGCTTTGGTAGCCTTGGTTAATGTCAAAGCCTGGGATTGAACCCTTTCGAACACGTGCGAATATGCCATTTTGGGAGTCAAATAATGCTGAGTCATTGTGGAAGCAATGTGCGTGCGGGTTGTGTGTGTCTCTTGTGGGCGTAATGCGGAATTAGTTCGCCAATGGGAGCCTCATCATAG
Organism: Henricia sp. BOLD:AAB3569; assembly: GCA_037783545.1. Taxonomy (NCBI): domain Eukaryota; kingdom Metazoa; phylum Echinodermata; class Asteroidea; order Spinulosida; family Echinasteridae; genus Henricia; species Henricia sp. BOLD:AAB3569. The sequence goes on from JBBELK010000936.1 coordinate 336,226, forward strand.
CGCGTTACGCGCGCTATGGACACACATTGACGCAGCATTGTTTTACTCCCAAAATGACGTCATTGGCACGAGCTCAATAGGGCATGATGGCCAAGTTGGCTTCTGAAAGTGTATCTTGAAGGGGCATCTGGGCCAACTCAGCAGGGCATGAGGCCATTGGCCTTGGTGACTTTGGTTAATGTCAAAGCCTGGATTGGTTGCATTTCTGTCACAGTTGCTAATTTTTGTTCATTATGTATTCACAGATTGGAGATGGAGCCCACAGACTGTGGAGCTTCATATTACACACTACAAAAATGGACGTGTTGCCATGGATACTGAAAACACAGGAGAGGTGAGTTTTTGGCCATAATTCCAATTTTATTACAGTGGAATTTCGCTATAATGAACACCAAAAAGAACATTCATCTACAGTGAACATCGCTCATGGCTCCCAATCATTTGTTCGCGTCAAACGCCACCAAAACAAACACTTGTATGGTTCAGATACGATGCCCATTTATGGTGACTTTCCACTGTATTAAAACTTGTCTAGCTTCCGCTTATAGGCATGCATGGGTAGGGCTTCCTCAAAGATGATATAGCAGCAAAAGTGCAAGATAGCCCACCCATGCGAAATCAATTCAATAAAGTGAAGTATGTAAAGGCACCATTTTAGTAATAAGCAAACTAGACGCGCCTAATTGTGTCTGTTTGACATGCCTCTCGTAGTGTAATCTGTGTCGCGGCGAATAGTTACAGCGGCATCCACACTTGGTCGTAAGGGCTTTATCGGGATTCCAACCTGACACCTGTGACTCACTGGGCAGAAGCTCTACCATCTGAGCTATAAGACACAGTGGTATACTCCCTCAGATTTTCCCCAAGACCTCTGCCACACCAGGCAGATGCTCTACCAGCTGAGCCATAAGGCACAGTGGTATACTCCCTCAGATTTTCCCCAAGACCTCTGACTCACCAGACAGACACTCCACCAGCTGCTAAGCTATAAGGCACAGTAGTATACTCCCTCAGGTTTCCCCAAGACCTCCGACACACCGGGCAGATACTCTACCAGCTGAGCTATAAGGCACAGTGGTATACTCCCTCGGATTTTCCCCAAGACCTCTAACTCACCAGACAGACGCTCTACCAGTTGAGCTATAAGGCACAGTGGTATACTCCCTCATATTTTCCTTAATACCTTTTACACACCAGGCAGATGCTCTACCAGCTGAGCTATAAGGCACAGTGGTATACTCCCTCAGGTTTTCCCCAAGACCTCTGACACACCGGGCAGATGCTCTACCAGCTGACCTATAAGGCCTCTGACACACCGGGCAGATACTCTACCAGCCGAGCTATAAGGCACAGTGGTATACTCCCTCAGATTTTCCCCAAGACCTCTGACACACCGGGCAGATCATACTCTACCAGCTAACCTATAAGGCCTCTGACACACCGGGCAGATACTCTACCAGCTGAGCTATAAGGCACAGTAGTACATGTATACACCCTCAGATTTTCCTTAAGACCTCTGACACACCAGCCAGATGGTCTACCAGCTGAGCTATAAGGCACAGTAGTACATGTATACACCCTCAGATTTTCCCCAAGACCTCTGACACACCAGGCAGATGCTCTACCAGCTGAGCTATAAGGCACAGTGGTATACTCCCTCAGGTTTCCCCAAGACCTCTGACACACTGGGCAGATGCTCTACCAGCTGAGCTATAAGGCACAGTGGTATACTCCCTCATATTTTCCTTAAGACCTTTTACACACCAGGCAGATGCTCTACCAGCTGAGCTATAAGCCACAGTAGTACATGTATACACCCTCATACTTTCCCCAAGACCTCTGACACACCAGGCAGATGCTCTACCAGCTGAGCTATAAGGCACAGTAGTACATGTATACACCCTCAGATTTTCCCCAAGACCTCTGACACACCAGGCAGATGCTCTACCAGCTGAGCTATAAGGCACAGTGGTATACACCCTCAGGTTTCCCCAAGACCTCTGACACACTGGGCAGATGCTCTACCAGCTGAGCTATAAGGCACAGTGGTATACTCCCTCATATTTTCCTTAAGACCTTTTACACACCAGGCAGATGCTCTACCAGCTGAGCTATAAGGCACAGTAGTACATGTATACACCCTCATACTTTCCCCAAGACCTCTGACACACCAGGCAGATGCTCTACCAGCTGAGCTATAAGGCACAGTAGTACATGTATACACCCTCAGATTTTCCCCAAGACCTCTGACACACCAGGCAGATGCTCTACCAGCTGAGCTATAAGGCACAGTGGTATACACCCTCAGGTTTCCCCAAGACCTCTGACACACTGGGCAGATGCTCTACCAGCTGAGCTATAAGGCACAGTGGTATACTCCCTCATATTTTCCTTAAGACCTTTTACACACCAGGCCTATAAGGCACAGTAGTACATGTATACACCCTCATACTTTCCCCAAGACCTCTGACACACCAGGCAGATGCTCTACCAGCTGAGCTATAAGGCACAGTGGTATACTCCCTCAGGTTTTCCCTAAGACCTCTGACACACCGGGCAGACGCTCCACCAGCTGAGCTATAAGGCACAGTGGTATACTCCCTCAGGTTTTCCCCAAGACCTCTGACACACCGGGCAGATGCTCTACCAGCTGAGCTATTAAGGCACAGTGGTATACTCCCTCGGATTTTCCCCAAGACCTCTAACTCACCAGACAGACGCTCTACCAGTTGAGCTATAAGGCACAGTGGTATACTCCCTCATATTTTCCTTAATACCTTTTACACACCAGGCAGATGCTCTACCAGCTGAGCTATAAGGCACAGTGGTATACTCCCTCAAATTTTCCCCAAGACCTCTGACACACCGGGCAGATACTCTACCAGCTGACCTATAAGGCCTCTGACACACCGGGCAGATACTCTACCAGCCGAGCTATAAGGCACAGTGGTATACTCCCTCAGATTTTCCCCAAGACCTCTGACACACCGGGCAGATACTCTACCAGCTGACCTATTTATAAGGCCTCTGACACACCGGGCAGATACTCTACCAGCTGAGCTATAAGGCACAGTAGTACATGTATACACCCTCAGATTTTCCTTAAGACCTCTGACACACCAGGCAGATGCTCTACCAGCTGAGCTATAAGCCACAGTGGTATACTCCCTCAGGTTTCCCCAAGACCTCTGACACACCAGGCAGATGCTCTACCAGCTGAGCTATAAGGCACAGTGGTATACACCCTCAGGTTTCCCCAAGACCTCTGACACACTGGGCAGATGCTCTACCAGCTGAGCTATAAGGCACAGTGGTATACTCCCTCATATTTTCCTTAAGACCTTTTACACACCAGGCAGATGCTCTACCAGCTGAGCTATAAGGCACAGTAGTACATGTATACACCCTCATACTTTCCCCAAGACCTCTGACACACCAGGCAGATGCTCTACCAGCTGAGCTATAAGGCACAGTAGTACATGTATACACCCTCAGATTTTCCCCAAGACCTCTGACACACCAGGCAGATGCTCTACCAGCTGAGCTATAAGGCACAGTGGTATACACCCTCAGGTTTCCCCAAGACCTCTGACACACTGGGCAGATGCTCTACCAGCTGAGCTATAAGGCACAGTGGTATACTCCCTCATATTTTCCTTAAGACCTTTTACACACCAGGCCGATGCTCTACCAGCTGAGCTATAAGGCACAGTAGTACATGTATACACCCTCATACTTTCCCCAAGACCTCTGACACACCAGGCAGATGCTCTACCAGCTGAGCTATAAGGCACAGTGGTATACTCCCTCAGGTTTTCCCTAAGACCTCTGACACACCGGGCAGACGCTCCACCAGCTGAGCTATAAGGCACAGTGGTATACTCCCTCAGGTTTTCCCCAAGACCTCTGACACACCGGGCAGATGCTCTACCAGCTGAGCTATAAGGCACAGTGGTATACTCCCTCGGATTTTCCCCAAGACCTCTAACTCACCAGACAGACGCTCTACCAGTTGAGCTATAAGGCACAGTGGTATACTCCCTCATATTTTCCTTAATACCTTTTACACACCAGGCAGATGCTCTACCAGCTGAGCTATAAGGCACAGTGGTATACTCCCTCAAATTTTCCCCAAGACCTCTGACACACCGGGCAGATACTCTACCAGCTGACCTATAAGGCCTCTGACACACCGGGCAGATACTCTACCAGCCGAGCTATAAGGCACAGTGGTATACTCCCTCAGATTTTCCCCAAGACCTCTGACACACCGGGCAGATACTCTACCAGCTGACCTATTTATAAGGCCTCTGACACACCGGGCAGATACTCTACCAGCTGAGCTATAAGGCACAGTAGTACATGTATACACCCTCAGATTTTCCTTAAGACCTCTGACACACCAGGCAGATGCTCTACCAGCTGAGCTATAAGCCACAGTGGTATACTCCCTCAGGTTTCCCCAAGACCTCTGACACACTGGGCAGACACTCTACCAGCTGAGCTATAAGGCACAGTGGTACATGTATACTCCCTCAGGTTTTCCCCAAGACCTCTGACACACCGGGCAGACGCTCCACCAGCTGAGCTATAAGGCACAGTGGTATACTCCCTCAGGTTTTCCCCCCAAGACCTCTGACACACCGGGCAGATGCTCTACCATCTGAGCTATAAGGCACAGTGGTATACTCCCTCAGATTTCCCCCAAGACCTCTGCCACACCAGGCAGATGCTCTACTAGCTGAGCCATAAGGCACAGTGGTATACTCCCTCAGATTTTCCCCAAGACCTCTGACTCACCAGACAGACACTCCACCAGCTGCTGAGCTATAAGGCACAGTAGTATACTCCCTCAGGTTTCCCCCAAGACCTATGACACACCAGGCAGATGCTCTACCAGCTGAGCTATAAGGCAAAGTGGTATACTCCCTCAGATTTTCCCCAAGACCTCTGACACACCGGGCAGATACTCTACCAGCTGAGCTATAAGGCACAGTGATATACTCCCTCGGATTTTCCCCAAGACCTCTAACTCACCAGACAGACGCTCTACCAGCTGAGCTATAAGGCACAGTGGTATACTCCCTCAGGTTTTCCCCCAAGACCTCTGACACACCGGGCAGATGCTCCACCAGCTGAGCTATAAGGCACAGTGGTATACTCCGTCAGGTTTTACCCAATACCTCTGACACACCGGGCAGATGCTCCACAGGCTGAGCTATAATGCACAGTGGTATACTCCCTCAGGTTTTCCCCCAAGACCTCTGACACACCGTGCAGATGCTCCACCAGCTGAGCTATAAGGCACAGTGGTATACTCTGTTAGGTTTTCCCAAAGACCTCTGACACACCGGGCAGATGCTCCACCAGCTGAGCTATAAGGCACAGTGGTATACATGTACACCCTCAGATTTTTCCCAAGACCTATGACACACCAGACAGATGCTCTACCAGCTGAACTATAAGGCAAAGTGGTATACTCCCTCGGGTTTTCCCCAAGACCTCTGACTCACCAGACAGATGAGCTACATGTACAGGGCAGACGGTCTACCGGCCATCTGAGCTATAAGGCACAGTGGTATACTCCCTCAGGTTTTCCCCAAGACCTCTGACTCACCAGACAGATGAGCTACAGGGCAGACGCTCTACCATCTGAGCTGTAAGGCACAGTGGTATACTCCCTCAGGTTTTCCTCAAGAACCCAATTGTTCTCTTATTGTTGCATTGGACCGCAACTGAGCAAAGTAACAAACACAATATTTGGTATGGTACCAACCAAACTATGGGATGAGAAAAAAATCAGCAACCGCGAGAGTCATGTCAAACGGACATGAGGCGCATCGATCTACCGGTAGTTTGCTTACTAAAATGGCACCTTGAATTTCTACGGAGGTCAGTCCCTGGTAGAGTAGTCTATCTTGCAGCAGGCATTTAACTTTAATAGTTTGTGTAGTATTCAATTGTTCGTATTCAAATTTATGCAAATAAATGCTTAATTTAGATATTACTGCACCATTAATTACAAGGCTCGAAATAAGCGGTATCGCATCGCAGTTTGCGATGCAAAAACAGCATTTTGCGAACCATAAACTTTGATCGTCTAGCAAAACTGCGAATCAACTTTTTAGGATGGCAAGTTCGGGTTCTGTTCGGCAAAAGTTCGAACTTTTTCTCTCAAACTTTGGTTTGGTTCGTGTTCAGCAAACACAACCAGAAGTTGCAAAAACAAATCATGCCAAATTCCTCTCATACTTGTCAAATTTGTAGTTAGAGACGTACATTTACTGCCATGGTTCCATCCACAAGTACTTCTCAATTATGACATTTTTTTCCAAATATCAACATACTACATTCCTCATGACATTTTACTTTCAAACCTGTAAAAAATGCATTGAACTATGGCTGTATTGCGCGGAGGTTGTACTGCAAATTAAAAGAAAATCCCCCAGAGTCCACAGTAAAATGGTAAAAATGCCTGACACATATGCTCATGCACCGCCCTCGCATGGTCATTATTTGCATAAATCTCAGAAGCCCCTCCCCTCTCCCACCATAGCCTTCACGTGTCCTCTGTGGAATGGTCTTGTATTTGTAAAGAAGAACCAGATGGCTCCAAGAAATACATGGACCTAAAATGTGGCACATAGGCTCCGCCCCAACATTTGCATGTAAATTGGACTCTGTGGTCTATGGGTCCTAACCATAACTGTCACGTTGTACTTTGCACAATATAAATAAAATCTTGCTGATGTGCCTGCTTCCTTAGCATAAGGGGCGTTCGAGATGCTCACACCGGGTAACACCAACTTACACCGGAGCGTTCTTTTAGCCATCACGTGCTACAGGAGTCTGCCCCGGTGGCGGCCACCACTGCCCGAGCTCGCGGCTGGGTCTCTGGTGTAATGACGTACGTCGTCTAGTAACCGCGAGTAGTAAAACATGGCGGACAGTTTGGAATCGGTACGAAGAAAAACACTTATTTATGACACGAAATAGGAGGGAATAGGGCCGTAAATACATTTTGCTGAATCAGTAGATGTCTGTGGGCATTGACGAAGTTTATTTCGGTACTTTAGGGCTACTATTTTTGCGTGGCGCCGGCTTCATTTTTCATCCCGAGTCAAACGATAACAGCGTTTATAAAGCCCCACTCGGCAACAACCTTTGACCACGTGTTCCCAGAATTCAAAGCGAGACGTCTTCCCCCGGTGTAAACCCCGTGTTACTCGGTGTAAGCATCTCGAACGCCCCTATTGAATGGCTGACACCAATTAAAAATCCAGCGCGCGGCTGGGTAACAAAATTGGTCTTTATTTCTGGAAAAACAATTAAACAAATGACTGTCTAAATCAGCTTATAATTCAGTAGGAAATAAGTGCTCCTCAATTTCCAGAATTGCTATTCAAATGAAACCAATGATTAGCAAAATTGCTCCAGCCTGAAAAACAATTATTTCGAGCCTTGAATTAATACTGCAAGGCTTGAAATAATTTTTTTCAGGCTGGAGCAATTTTGCTAATCATTGGTTTCATTTGAATAGCAATTCTGGAAATTGAGGAGCACTTTATTATAAGCTGATTTAGACAGTCATTTATTTTATTGTTTTTCCAGAAATAAAGACCAATTTTGTTAATCAGCCGCGCGCTAGATTTATAATTGGTGTCAGTTATTCTATGCTGAGGAAGCAGTCACATCAGCGAGATTTTTATTTCGAGTATATTGTGCAAAGTACAACGTGACAGTTATGATTAGGACCCACAGACCACAATTTGCATATGCAAATGTTGGGGCGGAGCCTATGTGCCACATTTAGGTCCATGTATTTCTTGGAGCCATCTGGTTCTTTTATACATCCACAGTAATGGGGTACATTTGAAAAGTAAGTCAATAATTCCTTTCAGATGTCTTTAGTTTATCTCAGAATTAAAGAAATGTCCTTGTTTTGATCTCAGGAGATAACTTTTGCCCAAAAAGGTAAAAAATTTCTGCCACAACATACATTTTTGAAAAGCTTGTGTACAAATTTTCCTATTACGTAGGTAACGTGGACAGACCATTTTGTGACATTTTTTTCCGTCTTTGTTACACGCGTAATAGGAAAATTTGTGCACGGGGTTTTCAGAAATGTATGTTGTAGGACTATTTTTCTTACTCCTTGGTGAAAAAGTTATTTCCTCAGTTTAGCTTGATAATTTAAAGATAAAATTAAGACATTTGATGTGAACACGGACCTAAGATCTTGAATGTTACAGAAATGTACCCCATTACTGTGGACAGACCCACATACCATTGCACAGAGGACACGTGAAGGATATGGTGGGAGAGGGGAGGGGCTTCTGAGATTTATGCAAATAATGACCATGCGAGGGTGGTACCTGAGCGGTACCTTAAGCATTTGTACCATTTTACTGTGGACTCGGGGGCGATTTTCTTTTAATTTGCAATTCAACCTCAGCGCAATACAGCCATAATTCAATGCATTTTTTACAGGTTTGAAAGTAAAATGTCATGAGGAATGTAGCTGTGTTGATATTTGGGAAAAAATGTCATAATTGTGCAGTACTTGTGGATGGAACCATGGCAGTATAAATGTACGTCTCTAACTACAAATTTGACAAGTATGAGGGGAATTTGGCATGATTTTTTTTGGCAACTTCTGGCTGTGTTTGCCGAACACGAACCGAACCAAAGTTTGGGAGAAAAAGTTTGAACTTTTGCCGAACTTGAACTTGCCGTAAAAAGCAGTTTTGCTAGGCGATCAAAGTTTATGGTTCGCAAACTGCTGTTTTTGCATCGCAAACTGCGATGCGATACCGCTTATTTTGAGTCACATCATGGCCATGTATTGATGTACTGTTCTTGCCTTAATCAAAATTATGCAAATCTGCTACTTATTTACATGTCACTGCAGCATGCTAATTTTACTATTTTGCCCTTGCTCATGTATGGTGTTCCCCTGAAGCGGAGTTCCAGTTTTGTTTTTTAGAAGTCACATCATGGCCATGGTTTCATCATGATGTTACCCAGAATGCCCCAATATTTTCTCATGTTTATTCATGCATGGTGTCCCTCTGAAACTGAGTTCCAGTTTTGTTTTTTGGAAGTCACATCATGGCCATGGTTTTATCATGATGCTACCCAGAATGCCCCAATATTTTCTCATGTTTATTCATGCATGGTGTATACCCCCTGAAACTGAGTTCCAGTTTTATTTTTTAGAAGTCACATAGTGGCCATGGTTTCATCATGATGCTACCCAGAATGCCCCAATGCATTGAATGAAATGAGTTAATACTGACACCAGGTGTACTATCCTTATCAAAATTTTAATTTTAAAAATTGCTCATTTACATACCATATTTCCCAAATATGTTTGTTTCTACTACGGCATGTTACTCACAGTGGCTCAAGAGTCCAAAAACATTTACTTCCAGCCAAAAAGCTACAAGAGTTGAATACACCTTTCAAAGATTTTTGCAAACTTTGTTTTGTTGATCATCATGTCTCTGTTAGGGACCGTCCATAAAGGAGGGGGGAGGGGGTTGTTGACATTGCGTACAGGGTGGCAGGGGGGAGGGTCCAAGCCAATGCGTATGTACGCAAACTGAAAATTTGCTTTTACTAAAACGAGAAAGGAATTGGACAAGTTGACAAACATATTAGACAGGCCACACATTTTTGTCACTCATCTCACATTTTTTTCACTCCTCAATTTAGGTTTTTCCCATTAAATCTGCAGTTTGTGTAAAAAAAAATGCAAAAACAATCTCATTTATTTCAGATTTTGGAGGCGACATGCGAATCGTTAGTAGTATATACATGCACTATACATGTACATGTAGTACTGAACCATTTACCAATGCTTACTAATGCTGAGGTATATGGAATGCGTATGCGTACAGGGGTGAGGAGGTTGGAGCCACTGTGTACGCCATGCGTACAGGGGGGGAGGGAGGGTCTAAAAAGTTACTGTATTTCTAGCATTGTGTGCTATGATATCATTGGAAAGCCTGTTCATTTCTCTAACAGTTTGTCCCGTTCGTTATGAACATAATTTGTGGGATGAGCACCATCAAACAAATTTGTCAGTATGTTTTCCTCATTTCTGTTACTTAGAAAGTTGGTTTTTCTGTTGAACACTGTTAAGCCTAGCATCCATCGACATTGCAACTGGAAGCAACTCGACCATCAGTTGCTGTCGATGTGTGCAGCAACTTGGGAACATCCAGTTTTCAAAGCGCACACATCGACACGGCAAATTGGTAAAGCCTACAGTACATTGACCTTTCAACTGGAAGCAACTGTTGCTGTCGATGTGCGCGCACGTATTCAGACACACGCGTGCAACTGACAGCAACTAGTTGCAACTACGCGTGCATGTACATTGACGCAACTGACCGCAAATGGGTACAACTACAGTTGCCAGAAGGTAGAACATGAGCAACTCGCGGCAACTCCAGTTGCCAGTAGTTGCAAGTACATGTACGAGCACATCAACCTTTTTGAGCAACTGATCAGTTGCTCCCAGTTGCGGCGAGTTGCTTCCAGTTGCCGGAAACACCAGTTGCCGGAAACACCAGTTGCCACTAGTTGTTTCCAGTTGCAATGTGGATATACGCTAGGCTTTAAAGACCCACCCACATTCACAACAGAGTAATTAAGTAAACTTTACATACTCATGCATTTCATTTGATTTCCTTTTAACAGGACCAATTTATGAAGCTCCCTTGTGTTGCTGCCCATGCTTGGCCTCACCTGGACTATTGGACTCCACATACATGTCTCTCTCTTGTTGGAATTCATTTGTCATCATGAGCAGCTTTTAGGTATTGTAATCATCAGCTTGTTACTACTTCTCTACATCAGGAATAGCTTGCTCTTTCCCAATATAATCTTACAGCACTTTTGCTCAGTGCTTTCCCAAGAACTATCATTATGTTAACAATTTGTGCTTGGGTGGGATTCGAACCCACAACCTTCTGCATTCTGAAGCAGTTGCCTTAACTACTCAACCTCTCGGTGTGCTGGTGTCAAAGGGCCTGTTTGATTCTTGCAACATTTAGTATCAAAACTAATCCCTTGCCCTTTTCCGACAATTTATAAGAACAATTAAAAATATCAAAATGTGCTAGGGTGGGACTCGAACCCATATCCTCATTCTCCTACATTCTACTACAACAGTTGACTTGACCACTCAGTGTGCTGGTTCAAATCATGGAGCAGTTGGGACTGGAACCTAGAACAGTTGCCTCACTCATTCGACCACTGAGTGTACTGGTCTCAAAGAGCCAGTTGGTTTTACAATAATCCCCTGCCTCTTTCTGATGCAAATTATCAGCACTTTATGCTCGGAGCTTTCCCAAGAACTCTGTTAAAACCTGTGCTTGGGTGGACTTGAACCCACAACCTTCTGAATTCTAGAGCAGTTGTTTTTAACCTTTCAACCAATCATTACGCAGGTGTCAAAGGGCCAATTTGAATCATGGAAGTTGGTATCACAACTAATCTAGAGTAGTTGCCTCAACCACTTGACCACTCAGTGCGCTGGTATCAAAGGGCCAGTCTGAATCATGGAGCAGTTGGTATCACAACTGCCCTTTCTTGGTCAAATTTATAAGAACTGCTAAAAACATCAAAATGTGGTTGGGTGGGACTTGAACCTAGAGCAGTTGTCTCAAATTATTCAACTACTCAGTGCATTGGTGCAAAAGGGTCTATTTGAATCGTGGAGCAGTTGGCATCACAACTAATCCCTTGCCCCTTTTTGACGATATTTATTTTTGCTATGTGCTCAGCACTTTCCCAAGAACTATGTTAGAACCTTGTGCTTGGGTGGGACTCGAACCCACAGCCTTCTGAATTGTAGAGCAGTTGTCTTAACCACTCGCCCACTCGGTGAGCTGGTGTCGGACTGTCAGTTTGAATCATTAAAAACCAGTGCTTGGGTGGGACTCGAACCCACAGCCGAGCAAATCTTTTAAGCACTTTTGTAAGGCACATTTTTGTATTTTCTTTTTTAATTACTAAAACATCTTTGAGCAAATTCCGCTCAAACTCCATAACATTTTCGGGCCTGTTGTCTGTTTTGGCACCGTCATATTTAGTTAGATGATAGCATTGCTGCGGTTGTAGCAGTGTGGATGAACTAAACCATCTTTTGTTTGTATCAATTCTGCTTTCATAAAATGCATTAAGTTCATTCATACCTCCACACATTTTCCACTTTAGTGTTAGATATTTGGTTTGAAGTCTTACATGTAGCTCTGATTTGTACCGTAACTTAGTTAACTTATATATTTTCTTTCCCTTTTAGTCTGTGGCTACTGTTTTTATGCACCACCCATCATGTTGAGATTTGCTGGGAGAAGAAATCTGGCCAGTGTTGACCTACAGTATCAGTAAGTCACAGTCCATTGTTCTGTTCATCTTTACTGCAAATCCATTTTGGGTCAATTTTATGACAATAATTCTTTTTAAAAATCACAAGGGGTTAGTCCAGCAGTTATTTGCACAAATCGGCATAAAAATATATGACTTTTTAAAAAATGTCTCATAAATTATCAGGAAAAAATTTTTTGCCCGTTTCCAACCTGTTTTGGTACGTTTAAAAGTTAAATTCTGAATATTTTTTTTCTTTGCTGAAAATCCATACTGATGCACCCCGGTAGGGTCGTCTCTACCATCCCAATCAACTCTGATTGTGAATGTAGCATACAGTGAACACTCATTGGGGAAGATTCCACTACACATTCAAATATTTGCGGAAATGCCTCTCATCTTGCATTTTAATTGCTCTACACTTGACGTTAATTTCTCCAAAGCAGTTTATTTGTAAACTCCACCATGCGTGAGGCAATCCATGATTTTAAACAAATCAGATGTGAATCTTTGTAAGCAACCTAACGTGTCTTCATTTTTCCAGCCAAATTGAAAAATTCATCAACTTTTAATTTTCTCTAAACTTGCAGCATTTTATAACGTAGTCGTTATGTTTTCTTAATTTGTGACAGGTGACAAAGACGTGTGTGCCAAGCGATGTCGACCAGGAGCTGAATATTTTCAAGATCTGTTTTGGCAGACCTCACTGCATCGTCTTCAGAGTGGCCAAGATTGACCCACGGTGAGCGGGGAATTTTGACAACACATACCATATTTTCCAGAAAATACCTTTGTCTGGTCTCAAAATAAAAGAAATAAGTTTAAGTTGTTCTGAAGAGATAACTTGGGCCCAAAAAGGGTTACAAATAGTGTGACAACATGCCTTTCTAAAAACCCTGTATACCAATTTCCAATATACACTCGTAACTGGGACGGCCTAAAATGTAACACAAGTGTCCGTCCCGGTTACGAGCGTATATTGGAAATTTGATCACAGGGTTTTTAGAAAGGCATGTTGTCACACTATTTGTCACCCTTTTTGGGCCTAAGTTATCTCTTCAGAACAACTGAAACTTATTTCTTTTATTTTGAGACCAGACAAAGGTATTTTCTCGAAAATATGGTCTGTATTGCCAAAATGCCCTCTTTACTGTATGAAGTATCTCCAGTTTTCGAAAAATGACCATTGGGCCTTCAGGAGTTGCAGTTTACAGGCATGCTGCAACTTTTCCTCATCTGCACCATCGAAAATTTATAAAACACTGTACAAAGTCGGAGATTTGTTTGCATTTCCCTTGTAACACAGTTGCATGCCTGAGTTTACAGCATAGAAAAACATTATCTGATTCAACAAATATGGAAATGTTGCATTTGTGCCATCTGTAGATTTACTATACTGTTTAAAAACTTTTTACTTTTCCCCCGCAGACACAAGTTGAAGAAATCAGGATGATTGAACCTTCTGCCACAGAGATCAAAAAAAAAACCAAAGCAAGAAGCTCTGCTGTCCAAGCCTCTCTCCAAAAACAGTTTGTAAACATTGAATCAACTCAACTGAACCTTCCATCTATCAGTCCCTAAGCACACAACTCTTCAGTGTCTCAAAATTGACTATCAGTTTGTAAACGTTGAATCAACAGAAGAAAAAACCTTCTATCCATCCTACAGTCAGTTCCTAAGCACAACTCTTCAATGTCTCAAAAAAATGACTAACAGCTTGTAAACAAACAAGCTGTCCTAAATTTGTTCAAGCCTCTCTCCAAAAATTGATTAACAGTTTGTAAACATTGAATATTCTATCCATCCCTAAGCACACAACTCTTCAGTGTCTCAAAAAATGACTATCAGTTTGTAAACAAACCAAAACTTGCTCAAATTATTTTCTCAAAAAATGACTATCAGTTTGTAAACAAACCAAAACTTGCTCAAATTATTTTCTCAAAAAATGACTAACAGTTTGTAAACATTGACTTGTACTTAATATTCTTGTCTTCATTTAGCAACAACCAATTGTATTTATTTCTCTTGTAGCATTGTTAAATGTACTTTAACAAATATAGTAATGTTTGTAAACAATCTTATTTAAATAGTGTTATATAGTTAAAGTAACTTCCAAAGTCAAAATAAAAGTCACTGACAACAAAAGTTTCATTTGTAAACAAGTCTCATTTTATTCTGTACTCCAATAAGTAAACCAAGTAATATATTCAAGTAAAATGTTCATTAACTTAATTTATGCAAGGTCCTAATTGCTATTGTCTTTACAGATAGTCCAGGGCACGGTGGACCAAAATTATAATTTGAAAATCGAACAGGGGTTGCCCCTGTCCGATTTTCTAATGTATTGAACTGGAGGTTTCCCTCCTCTAACTGTTAAAGAAAACATTAATACAAATGGTGTACAAAGAAATACAATTAAAATGATTTATTAAACATTCACTGTAAAACAAGAAAATATAATTACAAACGATAACTGCAATTTCAAGAAACAAATCAGTAAAACACAACATTTGTAACTTGGTAAATCACAATTAAGTTACATATTGTCAGCAACAACATGACGATAAACTGAAAATTAACTTTCTCAAGTTTTCTGTCTACATACCCAATTGACTGAAAATACCATCGGCAATTTGTTCCAGATTACGACGTACCACATCACTCGCGAAAAGATTTAAAAACAACACGTATTCCGGTTGTAGTCGAGTCCGTCAGAAGCAAAGGATGAGCATGCACAAACGAATGCCTTTGTTGGAGTTCATTTGAGTAGTCTGTGACTTGAATTAAGAGTGGTGGACTTGACTACAACCCTGCTTGCAGCCTCATGAGCTCCCATTTCTGAAAAAGAAAATTACAAAAATTTATTTCAGATCAACACAATTTACAATGCATTTCATACCAAAACAAAATGATTTGAGTTAAATTTCTCATAACTTATTCCATTTGCCTAAAACAATTTACCAGTCGTACAAAAAAGTACCTTTTAGCTGGAAATCATGTGTAGAGCCATTCTCTTGTTACATGTGTAGCTTTTTGAACTGTATTATGTTCAATAAATTTCCTGTTGGTGAATACTTTTGCATTAATATAGCATGGAAGTCATCTACAGGGGGTCACCTTATATAATAATACAGCATTTGTCTCAAATTTACTTGAAAATTTATGTTTACAGGGAAAAAATGTCTGTTACGTGTGTGACATTTCTGACGTCACACACGTAACATACATTTTCCCCCTGTAAAAAGGAACTTTCAGATAAATTTGAAACAATTGCTGTACTATTATAAGGTGCG
The DNA here is from genome assembly GCA_037783545.1 of Henricia sp. BOLD:AAB3569. Taxonomy (NCBI): domain Eukaryota; kingdom Metazoa; phylum Echinodermata; class Asteroidea; order Spinulosida; family Echinasteridae; genus Henricia; species Henricia sp. BOLD:AAB3569. Next base: position 351,897 of record JBBELK010000936.1, read on the forward strand.
CCCTGTAGATGACTACCATGCTAAACTCCTCAAAAAAAGTTTGGAAAGTCAAGTTTGACTGACGATTTCTCTCTTGTTACTAAATCATTTCCCTTGAAATTTGTATCATTGGAAAGCCCGGTTATTCCTCTTTACAGTGATGTGTCATTTGTTATGATTAATCGATTCTGGGATGTGTAGTATAGCGGAATACAGGGGTGGGTGGAAAGTGAAATGTCACAAAATTCACTGCTATTGTCGTGCATTCCCCTTTTGCTTTGAGGATGGGAATGTGTCAATGCACTTTTTGACAATAGCAATGCATTTTGTGACATTACACCCGCCCCGTATTCAGCTGTACTGCACATCCCCCAATTGCTTAATCATAACAAATGACACATCGTAAAGAGGAATAACAGGGCTTTCCAATTATATAAAATTCAAGGAAAATTATTTTGCAACAAGAGAGAAATCGAGTCAAACTTGACTTTCCGGAAATGCTTCAAAATGTCACACACATAGGTTTATTTAAACATGTCCAGTTTACGTGATCACTAAATGGGTTGACAGGAAAATTTCCACATTATTTCAGTTTTATTAGAATGTAAAATGTTACAGCAAAAAAATTGCAGATTTGATCAGGAAAAACCCAAAATTTACCCGAAAAAATGTGACTTATTCTAAAATGAGTTGGATGTTGCACAGCCCGAGTCAAGTTTTTGCAAGTATAACTGGAAATCAGTGGCGGTTCTAGGCTTATGGACATTTCAAGCACTACCCAGATAGTGCCTGGATCCACTGCCAATTTCTAGTCATGATCACAAAAACCTGGCCCAGGCTCATGGACATTTCAAGCACTACCCAGATAGTGCCTGGATCCACTGCCGATTTCTAGTCATGATCACAAAAGGTTAATTTAGTTTAACTTTGAAAATGCACACAAACTTGTTTATGGTTTTTCAATGATTATCAATTTATAGGTAAGAATTAAGGGTTTTTTCCCTATAAAAAAAACTAACTAAATTTAAGAATTTGCTTAGAAACAATTTTTAGCCATTCTCGTGTTTTGAGCACAAACTGCATGTTACACATTTCATTTTCTACAAAAAAGCAAAGGTCAATTCATGTGGCGTGGATTGCATTTGAGAAAATAGAGAGGTTTCGCAAGGTGACGAATACGAATACGGATAACGGTAACCGTTCACGTTGATGCGCTCACTGAACTGGGTTTCGCACTGTGTGACTACGTGCATACATTCATCTGCTAAATATGCTCTGCGCTTGGCTTTGTTTGCAGCAGATTTTCCTCACTTTCACGTGGGAATGATTCATTAAATTCGATCGGTATTCATGGAAGATACATCACAAAGAAAAAAATGTATAAAACTTATTAATCCATCACGGAAAAAGCGAAAAATCTGCATAACCGGCATCCGTTTTTATGCTACGCGTATGGAGGCCAATAACCGTTGTTCACGCATATGAAAACATGTGTACTATATACGGTTACGCGTCACGAGACGCGCATAAAGTCATGACGTATCGGTATCCGTGACGGTGCGAAAACCTCCCTAATGATTTAGTTCTAAACGTGGGTTCTCTCCACCCAGGAGTAAATGGGTACCTATAAGGACAGTGAATGTTGATATGTTTGCTGGAATACATGTATTATAATGGCAGACAGTTCATGTTGTAACATGCAGTTTGTACTCCAATTTTAAACCACTTCAGCAAGTAAATTCATTCCCTTCACACATATGCAATAAGTAAAGTTTGTTTAATCTACATGCCAAACATATTTGATTTTGTGCTGTACATTTACCAGCATGTCTGAATGAAAATTGTGGCCATGCACAACATGGAACCTTCCGACTTTTGATAGATGAGTAGGTGAAGTCTGTACGATGTATGTATTCATGTAGCCTTTTCGCAAATTCAACTTGATGTGCACAGGTTTCAGGATGATATACGGATACAAATACGTTGCTATATTTTCTTCTTTAATAGCATAGTGCAGGTAATTTGCAGAATGAGTTATAAGTATCGTGGCAGTTTGGGTCATTAACTTACAAACTTCAGGTGGAAACACCCGAAGGTTGTGGTTTTCAGACTACTTGAGGTACTTGTGCTCTTGAGCAAGACACTTTACCCCAATTGCTCCATCCTGTGGATGGGATGTAAAGCCCTAGGTCCAGTATTGTGTAATGCATCTTAAAGATCCTAGAACATTCTTTCGGAAGAGAAGGGGAATTTTCCCAATGTCTCTAGCTTAGCCGCCACTTGCCGATCTATGTATCAATATTGAGGTGGTTCGCATTGAGATGTCAAGAGACATGAAATGCGCTATTAAAGGACACCAGAAATTTATCAGTAAATTTATTTGTGTACACTGATTTTGCCGCTGATTTCTCAAGCAATGAAATTGCGAAAAAACCAATAATTTAGTTATTTTCCTAACTTAATTAGTTTTAAAATTATCAAAAACTAATGGTTTCCGGAAACTGCAGGTATTGGATTTCATCATCTCTCAAGCCAAGTTTCTTTCATGTCACTGCAGGGCCACATATTCCAATTTTGTTTTAGTTTTACTTTTTGCCACAAGATTTAAATTTGGAGGTTAGTTCTTTCCTTCAAAATATACGTGGGGTTCATTACCATGCACGGACACCCAGGATTTGCCTTTTTATGATCAATAAGCCAAGTAAAAACACAAAAAAATGTCTGGGCCAATTTTAATATGAAATTTAGATATCCAAACAGTCAAGTGTCATGTACTCAATACCTTGGTTAATTCAAAAGGTTGTAGATGTGCCTTTGGGCAAGGCATTTTACCATAAATTGCCTCTCCACACAGAACAATATAGGTTGGTGGTGAATGTATAAAACTCCAGTACTATTTATATCATCAACATCAACCTAAGAATTGCATGCCCAGATATTCATGGTAAAATTGGCTCCAAGCTCAAACAATGCATCTTGAAAGTTACAATAGAGACTATATGATACTTACATTTAAACTGGACCCTTGGCTGGTGATCAAAAACCTGAGGAGAAAAGACAAAGTATTGCTGTTAATAAAATAAATAAAAGGTTCCCAAAACCCTAACCATGATCATTCAAAATGGCCTCATTTTGTTGAATTATTGTTTTGTGGTAATTTTAATTGTTCCTATGTGGATTAAATAAGAGAATTCTAGTTAAGAGTTGAGAAGTTAATCAGAATTGTTTTCCTTTAAAATAACTTATGTCGCGCTTACGCAATGTATTTTCAATGTATAAGGGAAAAAATACCGGGAATTTTTCCCAGTTGTCCGATGGGTTTAGTGCAGGAAAGCTTATGTGACGTCCGACTTGTAAATTTTCCAAAATTACACTATCCACTATAAAATTCATGTTTCGGTAAAAGTTGAGAAGATGATCAGAATTTGTTTTGGTATGAATTCCATTCACTGGTTGCCACTGAGACGCTGTGTGTTAAACCTATGGAACAGGGCAGTATTTTCAAGAAAATTGTTGAATGTTTGTTACTGCACAATTCACTTCCCTTTCAAATATTTTGATGGTTATTAAGTCATAAGGAGAATAAGTGGCAGCCAGTAAACAGAATTCTTTCCTATTTTACTTAAATACCTGCATTATTTCATTCATACAGCTTATCTTCCGCTAAAAAAGTGAAATTTTGTTGTGAAAATATTATTTTAGCCTGAATAAAAATAATAAAAAATTTTCGTTTAGGTTGAACAAAGATTTTAAGGAAATTACCTCTTGGAATCAACAGATAATCCAATTATAAGATATACTTTCCAGTTTACACATGCAATTTTGTCGCAAATGTTGCTTTTCTAAAGAAAAATGACATTTTCTTCTTCAAAAATTGCATTTAGTTGGTGCACAAGATGAACCATGTATACGCTTGCATGCAGCGGCCTCTATTGTCGCGCTTACTCGCTGTGATTTTGTCTTACTCTCTGCAGTACCGGTAGTTTTATTATTTATTTATCTCAGAAATGCAACATTTCCGACAAAAGTGCAAGTGGGAAGTATATCTTAAAATTGGATTATCTATTGATTCCAGGAGGTAATTTCCTTAACATCTTAATTGTTCAACCTAAACGAATAAAATAACAAAAAAACTTAATTTTGTTAATGAAGTCCATAAGACTTGTACAAAGAGTTGAAAGTGCAGGTATTAAAGTAAAATCTTTCAGGAATTTCTTCCAATTAAGAGTTTTAACATATCCGCAATTTACCTTTTCCATGAAGCCGCCGTCATATGGTAGTACACGACTCCATCCTGAAAGCGAAAACAACAATCAGATTAGAAGGATGCATGGTTACTTGATTAAGCCCCATTATAAGCAAGGAATCATAACAAGTTCATTTCACTCAACCCTAGACAAGGTTACCTCGGCTCGAAATTGTTCATGTGGTAGCCTAATCTTTTAGAGATTACCACATGAAAAAATTCGAGCCGAGGTAACCTAAGCTTGTCTAACCATAGAGCAAGGAACTGTTCCTTGCTGACTATGCATGGTCTAACTCAACCCACGTATTTTAAATCCCGAACCCCACATAACTACTTTTCCCTTCTTCAAGCATGTCGAGTAGGTAAAAGACCCACACAAACTTTAATCTTTACCATTCCCACATAGCATGAAAACATAGGAATAGGATAACCGTTACAATCGTAGTTTACGTACCTAAAAATCCCACTAGCGTAGATTGTCGAGGACGTCCCGTATCATCACCAGCATCTTGACCGGCAGTTCGTCTGTTGCAAAATCTACCTGCTGCTTCCACGGTTCATTGCGTCCGGAATGCGGTGCATGGTTACGTAACCGAAGAATGGAAACGCGGGCTTGGGCGACTTTGGACAGCATTTTTGGAATCGATTCCGATTCCAATCGATCGCAATTCTAGCTACCCGGAATCGATTCCATAAGTGGCACTGAGCGGTACTGAACGTTTATGATATATGATATCAGAACCAAGCCGAGTACTCTTGCAAAACCCGTCCCCATCTTCCTTTCGCAAAAACTTGAGTCTTTGCTGCACACCGGAAACTCGGTAACTCGGTGTGCAGCGTGCAGCAAAGACCCTTGCGAAAGGAAGACGGCAAAATCCGTGTATTTTGGTTCCGGAATTTCTAAGAATCGGCATTCGGCAACCTATCACTGGGGATCGAATCTAGATAAAAGGAATCGATTCCTGAAAATTTGGAATAGTGACTCGGATTCTTAAAGTGGAATCGATTCTACTCGACTCCAGCGTGGAATCAATTCTACTCGACTCCAGCGTGGAATCGCCCAAGCAGACGCCCACATAGCATCTGAGAGTACACCTGTTCCTATCGTTATTTAAACATCTTAGGAATGTATATGCAGCACGATGTGGCAGAGGGTATGCCCCTCCCCCTACCATTGTTCCCCCATTGTGTCTCAAACATCCAAGGAATTCCTTTGTTTTTAGAGGAGTGTGTGTGTTAACAGAAGGGAAGGGAGTACGTGTTAATATAAGGGGAGCTCGGAGAGGGGTGGGGTGAGGGAGAGGGGTGGGGGTGGGGTGAGGGAAGGGGTGGGATCCGTTTGTCACATATCGTGCTGGATATAGTGTAGTTGTTAGTTGCCTAGGCAATGGTTCTATACACTAAAAATCACTGAACCGTGTTCCTGTGCTTTTGAAATGGTAATTTTTCCAACGGTCACGGTGTTCGACCCCTATCTCGGGAATAAGTGTTATGGCCCGGTCGCTTAAGTTTTTTTACACCACTGCGAGGGGAGAACAATGGGGTTTGTACCTTTTTAGCGTCTTGAGAGGAGACTATATAATAGGTTAGGGTTCATGGTTAGGGTTTAGGGTTATTTATTTAGGCGTGACATAATTGAATAAACCATACCACACCATAGGCTACGCGCCGGATGAAGGTCACCCGCAAGGGTACGTGACTCGCCGTTAAAGGAAAGTTTTCAGTAACAAATGGGTTTTGTTTGTCTGTTTTAACTTAGCAATCACACAATACCTCCCAAAAATAATATCGACGGGGAATTTTTTTTAAGGCAATCCCCAGTTTGGATGTGGAAGCAAAAAGGTGAATTACGTTTGGAACCAGATAAATTATTTTGCAAAACATCGGTCGATCTATTTCCGGCGATATCCTTAAAATATATACAGATATTTGAGAACGTGAAATTTCTTATGGTAACGAGAAAAATTGGACAGACAATAAAATATAAAAATCTCAATTTCCATGGGAAAAATGGGTCGCCCCCCCCCCCCCCCCCACCCAGGGGTTGAAATGTTGATACCATATAACTTTTCATATTTTTCTCATGACCATTCTGAAATTTCGCGTTCTCAATCCGTATATATTGCCGGAAAAAGACCGATGTTTTGCACAATAATATATCTGGTTCTTTAGAAAAGTGCAACTAGTAATTAACCTTTTTGCTTCCACATCCACAAAGGTCTAGTGGCTACCATGAGCAATTTTCATAAAGCTTCCACATCCAAACTGGGGATTGCATTGAATTGTTTTCCTCGTCGATATTATTTTTGGGAGCTATTTTCATTGCTAAGTTAAAACAGACAAACAAAACCCACTTTTTACTGAACACGCTCCTTTAACGGCGAGTCACCCTTGCAGGCCCCATAACCTTTATTTCTGACCTTCATTCGTCGCGTAGCCTGTGGTGTGGTACGGTTTATTCAGTGACGTAGGATAAGTGTATTTCTCTTTACGTCTCTGAATAAACAAAGGAGAAACGGTTATCATCGCGCACGTGTCTCTCATCACGTGATACACATCACGTGATTAATAGCTGGGTGCTACCTAACTACAGTCTGGTACCCGGACCACAAAGTTTTGACTAGACTGAATAATTCAGTCGTTGTATGTGGAATATGTGGAGCGGGAACCAGTCTAGGTGCTACCCACAATTCCGTTTACGCACATACATTGAAAGATCTAGACTGGTTCCCGTCCACATATTCCACGCTTTCGCAATAACCGAACCAATCTATAGGGATCGGGAACCAATCTATGAAAGATCATGCCCACATATCACGAACACCGCGACCCCACACATTGAAATATCCCACATTTATGTCGAAATATCGCACATATATTTTTAACATTGCATTATGTCAAATTATTGCACATATATTTTTAACATCGCATACATATGAAAAAACATTGCATATATATGTCAAATTATCGCATATATATTTCAACATCGCACACATATGAAAACAACATCGCACATATGAAAAAACATCGCACATATATATTTAACATCGCACATATATTGTGCATTATCGAATATTGCAACGTATCACACGCCATAATCGGGAACCAATCTACAGATTCCCTTGCCGTTGGTTCTTTTCTTTAGTGTCTTATGCTTAAGGCAATAGAGGTTAAAAATGAAAGAACGAACTCGGAATCTATAAAATCTTTCGCAATAAGCGATAGGACTGGAAACAAATCTACGTTTTCGTGCATAATCTCCTTTTGGTGCATGTAGTCTGGATTTATGCACGTAATTTTGCTCGGCTCGTTGAGCGCGGTGACTTGTACCTAGGCTACAGCATGCCATTACGCTAGGTATTTGGGAAAGAAACCAGATTCCTTTGCTGTTCAAGTTCGACACGTTCACAAAATTGAAAAGGCGTTTTTCTTGTGAGAATTTCTGGCTTTCTTACACTAACGTGCAAAATGCGACCACTCGAACATCGGCCATTCCTCCTTTGTCATTTTTCTACGGCTGCCTATTTTATCGTCAGGTAACCTACCAAAATGCCCTACGGAAATTAAAAACGGCTTCACTTTTCGAAATTGGCCACGGCCATGACCTCCTACGTAAGCGAACGTTATGACCTATAATATAACGTATCGCTGAACAAAAGGGAAGTTGACGTGCTGAACAATACCCGTGCCATTAGCCTCTGTCACACACTCAAGCGTGACCGACTAAAGCGGGCAACATGGCGGCCGAACACAAACGCTAAACCCTTTGTTCCATTCGCCATATTGACATTTGTCCGCTCTCGGTCCTCAATGCGCAAGCGCACTGCATGGTCACGCTTGAGTGATATGACATAGGCTAATGCACTAAAAACCCTTTTGTCGGCGTCCACTGTGGCATGTTGATAAGAGTCCCATTCAATGGCTATCGGATTATGCTGAGTGACAGGCGATCTACCCGCGCACATTTTCCGCGTGTGCTTTAGGGAGTTTCACACTGCACTGTTTTCTTCCGTCAGACGTACGTATCTCGGTATACACGGCACGGCTCTCGAATGGTGCAGGTCCTATCTCTCAAATAGAACCCAGCATGTCCGCATTGGCAATGCAATATCAGATCCTGTTGTTTTAGAGTACTCTGTACCACAAGGGTCTGTGCTAGGCCCACAGTGGTTTACTCTTTATACCTTGCCAATTCGTGATATCATCTTGAAACATCATCTGAACTACCACGTCTATGCAGATGATACTCAACTCTACATAACCTTCAAGTCTTCGCAGGAGCCTGCCGATTCTTCTATTGCAAGACTGGAACAATGCATCTCCGAGATCCGATGCTGGATGAAAAACAACTTTCTAAAGCTAAATGAGGAAAAAACGGAGTTTCTCTTGTTTGGATCACGCCAACAATTAACAAAGGTGTCTATGCCATTTATTACAATTGGTGATGCACAGATAGCCCCATCGTTGCAGGCCCGGAACTTGGGGGTTATATTTGATTCAGCAATGACATTTACACCTCACGTCGCTAACACTGTCCGTTCGGCATCATTCCAAATTAGAAACATTGGTCGTATACGCAAGTATTTGAATAGAAGTGCCACCGAGCAAATCATCCATGCATTTGTGACTTCACGACTAGACAACGGCAATTCACTACTCTACGGACTCCCTCAGAATCAAATATACCGTCTTCAACGTCTTCAGAATACCGCTGCCCGCATCATCACCTTATCCAGGAGGAACTGTCACATCACCCCCATTTTGAAGGAACTACACTGGCTTCCTGTCTCCCAAAGGATTATTTTCAAACTCATGCTTCTGGTCCACAAAGCTCTCAACAACAAGGCTCCCTACTACATTAAGGAACTACTACATGAATATTCTCCAGCAAGAACTCTTAGATCAAGTAACCAGCAACTTCTCAAGGAACCAAATTCTAAGCGAACATGGGGCGCCAGATCTTTTTCTGTTGCAGCTCCTCGACTTTGGAATTCATTGCCACTTGACCTCAGATCATGCCACTGTACAACTAGGTTCAAATCACTTCTAAAAACTTACTTGATGTCGCAAATTTTCGAGAATTAATTACTTGTTGTTGTTAACAGCGTCTTGAGCACCCTGCAGGGTGGATATGTGCGCTTTACAAATCTCATTATTTTTATTATTATTATTATACGTAAAAATAATTTGTTCATACGTCAAAATGACGGATGACAGAAGGGTTGATCCTATAGTCGAATTTCCATCCGTCGCGTCTGTAGCGCGATCAAAATAATATTAGTAACGGCATGATTTTCTAAAGCGGTTCGTTTGAGAAAATCCTGTGGTGGATTCTTTGTTTTAGACTGAGTGGCTGAAAGAAGGATGAAACGTGTGGCCGGCTAGATACGCGACGACCGGATGCAACGACGTATATAGACCGGCAGCCCAGAGGGTTTTGGTTAAACGAACGAGGTACCAACAACCGAGGGCAGGAACATTTAGGAAGTGACCTAGTATTTGCAGATCTGGGCGTCTGCCGGGGTCCCTCTGCTGCGTTTGACCCCTGGGGACCCCCAAAGGGGGCCAAAAATTGCGCTGGATCAAACATTCGAGGTACCACATGAAACTAAGTTTAGATGAAAGAGCACATCACACAGAGTACGGAATGGCCCTTGCCAGACGAATTTTCTGCTGCAAAAGTCCCGCCAGACGCCCGCCAAAATCTCATTCCATATAATAAATGCAAGATACAACGGCCGTCGACAAACGAGTCATTTGTTTTGAACGGGTAGTATTGACATACGGCTGTTCTGTGTTCTGGGAGCGCTGTAAACAGAGATACATGTGCGTCTATTGCGGCGCGGGCTAACAAGGCGCGTCCCGAATCGAAATATACACACATCTTTGCACGTCAAAATTGGTGTGCGACGCCCGACATTTGACGCGTAATGTATGCGCCAGTGTTGAACTTTTTAGTGACCAGGAGCCAATTTCATGGCGCTTTTTAGCACAAAATATTGTATTTGCTTTATTTTGCTAAAATGTCCCGCCAGCCAAAATCGTATGTGATTTTGTTTTTTACTATTTTGCTAATGTTTCTAAAAACCCAATTTGCCATATAGGCTAATAATTGGCTGGTAACTCATTTTACAAAAGTAAATAAATTCTGTGCTTGGTACATTAATGACTCATTTCCCTCCATAGGCCTATGGCTTTATTTTTCAAAGAGACGCGCTTTAGGCTCAGTGTGAATCCACCCAATATAAACCCCGCCGATTTACGATTTACCTTTGTGATTTACCGGCCAAAAACCGGATTATTACCAAACTATCGGATGATACAGAAAAATTTAACAAACATTTTTGATTTGTCCCGGTTCATGTACGGTCAGACTAGCCCGAAGTTCCAACCCAAACCTTTCCGGCCGGTCATGTGGGCCGATAGGCCGATAAATCGCAAAAGTGTGCGCCGGGCTTTAAAAGCGGGTAAATTTGACGCGCGTCATTTTTATTGCACCTCGACAAAATGCTACACGCAGAGAATTTGTATGAGCTGACTCACTGCAAATCCCAGAATAACAGGACATTCTGATCTTGTGCGTCGCTTCACTCCAAATTCCTGGCCGTATTTTCTTCAAGCAGCGCGCGTCAAATTTGCATGCAGAACGCGTAAATAAAGTTCAGTGTGCATGAAAAAAAAGTTTAGTGTGCATATCCAATTCATCTACATGACTTTAGTAATTCATTCTATGCCGCACTCCAAATTCCTTCCATCCCGCATTTTCGTCAAGCAACGCGCGTCAAATTTGCATACAAAACACGCGAAAATAATCAGTGTGCATCTCCAATTCATCTAATTTTATAGGCATGTTCAGACGGCCAATTATCATCAATACTGAGGGTGGATATTCACACACAGCCTTTTTGTGTGTAAATTCGACGCGCGTCGCTTTCACATAAAGCGGTTTGGAGTGAATTTGGAGTGAAAGGATGCTCTGATAACCACATAAACAACTTGATTTTGTGTATTACAATATTCTGTTCATTTATTTTCGCGCGAAAAGGATCAATGTTTAAGAATCCGCGCTCATAATCGCGCTCAAATAAGCAGTGGTCAGTTTCGCCGATGCAACTTTTGACGGTGGAAAATGATACAGTTTAGTCACTTTAATTTACACTTAATCATTACACGCCTACATTGAGTATTTATAGGTAGCGTACATGCATTGTAACCCATGGTGACCAATCAAGAAGATCTTGCGCTGCACATAATCTCACCCAGTTCTTGCCTCTTCTTCAGTGAATTCGCAAACAAATGGACAAAAGTTGAATTAAGAAAGTTCTTATTTTGGTATGGATACTGTGTCAATTTTTTTTTGCCAACCCAGTACACTACTGGGTTGGCAAAAAAACTCTACTCAACATATAGTCAATCACAGCGTTCCCAGATTTACGCCGGATGAAACACAGAACAGCCGTATGTCAAAGCCACCCGTTCAAAACAAATGGACTTGTTCGTCGACGGCCGTTGTATCTTGCATTTATTATATGGAATGGTATTTTGGCGGGCGTCTGGCGGGACTTTTGCAGCAGAAAATTCGTCTGGCAAGGGCCATTCCGTACTCTGTGTGATGTGCTCTTTCATCTAAACTTAGTTTCATGTGGTACCTCGAATGTTTGATCCAGCGCAATTTTTGGCCCCCTTTGGGGGTCCCCAGGGGTCAAACGCAGCAGAGGGACCCCGGCAGACGCCCAGATCTGCAAATACTAGGTCACTTCCTAAATGTTCCTGCCCTCGGTTGTTGGTACCTCGTTCGTTTAACCAAAACCCTCTGGGCTGCCGGTCTAATACGTCTGACGGACGAAAACAGTGCAGTGGTGAACACACCCTTTATAATGAGAGCTCCGGAAGGCGGTCGTTTTAAAAGCGTATATTAAACACGTGGATTTAAAACAAACCTAACATAGCGGCGTAGCTAGAGTTCTCTCCACAGGGCAGGGGGCGATTCTGGGGTTCTGCTGGAAGTGTCTGTGGGAGGGCGGCCGTGTAATACCAAAAAAATGTCGCTAGTGCATGCGAGCGCCGGCGTCGCTCAGCGAGGGGAGGGGGCGAGCCCTTTTAACCCCCCACCCATATTTTTTTGGGGCAATTTTGTACATATTACACCATCGCATTTTACACCAGATAAACAGCACTTTAGACTGTTTTCTTGGTAAACAAATTAAAACTTTTACAAAAATAAATAAAATAATTTCCAGCACGCCCCCCGCCCCCCCCCCCCCTTCCCCCACCCCCCGTAGCTACGCCGCTGAACATACATTCTCCTGACGCAAGCGGAATCAATTATTACTAGCGTGGATTTGGTTTTAAAAATAACATAAATAAATACATAAATAAATTTTAAAAATGGAGCTAAAACATTTGCCTTATCGACGCAGGTACAGATTAATCATGATTAATCATGATTAATCTACGTTTTTAAAACTGCTCAAATAATACATGGTACATGTAATGTTCAGCATAACGTACCGTACTACCGTCCCATATTTCCTATAGCGAACGTTATGACCTATACTATGACGTATAGGCCTAATAACGGAACACAAAAAGGACGTATGGGACGGGCTGAACAATGCGCTCCCGGCGCATGCACATGAAACCCCTCGTGCCCGCGTAGATCGCCTGTCACTCAGCGTTAGCCATTAAATGGGAATCTTATCAGTGGAACGCGACAACAGTTTTTTTTGTATGGGCATGGCACGGGTATTGTTCAGCACGTCACATGCCCTTTTGTTCGGCGATACGTCATATTATAGGTAATAACGTTCGCTTAGGTAGTATGGAACGGTAGTACGGTACGTATGCGAATAACATGACGTATATCGCCCAACAAAAATGCCTGGTGCTGAACATTACCTGTACCATGTACATATGTATTGGAGCAGTTTTAAAAAAACGTAGATTAAACATAAAGTAGATTAAACACAAATTATTTAATCTGTACCTGCGTCGATAAGGCAAATGTTTTAGCTCCATTATCGAAAGTTGTAGAATTTATTTATTTACTTATGTAATGCACGCTAGTAATAATAATTGATTTGGCTGGTGGGGGGGGCGGGGGGGGCGGGGGGGGGGGGGGGGGGGGGGGGGGGGGGTGCAAAAAAAGGTCGCAGTGTGAAACGCCCTAAAGCACACGCGGAAAATGTGCACGGGTAGATCGCCCGTCACTCAGCATAATCCGATAGCCATTGACTCTTATCAACATGCCACAGTACAGTGGACGCCGACAAAAGGGTTTTTATGTGCATGGCACGGGTATTGTTCAGAACGTCAACTGCCCTTTTGTACAGCGATACGTTATATTATAGGTCATAACGTTCGTTTACGTACCGTTCCGTGCTAGATACCTTACAGTACCTCGTGGCTGTTGTACGTACTGTGCTCGCCTGTTCTCTACCGGCGCAACTCGCGTGCTGGCCGGAATCGAGTCGAAGGGAGTCCATGCGAGAATGCTTGGGCGGATAAATCTGTTCAGGGCTTTCAAGTTGAGAATAGGCCGCCACTCTCCACAGTCTCTTTTGGGAGTTATAAAGAAGGTCGAAGGAAAACTGGACGGTTCTCCGGTCGGGACTACGAGGATAGCGTTCCTGGAGAGGAGAGACCCGATTGCCGACTCTAAAGCCAGACGTTTGGATGGATCGGTAGGAACTTGGGTCTGGTGAATTGAGGTGTCCAACGGAGGAGGGCTCGAATTCCAAAGAGTTACTGTGACGAAATGTCTGGAGCACCCGTTTGTCGGAGACGGTCCGGGTCGAGGACCTTGCGAAGTCTTGAAGGCGGCCGCCCACAGGTCCGGTTATAGGGGGCCGCCGGAGCTGGACGGAGTCATTGGCGCCATCCAGGGACCAATTTCATGGCGCTGCTCAGCACACCAATTTGCCGAGCACAGAATTTCTTTGCTTTATAAAAAAGATTACAATCCAAAATGTTACGCCAACTTGTGTTCTTCGCAAGAGTAGGAGAATACCCTTCAATACACATCACTTACGATTTTGGCTGGCAATCCATTTTTGCAAAATAAAGCAAACAAATCCTGTGCTAAGCAAATTTGTGTGCTAAGCAGTGCCATGAAATTGGCCCCAGGTTAGAAGCCGGTCTTGGCACTGGCTTGAAGGGCGTGTCGTCGCTCGGGATGATGAGGTGGGGGGACGTACGGGCACGAAAGGAGTGGCCCCAGGAGGTTCCCAGACGGCCGGCCAACGACAGGCGTTCTTTAGATTTGTAGGATTTCGCCTGCTGGGCTGGGGCGGGCTTCGCTGACTTTTAAAGATTAATCTTGTTTGTAGCTTCGATGCGTTTCGCTTCAGCTGCCATAGCTTCCTGGAATTTGCCGGCGAAAAGATCCGGACCAAAGAGCGTAAGCGACTCTATTTCCTGGCACCCTCGGACGGGAGGAAGAGGACGTCCAGAATGTTACCTTGACGAGAAGAGGTTGATAGCGTGGAGATGCGAGCGAACTGCTCCAGGGCCACACGGAGGGAGTCGTCCAGGCAGCGAAAGGCTGTGGAGAACATGTCGGCGGGAATAGATGTATCTTCATCGCAGGCGCGGACAAGATATTCGGACAGAAGAAGCATGAACGACGTGACCCGGATGCCCAGCCTGGAGGCCCAGTCGACTTTCTTAAGAGTGGCCTCCAGGTTTGTTTGTTTTTTTTTCTGGGAAAAACGAAAATAATTGTTTACCCGTTTGTCAAAGGCAACCCATCTCTTGCGAGAAGCGACGTCTTAGATGCGCTCGATGCAAAACTGGTCTAGCGGAAGGGAGCGGTGCGGCAAGCCGGCTCACCCAAAGCCGTCTGCTGCTTGAAGGACTGTTGGGATATGAGCGGGGTCCGGCTCCGGTACAGTTGTATCTTGGAGTTTCAGAACACGGATCATGTCTTGCTGACAGGAACCATGAGACGAAATTGGGTTTCTAGAAGGGACAGATTCAGCGTATCCATGACGTTATCACCTTCTTCGTCCAAATCTTGGTCTGAGGGTAATTAAAGGAGGGGAGGAACCCGCCAGAGAGGACTGTGCATGTGTGGCGGGGGTCCGCAAAGAACGGCAAATATCCTCAGAAATGGCTGATGGAGACGGATGAGCGCGACCCGCGGCCTGGGCTGGGGAAGGCATCCCAAGACATCCCATATAGGCCGACTCAGAGGGGCCAGGCACGCCATGGGTGCCTGAGGCGCTAAGAACAGAGATCGGAGACCTTGGTCGATCATCACGCCGAGAGATATCGGGGCCCTGGAGAGGCTTGCGACCAGATCATGTTCAGGGGGCCGAGATGGCAATGGCGCGGGCGGGGGGGGGGGGGGGGGGGGGGGAAGAGGGTGCCCCGCTTGCCCAGGGAGGAAAGGTTTTCATCAGTTGATATTGGAAGGATGTCCGAGAACCCGGAAGGGCAAAAGCGCGGAGGGGTGGGTGCCCCGCTTGCCCTTGGCCTGAGGGGTAGACTTCCGATGACGGCCCTTACAGGTGGGCTGCTTTCCCTCGATGTTCAGGCCAACGGCATCGTCGTCGGATCCTGGACGACAGGGTGAAATTTGCAGGGGGGGGGGGGGGGGGGGGGGGTGGGGGGGTTCCCCCAGCAAATTCATGGCCGGAGGTAAGCTCGCGGGAGGGGGGTGCCTCCCGACCTGAAGCCTCCGGCAAAGACGGCGGTCCGGTAGAGCGTTCAGTCTCGGGAACCGCCATGTATGTCCTTGGTAGATTTCTTCCTCGTAGTTTTATCGATAAGTGAAGTGCACGGACCACGAGGGCAAAACCGGAGAAGAAACCGTTGAAAACCACTGAAGAAGTGTGCGAAGAAGGCGAACTCTACACTAAAAGAGTGAAGACAAAACTCGTAGCAGACGAAGGATGGTGACAGAAATAAACACGTTCGTTCACCACACCGTGCGCTATTAGAGAAAAGGGGAGAGTGGCACGGTGGGTATTGTACAAAACCTCAGTGGATGATTTGCGCCGTCCAGTGAAATATGCACAAGGATCGGAGTGGCTATACGGGTAAGACGAGCGCTGTATACACAAAGTTAGGGGTTAGGGTGGGGCGTGCAAGTTTAGGGGTTTAGGTAACAGTTCAGATAAGAATTGTTTTGATTTTGGTGAAAAAGTTGTTTGCATTTTGAAGAAAAAAAACCTGAAATATTGGAGCAGTTTTCTTAACTACACGAGAACAAAGGAATGTCCAAATAAGGTATGGAACGTAGGGATGTTTGTTGAGGTCTAGGTACGAGACTGTCCCTCCCACCATCGTGTTTCAGTGTCACGTTTTTCCATGTCTAGTCATTTTACTTTTGAAGAAGACTAAGGTTCTGAATGCAAGGTTTGGACAACGTGACACAAAAGCTTAATAATGACCAAATTAAAATAATATTTTTATTCTACCTCAGGACTATATATATAACCATCCAAACACCAGATTATACACAGTCTCCACATCACATAGATCAAATTATACATGAAAATTATACCTTTACAATGACTCACCGATACGCACATGCACATACACTGTATGAAAAATAAGTACTTGGCCTTTATAGTTTAGTACTTCACAAGGTATACAATACATCTTATGAAAATATAATTAGTCTACCGGTATTTGACTTGGAATCCTTTGTTTCTCACAGAGTGGACATGATGCATGCACTTCTTCTACATCTATTACTCAAAGCATGCTTATTTTTAGTTAATGTGTCTTAATTGGCTAATTTTCTGATTACGTAACAATGTAAACACTATAGGGGCCGTCCATACAGTACGTATGCACGAAATGACAATTTTTCAGGGGTCATTCCATGAGGTCGGGTATACATATAAAACAAAAACGATGTCCATGTTGCGTTGGTACAAGTTATTTTATTTAAAGACGAGAATTATTTATCTGGTGAAATATTTGTTGTACTGAATATGGCTAGGTGTCCCTATATAATCATGTTGTTTTCACTGACCATGATCATGAAATATTTGTCTTACCTACGCAACATGGACACCACAGATATTTAACACTATGAGAACATTTTGGAGGTCTGTAGTTTTGTTACAATGTGATGTAAATACTTCTATTGTAGTGTAACATGTGTTTCTCTATGAAATGAACATATACTTACTAAAGTAGCTGGGCTGGAATGTTACTCATATTTAAGATCTGGTATGTCACACTTTTTGTACCCAACCTCGTGGAATGACCCATAGAAACCTCAGCAAAATTTGTGACGTCATCCATTTACTTTAACATTGGCCCTGACGCCATCTCCGTGCTTACATACTTTACGGATGGTCCCAATTAAAGTGCCCATACAAATATACTCATGTCCCAGTTTTAACCAGTTAACGCCTGGATTATTTCAAACACATCCTGAGATCTCAGGGAATTTCCACTCTGCTAAACAACGTTACAATCCCCTGATGAAATCCACACAAATCTGTGTAGTAAGGCGGCTGTTACGTTCAGCGAACACACGCACGCGTCATTTTTGGATGTAATTAAATAAAATTAGTCATGTTATGGTGAAAATTCACAATTTCTATTATTTTCTCGAAATTGGTTTTAGTTTTTGTTCTCTGTCAAGTTCATCCTATCGATAATTCCTGCAATTTGTTTTATTTACTCCGCATTTTTAAATAATTAATCAGAGGGATGGAGATGGAACGAGTTACATAATGTCCTGTTAAATAGAAATAGCGACCAATCGGCGAGCGCGTTAAATCGGACATGGACCGTGTTTATAAACGTCCTCCGGCAGCAAGTGGTTATGGACTAGCCTTCATTACCAAAACACTTTACGTAATTGCAGTTCAGGCATAATATCCTCCTAGGATGCCAACATTTGGCCCATGTGTTGCATACATTTGTAGAAAGTATTGTGGCCAAACCATTTGCTAACACGTACACCCAATCAACCAATTTCTGCATTACTTTTGCAACTAGAACTGCGTAGACTGCCTATACGGTTTAACATAATTTTTGCTTAAAATTACCGTATACATATATTTGTACCAACCTTTTTTGATGATATCTTATATATTCAGAGAATGGATTAATATGTTTAAAAATTCCTTTACAGAGACAGCACATTGAACCTATCTGATTTGCCACCCAAAATCCCAGGGCACAACTTGGGTCATAAGCTGAATATGTATCACACATGCAGTTCAAAAATACCTTTGGAACTTACACAATAAAATGTGAAAGACAGGACTATAGCTGAATTTTCACCAAAACGTTGAACAC
The DNA here is from genome assembly GCA_037783545.1 of Henricia sp. BOLD:AAB3569. Lineage (NCBI taxonomy): Eukaryota > Metazoa > Echinodermata > Asteroidea > Spinulosida > Echinasteridae > Henricia > Henricia sp. BOLD:AAB3569. The sequence goes on from JBBELK010000936.1 coordinate 370,390, forward strand.
AGTAAAGGTGCCTTTTGGAAAAGGCAACTGCAGAAATTTTGCCAAAGTATGCAAGAAAATCTTCCTCTATTAAAGGTGGCAAGTTCCAGTGCATACTTCAACCATTAATTAATGAACATGCTAAGTAACATTTGGTCCTGCAATGTTATAGTGCACTCGGAGGTTGTTTCATGCATACTTTAGGCTGGATTTATGCAGAAAACGCATGTGAATTTGACGTGTCGCTTTGATAAAAAAAAATGACATGGCGGCAATTAGGAGAGCACGTGTGGTCTAGTGGGTATACAGCCGTGCTCGTGATCGAATGGTTATGGGTTCGAGCCCCACTCATGTGTTTGTGTCCGTGGGCAAGACACTTAATATCAATTGCCTCGTCAACCCAAGCGATACATGGGGAGCTGTTAGGGGGGAAATGCCCCAATCTTACTGCTGAGAGGGTTGTGCGCCTTGGCCAGGTAACCAGCTAGTTGAAGCGAAATGGATCTGGTGATTTCCTGATGGCAGCGGTGTCGGTAATAATGGCAACAGCGCCGGACATGTACGCTATATAAGTATCCACCATTATTATTATTAATTTGGTGTGAGCCAAGGCACTAAAAATCACAGAATATAACAAAAAAACTTGTCAGTGCATCGTTTCACTCCAAATTCCCTCCACGCCTCTTTTCTCAAACAGACGTGTGTCAAATTTATGTGAAAAGGCTTAGTGTGAAGCCAGCTATATCACTAGTCTGACTGCATTTCAAACTCAAGAAAATTATCATATTATATTTAGTTTTCTTTTAAAAATTATTATAAGTGTGACTCAAAAATAAGGATGAATTAAAATCACTTGACTACAACTTGAAATTAATTCCACATGATCCAATGGTAGCCAGCTATACATATTTATGACTATTACACTGCAAAAACTGTGGTGTTGTCTTATATAGATACCAAGCCTGGTGTTAGGTTTTAACACCTCAAGTTTTAGATTAATGCATTTATTCCGATTGAGGAATAAAAACTAACACCCATGGTGTTCAATTTTAACACCAGACTTGGTATCTATATAAGACAACATCCACAGTTTTTGCAGTGTATTTCCGACCCAAAAAAAATTCTTTAAACCAGAAATGACCTAAAATGTCTCAAAAAGTGTGCTAATTACAGTATAATAATGTAAAATCAGTTCAACTACTATTTTGCACATTCAGAAAAAAAGAAAGAAAAAGTACTTAATAAATTTTACAAATTGCCACACTGTACATGTTTTGCTTTTAAAGTCTTATGGTATCACAGGGGGGGAAAGGGGAGGGGGCTTTTCCCGGAAGCACATCAGGATTTAAAACTAGGATAAATGTATACAAATAAAAGCGAGAAAGGGTGATTAAAATTTCATCAAAAACCTGAAAATGTTCCGCAAAATACAACATTTACAGATAACGGAGCTCTTCAAAATTATTTTGCTTCACATGATTCAGAACAATGTTTCACTTGGAAATATTTGGCTCCACTAGATTAGTACCCCCTTTTGATGTTAAAATGTGGCCAAGAATTACGTTTCAGGATTTTTTAGTACAAATTTGTTCAGGATTTTACTTGAAATGTATTTTTTTAAAAACATATACAGCTTCACATTATGTACAGAATAAATGTAACCCAATTAATTAAAGTCAATTTTGATACCCACAAATAAACACCACCTTTTACACACATTTAATCATTGGATTAGGGATTAAAAAAAGTCAGACGACCACCATCAAACGTAAATTTAATTGCATAAAATATGCATACACATTGCTAAAAATCTATTAAAAATGTCTTGTTTTTTTAAAAGCCTTAAACTGCAGGAATCTCCCAGAAACGGTCACAAATCACTTTGTTCAAACGGGTCCTCTTGGACCTGGAGGAAATCATCACCGAAGCAAAACAGTCTTGAAAGTGATTCCAAAGTGAATAGTCGATCAGTGTCTTCAAGTTCACCGTATTCAACAGCAAGACTATTCTACCAGGAAGCCCATAAGTATCCTATCTTTGGGTTATTTTCTTAAAATCAGTGACATTTTTCCTACTTTTTTTAATATGACATTATTAATCCTTTAAAAAATTATTTTTTATACATGTCCTGTGAAGGTAGAGCTTTAGACTGGGATTTCGTGAGAGCCTTTTATGTATGTGTGGCAGTTTGTTTTACCATGTTTCAAGATAATCTACATGTTTGGTAATTACCCTCCAAAAAAATTCTTAATTATTATCTAAAAGCTTACTTGTTATCAAGATGGTAATGGTAGTAATCATCCTGTGAAATTATTTCGTCTGAAGTGCTCTCATTCATGAGAAAAATAACAAAACTATTTGAATCTCCAAAGATCGCCTGTAGGCGATTTTTGGAGCCATTCATTTCATGCACAAAAACCATGCTTGGATTTTTCAGGTTTTCTAAAGTATTACTGCATATATGTGGCTGAAATGTCTACAAGGTAGTTTTCTCGATATAGGCTTCCAATTACCAGTGAAAATCACGTCATTTTGAACAGTTTTCCCTTTAAGACCAAGACCATTCCAAATTATTCTAAAAACTGATATCCAGATGAACGGTGTGTTTCTGTTGAGGAGCGGTGCCGGGTGATGTGGTGGTGTAAAACCGATTGACAAGCCAAATACAAACGGAACATTGTGACAAATTTTTAGTGTGATTTTTGTGTATTTTGCCGTGAAATTTTGAAGTACAAACACATCGGTGTAACATTTCCGGGGTGTACCGGAAGTTAACAGTGCACGTTGAGAAGTACATGTGTTTATGTACAAGTTATAATCTGCGTGACCCGAAATGGCTTTCCTTGTTTCCGGCACTTACGCACAGTGTAATGGCAGACACCCGGCAGTTTAATAGTAGAATCATGCCGGGCAACAAAGATGACCGGTTCACGGGTTGGTTAAAATTGCGGGAGACAAATACGGAGTGATGCGGAGCTTTTAGTAGAAACACGCTGGAGGGCTGCCATTAATTGCTACAATGTGTGCTAATTTTTCCTCAAAAACTGGGGCTAATTTCATGGTGGTGTTTAGCACAAAATTTGGTTAGTACAGAATTAACTGCCCTTGTATTGCATAAATGGGTTGCCAGCCAAAATCGTAAGTGACACTAACATTTTGCTGTACTGTTTATAAAGACACATTTTGACGTACATTTTGGTTTGGCTTGTAACATTTTACAAAGCATTGAAATTCTGTGCAAAACAGCGCCATGAAATTGGCCCCCGTTTTGAATGTCTAAGAGATTGTTTTTTCCCTTACCAGTGGGTCCCCGAGACACCACAAGAAAAACCTTCATAGCACGCTCGGGTGGGACTCGAAACTATGACCTCCAGCATACTAGACAGACGTCTTAACACCTTGACCACCGAGCTGGCCAGTGTTGAGTGGCTGGTTCGAATCATGAAGCAGCATGAAAACTGTGTTTTGAATGCCAATTGTGAAAACAAAAATGTAGGAAAAAATATAGTCATGGATTTCTAGAAAATAACTTTTGTCACCGAGTCTCAGACTTCTGGGGTGGCACTAGCAACATCTTGGGGAGCCATTTTTTCATTCCTTTCATCTTTGTGGTCTGTATTCCGCATATTAACCCCACTGGTGATCATCTCCCCAAAGCCTTCTTGATGGCTAAATGCGTAGCCCGTTCGGACACTGCCCGGCCTCCGAGTACTGCCTCGCTGCAAGCCCGAGCGCACGCTGTTATCGCGGACCGATCCGCGCGTCCGGAAACCCTTCAGCGCGATGGACTTTTTCTTGGCTTTCCTGCGGGTAGCGCGTTCCACTTGCTGTTCCCGCATGACCTTGTCCACCAAGGTCGGCCGGAGGACGGCCATAACGGCGCGCTTGCCCATGAGCGGCAGGAGTAGAATCGTACAGACGAGAATCAGCGAGAACCAGAAGGCCGGTAGACGTGCCATCATGGCGGGAGTGCCCACGTAGGTGAAGACGGCGCGAAAAGCGTCGTAGACGGCATCGCTGTACAGCAGGAAGACGAAGATTAGGTAGGACAAAATGCTGCCCCAAATCACAATGTGTGTTATGGCGTTCCAGTAGGCCGTGTCCAGGGCAATCTGCAAGGCAACATACATGTAGCTGGAGCTTAAAAGTCTAGACAGTCATGCTAGTGAAGCCTTATAAGGGGATCACAAATGAGCATTACATGTCGAGTAAGTTGTGCTAGGGGCATGATAAAACGTGTATAAATTGGATGCAAAGGCGGGATCGTAAATCACACAACGATATTAAAATCTAGGAACTGTATAGGCTTGAAGCTCCAGCATTAATTTGTACGAGTAGCCAAAAAAATGGAACACAGCTAAATAATCATCACTGTGTTTTACAAGTATGTTCTGATGACCTGTATTAACCCTAACACTCCTCAATCCTCTAAAATCAACATGATTTTACATACACCCTAGGGGGTTATGGTTAAAGGCAATATGATTTTTGTTTATTAAAGATAGACAAATATTATAGCAGATTCTCATGAAATCAAACCTTTATGAAATTCTGAATATTGTTATACTACCACCTAGCAAGGCGACGCCTACCTTTAGATTGACGACAAAGACCACCATAGTAGCTATAACACACCCCATCAAGGCCTGGGAGTGTGCCGGAATGCCGTTGGGAAATAGGTTCTGGTCTAAGGCCCCTGCAAAATATAAACCACAGGGCATGCTTCAACTATGCACATTATGAAAATGGTCTGACAAGGGTTCTCTGGTCTTTGATTTTTTTGCAAATGAATTTACATTGGACAATCAGACCATGAGCTTAGTATGGAGCAGGGTTGTAGTCGAGTCCATCACAAGTCTACCACAGGTCCAGAGTAGGCTTGGGCGACTCCAGCATTTTCGAAGTCAACTCTGATTCCAAAAAAGAATCACGATTCAATTCGGAATCGATTCCTTTTTTCACGGGAAAGCATTAAATAAACTGAGTGTGTTTAATAGGTAAGGAAGCGTGTTTATGTACATGTACATCGACGACCCAATTATTGGCACCGATCGAGTGGCACTAAACATCCCCGAAATGATGCCGGCCTGTACCACACCATCCTCTTGCAACAGTGCCCCTTTAACGCACTCCCTAACTCCTGCGTACAGTGGCCCTGTTGAAACCGGCCCCATTTCGCGGTGGAACAAGCGACAGAAATCTTGTCGCCTTTGCTGGACCAATCGGGACGCTTGGCAGTGCATTGCAGCATGATTGCAGGCATTCAAATGTAACGCGCGCAGATTGTAAACACCGTGCATGCATGTGATACATGTTCTCGGTAATGCTGGCCGTTGTCCGCGTCGGCGATTGGTTGCTATTTAAAGCATACTGGGAAATCCGTTCCATTACATTTGTCAGCATGCATCCCCGTTATTAATTTTAAAAAACTGCGGAGTAAATTAAGATCGTCGTTTGAAAGTTTGGTAGGAATGGGACAGTCATAAGGAACGGAACCCAATAAAATTTCTGGAAAGTATAGCAATCGTTTCTTTTCGGCATAACATGACCGAATTGATTAAATTACATCAAAATGACTCGGGCGTGAGTTGGCTCAAGACAACAGCCGGCTCACTCCACAGATTTGCGTGGATTTCATCAGGGTATTGTAACGTCGCTTTGCAGAGTGGAAATTCCCTGAGATCTCAGGATGGTACCACACACACTTTCTTAATAAAGTGGAAATGCTCATAGGCTAAATATTCTTACAAAGTTGGAGTTTTGCCTTTGGAATTGCTAGGTAATTTCTGGAATCGGCAAGCTATCACTGGAAATTGAATCTAAATGAAGGGCAATCGATTTCTACTGGGAATCGATTCCTCAAACACCTGAAATCGCGATTCCGATTCCTAAAGTGGAATCGATTCTACTCGATTCCGGCGTGGAATCGTCCAAGCCTGGTCCAGAGCCGATAAAATCACAAGTCCGTGACAAGTCCCGCACAAGTCTGTGACAAGTTACAGATCATCTATAGGGCCTTTAATATTACTTTGCCCACTTACCGTAGGTAATGAAAAAGAGAACTAACGAGGTAACAATGCCTAGAAGGAGACTCTTGGAGAACACCCAATAGTTGAAGAATGTGTTCTTCTGTCCTGGCTTGTACAGCTCGGGGTACTCAATGCTTTTCTTGTCACTCACATCCTGGAAAGATTTAAAAATGAGTGATTGTCTCTTATTTTAGCATTGGGATTTATGAAGCAGGGTTGTAGTCGAGTCCATCACAAGTCCGGAGCCGATAAAATCACAAGTCCGTGACAAGACCTGCACAAGTCCATCACAAGTCCAGTAACAAGAAGCAAAGGATGAACACGCACAAAAGAATTTGGCCGTGTCTTGTATCATGTTTATGAAAAATTTCTCAAATTTTGGTGCCGACTTTTATTTTCAATCCAAACGGAGTTACAATTTAAATCTGAATCGATTTCAAACATATTGGAATTGCATATTCCTAGTCCATACCTGGTCAAAGATCCCCAGGGCAAGCACAGGCATAGAGGTGAAGATGATGTTGTATGCACTGATGTACCACTCATCATACAGAGTCTGTAATTAAATTTAAAAAACAAAATCAGTTATAGCCCACATAAAGTGACTGATAGCCCAACATACAGGATTTGCAATGCACCAATATTTTACTTTATTTAGCCTTTTGTGTGTTTCACAAGAATAGTGTCTGAAGTACTGACACACTTCCTTTTTAGCCTGAAGAAATACATTTTTATCTTTATCGATACAACAGTCATGGCGCAACAACATAAAGCAAGGTTAAGTAACAGAGGTACGTGCAACCAATGTGCTTTTATTGCTTTTTTGGCCGGTTATCACTCGAGCCAAGTGGGTCATGAAAAATGACAACCAAAATGGTGGATGGAAGGGGTGACATCACCGGAAAGCAATCAATACAAGTGGTTCCAACTGTCCAATTGAGATGGTATCTTTTATGAAATAAACGATTACTGAAGATAATTTTATATAAATGCATGAGCACACGTTTTTTACCAAGGCGTCCTCATGTGAACAAAACTAAACCTCTGACTACTGTGTTATTATAGCTTCGTTTAGGTGCAGTATAGCCAGGGAACCAGCCTAAGTTCAAGGGGCTGAGTCACAATCTGCGCATGCGTAGCAAAATTGAAAAAGTTAGCCTAACCTTTCAAAGTTCAGATATCAACGCTGTAGGACTCGAGTCCGGACTCAGACTCGAGTCCTGATTTTCAAGGACTTGGACTTGGACTTGGCCAGTCAGGACTCGGACTCGGGCGGTAAGGACTGAGAGATTTGGGCCGAGTCCATCCGAGTCCAGTGAAAAAAATAAATATACAATATTTTAGAAAAAGTACATTATACACGCGCTAAAATTTATTTGAAGTGTCCATTGTAATTTAGTTTGGGGCCGAAAGTATTTCGAACATGTGAAATAAAATTCTGAGAATGTAAAATAAGTCATTTCTACCGTTTAAAATAATTTTGAGCACTCGATATGTATCTCACCTCCCAAAGAAACATTTTTTTCGGCCTAAAGCAAACTTACGAGCTGCCAAAGATCACAGACACGATTATTGACACTTGCACTTGAAATTGAAATAAGGACTCGGACTCGGCCTGCAGAGGACTCGGATGTTTGCTGGACCCGGACTCAGACTCGGACACCAAGGACTCGGACTCGGACTCGGACACCAAGGACTCGGAATCGGACTCGGACACCAAGGACTCGGACTCGGACACCAAGGACTCGGACTTGGACACCAAGGACTCCAAGGACTCAGACTCGGACTCGGACTCGGAAAGTGGGGACTCGACTACAGCCCTGTCAGATATTGCTTTAATATCTTGCTCAATCTTTGCCATCCTTTGTAATACTTCAGTAATTCAGGCTGTGGTGTAGTTTAAGTGTCTGGGTGTTATCTTAAATGTAAAATTTCCTTTCAAACTTGCTCTGTTTGCCGTATATGGACCAATCCGCTAACTAGTAACTCCTTCGCTGTACGTCCGTCATAGCTAGGGGACATCCAGTGCATGGACTGTGTGTTGTTAAATCGAACAGCGCACATCCATGACGCGTGCCAACGTGCTCGTTCGTGCAATGTTACAATACACGCACAAATAACCAATGACAGTGGCCCTACACGTCTGAACGCGCACACACATGTACGGTTACGGCAAAACGCCGGAAAGATTTGGCGCATGCGCAAACCATGACACAGCCCCTTTAAGTTGTTGGCTTCGCCAATTCTTGAAAGCATGGATACCGTTTTTCATTGTTTTCTCAGAATGTAGATGAGGTACTAAGTTGTACCGTAGACGAGTGGTTTGGGTCACTGACTCGCGATACTCGGGTGAAAACTTGGGGTTGCAGGTTCGATACCTGGCTGGGGTACCTGTGCCCTTCAGCAAGGAACATAAATACACTTGCTCCATTCTTCGGAAGGGATGCAAAGCCGTTGGTCCAGTGTGTTAGGTAACGCGCTTTAAAGATCCCAGAGCATTCTTTCGTGAAGAGCAAGGGGATTCCCTGGTGTCTCTGGCCGTTTCTAATTCTCGTCATGTGTTTCCTCACGCTTGTGAGTGACAGTGCAATGGACACTTTTGAGGAATCCTTGGTTTCAGTACCAGAAAGAAATAATAATACTTATACACAGGTTGTTTTTATCATACACATCCTCAATCACACATCTGTAGCAGTTCTCCCAATCCTGTATTAATCTATCTTTAAAAATTAATATTCCTTGCATGATCCCATCAAGACTTACCATGGCAGAAAACCCACAGAAGAAGGCAAACCAGAAATGGCCGACAGTCTGCGCAAAGTTCTTGTAGAAGAAATAGGAGAGGAATTTGCACATGCGGTAGTAGGACCAACGACCATGGACTAAGAGTAGCCGTTCCAAATACGTACATGAGCTGTTAAGGAATGCTCTGAGAAGTGCAAGTCTAAAGATGCTGGTGCATGTCTGTTTATAATACTTATTTCTATTTTATAAATGGGTCATTCCGTGAAGTTGGGATACGGTGTCCCCCGTTACAATCTGAAACCTTTAACAAATTAAGAACCTCCATTATTTGTAACAAAATAAACTCCTCAAAAAAAGTTTGGAAAGTCAAGTTTGACTGACGATTTCTCTCTTGTTGCAAAATAATTTTCCTTGCATTTTATATCATTGGAAAGCCCTGTTATTCCTCTTTACGATGATGTGTCATTTGTTATGATTAAACAATTGGGGGATGTGCAGCACAGCTGAATACGGGGGCGGGTGTAAAGTGAAATGTCACAAAATGCATTGCTATTGTCAAAAAGTGCACTGACACATTCCCATCCTCCAAGCAAAAGGGGAATGCACTGCATGACAATAGCAGTGAGTTTTGTGACATTTCACTTTCCACCCACCCCTGTATTCCGCTATCCTGCACATCCCCCAAATGATTAATCATAACAAATGACACATCACTGTAAAGAGAAATAACAGGGCTCTCCAATGATACCAAATTCAAGGGAAATTATTTTGTAACAAGAGAGAAATCGTCAGTCAAACTTGACTTTCCAAACTTTTTTTGAGGAGTTTATAACAGTCAACTAAATTGAATTTTTTTTTTAAACTGAATTGAGTTTTTAACAGATTTCTTTAAAAAACATTATATAACACTTGTAGCTCATGTACTGGCCACGTCCTAGTCTGTGCTACTCTGTCGAGTTGTGGGCGGAACCAGACCGCGCTAATGACCTACTCACGTGAGTGATGACTTACAGTCCTATGCAAATTTGACCTCGCACTGTTGGGCTGCGTTCGGGCGTGTACTCGTGTTAACACGAGTATACTCCTGTGCGCGCGAACGTCAAGATTAACGACACTCGGGTCAATGAGAGTATGCTCTAGCTACTCCCCGACAAATGGGGAGTGTGCTCTTACTCCTGACGAGTGTCATATGATTTGTACGATGATGGCGGAATATGGGTGGGATTTTGGGTGAATTTGCTTAATGTGTCAACTCGATAACTAAAACAACAACTCACTAAGGTTTGTTTTAGACTGCTTTAAAGGTTCTCACGACTTACGGTCTGTATTTTCTTCAGTTTCTTGTGAGCAGTGAAACAGCGTTTTTTGTGCAACGATGGCAAGAGACAGCCATCTTGACTGATAGCCATTCACGCATGCGGACTGCGGACTTGCCGTTCGCGTAATGTGACCCGAGTGCAATGCGCACGCATTACTCCCGAGTAACGAGAACTGCACGCCCAAACGCAGTGTTGCAACCCGAACCATATTTATCGCGTGGTGCACATTCTATGGGCTGTATACAATGCAGTGCGTGTTTACTGTACGAACACATTCGTACGTGTGCACTTGTTACGGTTTCAAATCGTAATGAATAAATCATCAGTGCATCTGATCTCGATCGCTGATTGGCTCCCGGACTTTTCAGGGGAATATTGGCTGAAAACAAAGAAAAAGTTAAGCAGCCACAGAACAAATAGCTAAGACCTTTGTGGAAGTCTGGTCAACCACACAACAGAGGGCACGCTAGTACGAGGACAAACAAACGAAAAAGGTCTCGGAGCCAAGACTAGCTGCGTCCCAGCTATGGCAGACATACAGTGACGGTTTCCATAGTTACCAGAATGGTCTATAGGAAAAAACTTGGTAGGAAGACTGACTGACTGACTACAAAAGTCAAGCTGTAAAGGATATCTGAATTGTGCGAAGGAAAAATCACTAGACAGGACGGCTTGCATGCCTTCTTGCCCACTGATGCCCACTCCGATGTGTGCCGCTACGATAAGAGGGAAAGAAAAAAACCATTAAAATCTGTTTACAAAAGTTTGACCAGAAAAAAAAACATTAAAGGGACACACTGGCTTACTGTTTACATAATGTAGCAATCTAGCATCCGTGACAAAAATATTTTGATGGTCGTTGTGAAAAAAAATTATCAAAATGTCACGTACCGTAATTAACTAGAAATGTTTAAAATAACAAAAGAGACAAATGTTGGGCTATACGTTTACCAGCCGTCGCGATGTATTATGTATCATGTGTTTGTAAATAAAGGTGGCGTTCGATATAGGTCGACACGTGTTTAACCTCGATTCCTTATTTTCCCTGACTCGTCACACCTTGCATGATCCTTCAGGTCAGCGCCGACTCGAGGAAGCACATCGAATGCAACGTTTTGGTGTCAATCGACAGAAACGATCGATTGAACGCTAACGCGATATGCATGTCGTGCGATCTTTTCCGTATGTACCCGTACCCAATCGTGAGTAGACTGGTTTCCAATCCACAAATTCCAGATACAACGAATGAATCTCATAATTCATCCGTTCCATGTGGAATATGTGGAGCGGAAACCAGTCTAAATCGCCACAACAAGACAGCGCCACCAATGGCAGAAATTATAGCCGGGTGCACATCAGCCCTAGCCCTGTGTAGCGGATGCGCGTAAATAAAGCCAGGGTACCGGGCTGCTTTGCGCCCAAAAAAATTCAAAATCGATAAATTAGTTTACAAAAAAATGATGGTTTTTCGACGATATCTCTGGAAATATGCGGCCTAGAAGTGTGGGAGTTTCAGATTCGTAATGAGAAAAATATGACGGATGTTATGATGTAAAAATCTCGGGACCCATGAGGTAAGCCCCGGGGAACTATGGGTAAAAAAATATAATCAGGTCACACTCCTTTAAAAATAAATTAAAGGCATCCTGAAAATAAACCACTAAATTTTTGCTGTTTTTAAGAATTTTTCAAAAAACTTAGGTCACATGATTTTTCTGAACCATATTTCTGGTTCGGATAAATCACATGGTGTTGTGAGTTAGTTTTATTTCAAGCCGTATAAATTTTGTTACTGCACAAAATTCAGCTCTGATTTTGTTAAAAATATTCAAGGCATGGAGCTGCGTGTTTCGTGGAACGAATTTGACCCAACAATCATATAAAATACCTCCCCAAAATACTATCCATGGGAAGAAAACAGGAAATTTACAATCTCCAAGTTGGATGTGGAAGCAAAAAGGTTGGTGTAATCACTGCACTGCTTTATGTAACCGGATAAATTAGTTTACAAAACATTGGTAGTTTTTGGACGATATTCATGACTAAAGAGCTAAAATGTCTTACTTTTGATCATGCTGACGTCATTAGCCCCATCCCCTATTGCCAACGTAACCGCCTTCTTGTAGCGCTTGACCAAATCCACCACATCAGCTTTCTGTAGCGGTGTCACCCTGCAGCAGATGACTGTCTTGCAGTAGCAGGCTGCTTCAAGGAACAACTGCTCAATCACCTCATTGGCCAATGCGAAAGCCTACAAAATGTCACAGAAGGGGATAGTATACATGTACATGTACATGTACCATCAGCCATTTGAACAAGTCCCCTCTTTACCTCGATTTAATTCACAAGTTCGGGCGTTTTGGGTGTGGCACCTTGAAAAAAAATGTTTTTCTTGAATTGATATTTTTCTAGAAACATAAAAGTTATTAGCTTTCAAATGAGATATTAAGGGGAAACAAAACAATTGACCAATGTTTAGTGATTGAACAATTACTGTCAATATTTCAAATAATTCAACTCCGGTAAGGCTTAGACTTGCCCAAGTCGGACTCCCTGTGTTTGGTAATATGCAGCGTACAGAGCACCTTCTGGACTAGTGGCCTGTCTAATCAGTTTTCTTTCTTCCAAGACAGAAGAAAAGAGACTAGTCCAGCCACTAGTCCAGAGGACGCGCTCTACGCTGCGCATTACACACAAAACACAGGAAGTCAGACCTGGGCAAGTATAGGTAAGGCACAACAAATGGCAGTATAAAATTGGATTTTTCACAGGGTTGCCAATGTCTACAATACAAAGTATGTTTTTGGGTAAAAATAAAATAAATGGTTTAAAAATTTGTTCAGAGAAAAAAATTTAAAAAAAAAGGCAAATGTGATTGGCCAAAAGTTAAGACCAGGGGCCAATTTCATGGCGCTGCTAAGCACAACAATTTGCTTAGCACAGAATTTATTTGCTTTACAAAAATTCATTACAAGCCAAAATTATACGCCAACTTGTGTTCTTAGCAATAGTAGGAGAATACCTTTCAATACATATCACATGATTTTGGCTGGCAATCCATTTTTGCAAAATAAAGCAAAACAAATCCTGTGCTTAGCAATTTTTTTGTGCTTAGCAGTGCCATGAAATTGATCCCTGGTCTTGAGAGTCATTTCTACATTCATTGCATGAATCTTCTCACCAAAAGATCATACTTTGCCACACTTCGAGGTGGCCCCCATGGAGTAAAATATGCTACACTGACAGACCATCAACAGTCGTCAAGTTCAAGTTCAAAACATGGTGTACAAATGAATGGTGTACAATGGACGTGTTTACACATCAACCATGGAAGACAGCGGTAAAGCTGACGTTTTAACTTGTCAACCGCCCCTGTGACTATACATTGCCAGAACGTGTTTACACGTCCTAGGGCGTCGAGTGGTTAAAAGCAATTCCCCTCTGTATCTTTATTTATTAAAGTCCCAGGTCTTTAAAACCAAGTCCCCTCTGTATCTCGATTCAAGTCACGGGTCTTTAGAAGCAAGTTCCTTCTGTATCTCGATTCAGGTCCCAGGTCTTTAGAAGCAAGTCCCCTCTGTATCTCGATTCAAGTCCCAGGTCTTTAGAAGCAAGTCCCCTCTGTGTCTCGATTCAAGTCCCAGGTCTTTAGAAGCAAGTTCCTTCTGTATCTCGATTCAAGTCTCAGGTCTTTACAAGCAAGTTCCTTCTGTATCTCGATTCAAGTCCCAGGTCTTTAGAAGCAAGTCCCTTCTGTATCTCGATTCATGTCCCAGGTCTTTAGAAGCAAGTCCCCTCTGTATCTCGATTCAAGTCCCAGGTCTTTAGAACCAAGTCCCCTCTGTATCTCGATTCAAGTCCCAGGTGTTTAGAAGCAAGTCCCCTCTGTATCTCGATTCAAGTCACAGGTCTTTAGAAGCAAGTTCCTTCTGTATCTCGATTCAGGTCCCAGGTCTTTAGAAGCAAGTCCCCTCTGTATCTCGATTCAAGTCCCAGGTCTTTAGAAGCAAGTCCCTTCTGTATCTCGATTCATGTCCCAGGTCTTTAGAAGCAAGTCCCCTCTGTATCTCGATTCAAGTCCCAGGTCTTTAGAAGCAAGTCCCCTCTGTATCTCGATTCAAGTCCCAGGTCTTTAGAAGCAAGTCCCCTCTGTATCAAGATTCATGTCCCAGGTCTTTAGAAGCAAGTCCCCTCTGTATCAAGATTCATGTCCCAGGTCTTTAGAAGCAAGTCCCTTCTGTATCTTGATTCAAGTCCCAAGTCTTTAGAAGCAAGTCGATCATAGGATTGGTCCCAAGGCGAATTTTAGCATTTTGTGAAATTTACCCTATTAACTTTTACCATAAAAATCATTTTAAAAACCATTCCCTCTTTACGAGTTTCCTTTCAAATGTTCTGTAAAAGTGGTGACAGCTTATGTAAATTGTATGCAAATGTTAACACTATTTATGCATGACATGCAAATGATATGCAAATTCCTTACCAGAGCAGCACCACTGATGACTACGGCAAAGCTGTAGACTCCTTCCAACTTGTTTTCGCCACTGCCTTGGTACGAGACATCGTTTTCTGTTGCTGGCCTCAAATCGTTCGAATCACCAACCACGTCGCGAATCTTCTCAAGGCAATCGCGAACCTGAAGTACAACAATCCAAAATAGAGAAAAAATGCATATGATGCTCATTGGGATTCGAACCAGAGACCTCTGGAACATCGGTAAAATGGTCCACCAGCTGAGACTTATTATAGTGGTCGATTGCTGAATTTAGAATGAATTTAGATGGTGATGACTGTGTGCAAGATGCTATGGTAATCTGAAACGTCCACTGGTGAAACGCAGAGGAACAGATGACTGGTTTCAGTGTAGACCCTAGCCTTTGTTAAGGCCTCACAGCTGGGTGAGTCGCGCGCCAGAACGAGAGTGCCACCATGCGACGAGGACGGGACAAACAGCGCCAGCCGTGAGGCCTTTGCTGACCCGGAATTTTGCTACCTGAGAGGTAGCAAAATGCTAATTATCATATTACACAGTGTGCGTGTTGCGTTGAATAGCTAACAATGCGAGCCAATCAGGTTCGCGCGCACCGGTTTGTAATCACGTACGCGCGCTTTACATACAACGCCAACACAAACATACATTCGCAGCACAACAACGCATGGATGAATAATGTAACAGGGGCTGTATACATTAATAAATAATTATTCCGGGACAGCAAAGGCCTCACAGCTGGCGCTGCTAGTCCCGTCCTCGTCGCATGATGGCACTCTCGTTCTGGTGCGCGACTCACCCAGCTGTGAGGCCTTAACAAAGGCTATGTAGACCCAGTAACCTTGACAACACACAGGGTGACGTTTTTACTTTAGGGCTACGTTCGAGTGTGTACGAGTATAATCCTGCGTGCGCGAAAGGCAAGATTTATGACACTCGCGTTAGTGAGAGTATGCTCTCGCTACTCCCCGACAAATTGGGAGTGTGCTCTTACTCCTGACGAGTGTCATGTGATTTGTACGAAGAATATGGGTGGGATTTTGGGTGATTTTGTTCAAAGTGTTAAATTAATAACTGAAGCAACAACTCACTAAGGTTTGTTCTAGACAGCACCAATGATTCCGCAAAGGTTCTCCCGACTGTACGTTCTTCAGTTTCTTGTGAGCAGCGAAACAGCGGGTTTTTGTGTGCAGTTGGCAAGCAACAGCCATCTTGACCAATGGCCATTCGCGCATGCGGACTGCAGATTTCCGTTCGCATAATGTGACCCTAGAGCAGTGTGCACGCATTACTCCATCCTCTTGCAACAGTGCCCCTTTAACGCACTCCCTAACTCCTGCGTACAGTGGCCCCGTTGAAAAAGGCCCCATTTGGCGGTGGGACTAGCGACAGAAATCTTGTCGCCTCCGCTGGACCAATCAGGACGCTTGGCAGTGCATTGCAGCATGATTGCAGGCATTCAAATGTAACTCGCGCAGATTGTAAACACCGTGCATGCATGTGATACATGTACTCGGAAATGCTGGCTGTTGTCCGCGTCGGCGATTGGCTGCTATTTAAAGCATACTGGGGAATCCGTTCCATTACATTCCTCAGCATGCATCCCTGTTATTAATTTGAAAAACTGCGGAGTAAATTAAGATCATCGTTTGAAAGTTTGGTAGGAATGGGACAGTCTAAGAAACGGAACCCAATACAATTTCTGGAAAGTATATAAATAGCTTCTTTTCGGCATAACATGACCGAATTGATTAAATTACATCAAAATGACTCGGGCGTGAGTTGGCTCAAGACAACAGCCGGCTCACTCCACAGATTTGCGTGTGTTTCCTCAGGGTATTGTTACGTCGCTTTGCAGAGTGGAAATTCCCTGATATCTCAGGATGGCATTACTCCGGAGTAACTAGAACTGTACGCTCAAACGCAGCCTAGTAGTCCTATTACCTCCTTTTCGGCTGCCTCTTTCTCTGTGGCGTTAATGATAAACGTCTCGTTGAGTTCCTCCGTCAGTAACTTGCAGGAATAGCCGATGTTGATGGCCGTTTCTTGCTTGTCTCCTGTCAATACCCACAACTTGATGTTAGCCTGGACAAATAGACAAATTGAAATACTATTATAAGGTAAGAGTCCAGTTTGGTAATTACCCTCCAAAAAATGTCTGAATTATTATCTAAAAGCTTCCTTGTTATCAAGTAGGTAATGATACATGTAGTAATCATCCTGTGAAATTATTAAGTGCCCCCATTGATGAGAAAAATTACAAAACTATTTGAATCGCCTGTAGGCACAATAAGCTTCACGCAAGCGCATGAAGCTTATTACGCCCGTCTAGTTCACGCTGGCGAAAATTTCAGAAACTAGCTTAAATTAGTGAACCTCACGTGACTGCGTTTCAACCAATCAGGATTGAGAATCCGAAAGAGGCGTGTTGTAAAACAGCCTTTTGACTGGTTTGACTGGTCACCAGTTACCTTGTGCAGGTTTTCAATGGCAGTCGGTACCCCGTCCTGAAGCTTGTCTTCTATTGCAGTTGCCCCCAGCAGGGTCATATTGCTCTCTATCTCCTCGTAACACTTGTCCAACTTGCCCTCCCGATCATCCAATGAAGTGCTAAATAGAGAGGATTAATATTCATGAGATGAAAGTCCTCCAATGACAAACCTCAAAGAATTTATGAATATTCATTAACCTAATTATTACATCAAGATGAATATGCATGAGATGAAATTCCACCAATGACAGACCTCAAAGACAACAAATATTCATCAACCTAATTATTACAATCAGGCAAATACTGAAACAGACTGAGTATAACGAGTAACAATGGAAAATTAGAAATGTACTTGTCCCAAAAATTGGACAAAAAAATGACATTTTGCATGCAACTTTTTGTGTACTGCCATGGGCGGAAAGTGTTTTTGTGATTACGTGATTTCAGCGCGTCACTTTTTTCAAACCGACATGCACAAAAAGGCTCAATGCGAATCCAGCCTTAGAAAAGGAAATGGGACAACTGAACCCTTTCCATCACGTACGTGCGCGCCACTTTGTAAAACCGTTTCACTTCTTTTTTGGAGAGACTTTTGCCCCTACTTCATGAGTTTTGGTGCCACTTTTGCCGGCACTTTTACAAACTTTTGAACTGATTTCAGCTGCAATTTTTGCCACAACTTTTTCTGGCACTTTTGTACAATTTTGCCAGGACTTTCTTGAAACTTTTGCCGTGATTTCTGTCGCGACTTTGCTGACTTTTGCTGCGATGTTTGCTGGAACTTTTGCCGAGTCTTTTGGGGACGTTTTGCAGGACGTTTAAAAAGTTACAACAAAATGATAACAAAAGGGGTACAAGTTGTCTCGGGTTCCAGTTATCTCGGGTTCCAGTTATCTCGGGTTCCAGTTGTCTCGTGTTCGAGTTGTCTCGGGTTCGAGTTGTCTCGGGTTCAAGTTGTCTCGGGTTCGAGTTGTCTCGAGTTCGAGTTGTATCGGGGTCGAGTTGTCCCGGGGTCGAGTTGTCCCGGGGTCGAGTTGTCCCGGGGTCGAGTTGTCCCGCATTCTTAGAAAATGTCCCCCACTTGAGTGACCACAAAAAGTCAGACAGTCACTGGTTTGTGGGATCAACTTACGAGGCAGCATGGTGTTTTCTCTTCCACTCCTGGTAGAAAGACTCATCGATGTCCTTGTAGGCCAAACACAATGTCCTCAGCCCTTCACACGCAAACTCCTGTTGGAACAAATGGTAAATTTACCTGCTAAAAAGCATGAAGCTTTGTATTAAAGGAGCGTGTCCAGATCACATTTTTGAAACCCCCCATTTTTCCCATGGGTGTTGAGTACCGCTGGGCGACTAGTGGATTTTGCTACTCGCGAGTAGTTGCAGCAATTACTCGCGAGTAAGCGAGTAGTTGGCAAAGTATCAAAAGGGAGGAAAAAACAAAATGCACATTTGTGTGTATAAGTAACCAACTGTACAGCGGAAATTTGCCTGATCTGTGCCGCCCCGATTCTGTTTTAAACAATGCATAGATAGTGAACTTCAGCAAGGATTATTTGAATTTCGTATTTCTCTCCTAAAAAACTACCTCGATTACCTCTGAGTAATGAAAATCAAACGGTCTAAGTTTGACATAATTCTCCCTTAACCCGTGTCACATATGTAACATAGCATGTATTAATCGCGAGTAATCGCGAATTTACGAGTAGCGCAATGAAACAGATCATTGAACCTGTGGTACGCAGCAGATGACACGTGGAGATCTGCAGTCGCTGTACTTGATCGTTGTGGTTAAAACATGCGTGTCGGACTTTCGGCTAGCACAAAGGAATTGAAATAGTCGGCATATACATGTACAACAAATAAGTCACCTGCACACATGTCGCCTTTTAAAGGGCCCCTTATTTAGGATTTTTATCAATGAAATCTATGCTTTAAAACCAGTTAAAGTCATAAAAACTCAGTTAAAGTCATAAAAATCCTATTTGGAGCTTGCTTTGGGGGTTAAAACGAAGGTTTTTAGTTTTTATGCTAATGCAAATATGCATATTCATGACCAAGGTCACTATGTCACAAGAGGCACAGACAGGAAAATCACATACAATTGTGCACAAACGATTCCACTTTTTTCTCAATTTTCCTGAAACTTTTGTAATCCATGGCTGTTTGAGTTTGATTTACATGTTGCCTGCTGTAAGCCATGATAAAACTGGGGGTAGAAACTGCAGCAATTTGCCACAAGTCCAACTTGAAGTCTTATGTTTTTTCTTAACTTTTCCCTTCTGTCTTCCTTATGTGATGCACTCAAAACAGCGCCCTCTGTCTGTGATTTATTGCAATGAAATCTTCAAAGTTGCAAAAGGCCACCTTTTATCGATTTTACATCCAAACGAACAATAGTATGTCTTGCTGAACAAGTATTCCATCATTATGAAGCAAAGCTTAGGCACAAAGTTATTTTAGATGTCACAGGCCCTTTAAGTGTGCTGGGAAACGGGCCTGTTACAGTGTAATAATATAGCATATATGGGTCATTCCGCGTCAAATCAACCAATTTTCTGAAAAGTTCCCAGGTGACCCTCTCAGATTTTGATGAAATTTCATAAGAATGATTGAGTGTGGCCCAAATGAACACATACAAAAAAGTAAGATCATACTCCATGTCGTTTTCGAGATATGACCAGTTGAAATTTGGTCAAGAGGGCCATTTTGTGCTCGTGCGAGTCGCGAAAAGTGATTTTTTTGATATTTTCCGACTTTGAAAGCTCATAATTCAGTCTTTGTACCAGGTAGAGAGCTCAAATTTGCTATTCTAGCTTACTTCTTGGCAAGATTCATGAATATGCACTCAATTTAACTGTATCTCCATTATTTTTCTGGTTATGGTCACCCAAAGTAGGCACTTTATTCAGCCGAAAATGTTTTTTTTGTGATTTTTGGGGTCACCCTGTGCCCACATGAGGGGTCAAATAAATCCTATATTTCCTAGGTATTATCTATGGGTGCATGTCTATACCCATAAGCAATTATAAGCTCACCAATGCATTAATTAAGAAATGGCATGGGCCCAAACTTGGCTCCAGCCAGAAAAAGGTCAAAAAGACCCCTCCCGTCTTGACCCCGGTTGACCCTGCAATCAATTGAATTTTTTTTTGAAATTTACACCACTTAAACATATATATTATATCTACTTATACATTAAATTTCAGCTTTGGCACTCAACTCCTTCATGGTGTGGTGGCAATTTGAGAAATAGACGTTTTTCGCACCTTTTTCCTTGATTTGCAAAAATGCGTAATTGTTTATTTATTTGTTAGCTTAAGATGTAAGGAACATTTCCAGAAAGATTTGGGATGGCCACTCTTACAGTTTTTTAGTTACAATAATGTTAACATTGGCTAACATGTAATTAACATGTACATGTAAATACCATGTAAATAACATGTAACTGTGTCTGTACATGTGCTGTACATGTTATTTACATGTTATTTCTAAAAACAATAATAAAAACAAAAACAAACTTTTTCTGATGAATTTTAGTGTTGAATATACTTTTTTTCTAGCTGCAAAAAATAAATTACACAAGCTTCAAAGTTGAAATACACTGTATGATGTTAAATTACTGTACGTATTTATGTTTAAATGAGCGAAAAACTTCTAATATTCAAATTGCCACCACACTATGAAGGAGTTGAGCGCCAAAGCTGAAATTTGGTGTATAAGTAGATATAATATATATGTTTAACTGGTGTAAATTTCAAAAAAATGTTTCAATTGACACATGATTGATCACGGGGTCAACCGGGGTCAAGACGGGAGGAGTCTTTTTGACCTTTTTCTGGCTGGAGCCAACTTTGGGCCCATGCCATTTCTTAATTAATGCATTGGTGAGCTTATAATTGCTTATGGGTATAGACATGCACCCATAGATACTACCTAGGGAATATAGGATTTATTTGACCCATCATGTGGGCACAGGGTGACCCCAAAAATCACAAAAAACATTTTCGGCTGAATAAAGTGCCTACTTTGGGTGACCATAACCAGAAAAATAATGGAGATAGTTAAATTGAGTGCAGATTCAAGAATTTTGCCAAGAAGTAAGCTACATGTAGAATACCAAATTTGAGCTCTCTACCTGGTACAAAGACTGAATTATGAGCTTTCAAAGTCGGAAAATATCACAAAAATCACTTTTCACGACACGCGCGAGCAGAAAATGGCCCTCTTGACCAAATTTTAACTGGCCATATCTCAAAAACGACATGGAGAATGATCTTACTTTTTTGTATGTGTTCATTCGGGCCACAGTCAATCATTCTTATGAAATTTCATCCAAATCTGAGAGGGTCACCTGGGGACCACTGGTTGATTTGACATGGAATGACCCATATATAGTATGTAACAGTACTCGCAGCGCCACAAATAATCGAGTAGTTTAAAAATGATAGGTACGAGTACCGTTTACTACTCGCGATTAATCGATTAATCGAGCTATTCGCCCAGCGGTAGTGTTGAGACTAGGACCTCATTCTCACTAGAGAAATCGCTTCGTTCGACGAAGATTAGTTAATCATCGTAAGTTAATAAAGCGTGCGTTCACATATCACTTAACGAAGATCGAATGAAGAGCGGTACCGTACACATTATAAGCGACCGCTAACGAAGATCAAATAAAGCTGTGGGAGGTCGTACATATGCGCATCGCGCGTCTAGACGCGCTGTGTGGTTTTCCAGTGGCACGTCAAAAACAACGCTTGCTAGGCGCTTGACACACGCGCTTGTGCACTAACCTTTCTGATTTCACATCTAATTGGAGATTGCAAATTTCGTTTTCTTCCCATGGATAGTATTTTGAGGAGCCTGTATTTTATATGATTTTATGTTAAAATGAATTCCATTGCATGGATGACGTCAAGATTGATGCTTTGTTTCCCCCGACTCCCATACGCCGTGACGTATGAAAAATCTGTTGTGTCCTGACTCACGCCCTCTCAAGTCCGAGCGCCGAACTGCAAAAGATGGCGACTTACATGAAGCGTACAGAGTTAGGCAACCCTTTGCAAGTGTTGTCCCTTCCTTTAAGACATGGCCAACATACACCCAGAGAGCATTTTTCTTTTTTATGGCCAGGGCCCAATTTCATAAAACATGTTAACACCCAACTTCTGATTAAGCAGCGCTCTCTCCATTTTATAAAACTGTTTAAGCACCAGCAAACTAAACCGCATGCTAACCTACTGATTTTTTGCTAGCGCAACGCCATCTTTTTTTATGCCATACCCGGCAAAATTCAAGACACATATTCCAACAGTACACAATTTCCAGCTGTTGAAATATTTCAGTCAGCGACATGCAACGGTCTTCTGTGGTAGTGATAATCATCCCAAAATGGAAACATTACCAATAATGGTACTTAGAAATTTTGATGTTGACATAAGTAGAATAGACCATGAACATGTTCGAACAAATCAGACGACAGCATTGCGTGCGCACTCTCTTCACTTGCTTAGAACAACAAGCTTTATGAAATATCAGGGCTTGAAATAATCGGAGGCCACGGAGGCCATTGCCTCTGTTGCCCCTGCTCTTGGCCTTGGTGCCCTTTTTCAATCCTCCCATAGACTTTTTAATTTTCCAATGGAAGTGCCCTTTTTAAACTCCGAAAGATGACTCCAAAAACAGAAATGGCAGTGCCCTTTCAGTGACGAATTTCAAGCCCTGAAATATGCCCTTGCTTCAGCGAATTTACGTGCTATGCTTAATCCAAAACTTTTGATTATTAAAGTGTAACATGTTTTATGAAATTGGCCCCAGAACACTTGCCAAGGGTTGTCATGGAGACGTGAAAGCCCCACCCACCTGTAAGTGCTGATTGGTGACCTCAATCATCTGTTCATTGTCCGATCCGAGGCGCTCCATGATGACATTGTCGGCCCCCTTGCAGTACAGCGTGATCTTGTTGCCTTGCTTGACGATGACCGACATGCGCTTGCGTACATTGTTGAAGTCTAGGATGTGTAGGAGTTCGTACTGGTCCATCGCTTCTTGGACCTCAATTGTGATGGTCGTGGGTGTTCTTGACTGAATAGTAGTACAAGGAGATGGGAAAATAAAAAGTCCACACATTTCAACCATATCGAGCAACAGTGAAAAACGCAAACATTACACTCTTCGATAGAAAATACAAACCAGATCAAAGATTGGGAGTTTTTAGCGCACAAGTTTTATGCAGACGTGCACAATAAGCCCGTTATGTTAATATAAGATGTAATGGTGTGTAGATGTAATAAACTCTTCATTTTCCTTGAACTTGGTATCATTGGAAAGCCCTGTTATTCCTCTTTACAGTGATGAGTCATTTGTTATGATTAATCAATTGGGGGATGTGCAGTATAGCGCAATACATGGGTGGGTGGAAAGTGAAATGTCACAAATTCACTGCTATTGTCATGCAGTGCATTCCCCTTTTGCTTGGAGGATGGGAATGTGTCAATGCACTTTTTGACAATAGCAATGCATTTTGTGACATTTCACTTTACACCCGCCCCCGTATTCAGCTGTGCTGCACATCCCCCAATTGCTTAATCATAACAAATGACACATCATCGTAAAGAAGAATAACGGGGCTTTCGAATAATATAAGATTCAAGGAATGATCTCATTTTGTATACTCATCCATCATCCAAATAAAAACTAAAAACAACAGTTACCTTGAAAACGAAGCCAAAGTTTCGGGCTGCAGACACGAGGGCCGCCTCGTCAGGTGACTGTGCCTGATACTCCAACTTGCCTGTATGGAGATTAAACAGAATAAATGTTAGGTTTAAACAGAATAGGTTTAACCCTTATTTTTTAAGATCACATCCGCTCCACAGCCGTAGCGGGGAAAAGCCAGTGAAATTCAAGTGGCCTTGCACACTGTACATATACACATTGTTCTGTACATGCACACATAGAGCATGACCTTTGACTGCAACTTCTGGCACAGCGCTCGAGCTCGAGATCAACTACAGAATGTAAACGCGGCACTCGGGATCATTGCGACCTGGTCAAACAGGTTTGGCGAGTTAGTCCAAAAGTGTCAACTAGCCACTGAGACCTGGTGAAACAGGTTTCGCAAGTTAGTTCAAAAGTCTCAACTAACCACTGAGACCTGGTCAAACAGGTTTCGCAAGTTAGTCCAAAAGTGTCAACTAACCACTGAGACCTGGTCAAACAGGTTTCGCGAGTTAGTCCAAAAGTGTCAACTATTCCACTGAGACCTGGTCAAACAGGTTTGGGAAGTTAGTCCAAAAGTGTCAACTATTCCACTGAGACCTGGTCAAACAGGTTTCGCGAGTTAGTCCAAAAGTGTCAACTAACCACTGAGACCTGGTCAAACAGGTTTCGCAAGTTAGTCCAAAAGTGTCAACTAACCACTGAGACCTGGTCAAACAGGTTTCGCAAGTTAGTTCAAAAGTGTCAACTATTCCACTGAGACCTGGTCAAACAGGTTTGGCGAGTTAGTCCAAAAGTGTCAACTATTCCACTGAGACCTGGTCAAACAGGTTTCGCGAGTTAGTCCAAAAGTGTCAACTAACCACTGAGACCTGGTCAAACAGGTTTCGCAAGTTAGTCCAAAAGTGTCAACTAACCACTGAGACCTGGTCAAACAGGTTTCACGAGTTAGTCCAAAAGTGTCAACTAACCACTGAGACCTGGTCAAACAGGTTTCGCAAGTTAGTTCAAAAGTGTCAACTAACCACTGAGACCTGGTCAAACAGGTTTCGCGAGTTAGTCCAAAAGTGTCAACTAACCACTGAGACCTGGTCAAACAGGTTTCGCAAGTTAGTCCAAAAGTGTCAACTATTCTACTGAGACCTGTTCAAACAGGTTTCGCAAGTTAGTCCAAAAGTGTCAACTATTCCACTGAGACCTGTTCAAACAGGTTTCGCGAGTTAGTCCAAAAGTGTCAACTATTTCACTGAGACCTGGTAAAGAGATTATCCTGGTAAAATGGTTGAATAACATTTTTCAACAATGCAGATCCTTTATATGGGCTTTAATACAAGGAA
Source organism: Henricia sp. BOLD:AAB3569 (assembly GCA_037783545.1). NCBI lineage: Eukaryota > Metazoa > Echinodermata > Asteroidea > Spinulosida > Echinasteridae > Henricia > Henricia sp. BOLD:AAB3569. The sequence goes on from JBBELK010000936.1 coordinate 395,499, forward strand.
AATAATGTAAAAAGTCCAATCTATCTCCTGGACCCTTTCAGTATTCTTAACGCCATTACCATCATTGACTTCTGGCATGACCGTGTGACACAGCGACATTAGTTTGAAGAATGTGCAGCACTGTTGGTCTCCATTTTCCACCGCACACAGCAGGCTGTTGTCACAGAACTTGAATTCTGGCTCGTACATAGGATTCTTGGAGAAATCAACCATGGGAGTATCCTGCCAAAGCAAAACATAAACAAGATTGTTTGTACAATGTGCTACAAATAAATAAAGTTTATTATTAGTTTAAATTCAATATCCAACAAGTTCGTACTCAGCCCCAATACATCATTTGCAGTTACCCAAAATTTTACTTCACGAGTTGACCAGAACCAGACTAAAAGTGTTGATAGCAATGGTAACAAACACCACACAATTTTTTTCCTGTGTAAAATTTGTACCTTTGTTGAAGAAATTGCCAACTACAGGTGCCTTTTTAAAAAAGCTGTCTGCAGACAACTTTTTACCATTCATACACAAAAAAACATGCATGGATTTTTCATGTTTTCTGCAGTGTGACTGAAATTTCTACAAGGCAGTTTTATCAATATACTTTTTTAGTCACGGGTGGAAATTACGGCATTTTAACAGTTTATCAATCATGTACTCTATCTTTAAGATAGCTGAGAGCCCATCTGAAGGACATCTGAAGGCCCTACAAGTTCTTACAAATCAGTTGGTTTCGAGGTAGCCGAGAGCCCATCTGAAGGACATCTGAAGGCCCTACAAGTTCTAACAAATCAGTGGGTTTTGAGGTAGTCGAGAGGCCATTTGAAGGACATCTGAAGGCCCTACAAGTTCTCACAAATAAGTTGGTTTTGAGGTAGCCGAGAGCTAGGGCCATTTGAAGGACATCTGAAGGCCCTACAAGTTCTTACAAATAAGTTGGTTTTGAGGTAGTCGAGAGGCCATTTGAAGGACATCTGAAGGCCCTACAAGTTCTTACAAATAAGTTGGTTTTGAGGTAGCCGAGAGCCCATCTGAAGGACATCTGAAGGCCCTACAAGTTCTTACAAATAAGTTGGTTTTGAGGTAGTCGAGAGGCCATTTGAAGGACATCTGAAGGCCCTACAAGTTCTTACAAATCAGTTGGTTTCGAGGTAGCCGAGAGCCCATCTGAAGGACATCTGAAGGCCCTACAAGTTCTTACAAATCAGTTGGTTTCGAGGTAGCCGAGAGGCCATTTGAAGGACATCTGAAGGCCCAACAAGTTCTAACAAATCAGTGGGTTTTGAGGTAGTCGAGAGGCCATTTGAAGGACATCTGAAGGCCCAACAAGTTCTAACAAATAAGTTGGTTTTGAGGTAGTCGAGAGGCCATTTGAAGGACATCTGAAGGCCCTACAAGTTCTCACAAATAAGTTGGTTTTGAGGTAGCCGAGAGGCCATTTGAAGGACATCTGAAGGCCCTACAAGTTCTCACAAATCAGTGGGTTTTGAGGTAGTCGAGAGGCCATTTGAAGGACATCTGAAGGCCCTACAAGTTCTCACAAATCAGCAGGTTTTGAGGTAGCCGAGAGGCCATTTGAAGGACATCTGAAGGCCCTACAAGTTCTCACAAATCAGTGGGTTTTGAGGGAGCCGAGAGGCCATTTGAAGGACATCTGAAGGCCCTACAAGTTCTCACAAATCAGTGGGTTTTAAGGTAGCCGAGGGGCCATCTGAAGGACATCTGAAGGCCCTACAAGTTCTAACAAATCAGAGGGTTTCGAGGTAGCTGATTTGAAGGACATCTGAAGGCCCTACTAGTTCTCACAAATCAGTGGGTTTTGAGGTAGCTGAGAGGCCATTTGAAGGACATCTGAAGGCCCTACAAGTTCTAACAAATCAGTGGGTTTTGAGGTAGCCGAGAGGCCATCTGAAGGACATCTGAAGGCCCTGCAAGTTCTAACAAATCAGTGGGTTTTGAGGTGGCCGAGAGGCCATCGGAAGGACATCTGAAGGCCCTACAAGTTCTCACAAATCAGTGGGTTTTGAGGTAGCTGAGAGGCCATTTGAAGGACATCTGAAGGCCCTACAAGTTCTAACAAATCAGTGGGTTTTGAGGTAGCCGAGAGGCCATCGGAAGGACATCTGAAGGCCCTACAAGTTCTCACAAATAGTGGGTTTTGAGGTAGCTGAGAGGCCATTTGAAGGACATCTGAAGGCCCTACAAGTTCTAACAAATCAGTGGGTTTTGAGGTAGCCGAGAGGCCATCGGAAGGACATCTGAAGGCCCTACAAGTTCTCACAAATCAGTGGGTTTTGAGGTAGCTGAGAGGCCATTTGAAGGACATCTGAAGGCCCTACAAGTCCTTACAAATCAGTGGGTTTCAGAATTTCCTTGTGATGAACTTGTGATGGCCTCACCAACAACACTGTCTAACTTGATCAAATCAATGTCCAAAGATAGCCTTACTTTGCTGTATTCAAAAGACAAAACTCACTTCTGCAACCTCCAAGACTTCTCCGTTTTCATCTGTAATTTCGCCAAACTTCCTGCCGCCGATGGTAGCCTTATTAAACGTCATTATGTTCTGTGGACAAGACAAGTGAAAAAGTTCTCTGTGAGGTAAATAAATAACAGAGCATTGGCACTTACCGGTAAAGTACATTCTGATTGGAAATGACATTTTGTAGTATAAGTGAAATCTGAATCCTATGTTTTCAGGGTGCGAAATTAAGAAAATATGCAGGTTGCCCTCGGGCAACCTCGGCCAAATCCGAGTTGCCCGAATTTTTGCTACACCAAAATTGATTAAAATTTTCAATGATTTGGATTTGTCAAAATAAAGGCTTCTTTATTACCACTTACCGAAAACAGTGTCATACATGTATTAATGTGTCACTATCAAACTCGTAAATTCGGTCAGTCGGTCTGTGGACATAAAGCAAAGTGATTTGTAGCACCGGGGCCGCGCGGTTGAGTTGGTTCACGGTCGAGTTGGCAAACAGTCAACATGTTAGTACTACAAGTCGTTTCTTGCCATGCCACAAAATAATAGCGTGTACCAGGCAAAACTTACTTATTTATTTATTTATTTATATCTAATCTTTAATCAGGGTGACTCGTTCACATTAATGTGGTCTACCACGAGGCCCTGAATGTAAAAACAATATTAAAAAATTAAAGTAACATAAGATTCATTAAAAATTAGAAACATTAATAAAAATAATAATAAACAGGCAAGAAGATTTCGTTAAATTTAGTTTAAATAAATAAAACAGTGCTTTAAAACAAACATAAAATAATCGACGAAAATATACACAAATGACACAAAAAGTTAAAATCACACGAGAATAAAGAAATTAAGAATTCCTGGATAAAACATATAGTATAAATTAACAAACAAATAGACGGACGGGTTAACTGACAACAGACTGACCAATAGTCAAACGCACAGAGGGAGGGATGGACAAATATACCAACGGACAGACATACAAACAGATGGTACGACGAGCAGACGGACAAACATATACGGATAGGATGACAATTCAATACAATGGATAAAATATATAATAAAAACACAGTTATAAAATACTATACAGAGATGAACTAAAACATCAACTATATGAATATTTATTGTTCGAGCGTAACAGTAAAACGCGGATGTCATTGGACGCTTTGGTGTCATTTATTTCTGAGCGTAAACCAAACGAATGCTTAAGCCGTATCCCAAATAATTGCCGTTACTTATCCGGCTGTTCGGTTTTCTATAGGTTTGTGCGCACAGCCGTTGCCACACCACCGTTCCTATTGTAGCCACTACCTGTGTGGCTGCTTGGTTTTCCATAAGCGTGTGTTTAATTGCAGCCACAGCTTATGATTCGGACACTTCAAAAATTCATGGGCGCACGCACAAGGCATGGTTCGCTCATTCCACTGTATCACCCTTGTCCCGACGTGGTAAGGCGCGCTGGGAATGAGCGAAAAGGCATGGTCGATCAGGCGTCTGGTGTCACTGGCAGCACTCTGAGTTTATGTTATTGGGGATTTGAGCACCATGCTCGCACTGAAAACATACGACACAGAAGTTTAACGAAAAGAAGAACACGCAACGGCATTGCCGCGACGGTGATTTAAATGAAAGGACACAAAACAACTCGTTTCTGGCAGGTAGAAATTTTGCCATTTTAATCATGTTAATTTTGATAAGGTTGCCCGGCGGGCAACTATGCTTAAAACAATTGGTTGCCTGAATGAATTTTTGGGTGTCCCGGGCAATCGGGCAACCTTATTTCCGCACCCCGGTTTTACATAACACTTTGTTTTTGCCGTCAGTCACTTTGTGTTTTTTACTGTGATTTCCTTGAGGACTTCATCTTCAAGCTTAAAATGACTTTGAGATCCAGCCATTTTCTGCCATGTTTTTGACAAACAAAATGTGTACATGTACATGTAGCACTGTTTGTGCACAGCTATGCTACACTGCCACATGCACTTAATCAGAATGCTCTAATATACAAATAATGAATGTTGAAGTGCAATAGTATACAAATATTGACTGCTCATGAGGGTGATGGTGCTAACTATCGTCCCGAGGTGATCTTGAAACGGCAGGCCTGCTATTTTTCCGAGGCCGTAGGCCGAGGGAAAATAGCAGGACTGCTGTCTCAAGATCACTGAGGGGAGGTAGTTAATAGTTTGGTGGTATATCTTAATAGGAAAATGTTTTGTTTGGCACTCAAAATATAACAGCCATTCATGACTCGTTCTGGCAAAATGTGTTGAATGTTGCACATAAACCAAGTTTTCGCTGCCATAACCAGCTAAACTAGTGGTGGATCCAAGTCCATGAAAATGCAAAAACATAATGGATATTTTGGGCAGAACATGTGTACCACCAGGAATCTTAGGGTACGTACAAGGAATTTCCATTGTATTTTCCTAGCTGCTGATTTCTTTAACTGGTTGCTAAAACTCGACCCAGAATGCACGACATCTAACTCATTTAGCCAGATTGGGTCCCATTTGTACTTGCGATGACATACCTGTGTCAGAGTACCAGTTTTGTCGGTGAACACATATTGTATCTGCCCCAGTTCTTCATTGAGATTGGTGGACCTGGCCTTAGCCGGTGTGTCTTTGGGTGCATAGTACATGGCCTTGTCCCAGGATATCCACAGACTTTGGAACATGCGAATCAACTCGATACTATATGAAATATACAACAAGAAATCAAGGATTGATGATAGTTGTTGGTTAAAGACAGCTTTCACGATCGGAAAACCTTTAAAAACAGGAACATCATCAAACAGGAATCACCATTTATATAACGATGTTGCGGCTTACACTGTTTGGGGGTAATTTTGGAGTCTTCAGTGTCGACAAAGTGCCGCCATTTTGAATTATTTAACAAAGTGGTGGTTGTGGATGTAACTTGGAAACCAATACAGTTCAACTGCTTTCACTCCAACTACAAATGTTTTCATGTTGAATTTGAAATAAACACACAGTTCTCAAACTAAACAATCCTTTTTAATTTGAATTTTGAGGAGTCTAGCTGAAATTTCTGTGTGATTCAAGAAAATCTGCTAAAAAGCACCAAATGTCACACCTACAATTGAACAAAATTCTATTTAGTTGACATCTGCTCATGGATTTTGTTAAAAGTAAAGAATGTTTTAAATTTCTCTCATCTAACAGTTTGAATTTCTGAATAGTATTGATTCATGGGGTTATCAAGGACAAAACAAAAAGTATTACATCATTCTGCACAATAAGGCTGTGCCTATTATATTATAGCATTTTACTGAATCGAATATTCGGTATGTGCTTTTCCACTCCAAACCAAGCCTGTCATTAAAAAGAGGTGAAAATCCCTTTTCCGTCGCCAAAATGGCCGCTTTGATGTTACATTTGCGTCCAACTATGAGTCCAATGTACAAGATACAACACACTGAACACAGGGTCTATGGTTAGAGCCGATGATAATTTTTTCAAAAACTCTTCAGGCAAGCGACCATGCAAGTTACATGTACCACATAAAGCACATGTATGTACAACATATAGTTTGAGTCAAGATTAATTTTTGCAAAAACTGAATGGGCGTGATAATTTCACGGCAGACTTTTTTGGTCAAAATTTCAAGCATCGAATATCGAATATTCGATCGAAAATAAAATAAAATTTTTGAATAGTAAATTATTTGAAAATGCTCAGGCCTACTGCGCCAGAACATTATTGTGTACTCAGGATGTACTCAGAATGTACTTTGACTCCAACTACCAGTCATCCTCTTGCAACAGTGCCCCTTTAACGCACTCCCTCACTCCTAGCGTACATGGCCCTGTTGAAAAAGGCCCCATTTGGCGGTGGGACTAGCGACAGAAATCCTGTCGCCTCGGCTGGACCAATCAGGACGCTTGCAGTGCATTGTGCAGCACGATTGCAGGCATTCAAATGTCAAGCGCCCAGTTGTAAACACCGTGCACGCATGTGATACATGTACTCGGTAATGCTGGCCGTTGTCCGCGTCGGCGATTGGCTGCTATTTAAAGCATACTGGGGAATCCGTTCCATTACATTCATCAGCATGCATCCCTGTTATTAATTTGGAAAACTGCGGAGTAAATAAGGTTCGTCGTTTGAAAGTTTGGTAGGAATGGGACAGTCATAAGGAACAGAACCCAATAGAATTTCTGGAAAGTATAGAAATTTTTTCTTTTCGGCATAACATGACCGAATTGATTAAATTACATCAAAATTACTCGGGCGTGAGTTGGCTCAAGACAACAGCCGGCTCGCTCCACAGATTTGCGTGTATTTCCTCAGGGTATTGTCACGTCGCTTTGCAGAGTAGAAATTCCCTGAAATCTCAGGATGACTACCAGTATGCCTAAATTATAATGAATACAATTTTAAAAAACTTACGTGACATATAATGATATTGGGACCAGCGTGTTGAGAACGATGACGTAGGAAAAGAAAACTAGAGTGGCAATAATGGCAGGGCTGCCTTTCTCCCAGGGCACGTACGCCTAGCGTGTACATACAGGAAAAGAAGAAAAATGGTTTTTGGTTTAAACATGAATAATGGATTTTAGTCAATACGTCTTACACTCCTTAAAGATGTATTGTACGTGCGTTTTGGGTGTGGTACCTCGGAAACATTTTTTTTTTCTTTAATTGATATTTTTCTAGAAACAAGTTATTCGCTTTCAAATGAAACATAAAAACAAAATTGACCAACGTTATCGAACAATTATGTACTATCAATATTTTAAATTATTGGCGAACCGCTAATAATTCAACTCACGGCAAGGCATAGACTTTCCCAAGTCCGACTCCAGTGTTTGGTTCGCAATGCGCAGCACACAGCAAGCCCTCCGGGCTGGCAGCCTGTCCAATCTTCTTTCTTCTGTCTCAGAAAGTCTTCAAAGACAGAATAAAAAATATTTGACAAGAAACCAGCGCAGAGGGCGCACTGCACGCCGCGCACCAAAAATGGGAAGTCAGACTAGGCAAGGGTTAAAAAAACCGGCCATATAAAAACGGCGTTTTTTACAGGGTTGTCGATTTTCTAAAATACGAAGTATGATTTTTTGGGGGTTAAAATAAAGTAAATGTTTTCAAAATTCGTTCAGAGAAAAAAAGCTGAATTTGCTGAGAACCATGGACAATATAACTTTAATTTACAAGACTATTTTTCCCAAAAGTAACCAGGCCTCGAAATTCATTTTCAAAAGGGCACCTGAATGAGTAAATGGAAAATTTGTGTTAGAACTTTTTAAGGGAAACATGGCAAAAGCATAGTACCGATGGCAATTTGCTGTGGTGCTGTGGGGTATTTCAAGCCCGAGTGACCTTTTTGATAATTCTCTACAAGAAACAGTTCTCTAAAAAAGGTCACTGTGCGTCAAGCACGAGTAGGCACTTTGTGAATCTATTGTCACATCATTTACATATAAAAACCTGCCCTGTCATGGCCGCCGATGCAAGGGGTCTATTGTCTAAAAGACCATTTCAGATATTTTCTTTGAAGAATAGCAAAAAATGACAAACAATAATTTTACCTGAAACTTGTCACCATAGTTGCTCTCCCATATCCCACAAGCAATGGCACAGATGAAGCATATCACGAACAAAATCACAAAAATCTGAAAAGAAAAAAATAGTCATTAAATATTAATTGAGTCTTTTTCCATGGTAAAGGGGGTTATTTTGGCAACACAGACCATATTTTCCAGAAAATACCTTTGTCTAGTCCCAAAATAAATGAAATAAGTTTCAGTTGTTCTGAAGAGATAACGTAGGCCCAAAAAGGGTTACAAATAGCGTGACAATATATGCCTTTCTAAAAACCCTGTGTACAAATTTCCAATATACGCCCGTAACCGGGACGGCCTAAAATGTAACTCAAGTGTCCATCCCGGTTACGAGCGTATATTGGAAGTCAAGGTTTTTAGAAAGGCATGTTGTCACACTATTTGTAACCCTTTTTGGGCCTAAGTTATCTCTTCAGAACAAATTAAACTTATTTCTTTTATTTTGAGACAGACAAAGGTATTACCTCGAAAATATAGTCTGTGTTGCCAAAATGCCCACTGTGGAAAGACCCACCTATACTAAAACAAACTTATATCCATAAAGCGTTATAATCAAACACTTTAATTATCCACAGTACATATGTTGGCACTTGAATTAAAGAGCTTTATATCAAGTTGATGCCGGAGGACGTGTAACAGGGTTGTAGTCGAGTCTATCACAAGTCCTCACAAGCCTTCACAAGTCCACCACAAGTCCCTGCTGGGTCCTAATTCAAGTCACAAGCTATTCAAATGAGCTCCAACAAAGGCATTCTTTTGTGAGTGTTCATCCTTTGCTTCTTGTTACTGGACTTGTGACAGACTGGTGCGGGACTAAGGGTATGAATTTCGTTACCGAAGTGGCACTGCCATTTTTGTGTTTAGAACGGGCACTTCCATTGGAAAATCAAAAAGTCTATGAGAGTATTGCAAAAGGGCACCAAGGCAAGACCAGGGGCAATGGAAGCAATGGCCTCCGTGGCCTCAGTGAAATTCCCACGCTGTTGACCGACTTATGATTTTATCAGCTCTGGACTTGTGAATGGACTCGACTACAACCCTGACGTGTAAACACGCCAAGATTTCCCCATCAGTGTAGCGGAGGACGAGTAAACACATTTAGAAGAGATTTGTTTGTTACTGCATTTGATGTCTAATTTTTGAGAGAAATGGCCAAACAAATTTATAGGGCCAATGATTTTCCGCGATCGCGGAAAACGGATGGAATTCGCGGAATCTGCCCTTTGAAACGGAAAACGGGATTTGAGTTTGAAGTAAAAAAAATTGTAAATATAGTGACAAAAACGTAGGTTTTTTTCATGTTATTAAGGCCAAACCTATTGAAATTGATCAAGCTAACTTAACACTGCATTCTTTATTAAGCTTCTTTTTGTTAAACTAAAAAAGCATCAGAAATCAGACCGTAAAAAGTTACGAGATTCACCGTTGACTCGACCAGATGTACATGTACATGTACATTGCAAATGAATACACGTTAGACGCGAGGGCAAAATCATCACATTCACGGCACGATCTTTACATTTTTTAAAACCCAAATTGCATTTTCTCCCTCCCTGTTATCAACAATTATACTCAAACTAGCTTACCTACGCTCTATATGAACACACACATTGATTTTTCATCTCGGAAAGGTCTAAAATCAACCAAAAACTTTCAACATTTTGTCGCCAAAGCGAAAACAAAATGGCTGACAATTTGTTTCTGTGTGGAGGAGAAGAACACGGTGACGTCATGCAATGATACTGCAGTGCAACGGCTGTTACATGTTTCTTGTTTTTGTTGCAGCGATCAGTCAGTGAGTCAGTGCATTACGTTTTAGAAATTGCCAACTCCGGAACTGAATCGGCCGTTGATTTAAAAAAAATAATTTACGATCTGCATCTCAATATAATTCCGTTAAAAAGTTTAACGAAAGTTTTGTTTATAATCGACTCCCTGGGCATTAACAACCTTTTATCTATTAAAGAACATGAAACGGAATTTATTTTGTCTGAAACGGAATTCATGTTTTTCAAAAACGGAATTTGCCCTTTTCTGAAACGGAAAATCATTGGCCCTAAATTTATAATAACAAAGTGACATTGTGGTGTACAATGATGGTGCATGGACATACATTGTAACAATATCTCACCGCACATGGTTAATGGGTTCGGTTGTTTTCCGTCCTCCATGTTTCAACTAAAAATAAGCCTGCGCCTACGGACAGCAATGTTTGAAATGATCCCGTCATTAACTGATTAAAGAGAGTTGACTGTGATATTTGAAAGAAACGGAAATGAGAAAAACTTGATGCAAACAGGAAAGAAAACGGGGTGAGAATGGCAATGTATGAAACACAATAAAAAATTGTGTACATGTTAATTTTACAAACATTGAATTAAACATTTTCTCATGTCATCATCCAGATATAATTGTCAACTTGTCAAAACAGAAAAATCATATTGACAATCGTGCTTTAGAAAGTTGTGAATTTATGTTTAATTCAGTACAAGGTTTGCAATTCTGTGCCAGTTAACAAGTTAACCCGTTTGACAGATACTTTAAAGCTGGGTGGAAATCTCCCTTTTTCAACAGTATTTCTTTCTTTATATAGTCCTTTATGTACTAAGAACATTTTATGCAAAATTTCATCCTGGAAAAGTAAGAAAATTTCACTCTTTTTCACGCGAAACTGAAAACGAAAGGTCACGTCAATCAACTCGAGCTATGTGTGTGACGTCATAGCGAGGAGACACAGAAAGCTGCTTTACTGACTGTGGTCGTGTACCTAGCTCCTCGCAGCAAACACGTGCACGTTGTATGCACGCATGCAACCGCGGATTTTCCACAGAGTTGCAAGTGTTACCACCAACAAGGCATGAAGCTGGCATTTTATTGATATCAAAAAGGAATTCAGTGTACATGTAACAACCACTGAGAAAATACACCGAAAACTTTGAAAACTTTTACAGAAAAATAAAGACAAATATGCGAAAAGCACGCAACTTGCTTTGCAAAATAGTGACTGTCTCCTCGCCATGACGCAGCGGGTTTAATGCATATCATTATGATGTCATAACCCCCTTTTTTTTATTTTGGCCTGTTGCCGGTTGACGAACACGATCTAGTTTTTCATTTTTCTCTCTAATATAAAGTCAGCATTAAAGATAAGAAAAACGCAACTTTATCAAGTAACATTCGTTTTATAAAATAACTTTCTTCCTCGCCAAGTAGCTTCAAGATTTCAGCCCGGCTTTAAAAGTTGCCGCCGATGTGTAACATGTATATACACTGTACATGTAGATGCATGTGCAAAATACACACCACCCATGGGCCCCCAATTGATTGCTTTCTGGTGACGTCACGCCTTCTTGGTATTTTTCATGACCCACGTGGCTCGAGTAATAACCGGCAAACAGAGCAAGAAAGGCGAATTGGTTGCACTTACCTCCGTTACTTAACCTTGCTTTATGTTGTTGTGCCATGGCTGTTGTATCGATAAAGATAAAAATGTCTTTCTTCAGGCTAAAAATCGCGATCAAGTAGAAGCACTTTCGTGTTTACAAGCTGACTGCATGCTCAATATTTTGAACGTATCGCAACGCGCGCGTGTGGCATCTTCAAATGAAAATACGCTGGTGAGTATTTTGTACGTGTGTTCATGTGCGTCTATTGGCGCGCGCGTGTACGCACGTGACTGCTGACCACCACACATTCCTGGATGTTTTACGTCATCGAAAGCAATCAATACAAATCCTTGCCCTCACAACATAAAAAAGCAAACAAATATGGTTTAAAGCATGCCGATTATTGAGAAATGTATCCGTATGAAACCTCCATTGACGCAACCCAGTACTAACTTCTCTATAGGCAAAACGGTCATCCATCCCACACTCAAGTTCACCCACGAGATGGAGCAATCTGGCTCTCTATCTGTATACCAGAAACCTACGTTCACAGGACAGTACACCCGATAGGACTCATTCAGTGCTACTCGGTATAAAATAGGCTTGATCAAAGTACTGGTGTCAAGAGCAGCAAACATCTGTTCCCCATGTACCGTAATTTTCGGAATATAAGCCGCCCGGGGTATAAGCCGCGACGCCCGAAAATTCCAGAAACAAGATTCACCGTCGGCGTATAAGCCGCCCGGCTTATTAGCCGCACCATTTTGTCGGCCACAGATCGATCACAATATATAAAGAACTGCCGCCGTAAGTGCCTCACCGCGGGCCACGTGCGCGCGACCGCGCACTGACAGTAGTCACACTCTCTGTCGGCACGGCATGTCGCCTCAAAGAGAGCTTTGTGGTCCAGGTTGTTTTGATGACAGCACACTCAAGAGAAAACCTTATTGAAATCAAGAAGTGGCTTTATCGGAAAAGGCGTTACATGTTTATAATAAGTTATATAGCAAGGTGCAATGCACTCAAAGTAGGCTAATCTTGTTTCAGTTTGTTTTGTAAATAGATAAAGTACATGTAACTTGACATATTTTAAAAATGCCTTGGAATGTGCATAATAAGAAATCTCCAAAAAATAAAGGAGAGTATATTAGAAGCCATCGATGACGATCGAAGGCCGCAAGCCATCGATGACGATCGAAGGCCGCAAGCCATCAAGATATTCGCTGGATTCTCCGACGGCGGCCACACGGCAGTGCACCAGGCCATGCACAAACACGGTAAGTGAAAGCAGGGCTTCGTTCCAAATACGCGCACATTGTTAAACGTTTGCAACGTTCGCCAACAACATTCCCAGCTTGTACGCATGCACAAGATAAAAGAGCACAACCAGAGGCGAACGTTGCCAACGTTCGCATGAGTGGAACGCAGCCCACGTGTACAAATTGTACACTGCTTTCGCCCGGGCCCGACGCATATGCTATGCATGTACGATAATAGCCGGCCGAGTCTCTCCATTACGCGCACCGCGATTGGCTTTTTTCAATGCACATGGTGACTTGGCGATTTTGATCTCGCCGGCCAAAATAAAATATGCCAAACGTTTTATGTTTGGTTGCTTCCGTATTGTACTGCCACTACATTGCATTTGTCATGCGTTTGGGTCCATCACGATTAAACTAAAAACGCAAAGGACATGACAGTGACAAAGAATTAGACATTGTACTGGACCAGATGGACGGGGGTTTAGACTGAAGCTGCAACATCAATAATTGGACGGTTCATGAGACCTCTCCATTTTTGCAAAAAGAGTTTATAAATAAGAAAACCAGCTTCACGGTGGTCCTTGCCTGCACGGCCAGCGGCAAAAAACTGAAGCCGATGGTCATCATCAATGGGCGTCTTGAGCGGAGTATACCAAGGCTGTGCAAACTTTATGCCTTCTTGTTTTCCGAATTCGGTTATCTCAATAGATCATTCTATGTTGATTCACTATACATCATTCAAAACTACTTGAAAAAGAACATTGCAACTGACATAAAAGGGGCTACATGGGGATTGGGTGATTGATATTAATATTTGTAATTCAGCGGAATGCTACATAGATCTATCGTCTTTTGCTTGGTACCGGTATTCCCGATGATTTCTCGCATTTGCGTCCGCCCCATATTTTTGTGCACGACGCCGCTATAGTTCATTCACCCCCAATGGCGGTGAATGAACTACGGCGGCGTCGTGTTCCGAATTTACCTTTGACCTCGCCACCGCGCGCGAGATACCGAAAAGGCTTATTAAAATAGGGGACCGTTTGCCTGCCTGCGCCTGCGGACGTACGTAAACGTATGCCGCTTGGGCGAAATGGCTTTTGGGCGAAGGGGCTCAAGTTGGGCAAAGCATGGAGGCTTCCTCCATGGGCAAAGCATAGGTGACTGTACATCGTTGGAAAAACATCGTTAATTAAAATTACTTGTAATGATTTTCCATCTAAAACACACATTTCCACAGACAATGACAAACACAGAACTCTTTGGATTTTATAAAAAACGCCAACTAAAAGTAAAGAATTGAAGAAAACACGGAAGGAACAGACGCACCAAACGATTTGTTTGGCGTTGGACGAGTACTCACGACCGATGGCGAACTGGTTGCCTGCGCTTGTGCTGTGTCACATCGATGTATGGGTCACCAACGAAGATCGGTACACTCTCTGCACCTGGAAAAATTGCACACCTTTTCGTGCGCGTGCGATGGCCTTCAACATCGTTTTTTGACAATAAAAAATTCCCGTAAAAGATTGATAGAACTATTTAACTACATTACATAATGTATATGAGCATATCATGATTTTTATCTTTATAGCTCGGCGTATAAGCCGCCCGGTTTATAAGCCGCCGGGAACTTTTTTTTGGCAAAATCAACGTATAAGCCGCGGCTTATATTCCGAAAATTACGGTATGTAAGCTACACATGTACATGACAAAATAAACCATATCAAGTCAATCCTGCGCGAAAATGACTATCCTGAATCAGTAATAAGCAAACACGTATCCCTCTCGCTCGCAAACCGCTCTAAACCGCGACCTCACAGACCGAACAAATGTCCCGTGTATCTCAAAGTTCCGTGGATAGGAAAAATTTCACAAACAAGTGACGAAAGCCATGACCATGCCTACTACACTGTTCAGCCACGTGTAATATTCACTGCGTGCAAGTTACTTTCGGCAGTCCGTAAAGACGTACTACCTACCACACAACTTAAAAATGTTATCTATGAATTTCGGTACCGATGTGAAGCTTGGTATACGTGGGTCGTACGTCTCAAAGACTGGTGGATAGCATTAAACAGCATGTTCCATCCTCCATCCGCAGCAACCTGTTTGCTTCCCGCAAACAGCCGTCACGTGTCTGCAAGATTACTCGAAAAGCTGCCACACAGCCCGAATGCACATCTGCTATAGGACAACACTTGCTTGATCACCCCAAGTGCTCCAAACAATACAGCGGACAGCAGTTCACTGTACTGGCCAGAGCACGCAGTATCATGCATCTGCACATGCTCTAGGTTACATACATTCACTTCACAAACCCATGTTGTGTCGTCAGAAAGAATTTGTTCACACGTTACATGTAATCTAACTGCACATGCACAGTAGCATGCTTCATGCTGTTGTCGAGCTGAATAATTAGCGCTCAGCATTCTGCACACGTCATTCCCGCCTTTAGCCTTATACTACTGTCGATGGCGTCACCACGCCATTCTTGCGTTTTGCTCTGATTAGTGCAAGTCGAAAGGTGCTTTAGCATAAATTTGTCGTTACTTAAAACTATTTTCCGATTTTGCAGTACCAAGCATTTAATGATATTCTCATTTCGTTGCTGAACAAGTGGATTTTAATTTAAAAAAACCAAAATACCCTTCCACTTACCACTAAAACAAGCTTGTTGACCATCCTGTCAATACTAGTGCGCTTCAACTTAGTCTGTCCGCTGTTCTGCATGAGCTTGGTGTCGCGACCCGCAAAGATGACAATTCCATAGCACCACTTGGTGTTGCGCAGCCGGCAGCCGCGCAATAAGATCTGGTCATTGGTTAACGCAAACTGGTCCCCTTCCCACGTCATGGTGCCCTCGAATCGGTCTAGCTTGTTGTTGGGTGGCTCGCATCGAATTTCAGCTGGAATAGAAACAAGAGAGAGTAAAACATACTATGTAGTTATGTTGTTAAATGTAGCTTCTAAGGCAATTGTCATTTTGCCCACAGAACTCCATTAAAAGCTAGGACCGAATACAAGCCGCGACGCGCATATCTGCGCCTTTCATTAACATGGTTTTTTTTGCATGGTTTGGGCACTCTTTTGCATGATTTTAGGCACCCATTTGCATGGTTTTGGGCACCCATTTGCATGGTTTTGGGCACCCATTTGCATGGTTTTGGGCACCCATTTGCATGGTTTTGGGCACCCATTTGCATGGTTTTGGGCACCCATTTGCATGGCTTTGGGCACCCATTTGCATGGCTTTGGGCACTCGTTTGCATGGCTTTGGGCACTCGTTTGCATGGCTTTGGGCACTCGTTTGCATGGCTTTGGGCACTAGTTTGCATGGCTTTGGGCACTAGTTTGCATGGTTTTGGGTACAATCCTGCGCAGTGGTTCTGCGCAGTTTTTCCGCACATAACCACTGCTCAACTTCGCATGAGATCCTGCGAAGAGCTTTGTGACGTCACCAAATACCAGGCCTGAATAACTTGCCGTGATTGGCCAGATTCTATTACCTGACACAGTGAACATTTTGGGGCTAATTTATCTCTTCAGAACAACTGAAACTTATTTCTTTTATTTTGAGACCAGACAAAGGTATTTCCTCAAAAATATGGTCTGTGTTCCCAAAATGCCCCCTTTACTGTGGAAAGACCCATATTGAAAATTACAGGGTGGTATTAGCAAGGTATGTGGTCTCACTGTGACGAAACAGTAGATGCCAGTTGAACTGGCATCTCTTGACGACTCTGATGTCAAAGTAACACCCGACTCACCTGCAAAATTTTTGAACTTTTCCGGGTCTTCTCCCAATAGTGCAGTTTCAGGCAACGCTTGCCGTACTTTAAGGTTGGTCTCCCTGATAAAGGAATTGCAATTTGTTAATGCAAGTTGCATAGTACAAGGCCCACAGGCCACTCAAGGTAAGGGCTAGTCTGTGTTACTTTGTAAGAGTTGTGCATGGGCAGAGCCAGACCACGCTAATGACCTACTCATGTGGGTGATGACGGATAGTCATATGCAAATTTGCCTCGCACTGTTGGTACATACCATATTTACCTCGTTGTATATACCGTATTGGCTGCAGAGTTGTAGTCGAGTCCATCACAAGTCTATCACAAGTCCAGAACCGATAAAATTAGAAGTCCATGACAAGTCCCGCACAAGTTCGTCACAAGTCCAGTAACAAGAAGCCAAGGATGAACACGCACAAAGAAATGCCTTTGTTGGAGTTCATTTGAATAGCTTGTGACTTGAATTAAGACCCAGGGACTTGAGAAGACTTGTGAGGATTTGTGATGGACTCGACTACAACCCTAATTGGTTGTACAATGCAGTACGTGCCTGCTGTACGTACATTCGTCTGCGTGCTCTCGTTACAATTTCAAATCATAATCAATAAATCATCAGCGCATCTGATCTCGATCGCTGATTGGCTTCCCCAGCTTTTCGGGGGAATATTGGCTTGGAGGGGTTACTAGTCCACATCACAACAGCCTCTGGGCCTATTATAAACAAGCATGGTAAAGTGACTTGCTCAAGAGCACAAGTGTACTGTCACTGTCACAACCTCTTGCCCACATTCAAGTATCTGGCTCAGGAACTTGTGTTTGGTGCACTAGATCACTAGGCCAAGTCGGAGTATAATTTGCATTTTTGTTTAACCGTAAATGAAAAAACTAAGAAATAATGGAGACTATGGCTGGGGTCACACGAATTATGACACCCCAATTTATTGTAGTACTATTACGAGATTTTGTGAGTGTGATACCAAATTTATTGTAATTGTATAACAATTGGTCAACGACGAGAATTCAGATCATTGTAATCTGATTGTGATTACAATAAATTGGCAAAAACGTGTGTGACCTCATCTGCGCTAACCTTCACCAGGCTCGCGCGCGCGTACATGTACTTTCTGCTTCACCGTGCATGCGTACTTTTTGCTTCACCACGCACGCCTAGCTTTATACTTTTTCATTCACAGAGCGCCAGGCGTGGGCGGTGCGGGGAGGCATCAAGCACGCACATGCAACACGGGAGAAAGCCACCTGTTGGGATGGATTACAATACAATTACGAGACCCCTCTTTATTATAATTCCATTACAATCCGATTATAATACGTTTGTCGTCTGAACCCGGTCGTCGTTGGAAATATTACAATCATATCGTAGTCGAGCAATTACGAGAATGTTCCCGTGTGACCTCGGCCCATGACACTGGAATAAACATTACAGCCATTTCATCTACTCCTTAGATGTACTAAATATTATTTTCAATTTCTAGATTTCTATCATGCAATTAACGACTACACTTGGGAGACTTTACTGACCCATCGAGTTCGGCTGTTTCAATGTAGACCAAACTGTGAGGCTCACTCGAGGACAACAGTAGAAGATCGGCAGCTACAAACTCATTGTTCCCCATCCGTATGATGTCGCCAACTTGGACGTCCTGCCACCGTGTTGATGACAGCCTGCCGAATAGTTAAAAATCAGTCAAACATATGTGGCAAGCATGCATCTTTTATGCAAATGGTGTTTCAAAATAATATGAAATTTCATATTCTCGACCTGTTAAACATTGCTTACACTTGATCTCGATCTCGGGGTCGATCTCGATCTCGGGGTCGATCTCGATCTCGGGGTCGATCTCGATCTCGGGGTCGATCTCGAGCTCGGGGTCGATCTCGAGCTCGGGGTCGATCTCGAGCTCGGGGTCGATCTCGAGCTCGGGGTCGATCTCGGGGTCGATCTCGAGCTCGGGGTCGATCTCGAGCTCGATCTCGAGCTCGGGGTCGATCTCGAGCTCCGGGTCGGATCTCGAGCTCCGGGTCGAATCTCGAGCTCTGGATCGAATCTCGAGCTCCGGGTCGATTCTCGAGCTCGAGGTCGATCTCGAGCCCCGGGTCGATCTCTAGCTCGGGGTCGAATCTCGAGCTCGGGGTCGAATCTCGAGCTCGGGGTCGAATCTCGAGCTCGGGGTCGAATCTCGAGCTCGGGGTCGAATCTCGAGCTCGGGGTCGAACACCAAGCTCGGGGTCGAACACCAAGCTCGGGGTCGAACACCAAGCTCGGGGTCGAACACCAAGCTCGGGAGTAGCCCCAGATCACAAACTGAGTGTAGACGCTTTCGGAACCAAATTGGCCCCGGATAGGAATCCGAGATTTTGGGTTCAATCCCGAGCTCGGGATCAGTTTGCGGTTAGATAAGCTATTAATCTTTACCGCATCCGCTACACAGCCATAGTGGGGGAAAAGCCAGCGGAATTCAAGTGGCCTTGCACACTGTACATGCACACATTCTTCTGTACGTACACACATAAAGCATGACCTTTGACTGCAAAGTCTGGCACCGCGCCCGAAATCAACTACTGAATGTAAACGCGGCACTCGGGATCATTGCGGTTAACACCGATGCATTCTTATCAGGGGATCAATCTTGATCTTGAGCTTCAGGATCAGTGTAAATCTCTTGACATATAAATCTCTTGAAATGCTTGAACATATTGATGACACCAAAACCTCATCCTGTGGGTGAAAAAACAAAGAAATAGAACTTTGGGTAGTCGGAACTTGAACTTACTTATCCTCCACCAAGATGTCCGTCTGCCTGTTGTTGACAATTTGATCACTTTTGTGTCGTTGCTATAGAAGTAAAAAGAAAGACAAAATGGGAAAAATTACGAAAGGGTTCAGCATGATTTATGAATGGAAATACTCTATAAACAATGTTGAAAATTGGTGAAAATAAATTTGAAAACTACCTTCTATTTCTATTAATGAGGGTTTTGCCATACCCGACGTAACTTGATTAGCTTTGTATACTAAGTGCTTCCCCGAAACACCGAGGGATAAAAAAACTTCATAGCATGCTCCGATTGGGACTCGAACCCACAACCTCCTAAATATTAGGCAGATGTCTTAACCACTCAACCACTGAGGTAGCCAGTGTTGAGCGGCCGGTGTTGAGTGGACTACCGTATGCATACAGTGAAACTTGTATATAGTGGCCACCCTCAGGATCAGAAACAAAAACTGGCCACTATAAACAGGTGGCCCCTTTATAAAGGTTGCATTAGCATTATACAAATGGCATTTGGGACCAAAGACGTGTGGCCACTATAAACAGGTGGCCTCTTTATCAAGGTGGCCTTAATTTAGCAGGTTTCACTATACACCAATCCGGTAACTAATATCTCCTCCCTGCATATCCGCCATAGCTGGGGGGCGTCCAGTGCATGGGCTATGCGTTTTGTGTTGCTGTTAGAACGAAAAGCGCTCATCCATTATACATGCACGAACGAGCCTCCTTCGCGTATACGCGACGCGCCCGCCTTTGCGTACATGCGACGCGACCGCCTTCGCGCGCACACAACCCTACAAAGACGCGCAACTTGTTCGAAGTAAACAAATGCAGCTTCAGCAACAACAAAAACATACAGTTCATTCAGTGGAAGCCCCCCAGCTATGGCGGATGTACAGGGAAGAAGACCTTATTACCGGATTGGTGTATACTAAATGTACAATTTCAGAGTACTCACAAAGTCATCCACCCCGTCTTTAATGGCGGTGACCGACAGCACAAAAATCAGAGGGAGGCCAGTGGTGACGGGGCTCAGGGAGGAAATATCTGGAATGAGCTGAAAAAAGAACAAGTATTTAGCAACTTTAATGATGATTAGGCCAAGAAAAAAATAGCCGTGTTTCCTATTATTGTGCCTACCTAAAACCTAAATTTTGTGTACATTGCCTTTATTTTTTTCCCTATTTCAAAGCATGAAAAAGTGGCTCACTCTTTTGTGTATTTGCAATGTTGTAATGTGCAAGTGGAAAAAAAAAAATACTCACCGTCATCCCACCCCAATATTTTTGGCTCAAAAATTTAGAGTACCGTAAAATAAAAAGATATTTCCAACCTACCCATCCTGAATATTTGTTTGATGTAATAAGAAACACATATTTATTTTTTCTTGGCCTTACATCAAATGATTCATCAAAAGGCCATACATGTGCACGTACCACCATTATTAAATTAATCCATGATTCCATATGGAGGTACATGTATGTTAACATGCGCTGCACATTATAAGGCCTTTTTACACTAGAGCCTCTCAACCCGGGTTGAGCTCAACCTCGGGCGAACCATGAGACCGCCCTGGGTTGAAATGGGAATTTTTAACCCCGCATTCAACCCTGCTTCGTTTCACACTTGTTTCGGCCAAACCGGGATTTTCTCGCCACGGGCCGAGTTCAACCCCGAGTTCAACGGGGAGGATTCACACTTGTGCAACCCCAACCCGGGCGAGTGATAGGCGAGCGTTGCGCGCATGTGTACCGGTAAGTGCTGTCCCCTGCCGGAAATAGTTCCAATTTTTTAACAGTGTACACTTTTGAGAAGTGGCAATGTTATAAAGTACTTTTCAGCAAGGTCATTAATTAATAATAGATCTAGAGCACTTGACAAATCAGCAGAATCGGTGTTATGTAGGGGACATTAATTATATGGCTGATGTGATTCCGATAAGTTTTATCTCAAGTAGTGTTCGGATATGGGTGATTCCACGAATTAGGGCACCAATGGCATGAATGGGTAGATTGTACATGTACTTTCATGTTGAATTGTCAAGTTACTTCAGTCCACATGTTATTTTTTGAGTTTTGCTCGTGTCACCAACATCAATTTGTACTAAAAAAAACGTTCACAATTGGTATCATGAATATATATGCGTTGTCCTAATTCTGATTAAAAATTATCACTTTTTAGGCAAAAATTTGTAACATTTTAAACACATCATTTTATAACTAAGATTTTCCTTGTTTTCGTTGGGTTAGCTTGGTTATTTGTAAACTGAAATGATTGATAATGCATTGCTTTTGACAATAAAACCCACATTTGATGAACAATTTGATATTTTCGTAATACAAAAGGTTTGGCAAAAAATGTGTTTTCCCACGTAAGAATTGGTGTCCCCTCTTACGCGTGAAACATGTGTACGTAACTTAAGTGTTCTGGCCACACCAACTGCCACAACTTTTCAATTTCCAAGCATAATGTAAGCCTGTACTTAGTTTCAAATCACTTAAATGTTTGGACATGGAAAATTAGGCAAACAATAAAAATATGGTCATTCTGATTTTTGTCGGACCACTTTGGTGTCCCTAATATGTACATCATGAAACTTTACAGTTACTACAACAATATTTGCCGAGCTTAACATACGGACCCTTCTAGCAGAAATTTATTTCCGTGGAGCCTTTTAAACAAACAGCACAAAACATTTTGTAAACTTGTTTCAGAAAATTTAGGCAAAACAACTTTGGTATCCCCAAAAACTCCTTACACGTAACACATTTGTTTTTGTGCCATAAAAGTGTAATGAAAACACTGACAGACTAATCAATTGAGTTTTAAGCTTGGAATTGACTACATCTTCAAAAATAAACACATAAATGGTATGAAACAAATATTACACTGGTTCTAATGAGAAAAAAGGCATTTTGGTGTCCCCCCTTACGCGAGAAACCAATCATTTTCGATGAATTGCATGTCACAAGATTGTACCCTAATTTATGGAATCCCTCCCAAGTTATTCCCAATTTTACTTCCATTTGGCCTTACCTGCATTATTAAGAGAACTAAGAAGTAGAAGTTGGCTATCCTGAGGAACTGTTCAAACACGTTGACAGGTAGGAAAGTGATGACATTGTACTTGGACGTCCGAATGTAGTTGTTCTAGATTGGGATAAAAAAAACAACAAATTTCTTGAAAAACTGTTTTGCCCCTGAACTTTTTCTTGCTCTACATACTGTATAACTTATGAACAGTTACCTTGAGTCTGACGGGCAGTGACACTGCAAATAACGAATAAGGCTATTTTTTTTAATTAGTTGGATTATAAATCTGCTGGAAAAAAGAAAAATTTAATCCCCTCACCCCCCCAAAAAATGAGGTTAGTTTCATGCCCAGACCTGATGGGAATATTCGACCAATAGCATTGGACACTACATGTACATGTGTCTCTGCGAGCTCATCGCTGATTGGTTGATACCTGCAACAAGTTTCAGTGCAGAGCCCCTGCAAAAGTGTTGGCTCATTATCATATACATGTATAAAGTGTGATTCAGCTCAGTAAGTATAGAAACCACTAGAGCGTGATCAAAAACTGGTAAACACTGGATTAATATGTTCACATATTGAACATTATATAACGCCCAAGTAGATCCCTGTCATAATTTAATGCTACATCACCAACCGTGCATTTTTGTTCCATATGGATACTATTTTTCCATTGCACAGCGCACCTGTTTTTATTGCACGATACGCGCACTGTATGTATTTTTACTGCAAGCGCGACAGTGCGTGTTTGTGTACGCGCGTGGCACGACGTTGAAGCAGACGCATTTGTGTAAGATGCGCGTGTGGTACGTGTAGATAAGCTGGATATTGTGATGCGAGGGATGTCAGGGACTCGGGTACCGGTACTTTTTCATATTCTTAGGTTGTCAGATGTTCTCTAAATAAATGACAATACTCTTTCGTTGAAAGATGGAATGTTCCATTCAACTCGGGTCCGCCTTGTTGAATGGAACATTCCATCTTTCAACTCATGAAAATATTTGTACCATTGAACTCACAAACATTCATTATTTGTAAAGTAATGAATGGGTAATTTCTACTACATGTAGTCTCCATAACATGTACCTCAGCATTAATGCTCCACAGCGTTTTCGCACAAGCATGTACATGTATTAACCTTTGTGAAATACTGAGCTCTGCTGACAGAGATGTTTGCTTAAGTCTCAGACTCAGAAATTCAACAAGCCTCCGTCTGCTGTTAAAGGAGTGTCAAAACACTGGGGCACCATGAGTCATCATACCATCCCAGGAAATATATCTCCGTAATAAATGAGACCACTCCACAATAGTGCTTTCCACTATACAAGTCTTGAACCCCGGGTTGAAATCAACTAGAGGCGATACCGAGATGCGTTTTGATTTTTCAACCCTTATTTTGTCCCAGAATCTGTTTAACCCAGGGATGGGCATGAGTGTTTCCCGAAATTGTTATGTTTTTCTTCTTTTTCCGACGAAACGTTTCCAGAACTTTTCTTCAAAAAAGTTCAAGCTATCAACTTGAAACTTGGTATGAGCATCAACCCTGATCCCAAGATGTGCATACAGTACAAGTGTGATGATGTCATGATGACGTCATGGGTGCCAAATTAAAGCAAAAAATTACCAAAATATGCATTTAAAAAAAATATTCTCTCAAAAACCATGTGACATGGAATCTTCATATTTGGCAGAAACATAGATCAGATCTTGGGCTACAATTTTCCTTATGTGGGCATTTTCATCTGACCCTTCCTTCCTGCGTTAAATGAAGGTCAAAGTTCAGCCAATTAAAATAAAATCACATTTTTGTACAAAAATCACTCTTCTAAAGTAACAATACCCAAAAATCTATACCAGATCTTCATTAAACTTGGCACAGGCTTAGGCTCCTAGCGATCACCTAGCGTTTTAACAGAAACAAACATCTTCCTCTAGTTTCATCTTGGTATTTCTAGTCTCACTGTCTTAAATACTTACTGCATAACGGAACTGGGAATTGTACTCTCTGTTATTAGCCTTCAAGGACCGTTCCTTTTCTGAAAAACAAAATGTCAAATCAATTAGCAAAGGAAGAAACATACCAGGCGGCTTTGGACCCTTTGCAAAAGATTCACTAGTAAATGACTGATTTTGTGACTCCTCACACAAATAAAAAAACCTACTGGATTGTCAATGAAATAACAGCCTCTACTGGTCAGTGTTGTACAGTCTAGT
Organism: Henricia sp. BOLD:AAB3569; assembly: GCA_037783545.1. Lineage (NCBI taxonomy): Eukaryota > Metazoa > Echinodermata > Asteroidea > Spinulosida > Echinasteridae > Henricia > Henricia sp. BOLD:AAB3569. The sequence goes on from JBBELK010000936.1 coordinate 420,047, forward strand.
CGAGACTATCACCAGTCCATCACAAGTCCATCACAAGCCCCCAGAAGTCGGTGTTGTAGTACTCAAGTCCGACTCGAGTCACATTTTTTGTGACTCAGACTCGACCTGAGTCACATTGAAAAATGACTCGGACTCGGACATGACCATGATGACTTTGACTCGACCATGGTGACTCGGACTCGAACATGGTGACTCGTGACTCAGGAGTCACATATTTTTAAAAAAGGAAAAAATATATATAATCGCGCGCTCAATGCAGAATTCTTTGGGTAAAAGCACAGTATTACGCGTGAATATGTACACTACCCCCACCAGGCCGGCGAGGAGCACTCGAGCACGTCATAATTTCACACATTGATCATACGAAACTATAGCAGATTCAGTTTCATTTTGATAAACAAGTGACTCGTGACTCGGACTCAGACTCAGACTCAGACGCGAGGAAAGTGACTCGTGACTTAGACTCAGACTCGAGGAAAGTGACTCATGACTCGGCCTCGGACTCGGACTCGAGGCTAATGACTCGAGACTCGAACTCAATATTGGTGACTCGACTACAACACTGCCAGAAGTCCACCACAAGTTCCTACATGTAGGTCTTAATTCAAGTCACAAGCTATTCAAATGGACTCCAACAAAGGCATTCTTTTGTGTGTGTTCATTCTTGTGATTTTATTGGCTCTGGAGTTGTGATAGACTTGACTACAACCCGGCTACATGTGTATTTTCTAGGTGTCTTCTTCAAAATCCGGGAAAGTCAGCAGATCCGACATACAAAACAAATGAAGGCAATTAAAAATGAGAACCAAAAACATTTCAAAATTTTAGGCACATACACTGTGTGGGCAGTGGTACATGATATGTAAGCACTTCATGGTGCATGTAGCAAGAAAGTTTCACATACATGTACCGTACGATTATATTTTTTACACTACTTAATAATTACGAAACTGTTTTTTTTTATCCCTATAATCGGTTAGATTGTACCGTACATGTATGTACACAAAACCAAAGTCCACAACATGACTACATGTAGCTATGCAAAATGACACAAACGCAGTTTAAAGGTAGTATACATGATTGGTAAACTGTTAAAAACAGTGTGATTTCCAGTGGTAATTGAAAGTCTATGTCGAGAGAACTACCAGACTACCTTGAAAAATTTCAGCCACATAGATGCAGTAATACTCCAGAAAACCTAAAAAATCCAAGCATGGTTTTTGTGCATGGCTAATTACCAAACATGTAGACTACCTTTAAAAGAGCCAAGCTATTGTACAATGTAACATAGCATTTTTTTTTTCTATGGCAGCCGCATAGTGAAGTTGATAAGAGTTCATAAATAAAGCGTTTGTTTGGTTAAGGCTTATGGTTTAAACATGATCGGTTTTTGTGTGCAAATTGGATTTGTTGGTTTCAATTTTTAATTACATTTAAATTAAATATTTCTACTCAACTTAAAAATTTGTTAAGAACTATTTTTGGTTAAGCAGCATCATGAAATTGGGCCCAGTGACATGTGCCTTTCGACAGTATAAAGAGGGCATTTTGGCAACACAGACCATATTTTCCATAAAATACCTTTGTCTGGTCTCAAAATAAAAGAAAGTTTCAGTTGTTCTGAAGAGATAACTTAAGCCCCAAAAGGGTTACAAATAGTGTGACAACATGCCTTTCTAAAAACCCTGTGTACAAATTTCCAATATACATGTACGCTCGTAACCGGGACAGACACGTGTGTTACATTTTAGGCCGTCCCGGTTACGAGCGTACATTGGAAATTTGTACACGGGGTTTTAAGAAAGGCATGTTGTCACACTATTTGTAACTCTTTTTGGGCTTAAGTTACCGGTATCTCTTCAGAACAACTGAAACTTATTTCTTTTATTTTGAGACCAGACAAAGGTACCGGTATTTTCTGGAAAATATGGTCTGTGTTGCCAAAATGCCCCCTTTACCGTGGAAAGACTCGCATATACCGTAATTTCCAATTTAATCATTTCAGATGACAAAGATCCACAGTGACTAACTTACCGGTAGGCATGTAAAATATGTCATGTATGTATACGCAAATGTACAATGTATGTATGACTATTAAACATGGCAAATGTACATTTGTTGAGCATTTCTAGGCTAATGCAAGCACAGAATTCATGAATAAATCTGCACCTACAGTGTACCACTGAAAAATGACTAACAAAACGTACACTATAGACAATGCGTACACTGCACATTTGCTTAAAATGCACACAGAAAAGCATGAAATGAGATAATAAGCTTGAAGCATTGTGCATATTCCATACGTGCTAAAACTAACTACAGTAAACTCTCATTATAGCGCTCGTCAAGGGACCAAAATAATTTGAGCTTTATATCCAGAGAGCGCTATAACCAATGTACATGTATACCCAATGCAGATAATAATGGCTGGGACTTAGAAAAAGGAGCTTTATATCGAGAAGAGCTTTATATCAGGGGGTGTTATAACGAGAGTTTACTATACACTGGAAATTGTCTGTTTAAGACCAGTCATGTGACAAGCTCTCGACCAATAGGAATGGGCAAACTGTCTTACATACATGTAAGTAGGCATAATAACAAATTTGCTAATGAGTATTCTTGCTAATGAGTATTCTTGCTAATGAGTATTCTTGCTTGGTTCAACAAAGACCAATGCAAATGCAACAATGATAACATTAAGCCTAGCGTACATCAACCTTGCAACTGGAAGCAACTTAACTGATCAGTTGCTGTCGATGTGTGCGTAATAAGCACACACATCGACAATAACTGATTACATGTAGTTGCGCAACTAGCGGCAACTGGCCATGGGAGCATCCAGCCATGTCTACATTTCCAGAGCGCGCACATCGACACAGCAACTCGGTAAAGCCCAGAGTACACTGACCTCGCAACTGGAAGCAACTCTTGCTTGCAGTTGCTGTCGATGTGCGCGCATGTGACCAGATGCGCGCATGTGATCAGATGCACATGTGCAATTGACAGCAACTACAGTTGCAAGTATGCGTACATCGACGCAACTGACCGCAAATGGGTACAACTTGTTGCAAAAAAGTATAATATTTTATAAGCAACTCGCGGCAGCTGGGATATTTTCCAGTTGCCAGTAGTTGCAAGTGCGCGTACATATTGTACATCAACCTTTTTAAGCAACTGATCAGTAGCTCCCAGTTGCCGGAAACACAATTGCCACTAGTTGCTTCCAGTTGCAAGATCGATGTACGCTAGGCTTTACGTGTACGTGTATGTACATGTACCAGGGGTGTTAGTGGAGAACGCCAAAAAAAATCGCAAAGCTCTAAGCCCTAACGACGCGGGGTCCGGGACCCGCTTTAAGTTGCACTGACATCGTGATGAATTAATGTCCCCAGTTGGTGCATTTTATGGCTTTGACAATGGAATTTTGTACTGAATGCTGGTTTGCACATGGCGTGCGCTAGCAAGTGGCAAGTACCTTACTGTAGAAAAAAAAAGCGGAAATAAAACAATGCTTATGCATGGGGGGGAAAAAGCAGAAATACATGTATGTCGGGAGAAAAAAAAGCTGAAATTAAATTTTGGCACATTAAAAAAAAAGCTGAAATCAGCTAAAAATCTAAAATTTCACCTTCTTCTCGATGGCGTCTGAATATCTCTCCGACTGTGTATCAGAAGAACAAAATTGTGACTACACATGTAATTTAACGTGCGTCGGGGAGAATGAATATCAATTACGGTTTGTTTTGCCCTTTCCTGACGTCTTTTTAATTTGTAATAGACTCATAAAACACCTTGCCCACCTTTCGTAGTGTTTGCAAATTGCTGATTATGATTCAGATATAAATTACATGTAGGCACTTTTAAAGGCCCACTACAATGTACATGTACAGTAGTATCATTTGCAATGACCCAAAATTTTACTGAACGAGATGACTACGAATTTTACCTTACGAGTTGACTACGAATTTGACTTACAAAATTTTGTGCGAAGCTTTTCTTTGAATTAATTAACTATACCGGTACGTTTCAGCAATGTGTAAATGTGTGTAAATTGTTGTCGGTGTTCTCCAGAATCATTAAATTTTCAATTATGCAGTTTGCAACGTTTAATTTTCTGGTTATAAAGCCAACTGCAGTGAAGCTGTCAACCCAGGGCTCGACCTTAATGCTAGCCCGGCGTACATTGTCTAGTAAAAACTGCTGTGGGCAAGTAAAATCCACTTTTCAACTTGCCCGGCGGGCTACTTAAAACATGTGCACGTTCCTTGTTTTCCAGATGTGATTATTGAAAATAAAACGAACTCTTCAAAGCTTTACCTTTTGCGGCATGCAAACGACGATTGCGCATTGCATTTTTCCACGTGCAACACACGGCCACAGCTAGTGCAATATACGTGCATAGACATACATGCATCTGGTATCCGACTGCGGCCCCAGACTGGCTCGGCCCCAAACTCGGCCCCAGACCAACTCGGCCCCCTTTGCCTTGTGTACAAACTCGGCCCCAGACTGACTCGGCCCCAATTGCCTTGTGTACAAACTCGTACCCAGACTGACTCGGCCCCAATTTCCTTGTGTACAAACTCGGCCCCAGACCAACTCGGCCCCTATTGCCTTGTGTACAAACTCGGCCCCAGACTGACTCGGCCCCAAACAGGCTAAACATTTGATTTTTCCCCAAAAGTCCATATACAGTGTGTTTTCAAAGATTTTAAGGAACTTTTTTTTTTATTAGAAGAGCTATTAGCTCTCCTCGATTATCTCAGAAGAGCAATTTAGGGCTCTCCTGACTTTTTTAAAAATGAAGGACTGAAGAAGAGGAAGAACATCCCGACTCCACTACCAGCGACAGTGATTTCTAGCCATGGGGGGGATGAACAAAAATCAACTTTCTCAGTAGACAGTGCTAGTCAATATTTTAATGCTTTGTTTTTTTTTATTTTTCAAACATTTCATGGGCTAGTAAAAATTTCTGCGGGCTAGTAAAAAACACAATTTACTAGCCCAGTGGGCTACTCTCAGAAAAAAATTAAGGGCAAGCCCTGCACCCATTTGAAATTGCGTGACACCTCCTTTGATAGAAGTTATGTTTTTGCCAGACAAGCATACAGAAAATACAAGCACTTTGGGTAGGCTTGTCAAGAGCACTGTACATGTACATCTGAGAACCATGTTGTAATTTAATTTTAGGGGTTTCACTGCCCCTAATTTTATTACGAGTACATATGTGTACATGCATGTACATGTAGACCTGTACATGTATACAGTTCATCAAAAACATTTTCAGACCATCCACTGACAGCCAACAAGCCTTGCATGTACCATACACAGAGGAGTGTTTGTTCATTGATTTCATTCTGTGCTGTACGTGTTTGCTATTGAAAATTTCTAATGAAATATTGGTGATCATCAATCACGGATTGTTCATGCACAGGTACATGTAACCTGCCGACCTACACTGTATAAAACATGTATTCAATTGTATTGGATAAATTTAGGTTTATCCATACCACCAGTGTGGGAATTTCACGCTGCCCCCCATGGTCTTGGCGCCCTTTGCAGTACATGTACGTCCTCCCATAGACTTTTTTTGATTTTCCAATGGAAGTGCCTCTTTTAGTGACAAAATTCCTGCCCTGCCATATACCCCTACACATCAATTGCAGAACATGTACCGGTACACGTAAAGGGTACAATTCTGCTTGTAGTTCATGTTTCTGAATTTATGCAAACTTCCTCAAACTTCCCTGTACAACTTTCCCATATAATTTACCCGACATTCATGAGCATTTATAAAAACTCAATTTTGATCCAAAACATGCGCAAACATGACCAAAAGACAATAGAACTGCGATATAAATTACTTGCCCATACCGTACATGTACATGTACATGCACATGCACATGCACATATGCACATGCACATGCACATATGCACATGCACATATGCACATGCACATGTACCGGTACATATACATTTGTGTACATTGTAGGTACAGTATACACACAAAATTTGCAAATTTCATCAAACACAGAAAGCATTCAGAACTTGATTTAGACTTGCGTCGGGGAAATTGAATGTTAAGTAAGGTTGTTTTTGCCCTTACCCGAAGCATTATTGCAGATGTCATACCGGCACATGTAGAATGTACAGTATGCAAGTGTGTTTCTATTGAAGATCCGGAATTTTACCGGTAAAACCCAGCGAAGTTTCTACTGAGCCACTCTATCTGGAAATTAGCGGAGCTTGCTGGCCTCCGCCACGCTTCGTGAGTTTGCCGGATAAAGGTCACATGCGGAGGTCAAGTACGTGCATTGGATCAGTCATTGTGCAGTCACATGTTTAAGTTTTCTCCCCTGTATGCGCACTCGGGTGGAACGTTGCAGGTTTCTATTAGCGCTTACCGGATAAATTCCCGGGCATTTACCTTCTTCGAGAAGGAAAATTGCTGGGGAAAATTCTCCACGCCATTTATCGGAAAATAGCAGATAAGACCCGTTTCTACTGAGCAAATTTTTCGGCATTGTCCGGTAAATGGGTCTCAATAGAAACACACCTTATGCCACTTCAAGTTGCGGTCATTTTGTTCCATTGGCACTAAAACTGTTACGACTCTTCATCAGTATTTTTAAAGAATCCCAAACAGAATTAAGAGTCTCTGAAACCAGCTGGACCTTTATCTTCTGTTTAACCCTTTTATAATTAACCCTAACAAGGGCAGGAAATTCGTTACTGAAAGGGCACTGCCATTTGTGTTTTTGGAGGAGTCTTTTGGTGTTTATAAAAAGGGCACTTCCATTGGAAAATTAAAAAGTCTATTGGGAGAATTGCAAAAGGGCTCTAAGGCCAAGAGCAGGGGCAACAGCCCTGCCTACATGTAACACTTCTCAATCCTCCAAAATCAATACAATTTTACGCCCTAGGGAGTTGGGGTTAATGCATAGAAATGTACATAACAAAATTGTCCGATTGACCTGCTCCCAACCAATGTGAATGCGTGAACTGTCTTGATCAGTGGCGGATCCAGTCTCATTAAAATACAGGAATACAATGGGTTTCAGGGAGTCCGACCCCCTAAATTCCATTGTATTCCTGTATTTTAATGAGGCTGGATCCGCCTAGATTGATGAACATTACCGGTACATGTGTACATGTGTATTAACTTGATGTTGTACAGAAACTATAATGAATCCTGTTGTACAAATGTACAGTACGTACCGGTATGTACCCGTTCCACGTACCGTACACCTCTAATACAGTAAAGCCTGTATCCCACTAGGGTTGCGACAGTTTGGCGACATTTGCGACTGTCATTCTGCAGAATGTCTGCAGAATGTCTGCAGAATTTGTGTCTGTTTGTGGAGGTCGTCATGATGTCGCAGGAATTTTGAAGTGTTCAAAAATTTGTTTGCGACAGCTGTGGTCGCCAAGGTTTTGAAATGTGCACCAAATTGTCTGCAGAATGTCTTCAGAATGTCTTGAGAATAAAGGGGCAAACATTCATGAAACAATCGCGAAATAGTCAGCAGATTGTCTCAAGAATGTTTGAATAATGTCTGGAGACATCCTTGAGACCTTTTTGGGCAACTTTGCAGACTCCAAATTCAGTGCGACATTCGCACAACATTCTTAAGAATTCTCAATAATGTCTGAAGACATTCACAGGACTATCTTAAGATATTTTGGCGCACAAATCACGAATTTGGCCCCTCATGTCACTGCGATATTTACAGGACATTCATGAGACAGTCTTGAGAAGTCTCGAGAATGTCCCCAGCATGTTAGAAGACAAAATTCAGTGGGACTGCAACTCTGTTCGCGTACTTTGTCTTGAAACAGTCGCCAATTTCAAGTCTGCAAACAGTCTCGAACTATCGCAGCCCAGTGGTATACAGGCTTAAGTGATTGTTTGTAATATGCGGGTACAGTACACATGTACATGTAGGTCTTTAAAGGAGCTTGACCAGATGACCTTTTTTTTAACCTCCATTTTAATACCCGATGGGTGTTGAGATTTTGATACCATATCATGTGTCATATTTTTCTCATTACCATTCTAAAATTTCGCTCTCTCAATTCGTACCATTTTCAAGGTTGCCCGGTATCTTAAAAAAACAAAGATTTGTAAACTAATTTATATGGTTACATAAGGCAGTGCATTGATAATTACACCAACCTTTTTGTTTTAACATCCAAAGTGGAGACTGCAAATTTCCTGTTTTCTTCTTACATGTATGGATAATATTTTGGAGAGGTACAATATTTTACATGATTGTTAGATCCATTTTCTGGAAAAAATCTGAACAAGCTCCTGTAAAGAATACAAGCCTTCTAACCTTTTTAGATCCATCCACTTTATAATTTTGGAGTATTTTCCTAATAAAAAGTACCGGGTCGGCGGGCAATTAATATGCAAATAGCAGTAACCGGGGCGTAGCTATGCACGTGATACGTCTAGACATGTGGGTACATGAGCAAAATCTGTTCCACATACATGTAGGCCGTTTTCGAAACGCTCGATGTTTTACGGTCAGGCTCGGTATTTTGAATTCGATGTCTTCCTTTGTGTGTATACATGTAAATGTAGTTTACCTTCGTGAATTCTCTTGGTGTTAATAAATATGTTCAAGAGGGGTGAATGTTCAAATTAGCATTGGCCCAAGATGTTTCTTAATCCATTAATATTGCTGGGATACACCAGGCCAGAGCCATAGACCAAGACGGTCGGTTTGAAAAAAGCCGCTGTCGGAGCTGAATAACAGAGGGCTCTGCTCATCGCACAAAGATTCATGTTTCCGTTTGTTGTTTGCATAAAATGGAAGTTAAATTTACGATGAAAATTTGTCCTTAATTTTCAACAGGGGTGGAATTATCTTAATTTTTATTCAGAATTTGTCTCTCTAGTATTTGAAGATCAATACAATGCCTCTTTATTCTCGTGCAAAGCGGAGAAATAAACTCTGATTGCCCCTTTAAGTTATAAGTACATGTAGGCTCAACATTGTATATATCCCGGCGACCCAAGCTAATCATTGATTGGTTAGCAGGTGTGGAAGTTTAGCATTTCCATAAACCCGTTATCTGTTATCTGTTCACATCCACAGGCAAAAAAAAAGGCATCACTTTCCATGCTAACCGTGACGCTATCCAGAATCAATTGTGCTTGAAACTCCTGGAAAAGCTGCACATGTGCATGGCATACATTCTTGGACCTGCAAAGGTACTGATAATACCGATCAGGACTTCAGGGTCCTATTTCATAAACCCCACTTAGAAACATTCCTACATGTAAATAAACATTCTTAACTCATGTTTTTAAAGATAGGAAAAAATTATATTTTATTGTTCCTAAATCCACTTAAGAATGTTTTAAACTTTTATGAAAAAGGACCCTGGACAGCACAAAAGCGGTATATATACACCGGTATATACGGTATTATGGAGGTTTCGCAAGGTGACGGATACGGTTACGAGTACGGATATGATAACGGGTTTCGCACTGTGTGATTGTATGTGTACACTATCTGCTAAATCCGATCGGCTTTGTTTTCAGCAGATTTTCCTCACTTTCAAGTGGGCATGACTCATTAAATTCGATCTGAATTCACGGAAGATACATAAAAAAGAAACAAAATGCATACAACTTATTAATCCATCATGGACAAGGCGAAAAGTCTGCATAACCGGTATCCGTTTTTATGCTACGCGTATGGAGGCAGATAACCGTTATTCACGCGTATGAAAACATGTGTACTACAGTTACGCGTCACGAGAAGCGCATAATGTCATGATGTATCCGTATCGGTATCCGTGACAGTGCGAAACCTGTCTAATGTCGTGTATCAAACACCACCTTTGCGTGTTGATATTACTAAAAACATGATGAGAACAATTAAATAAATTTGTGATTAAATAAACTTTCATTCATGTACACATGTACAATACACAACAATGAAAACATTATTTCAATTTATAAAGTATATTGTACGGTAGGTTCCACTGGGTTTCTAACAAGAATCCAGGCCCTATATTTTTCCAAAAGGAAGTGGTCCAAAATAATTTTACATGATCTTTGTTCGTTTTACATGATGCGTTCAATTGTACATGTTGCGTTCAATTTTACATGTATGTAGATCTATGTTCAGGTTAAATATTCTGGTGTTGGGTTTGGAAAGTGAAGACAAAGAGCAGTGAAATACCATGGGTGTATTTTGTAATTTACTAATGGTCCGTAAAATCCTGTGTACAGTATAAGGCACACCCGCAACTGTCCATGGCTATGTACCCGGTACTACATGTACAGTTAAGAAAAGTGCGCCTTACAGGCCTACATGTACATGTACCATACATGTACATGTACATGTAAGAGTATTTAACGATAATCTTGTGTACATTATAAGGCGCACCCCCCAATTTGCGGTGAAAAAAGTGTGCCTTAGACACAGGTTTTTACGGTATTTTTAACCTTCGTCCACCCAACAAACTTGATTCTTTCTATGGTAGTTTGAAAAGTCAATGCTGTATACAGTAAGGTACATACAGGTTTGCTGTGTTATTGTGCCAAAAACAGAATGATGTGTACACACACCTTGTGGGTCATTCCATAAAGTTGGGATACGGTTTCTCCTGTTACATCGGACACCTTTTTACCCTATATTTTTGGACTTAGCAATTCCATTTAAGAGTAAATAGTACTTAGAAATACCAGCAGTTGAATGAGATACATTACATGTAATTTAAAAACCTTCATTTATTTGTAACAAAATAGAGAAGCATCAGTCAATGGAATTATGTGCAAATGCACTGTGTGACAAATTTAAGTTAGAAACCCATAAGTGTACCGGTATAGTACAAATGATTGTTCAGATCGCAGACTGTGTGCTAATGTCAGATTTAAAAAGATCACTTTCAGAGTCGGAGTGAAAATTAAATAAATTGGCTTGGCGTCCCCGTTCTATCAGTAACCATTATTTTTTAAATAAAGACCTTTTCACATGACATAAAAAAAAAATTGCAAGGTTTGAGACAGAATTTACGAGGGGGGATTGTTTACTTTATGATCACACGGTATGGTGATTTAGCGTACTTTCACATGATACAGTGAAACCATCCCCGGCGTTCCTCGAGACGAGAATGCTTTTTCCGCTGGTCGCTGTCAGACCACTGATTATGTGCATAAGTGCTGCTGTACCAGCAGCCAAAAACATATTCGCGATTGTAGTGCGACAGCCGAAGAGACAAATTCTGTTTGAAAAATACATGTAAAACATGGGGCCACGTTGGAGTCGTCCACCATCCAATCAAAAATGGATGACATTGTCAAAATCCCTGGAAGTAACGGTATCGAGGATCGGAACGGTGATCAGAGCCATGACCAGTGGACGTACATGTATGTACATATGTACTTGCTGAATACATACGCTTCAAATTTCGTTGGACCGAGCCGCATGCATGTTGCACTGTTACAAATTTATTTATTTATATGTTTTAATGTATCCACGCATGCGCATTGCGTTGACTGTCGCAAAGGACATTGTCCAAATCATTTCACACGATCTTTTTCATGGATACCTGGGGTACCTTGAGAAATCTTCTGCTAGCGGAAGATTTTGTCGTAGGTGTGGACCTCCGCCAAAATATTTCAAGGATTGAAAACATTTCTCAAGCATTGGTGCCATTTCACACGATTTTAGTCTCGTGTGAAAAGGGCTTAAATTAAAATTGCTCCATCTACACTAACCCCGATCATCACAGAACAGGCGAAGCAACCATATTGGGCAACATTATTTAGAGATGTCAGTGGGGTGTTATGGCCGAGCGGTCTAGTGCGTCAAATTTAAGTTCCTGTGCTAGTACTAGGATGTATAAGGTTCGATTCCGGGCCGCGACTGGTTGTGGCACCTGTGCCCTTGAGCAAGGCACTCAACCACACTTGCTCCCATTCCTTTAATTGGCGGTCCCTCCGCTGTTGGATGTGGTAAATAAATAAATAAATAAAATAAATAAATAAATAAATAAATAAATAAATAAATATTGCTGCTCACTTCTTGGCTACAGTATGTTGTTGAAATGAAGAAATGTCACACTATTGTGTCTCAACGTCATGGAACAACCCTTATTTGTCTGAGATGAAGCAGATTTCATTTATGATTTGAAGATGGTTGATACCGTTTGAATGTTGTGGTACATGTAGTCCATGTATGTAATGTGGGCACACAACACAGGAAGTGAACTTGGCATAATTGGTAAAATCTCATCCCCACTACTCACCAATGCTGTTTATCCCATGGAGAATGTGATAACCCCTGACTGTGGAAGCTATAGATACGTACACAGATTTTCACAAAAAAGAACAGTCAAGTGGACTCTCTGGCAAGCTGAGCGTCACACAGATGTTCCATACATGTTTATGTACATTGTATGTACATGTACATACTGTATATAAAGCCAAGCTGGCTCTTACATACACAAGCTGTGTTCAGACGGTTACAACCCCTCAAGGGATTCTGAATTTTGCAGAGTCGGCTATAAAAAAGTAACTGCCTTCAACGCAACCCGTCCCGCCCCCACCCCCTCCCAAATAGTTTTATCCCCCTGTGTGATTGAAGATGTACTGTATGCATGATTAAAACCAACCTGAGCAAAAACCAGCTCCGTACTTCGTCTAACTTTTGAGAAAACAGTCAAAAAAGGGTTTGCAGTCAAAAAAGGGTTTGTAGTCAAAAAAGGGTTTGTAGTCATTTCTCCCCAAAACCACTTCGCCTGAACCATTTCGCCCTGAACCACGGTCTGTGCGCGAAGTGGTTTTAGGGCGAAGTAACATTTGGGCGATGTAGTGTTTGGACGAAGTGATTTGGGGCGAAATGGCACTCGGCCAAATGGTTTTTGGGCGAATTGAATTTTCGTCTCATGAGACGAAAAATAATTGTTTTACTCATTTCTCAAAGACTATAGCACTTCAGACAAAACCATTTCAAGGGAAGTTTTCTACGGTTATCATGTTTATATTGTGTAAGTTACGGTAGGCGTAAATCTATTAACATTTCTGATTTTCGAGATACCAATCATGTATACTGCCTTTAAGATAGTGACGCAACAATAGCGGTTTCCAAGCACGTGCATGCTTAAGGCCAAACAAAATAATAGTTCTGCTTCCGGTTTCCCGACCGACCCTATTTTTAGGCTGTGACCCTAAAAAATTTTGGGGGGGGAAAAAAATAAAATAAAATAAAAAAATTAGTGTATCGATACATGTATATATAAACGTATAAATAAATTTCTAACGACGTGCTTCAAAGGCGCACGAAAGCAGGCTTTCAATAAATTTTACAACCGCGACGATCCCCGGGTAGTTTCCTGTCTCATCAAGGGTTATGTAAGCTGCGCGCCGCGCCTGGACGATCTTTTCGCCACATACGGCGGTTGAGGCGGTCATCGTATCATGTACATCGTACGTCATGTCAGCGCACCAGCCAACGAAGTACATACGCGCGCCTGAATACAGAAACTGTGCATGCAGAGCTAGAGCTGAATGTAGTGCCCTGGACTGGTGAGTATGGTGGCTGATTCTCGCCATTTTTTTAGCGCGCACCTTGGTTTTTTTTTTACAGTAAAACTTCGCTGTACTATCATGACTATAGCATATTTTCACCGCACTATTGCGTATTTTCGCCGCACTATTGCAAAATTTCGCCGTACTATTCCCGCGAAATTTCGCCGTACTATGTACGGCGCGTAGAATCCATCAACTAAAAGTACTGCATTGGAGTACATGTACAAGTGTCTATAATCCTTCCAGTGTATGGATTCTACATTTATTCGGATCGATTTCGATCACGCACTGCCTAGCGGTGGCGCGACTGCTTTTCAGGGACCAAATAAATTGATTAAAAGTTTGTTTTGGACTGGAGGGCAGGGATTGACTTGTACTTTTCCTTAAACTCAATTTTTTTCTTTAAACTCTTGTTACCCTTAAGCCTTGACTACACGCAGATGCCTCCATATGATTGTGCACAAACAAAATTGGCAAAAAAAAAAATTCCCTACCTACCTACCCTATTTTGAAATGCCATGTAATCGGAAGCAGAACTATTTTTTTTTTTGGCCTAATCATGCCGCGGCCGTGAAATAGCCCTACATTGTAACGTTAGCACAACTTTTCTGCTACAGTAAGCACACGTTTTCAGCTAGCGCTTTAAAAAGCAGCTCTATGAAATTGAGCCCAGGCCTCGAAACATGGACTTTCTGCCCAAAGGTCTAACCACTAGACCAGTGAACTATTTCCCCTGTATCGCATCGCAAAATGCGATGCCACTTTTCAAAGTGCATCGCAGTTTTTGACTTGATTTAGCGATGCAATTTGCGACATTTTTGTTAACGTCTTGTCCTTATTCTTGCACTTTCAGATTAGTTTTGTAAATGTTAGTGAGAAATGAAAAATCCGACACGCATGAAATCCGACACGCATGAAAAATTTCCGATCAAAAAATTCAGCTCCTAATACGCACAACAAAAGTATCACACATGGTGCTGCTCAGTAAAGAATGGACATAAATTATCTTTTGTGAAAAAAAGAACCATGGAGAGAACTGATAAAAAAATACTTCTATCACTGCTTCTGATTCGCACGAGCGGCCAAAAACAGCTCTCGATTACGGTCCACAGCCAGCGGCCCGGTCCGATAGCCGTGGAAACCCAAGTAGACCCTATATTTTTATTTTATTTTTATTTTTATTTATTTATTATTATTATTCATTTTTGGCAGCTGTCCAAAGGGAATTGGTGACGAAGTGGGAAGTGGGAATGAGAAAATGAGAAATTTTATAGCAATAGCAGAGGTTATTGTGGTAACCATGGTAACTACAATTTTCATTTCCATAAGAGCTAAGTGCTACATAGTAAGTTCTATCATAAAAACAAACTACATGTACATCAACTGCACGTTTCTGTATGTACGTATTTACACATGTAGTGTCTTTATCCATACATGTAATTCCTTGCTTTTTAGAGCAGATTCACACGTAATTGCGATGCATGTCGCATTGGGAAAAAAGCAGTATGGAGGAAATTTGGGGCAATACGACGCACATAAAATCATTTTCCGCCCAAGATGATTCTGTAATTTTCAGTGCGTTGTTTCACTCCAAATTCTATTCACACTGATTTTTCTCAAAGCAACAAATTTATGCGCAAAAAAGCGTAAATCCAACTTTAGGTTTTTAAACCAAACATCAGAATATGTACTGTCCTCACAGCAAAGTTCATCACCAAATAAGTTTAGCACTAAACCAATGCTAAACAAAGGCTAGGACTGGATTTAAGCGGCCTTTTTGCGCATAAATTTGATGCGCATCACTTTAAGAAAAAGCGGTGTGAAGGGACTTGAGTGAAACAACATTATAAACCACAGAGTCAACTTGGGCGGAACGTTTTGTGATTCTCTGATCTTCAGTCTGTTGTTTTACTCCAAATTCCCTTCCGTCCACGCCACTTTCTCTTAAAGAGACGCACGTCAAACACTTCGAAGGAAATTTGTACGGAAAGGGTTCCTTACAACTAATTTTAAGATGTCATTTTCAACTAACTTCTTAAAGGAGCGTGTTAAGATTTTTCCAAAAAATGAATTTCGTTTTAACCTAACAATCATATAAAATACCTCCCCAAAATACTATCCAAGGGAAGAAAACGGAAAATTTGAGCGTGGAAGCAATATCCTTGAAAATATACTGATTGGGAACGCCAAAATGAGAATGGTAACAAGAAGAATATGACAAATGATATGGTACGTATTAAATTCTCAATACCATGGGTAAAATGGGGGCCTCAAAAATGCGATCTGGACACACTCCTTTAAATGGCCCACTAAAACCTGAATGGAAAAAATACCTCCCCCAATGACCTACCCTTAATAACCCCATCCCACATCCCCACACCCACCCAAACAAGTAATTTGTGACTGTCTACCATACCTGCGGGCCGCCCCATTGTGCCTTGCTGGGTCTCAGCCAAGCCGAAGGCCCACTCTTGAAAGACGCTGCTTCAGTTGCACTGGTTGATTTCTGGTTCAGCTCAAGGCAAACATACGTACTATGTGCTTCAGCAAGTCCTACATACTACATGTACATGTATTCTCCACTCTGTGAATGAAGAACAAAAAATAAAGAACGAGCAGTCAGTAAAAAAGTAATGCACATGTACGTAGCACAACAAAAACTTGGGACTCGATTCGACTCGAGCCAAAGATAACAAAGACTGGAGTCCCCAATCTGTGCAAAAATAATTCCATTGTGGACGTTGCATTTCAGCGATACATACATGTACATGTACGTGTTCAAAAATGAAGAAATATTCCGCTTCCTGTAAAAGTTCTACATCTAAAGGCATGTTCCCATTGGACTTTCTTTTCCGCTGCCTCGCGGGAAGTTACCGCGACCTTCGGTAACATTCCTTCGTGTAATCTTTCCATGCGTTCCCATTTGCAATTGTTTTCAGTGCCCATGCGGAAAGCTACCGCGACCTTGCAGTAAACTTTTGCCGTGCAGGCCCATAGTTTACTGCAGGATCGTGTTCATTTTACAGGGCGAAACTGTTCCCATTGGACTTTTCGATGGCCCTGTAAAACTCCCGCGCACTCTTTTACCCTGTAAGTTTTACATCGTGGTCGCGGTAGCTATACAGGGACGCTAATTCTCCGTGCGTCCCCATTGGACTAAATTTTGTTACTCTCCCGCACAACCACGGGAGTTTTACCAAAATTAGTCCAATGGGAACACCACTTAAGTCCGAGTTTACACTTGAACCGGCAAAGGTGGATACAGATCCAGCAATTTTATTGCGACCGCAAAACTCAACATTTGCCAACTTTACACTACACCTCGATTCGGCTTCAACTCGCCTTCATAAACCGCAAAAGTCACCACTAATTGTAACTGCAGCACATGCGTGAGCTGTTAGATTTTGCGGCACTAGTGCCAGATTGGTCAATTAAATCTACTACACGGCAGGCACCGCCCCAAGGACACTCAAATTGACGAATCTGTATTCAGGTAGCGTTTACACTACAAGCGACCTTGACAATTGCAGGATTCAACCCAGCAATTGCGGTGTTCAACCCTACAAGTGATTTGAAAAAGGCGAATCAGACCCGGGTCTGATCCGCCTTTTTCAATTCACCTTTTGCATTTACACTTGGAGTCTACCCGGCTTCAACTCCCCTTTTTGGAAATTGCAAAGGCGAATGGAGTGTAAACGGGGCCTTAATGTACATCCAAGCTGTTTGTGTTTTATAATCTTGAACAACTAAAGTGTCTATAGTTATCTCCCTCACCTAAAATAGTGACCAAAAAATGTGCAATAAATTGGGTTGTTCTAAAAACCCCCACGACCCCCTCGACCCACGACCCCACGACCGCCTCCACTTGCCAGCCCGGCCTCGTTCGAATGAGCCGCGTCGCCGTGTCATCCAATACGTTTTTAATGTGTGTGTCACCGAAGGGGCTATCCATAAAGTACGTACGCACGGAATGCCGACTTTTTAGAATCCTCCTCAAATAAACAAATAAAATATGCCTTGATTGAGCACGTTTTTATTTTTTTTATTTTGCACTAAACTATTAGACAAAAATCACTTAATCATATTTAGTGTGTTTTTCGTTTCTGCGCCCTGACTGGACTAAAAACGGACGACAAAAAATTACGCTATATTTCGATAGGGAAAATAATGAACTTTCATTTGATGTGTATATTGATTTTGGAGGCGCGAAGCTTGTAATGTTTATTAGTCATTTTATTTTTGTTTATTAGTCATTTTATTAGTCATGTGTCGCTCACATTTCTTTCCTTCGCTTGTTTCTGCTGCCTAATTTTCGCGACCACATTCAAAAACACGTTTGTAGAATGCAACCAATGACCAGTGTTAGTCGTCGGCAGCCGAAGCCGTTCATTGGTTTAATCAATAATTACGTCAGAAACCGTGGCTTCTGCTCAGTCATAAAAACGAGCGCATGCTGTGAACACGTGTCGGGCACATGACGTAATTTCTAACCAATGAAAATGCGGGAAAGCTATTTTCTTTCAAAGCGGGAATCTTCGAAGTGTGTTTTACCATGGTAAAGTTGTATTTCCTGACGCCCTGACCGGACTAGATAAATATCATTGTAAAACGATCAACTTTCGACTAGAAAATTAGGTTAGTTTTGAAACTACATGTAGTGTAAGATCGGGTTTTGGCCAACATCAGAAGGTAGGAAATTTAGTCATTTTTAAGAACGTATTGGAAGCAACACTATGACGTCGCGTTCGCACACGGCGACGCGGCTCGTTCGAACTAGGCCGGGCTGGCCCGCATTCGTAATCGGGCTGTGAACACAGGTTCGGGCACGTGAAAAAGTCGCACGTGAAGGGGGTCGTGGGGGTCCAGGGGATGGGTTCGTGGGTCGTGGGGGTTTTAGAACAACCCCAATCAATTTGCAATTTTGGCAGACTTTTCCACTTTGGGATGGAATTGTCCATACCAGTATGTACAGGTACATGATGAGCAACATACATGCACATGGCACGTATACATGTATACATATGGGTAGAATACTGTACAGACTCTACAGTACCCACCTGTTAACTGTTACTGATTTGTTGCCTAATTAGCTGTGAGACAAATGGTTGTAGTTTCTTTTTTCAATTTCCACAACCTGATGAAGTCTGACAGCTTATCCCCATCAGAATTAATGGGGCAGTTGAAGTACCAGTACATGTGTCATCCTGGCTGCAGTGTAGTGCAGCAGGTACATGTGACTGTACTCTAATGCATGTAGATTAATTCCTTTAACTCAATTACATGTACATTACAAATTTACATGGTTATTAAACTAAAGGTAAAAAAATCAGCAAAATTAGTGGACATGATATCATCGAGTTTTTCTCTACTGCCGTATTAAGGCGCCTTTACTTTGGTCCGTTTTTCATCCGTCTTGCGTTTTTCGATCTGTTTGCGTCTGAATCGCTCTATAGACCGATACAGACAGACAAGCAGAATGCAAACGCAACGCATGCAAAACTTTACACTGTAAGCACTGCATGAATTTACCGGTACACTTGTACAACACTGTCAAAGTGTTTGTAATTGTAACAGACTACATGTAGTACACATTTGTTTGTAATGTAGCACAAACTCATACCGGGTACACGTACGACTTGTTTTGAACTGTGACCATGTTGAGGAAATCCGACACAAAGTCTGTCCATGAACTACATCCCCACAAAATTCTATATGTGGGTCATTCCACCAGGTTGGGACACAGTAGTGTGACATGATAGTGAAATTTTCATAACTGTTCTAAATGTTTAAATACTTTTATTTTGTTCCATTCTTTCGAAAATGTACAGTAATTATTAAGTATTATTACAAACATTCACTTGATTTGGATTTTGGCTATGAAACAAAAAATGTGACATGAAATCATTTGTATTTGAGGCATGCTTTTTGCTGACGTAACATTGACACCGTGTCAATGTTACGTCAAATTTTCCAATCACTAATAACTTTGTCAATAATCTTCCGCAGATGCCTCTGTTAGGTGTTTCACATTTGTAACACTATGTTCAAAAAATTTGTAAAGACATTATGCTTTTTTAAAGTGATTTTTTATGAAATTTGTAGTATATAAATGTGATTTCAACAATATGGAAGTTGTTGAGTGTATTTCCA
Source organism: Henricia sp. BOLD:AAB3569 (assembly GCA_037783545.1). NCBI lineage: Eukaryota > Metazoa > Echinodermata > Asteroidea > Spinulosida > Echinasteridae > Henricia > Henricia sp. BOLD:AAB3569. Next base: position 439,749 of record JBBELK010000936.1, read on the forward strand.
AACCTATTTATTTATGTCACACTTTTCCCTTCAATTTTGTTACTTTTTCACATATATATTTGCTGAAAATACACAAGGAAAATATTCTTCGAAGTATACAAATTTGGTATCATATTAAAGCCTACCATATGTTCTTTAAGGTAAAACAAAACTATTTTGAAAAGGAATCACCACTTAACAAAGAAGACACTTTTTGTTTCCAATGTGGGGATATTTTGCCCGTGTCCCAACCCGATGGAATGACCCACGTACCAGTAGCTCAAATAAAGTATGTGAGTAAAACATGGGTAAAGGTCGAAATAAAAGATGTAAAAATTCATAAAATTCTTTAAAACGTGGATTGGAGCATTCTTTGGGCTGTCGGGACATGTCGAATCATTAATTGCATGAACAACAAAAGCTCCAACCATTTGGAAATTCTGGCTCAAATCCAAGTTAGTACCCAAAGCTTACAAACTGACATCACTTCAGCAATTTCCTGTATATTTACTACTTTACGTGTAAATTTGGGATTTGTGCCAAAAGTACATGACTTAATTGATCCTGGTCTGTGTCCAGGACGGTTTTGTGTAAAACATACATGTACCTTTTTTCCAAGATTGCAACCCGCAACAAAATTTGACTGTACCCAGGGGCCAATTTCATAAAGCTGTTTAGCAGAAAAATTTGCTTAATCAAAAGTTTGTTTCCTTTATAAAAATGGGTCAATAGTCAAAATTGCACTTCAATTTGTGTTTTTCACAAGAATATCTGCTATTCTTGCTAAGAACACAAGTTGACATACATGTACAATTTTGACTGTTAACCCAGTTTTATAAAGCAAACAAATGTTTGATTAAGCAAATTTTTTTGCTAAACAGCTTTATGAAATTGGCCCCAGATCTTCAGACCACCAGCCCATGTCCCAGATTAAAGGAGCGTGACCAGGTCACATTTTTGACGCCCCCATTTTTTTTCATGGGTGTTGAGATTTTGATACCATATCATGTGTCATGTTTTTTTCATTACCATTCTGAAATTTCACGCTTTATACTTTCAAGGATATAGTTGAAAAACGACAAATATTTTGTAAAAACACAATTTATCTGTTCCATAAAACAGTGCAGTAATTACACCAACCTTCTTGCTTCCACCAAATTGGAGATTGCAAATTTCCCGTTTTCTTCCCATGGACAGTATTTTGGAGAGGTATTTTACATCGTTCTTACATGTAGGTTAAAACGAAATCCACCTTCTAGAAAAATCTGAACATGCTCCTTTAAGCATGTCAAGTTAAATCACAATTACGTACATGTGTACCCGGTAACATGCAAGGCATTTTCCCCAGATCAAGTCTCAAGACAATAAAAAGACACTGTGTGTACATACATACATGCACATGTAGTTTGAGTCACCAAACTTGAACCAAAAAGGATTGAACCCTGTTGAAATGTAACATTCTGAGGCTTAGCAAAATCAACTGGCAGGAGGGCGTGTCAACCATCCCAGCAGGCCTTGAAATAACCCACGGCACCACGGCAAATTGCCATCGGTGCCCTATGCTTTTGCCGTGTTGCCCTTAAAAAGTTTGAACACAAATTTTACATTTCCTCATTCAGGTGCCCTTTACCACGTACATGTACATGTACCGGTATCATCAGTTTTTATACCCATTGTAAACACATCACGTACATGGGTTTGTCCATAAAGTTGGGTCACGTTTTGTGACATATCATATCTCAAAAACTGTGTCTCATTCTAGCCCAGCTACTTCAGTCAATATTTCATTTCACGTTTTGTGACATATCATATCTCAAAAACTGTGTCTCATTCTAGCCCAGCTACTTCAGTCAATATTTCATTTCAGAAAGAAAAGCATATCCCACTACAGTAAAAGTACTTGTATTATGGTGTACCAAACCACAGACTCGGTCAAATGTCTTGATAGTGTTAAACATATGTGGTGTCCACGTAGCGTTGGTAAAACAAGAATCTCATTTTCAGTGAGAGATTGCCCAAAGAAAACATGAATGAATATAGCCGGGCACTATACCATATCCGTTGCAACAACAATTTGAAGTTGTAAATACATATTCAGTATATAATTAACACGGACTATACCGATGCTACGTGGACACCGTGCCCCAACTTGGACAAACCCACATGGACAAACCCACATACATGTACATTATTACAGGGCGTTTGAAAAAAACAGTCTATACATGTACACGTACATTGTACCAGTACACTTTAAAGGGTTAATAATTAATATGGCTAGACCATCCTAAATCAATAACACTGAATCGCTTTATTACACTACAGGATGTAATAAAATGAAGCTTTCATTTGACACCTTGATGGCATCATTGGATGTTTCTTTAGTCAATACGGCGAATTGACGAATGTGCAGCAGTTTTAAAGCCGCATATTCGTCACTATGAGATGAATAGACAGCCGAAGTATGACGTGCATTGCTATGGTAATTGGCTCTAAACATCATGGCCGTCTACCATTGCAAAGCACCGGGACACGGTTCAGTGATTTTTACTTTTTGTGTAGAGCCATTGCCTCTAAGGCAATTAACAAAAGATGACGTACTGTACATGTATTCACTGCGGCAGTCTACATGTACACAATACTACTGGACTGAAATTGTGATGCCAACACTATGGTACGTACGGGTACATGTAGTTCAGTTTTTAACCTACATGAAAAGTACGTGTAGGCCACTTTGTCCATTTTCCATTGCCACACCTAATAATTCATCACGTGTAGTGCGTGGGTGGATAAAGCTTAATAAATAAAATACTGTTTGGTTTTAGTGGCATTACATGTATTTATGACAATAAACTGTGTACAAAGCTCATTGCTGGTCCATGGTTCAGCTTACAACAGACCATACATGTATAATCTGTGGGGTAATGTACCATGGCCGAGTTACATGTAGGGGATTCCCCGGTGTCTCTGGCCGTCAGCTGCCAATGGTGCTACCCAACTATGTATCTCGATGTTTAGGTCGAAGACACAAGCACTGTTGTATACATTTTCATGAGTATGAGTACATTTTCATGAGTACGAGTACGAGTACAAGTACATTTTCATGAGTACGAGTACATTTTCATGAGTACGAGTACATTTTCATGAGTATGAGTACATTTTCATGAGTATGAGTACGAGTACAAATACATTTTCATGAGTACGAGTACGAGTACAAGTACATTTTCATGAGTACGAGTACATTTTCATGAGTACGAGTACATTTTCATGAGTATGAGTACGAGTACAAGTACATTTTCATGAGTACGAGTACATTTTCATGAGTATGAGTACATTTTCATGAGTACGAGTACGAGTACAAGTACATTTTCATGAGTACGAGTACATTTTCATGAGTACGAGTACGAGTACGAGTACATTTTCATGAGTACGAGTACAAGTACATTTTCATGAGTACGAGTACGAGTACATTTTCATGAGTACGAGTACATTTTCATGAGTACGAGTACGAGTACATTTGTACGAGTACATTTTCATGAGTACGAGTACGAGTACATGTACGAGTACATTTTCATGAGTACGAGTACATTTGAATGAGTACGAGTACTTTTTCATGAGTACGAGTACATTTTCATGAGTACAAGTACGAGTACATGTACATGAGTACGAGTACATGTACATGAGTACGAGTACATGTACATGAGTACGAGTACATGAGTACGAGTACATGAGTACGAGTACATGAGTACGAGTACATGAGTACGAGTACATGAGTACGAGTACATGAGTACGAGTACGAGTACATTTTTCATGTTAGTACTTTTTTCCTGTTAGGAACATGCAGACATTGCAGAATTCCAGCTGGCAAGTTTTAAATTATACTGTATACGTACATTGTACGCCTTGTGTAGCTGACTAACACATTAATTAGTTAAAGAGGCGTGGTCAGATCATAAAAATTGACATTATGCTGCAGTTGAAATGGCAAGATGCAGAATCTTGTGGATGCAAAAGTACACATGTTTGATCCCATCTCCAATTTTGGTGTAGCAAAGAAAAACAGCCTGCCCGAGTCTCGTCTTGGCAGACGGCAGTTTTGTTCTTGGTCTTGATTACTCTCAAATCTTCACTTGAATACTTGGAAATTTCCCGTTTTCTTGCCAGAGATAAATGTATTTTAAGTTAGACCAAAATACGTTTTACAGAAAAATCTTAACACGTACGATTATTTTTTTATCAAACTTTTAAATTAAACTTCTTTTTTTTATTAATAGGTAAAAATAAATACCTAAATTACGGTAACTTAAAAAATTAAAATTAAATTTTCTATTTTTATAAATTATCTTTAATGTTAAAGTTTAATTTTTAATAACTAATTTAGGGGGAAAAACTTATTTAAATTTTTCAAAAATTAATCAAGATTTAGGGAATTTCCTTGATGGTTCCGACAGTTGTCGGGTTGCCGACTGCTTCCCAACAGTTCCTTTTACAACTTCCTGTCGGAGGAAATCCCTTTCACCACAGTCCACTATCTCTCTATATCTCTCCCTCCCTACCACAAAACAACACACAAGCACACAAAATAAATTGCACTAATTCTGCATAATTAATATCAATGCAAAACAAATGCTCTGTTTTATTAAATACACACAAAATAATTTTGACCCGACGACGTTTTGAGTCTAATAATTCTGTCGGTCGTATAAAACAAATTTAATGTGCGACGTATCGGTACATGATGTACCACGAATAATCCAGCATTCACCTTTGAGTTGAGTATTCAAAGTTGTAGAAATGAAGTGGCAAACCGCAATGATCGGCCTGTGCGCGCGACGATCTTACTTTATTCCAAAATAAAGTTCCCACCACCCTTAAGCACTGCAATATGCAGAATTGCCAAACTACACATTCTAGTCAGAACAAAGTTGGACTATACCATTATTGGTCAGAGAACAGGGGTTTCATTAATAGCTTGCACGTGGCGAGTCAGTTTATAACCGATTTTCCGCAACTGGGGGTAAACAAACGATCATCGCAACCAGATGTTTTCTTGAAATTTTCCCACATTGCATGAATAAATCTCAATTTCATTTTGTATTCCTCAGAAATGCCAATGTTATCCATGAAGATCGAAATTGAACAGTTTGTTGTGTTCTCATTTTTACGATTCCAAGATTTTTGGTACATGTATCACTATCAGTAGGGTTTTCAGGTGAACATTTATAATGCTCCTTATAAAGCCTACTGCATCCAATATAAACTCCTCAAAAAAAGTTCGGAAAGTCAACTTTGACTGACGATTTCTCTCTTGTTACTAAATCATTTCCCTTGAATTTGGTATCATTGGAAAGCCCTGTTATTCCTCTTTACCTTTACAGTGATGTGTCATTTGTTATGATTAATCAATTGGGGGATGTGCAGTATAGCGGAATACAGGGGTGGGTGGAAAGTGAAATGTCAAAAAATTCACTGCTATTGTCATGCAGTGCATTCCCCTTTTGCTTGGAGGATGGGAATGTGTCAATGCACTTTTTGACAATTCACTTTACACCCGCCCCGTATTCAGCTGTGCTGCAACATCCCCCAATTGACACATCATCGTAAAGAGGAATAACAGGGCTTTCCAATGATATAAAATTCAAGGAAAATTATTTTGCAACAAGAGAGAAATCGTCAGTCAAACTTGACTTTCCGAACTTTTTTTGAGGAGTTTAGTAGATCAATAAAAAAAGATCTCATCAGTTGGAGTATATCAAACTTTATTTGAAGAAAATCGCAATTTCAGTTCTCGAGATATAAAATTTTCAAGTATTAAAAAAAAATTTTTGACGACCGATTGCATTAGGATACAGGGCAGAGCATGGCACTATTTTGCACTTGATTTAGGAGAAATAATGAAGAAAATGTTAAATATCTTCGCGAAAACTTATCTGATTTCCATCAAATTTTCAGTATTTGATAAAGGGTCTTTTTGTAAATTAGGGGTCAAATTTTGGTGTCCCCCGTTTACATCTTGTTTTTGTAAATTCAAGCACATTCTTTAAATACTTTCCATCTCAACAAAATTCATACAAAATGGTTTAAAAGCCATTTTAATGATTTTTGTATGAAAAATAATATATCAGGTGTAACGGGGGAGACTAAATATCACACTTTTGGACTCCTAATTTATAGAAAGACCCGAAACAGACAAAGGCCTATAATGTCAATTTTTTGTTCATTTGATGAAATCAAACCGTTGCCATGGAAACTTGACATTTAAACACATGTAATATTAACAACCCATTAAAAATTAACATTAACAGACGACAATACAATATTTGTCAAATGTACTGTATGTACGTACATTGTACTTTTAAATGCATACAATATGAATAATCAAGACCATGTAAAATACTTGGCTAAACTTCATTAGACAGATTACTTATTGATATTTGACATTAAAATGGTAACTTTCCCCTCAAAAATGTTGCCATGGAAACATAATTAGTATTATTATACATGTAATTATACACACATCAAATAGCATTTCAAGTACATGTAATGTATGCAATTAAGTAATGTATGCAATTAAGTAATGTATGCAATTAAATGCCTTCTGATGGTTGCAAATGCAAGCAATGCGGAGCTCTTCATGGTAAAATCCAGTACCATTGACCGCTCACATGGAAACTCGGATTTTGGTGATTCTTTCGATCTTTCTTGCTTTGTAACTATGTTAATTCTGCCTGTACTAGATTGAAATATTGAAATAAGGTATTTAGTAAAAATATAGGAGTAACATACATGTAACGGGAATTGCAAGCAATGGACCTAGTTTTTTTATAGTCATTTTAAAAATTTGTTCCAGTGTTTGTTAGTTGACGCGAGTTGTCCGAACAAATTCGTGACGTCACTGAACTGCCTATCAGGCTATAAATAATTTAAATAATGTACAATGCACGACTAACTAATTTTAAGACACAATCAAAACATCCCAGATATGGACGCTTGAAAATTACATGTACATGTATACACCTCAGGCAACTGACAAAAAACTAAACATAAGTACATGTAGGTCGCGCGCATACGGTCACGTGACGTCCTCCGATTGTCAAGTTTCTTCCGTACATGCCTATGACCAACGAAACAAAATTCAAAATCGCTTCAAAATCAACGGGTTCAATATAAACGATATGAAATGCAAGAGCACAGAAAAAGAAATAAAATGGCGCAAGAAACACCAAAATATGTCCAATGTTTCTGAAATTATGAGCGTTTGAAGTTGCAAAATCGGTACGAAAAATGGTCAGAGACACGCGTGTGCTAATGGGTTTCAGGATCTACATTTTTTTTACCGTTATGGATGGTAGTGTCGCAGAGTTGAACTGCGTACAGCGGTTCAACAGCATAGGTCCATACACCAACTTCCTGCCAATAAATATTAGTATTTTTGTTCCTGTTCCTGTGACATTTTCCCGTCTTTAAAATGTGCTAGTTTCCACGATAAAAAATAATGTAGAAAAGGATGAAATGCAAAGAAACAATGCAAAAATCTGCATTTTTTGAGAGAATTTTTCTGTAGTTATGAAGTTTTTTAATAACTTCGGATTAAAATAATATTTTCAATGAGTCTAATTTTAATGCATATATTTATTCATCTTTAATTTTATGTATCACAACCTTGTGTTGTCATCTGGGTATTTGACCTTTGACCCCTAGTTTATTGGGTTAGTTGCGAGGGAGAATTCAACCACCTTGTGGCAGTATTCAATCAGAGGGCTGAAAATGTTTAATGGCCAAGAAAATTGGGTATTTTAATTGGCATCATTTTGGATAAATGAGTGCATGTTAAATGCAAAGTAGTTAAATTCAGAAAACGATATTCGTTTATGTAAATTTTAATGAGTTTATTAGTAAACGTGCACATATCAATGAAGAAGCATTCAAAATTAATGTTTAGCCAATTAAAAGCAACAGAATTGTGCAGAATACATTGAAACTGATAGTTTCCAATGCAGAAATAATATTTTAACTCAAAAATTGAATTTGCATAAAATAATTACCATTTTATGGCCCTGCGGCCGATTACTAGCTCAAAGCGCCCTCTATTGGTGGAAAAATTAAATCTCAATTTTCACAATTTTTAAACGACTTATTTAAGCTTTTTATATTATAAATTAGTAAATGTGCGACCCAACTGTTATAATTATTACTTCCTTGACACCAGTTCATGTCTAAGTTATTAAAGGGGGTCTTTGACAAATCTTGTCTTTCTTATTGGATCCTGTAAGACAAATCAATAAAATAACTGCCGATTCTTCACCTCAAGTTTGAACGAGGTTAATCTTGTAAAGAAGTGCAACTTTAGACAGTATTTTGATTGAGAAGAAAGGAGAAGAGTTGCACCGCGTTTACACTCGAATCGGCAAAGGTGGATACAGATCCAGCATTTTTATTGCGACCACAAAACTGAACATTTGCCGCGTTTACACTACACCCCAAATCGCTTCAACTCGCTTCAGAAACCGCATAAGTCACCACTAAATGTAACTGCAGCGCATGCGTGAGCTGTTAGGGGTTGCTGCACTAGTGCCAGATTGGTCAATTAAATCTACTACACTGCGGGCACCGCCCCAAGGACACTCAAATTGCCGAATCTGTATTCGGGTAGCGTTTACACTACAAGCGACCTTGACGATTGCGGGGTTGAACCCCGCAATTGCGGGGTTCAACCCTACCCCAAAGGTGACTTGAAAAAGGCGAATCAGACCCGTAACTTTTCTGATCCGCCTTTTTCAATTCACCTTTTGCGTTTACACTTAGTGCCTACCCTGGTTCAACTCCCCTTTTTGGAAATTGCGGAGTTCGATTCGCCTTTGCAGAATCGAGTGTAAACGGGGTGTTGCAGGCCATGGTTAACTACTTTGAGTTGGTCTCAGGACATTCTTCTACTTTTTATTAAGTGACAGCTTTGAGCTGATCGAATTCTCCCCCTGATCGAAAATACACTGGTACTTTTAGAAGGCTAAAAGTGTTTATTTGACGTTTATATTGGGACGTTATCATTTTTTATATAACACTTTTAGCCCTTTAACATTTTAACCCCATTCGCCGTGTGGAACATTCCTGCACGCCTTTAATGGTCCAAAAACCTGTGTCAAAAATCTTACCGTACATTCCAAATCAGACATTTAAAAGCACACCATGGAGGTCCTTGTAATCTCAAGACTTTTGCACCCTTGTCGTTCTTTTTCCATGATGACTCAAACATCAGAAAAGGATAAAAGGGAGCAAAAGTTGGAGTAAAATCGACAAATCTCAACCAGTTTGGTACCACGGATTCGTCTAGACCGCGTCAAAAGGAAAGTAGTCCCACCAACGCGGATGGATTTTGTTTACACTCTCTTAGGCCTAGACTGGCCCCCTGTCCACATATTTACTTCCCCACGCGTCGTATATGAGCGAGAGCAGTGTAGCGCACATAGACAGGGGGCCAGTCTAGGCTTAAGAGAGTGTAAACAAAATCCATCTGCGTTGGTGGGACTATATGTACTTTCCTTTTGACGCACTCTAGACGAATCCGTGGTACCAAAACGGTTGAGATTTGTCGATTTTACTCAAAATTTTGCTCCCTTTTATCCTTTTTGATGTTTGAGTCATCATGGAAAAAGAACGACAAGGGTGCAAAAGTCTTGAGATTACAAGGACCTCCATGGTGTGCTTTTAAATGTCTGATTTGGAATGTACGGTAAGATTTTTGACACATGTTTTTGGACCATTAAGGGCGTGCAAGAATGTTCCACACGGCGAATGGGGTTAAAATGGTAAAGGGCTAAAAGTGTTTTATAAAAAATTATAACGTCCCAATATAAACGTCAAATAAACACTTTTAGTCTTCTAAAAGTATACCCACACCTACTGGTCATAAAATCACCGGTGTGAAGTTGGTTACTTATTCGACGTTCAATATTCAATAAGGAGCCGTTACTTATTCGACATTCAATAAGGAGCTGTTACTTATGCACCTATCAGAGCCATGGGCCAAATTTCATTTGCGTGAGTTTGCCACAGATTTGGTGTATATTAGAAGACAGGGCTGATGAGGGTTTCCCCACCCGAAGCACTGCTCGCGGGGCTATGTATCACATGCATGCACGGTGTTTACAATCTGCGCGCGTTACATTTGAATGCCTGCAATCATGCTGCAATGCACTGCCCACGCGTCCTGATTGGTCCAGCAGAGGCGACAAGATTTCTGTCGCTTGTCCCACCGCGAAATGGGGCCTGTTTCAACAGGGCCACTGTACGCAGGAGTCAGGGAGTGCGTTTAAAAGGGGCACTGTAATGTTGCAAGAGGGGTGTCGTTGAAACCCGGAGGTCGGAGGTAACCCGGAGGTAGAATTTGTTGTGACCGTGTATGTAGTACATGCTACAACCTACCTCCGGCTTGTTATTTTAATACTGCGTAGCTCCCGGCCACCGTCAACGCACCAACTACACGTTAGCAAAAACAATCTACCTCCGGGTACCTTTGGGTACCTCCGACCACCTCCGACCTCCGGGTTTTATAAATTTCCTTGCAAGAGGATGTCTAAAACTAGGCCTATAAAAAAGTAAACGACGACAAAAATAACGTAACTTACGAGTTTTTACCTTTTTACTTTGGATCACAAGTCTTTCCAATTCCTGTAAAACTCACAACGGCCGCAGCCCTCAGTGCCTTCAAAGCGTAAACAATGACAAAAGTAAAATGGGTTACATTTGTACAAACGCTGCGATGAACTTTGATCATGAAGTGCAGTTTGTCAGGCAACACCCACGACCACGCACTTCGGCCATCTTGAGAATAATTGCCGTTGAGGGCGTTGTGTAAATTGGCGCACATGGTCTTCGCTCGTACCCACCGCCCTTTACAGGGCGCGCGCTGGAACCATAACATTTACATCATACCCTAAGTTATGGGGATTGTCACTTTTTGCGTGAGAAAATCCACACCCCTGGGGCAACATTTAGGTGACAAAAATCCCTACCCTCGGGTGCAAAAATGCACAAAATTGCACAAAATTGCACAGATAATGGGCCAAATGCCCCACCCTGGGGCATGAAAAATGTGACCAAACCCCCACCTATGGGGTGGGGTAGCGCGGGGGGGGGGGGGGGGGGGGGGGGTGGGGGGGGGGGGGAGGGGAGGGGTGGGGGAACAATTGATATGTGCATTAGCTGGCGTAGGCCCTACATACATGTATAAATAATAAATAAATAAATATGGCATTTATAATCGCTTTTAACCGAAGGATGCAAAGCGCATGGAAATGAGGGATATCGAAGTGATGTTAGTTGAATTCTTGACTGTAGCTGGCAAGTTGTTCCAAAGGCGAGGAGCAGAGACGTAGTGAGTATGATGAAGACTTCCTAATTCCTAGAAGAGCTGAGAGGTAACCTGGAGATAGATTATTCAATGACTTGTATGTGTGGACAAGAGTGCGAAATTGAATACGTTTAGCAACTGGGAGCCAATGAAGCTCACGCAGGAGTGGTGTTACATGTGCACTTTGGGGTTTCCTTAAAATGACGGAGCCTGGCACACCTATTTTGTATTATTTGCAAACGAAATATTATGTTCTTCTGTGACAGACCATTCAATAGAGAATTGCAGTAGTCCAATCTGGACAGAATTAATGAACGAACTGCATTGTGGCAGGCATCGAAATTAAGGAACCTTCGGATTCTGAGTGCTGAGGTTTCGGATCGGAAAATTCAAAGTACGGCACTGACAGTTGGGGATTCCTTGCCATCACTCGGGTCTTGAGCTCCTGGGATTCTCGATTCGGTTGGGGTCCGGACTTTTGGCTTCCGACGGTGTGTTTTGGATCGTTGTCCCGGCTGATACGTCCATATATGCTTCCGCGGCGCGGGGTGAAGTTTAATTTCTGTGTGGACTACTTGATGTTTTCCTCAATGATCTTGATGTATACTGCTCCTATTTCGTGATGCCATCCACACACAAATTGACGAGATTGCCGGGCTCATTTGCTGAAAAACACCCCCAAAGCATTATGCCCCCGCCTCCATGAAGCTCGATAGTTGGGACTGTTTTCTTCGGGTTGTATGCTTCTTTCGCCAAACGAAAGCATCATCTCTGTGCCCGAAAAGAATTGATGACCAAAAGCTTTGATCAATTGGCCAGACGAGTTTCCCTATGCCTCTGTCATTGTCTACCATTGTCAAAACCCCTCCCTGCTCCGACACCAAAAAATATAATGTAATGCATTTTGTGTGTCCGCCTGTCCGAAACGAGCTGACATAAAAATCTGACGGGCAAAACCCCTCCCTGGTGGCAAGACTCCTCCTGGAAAAATTCCTGGATCCGCCCCTGGTTCCCCCATTGTGTCTCAAACATCCAAGGAATTCCTTTATAACTGAGTTTTTAGGGGGAGTTGGTGCGTTAACAAAAGGGAAGAGTGTGTTGAGGTATAGGGCGTTAGGGGGGCGGGGGAGTCCCTTAATTGCCACATATCGTGCTGGGTATACATTTCAGGAGTGGTGTAGTCGGCGTCCATGGAGATTCTCCTTTGGCCTTGTGCAATGTCCGCTTTGATATATTGGTCCCGGCCCTGGCTCACCAATGTTGTTCAGGAGAGTCTTGATGGTGATCCGTGGATTGTTGTTGGCCTTTCGCCATACTTTTCTTGCCGGACGAGGTGTCGACACCTTTTTCTTTGAATTCTTTCCTTTTTTTTTACAGTGTGGAACTTTTTTGTAATTATGCTTTGTATGGTGGCATCTGGCACTCGAAAAATAGCTGGATCGCGGAAGATAGTCCGGGGGGACATCCCACCTACTAAAATTACTTTCCAATGGCAACGTGCAGAAAATTTGAATTTATGTACATGGCCTATATATGGGAAATAAAAACAGACATTTCTTGCGATTTTCGGCCGGAAACCATCGATTTCACACTGACAAACTACATTTCATATTACGTTGATAGTTTGGCTTTTTGATTTACTTTTTCCCCTTTATTTATTTCAATTCAACAATCATGTACATGTATAAATTTACGGAATGTGCAATATGGACGGCAATACACTCATAGGGTAACATGGGGTATCTGGGACAGTGGGGTAAATGGGACAAGTCTATGTTTTTTCATTGTATTTCCTTAGCAAGCAATCATTACTTGAGATAAGAAGTCTGTGCCATGCGAACAAACACCTCCAACCAACGTGGCAATTTTGAGCTGTATTTTCGCGTGTTTCTGAGTCCAAAATCGAGTTTTTCTCCGTCGACCTCGAGTGCCCTCCACCCTGACTTCAAAAATACTAATAATTGTGTTTCACAGAACAATAGAGGCTAACTGATTGGCGTTATTTTGAAGGAAAAAAAGCAATTTGAGGCGATTTTCTTCACTCTATTGTGTAAAGACTACTTCCGTGAAGGTAAGCATTTTGTGCATGGATCAAATCAGTACAAAAATACGGTCAATATTGCAATTTTTAATCAAAGCCGTCAAGATGTTATTGATTTGTCTCAAGGATTAAGTATTGTTGTTGTCAAGGGTTTGTGTACAAAACCATGATGTTTTCTTTTCCATTTAGATATATTTAAAATCATCAATAGAACCATGAAAAAAATATAGGAACACAAGAAGTCTTCAAATTACATATATTACAAAGCATTTGTATCAATTTGAAATGTTTGTAGGAGGTAAAAAAAGATGAAATTGTTGGAATAATTTTGGCTTGCACATCGCAATGGTGGCCATTTTGATTTTATAAGGTGAGCACACATGTTGCATTTTTGGTCATGTTGTTTGGGTCATTGTGTAAACAGATGAGTAGAATAAAGTGTGTCAGGTTCTAGGATTGGTTATTATTTTTAAATTGCCATCCATAGAATGGGAATAATTAACCATTTATACAAATGATAAATTATACTGCAATGAAGTAATTTTACACAATCGGAGCGGGGTAAGTGGGACATGCGTAAATGGGGTAAGCGGGACACGCAATTTTTCACAGAGCATGATCATAAATCTGTTTTATTTTGAGATGCAACTAAGATATTCTCAAAACAATGTCCACATTGTACATGTGAAGTAAATTTTACAGTAATTTATTATTGACTTCATAACAATAACAGTGTTTGTATTGTTTATTTATATTTTTACAGATCACCTATGGCACGCAAAAAGAAAACGTGGACACCTCAGCAAGGCAAATGGAAGGCAGAAGCAATGGTTGATGCTTATAAGGCTGTAACTGACGGCAGACTTGGGGTTCGAGAGGCCGCCAAGCAGTATGGTGTTCCGAAATCGACGCTGTCAAGAAGGATAAGCAAGGGAATGGGGAGTCCTTCACCGGCAAGCCGGCCACCCGTCTTCACTATGGGCGACAAGGGCCAACTAGTGCGCCACATCAAAGAGTTGGAGAGCCAAGGTTTCGGCATTGGAGTTAAAGCTGTCTGCAAGCTTGCTTACGAGATGGCGGAGCATGCCGGAATGAAGCACCGCTTCAATCACATCAACAAGAGTGCGGGGTATGACTGGTATGAAGGGTTCATGAGACGCCACCCTGACCTGTCCCTGAGAAAACCGGAAGCCCTGTCTGCTGCACGAGCCTCGATGCTGAACCCAACTACTATCGGCGATCACTTCAAGAAGCTCGGAGATGTCATGGACAGTGCCGATCTCAAATCCTGCCCAGGTCAGATATACAACCTTGATGAAACAGGTTTGAGTTTGGTCCACAAACCATCAAGCATTGTCGCAACGAAAGGTAAAAAAACAGTGCAGTCGAGAACCAGTGGAGAACGCGGAGAGAATGTGACCGTCCTAATATGTGCCAATGCGCAAGGGAGTACACTGCCTCCCTTCATTATCTTCAAGGGTCAGCGCATCAATCCCGGTCTGACAGCTAATGCGCCACCAGGCACACTCTTCGGCACTAGCAAGTCTAGCTTCATTGACGCAGAGCTTTTTGAGACGTGGTTCAAGAAGCTGTTCCTGCCATCCATTCCACAGGTACGCCCTGTCCTACTAGTACTTGATGGGCACGGTTCTCACATCAGCATCTCTACCCTGAAGTTGGCTCGTGAGAACTCAGTTCACATGTACTGTTTGCCACCCCACACAACGAACCACACACAGCCACTTGACAAGTCAGTTTTCAAGTCGGTGAAGTGTGCCTACAACCAGCGATGCGACAAGTTTATGCGCGACAATCCAAACCGCATAATCACACGCTACGACTTCAGTGGTCTTTTTGCTGATGTCTATCATAATGTTTTCACAATGGCCAACATCATCAGTGGTTTCAAGTCAACAGGGATTTACCCCTTTAATCCACTGGCTATCACCCCAGAGCACCTTCAGTTCTCTTCTGTGGAAACAGAGCTGACATATGAGGATGACGAGCCTGCACAAGACGATGAAGCAACCGTGTCTATGCCTGTCATCATCGAAGTCATTGCTGACGTCCATGCCAACCCAGAGGTACCGGATCCACCATCCGTTCAGGAAGAGGTAACCATTCCATCACAGCCCGAGACCGAGCCCGAGCCAGAGCCTGAGCCTATGGACATCGAACCAGGACCCAGCACATCAAACGCAGTCTCCCCTATATCTGCTACACTAATCGGCGATAACAACAAATTTGTAGCAGTCCTCAAGAAGCCAGTAGTTAGCAAAACCATCAAATCTGGCAAAAAATCTAGCCGTGTCACAGAAGCGCGATGCCTCACCTCCGATGAGGTTTTCAATATCGAACTGGCTAAACAAAACAAGAAAGACGCAGAAGCTGCAGCTAAAGAGGCTCGGAAGGTGGAGCGCGAGAAGAAGAGGGAACAGCGAGAACAGGAGAAACTAGAAATGCAGCAGCGACAACAGGAAAAGAAACGCAACAGAGAAGCGGCTCAGCAGGAGAAACAGAAAAAAAAGGACACAAAAAACACTCGCGCTACTCCTGAAAACGTAGATCGCGATATCGCCGAAAACTACTGCGGACATTGTGGTGGTTTTTATGGAGACGATGACAACTTGGACAAAGAAGACTGGTGGCAATGCATCAAGTGCGAGGAATGGTTTCATGAATCATGTACTGGACTGTTCGGCCGAACAAATGAACTGACCGAATTTGCATGTGCGAAATGCAAAGACGATGAACCTAATTAAGCGCGTTTGAAACAGTATCAAATAGAATTTAAGACCTGTTTTTCTTAAATATGAATAATGAATAGTGAAAGAAGATCAAGTTAATGATTCAGATTAAACAAATGCAATGCCATGCGTTTGTGGTGCTGACACCCATATGTTTACATGTGTTTTATGTGCGTCCCACTTACCCCATTTAGGTGTCCCATTTACCCCATTGTGTCGGGGTAAGTGGGACAAACACAGGTCGTCATGTTTTGCCGCCTCCTTCCCCACAACATGCTTGTTTGGAAACAAATATGATCAAAATATGTTCAAGAGGTGTTAGTAATTCAACAAAACCTTTCATTTGATAAATAAAGCTTATTGTCTACAAACTGCAACCAAATACATGCTTAAGTGTCCCAGTTACCCCATTCTACCCTACAGTAAACAGGCCAATTAACTGCAATTTTTTTTTTTTTACAAATTAGCGTAAAATGCTGCAAAATATATATTCGAGGCAACTCAGTATTAACTGTTTTTGGTACAACGGTGGATTATTTACAAAAATAACGGACGGATTGAGAATACAATGAAACGTATGAAACATTATCATATAAAAATGGTCCTTTCTGCATGGACCTTGCAGAAAAATCCGGGAGAAAAATAACTAAAGACAGTTTTCATCAACACAAAATTACAATGTACTGTGAGTGAGATTTACATTCTGGCTTACAAGAGGCAACCTGTTTATAGTGGCCACCCATCTTTGGTCCCAAATGCCATGTGTATAATGCTAATGCAACCTTTATAAAGGGACAACCTGTTTACAGTGGCCAGTTTTTTTACGGTTTTTTTAGTGGCCACTATATACAAGTTTCACTATATATTGTTTTATAATTAAGAAGTATTCTGTACTAAAATATTTTATGGAAATGGGAAATGTTTGGCTTGAGAAAGCACTCAAAAATTTTCTCACCAAGTTTCGAGCATAACATCTCCACCTATAATCCTCACACAGCTATAGACCTTTTTGCATGAGCGGCCATGTTTAGGAGCAGATTAGGTATTCTTAATTAGATGATACTGTAATGGAAGCGCAAAGTGCCAAACTGTAAAATAGCCAACTTTGTATGAAAATGAACTTGGTCGTGTTTAGCCCTACAATGAGAAACAGTGACGGATAAGTTAACGAAGCGTGTCCAGATCACATTTTTGACGCCCCCATTTTTCCCATGGCTGTTGAGATTTTGATACCATATCAATTGTCATATTGTTCTCATTACCATTCTGAAATTTCGCGTTCGCAATCCGTATATTTTCAAGAAAATCGTCGGAAAAACTAATTTATCTGGTTCCATAAAGCAGTGCGTTGATTATACCAAACTTGTTGCTTCCACATCCAAATTGGAGATTGCAAATTTCCTGTTTTCTCCCCATGGATAGTATTTTGGGGAGGTATTTTATATGATTGTTAGGTTAGAACAAAATCCATTTTCTGGAAAAATCTGGGCAAGCTTCTTTAAAATATCAAATTACATAATGCAATGCAATGCACCTTTGTGCAAATGGAACTTTGGAAAGAGGGAATAAATATTAATTCAAAAAAACTCTCAGTAATCTAAAAAAGGTAAAACAGTCGGCATCTACCTTAAACACTATTTTCATATTAAACATATATGTCATGGTATAACAAGCAAACTAAACTCCTCAAAAAAAGTTCGGAAAGTCAAGTTTGACAGACGATTTCTCTCTTGTTACTAAATCATTTCTCTTGAATTAGGTATCATTGGAAAGCCCCGTTATTCCTCTTTACAGTGATGTGTCATTTGTTATTATTAATCAATTGGGGGATGTGCAGTATAGCGGAATACAGGGGTGGGTGGAAAGTGAAATGTCACAAAATGCATTCCCCTTTTGCCCTGGGGATGGGAATGTGTCAATGCACTTTTTGACAATAGCAAAATGCATCCCCCAGTTGCTTAATCATAACAAATGACACATCATTGTAAAGAGAAATAACAGGGCTTTCCAATGATATAGAATTCAGGAAAATTATTTTGCAACAAGAGAGAAATCGTCAGTCAAACTTGACTTTCTGAACTTTGTTTATGTTATTTTATTCTTTTTATTTACAATACCACAACAAGTTCTGTACATGTACATGGAAGGTTTTGAAGAACCAATTTTGAGGACGGAATGTGAAGCTTTAGGGATTAACCGATACGGCTAAATTTGGACCAAATTTATAGTGGAGTCATTTGTAATGGGTTTCATAGGTAATTTAGATGCTTTTGTGGCCAAACAGTGGCCGAAAAGTTACCTGCAAAATACAGTCTAGTACATTCTAGTGCACCACCAGTATGACGCTAGTACATATGTACAGTTGAAGTCAGAAGTATACTTAAAGGGCCCATGACATGCTAAACAACTTTTTGCCTAATCTTTGCTTCATATGATGGATTACTTGTTCAGCAAGACATACTAATGTTCGTTTGGATGTAAAATCAATAAAAGGTAGCCTTTTTCAACTTTTTGAAGATTTCATTGCAATAAACCACAGACAGAGGGCGCTGTTTGGAGTGCATCACGTAAGGAAGACAGAAGGGAAAAATTAAGAAAACACATAAGACATCAAGTTGGACTTGTGGCAAATTGCTGCAGTTTTCTCCCCCAGTATCAACATGGCTTACAACAGGAAACATGTAGAACAAACTCAAACAGGACATTTGAGAAAAAAGGTGGAATCTTTTGTGCACAGTTGAATGTGATTTTCCTGTGTTTGCCCCTTGTGACATCATGACCTTGGTCATGAATATGCATATTTTCATTAGCATAAAAACTAAAAACCTCTGTTTTAACCCCCAAAACAAGCTCCAAATAGGATTTTTATGAATGAAACTGAGTATATTGGTTTATAGCATAGATTTCATTGATAAAAATCCCAAATAAGGGGCCCTTTAATACACCACTACCATCATCACACAAAATGGTAAACAGGACTACCCGAACCATTGCAAGGTGTACAAGCTATCTGTATCTGTCTGGTACTGCACAAATCGCCTAGTGGCTATAAACGTGCAGGTCATCATGCATCGCTATGTTTTAAGTACTGCATGCACGTGATGAGGAATTCCACAAAATCAAGAATTTAGTAAAGACCGTTACAAAAATGGTGTAGGCACACCAGTTTTAACACATGCATACAGTTGTATTTATACTTCTGACTTTAACTGTATGTACGCGACCGACTGAGAACAAAGAGACGAACTTAGAATAAGTCAGGAACAATCCATTGCACTTGGATTTTCATGTTTTTGGAAAACGTGGTACATGTTACGGAGCTGAAATGTCTTCTTTTTTTATGTCCTTATTTTAATTTAAAATGGTTTTGTTTCCAGAATCGCTCAAAAACAGATCATCTATAGGGCCTTTAATACGCAGTTGTGTTTTTCCTACAAAGATGGCCGTCTGTGAGAGTGGTGTATTGGAAAGTGATCAGATACACATTCAATATGTACATGTAGACCCAATATCGGTTAATCCCTATGATAATCATGGATAATCTCAAAACAGCTCATCCCGTTGGGGCGAGGAGCTACCCCTCTTAGCCATGTGAGCACGTCGCATGGGATGCATCTTGTCAATAACAGGCCGTTCCAATGCCGCTTTTAGCTTGGCCTGGTACTCGGCCTCAGCCTCCATTCCCTTCAAGTACTCGCGATGTTCTTCGTCGCGTTGCACCTCGTGCTGCCGCCGTGCGTAGTCCATCTGTCCCAGTAAGGCATCTTGTTGTACGAGGTTATCGCGATGGATGTTGGCCTGTTTCTCGTCCTCGAGACGTTGGTGTTCCTCCATGGCTGCTTGCATCAGGTCACGTTCCTTCTGGAGGGACTCTTGGGCCTTGGCGTTGGCTGCCACTGTGCAATGACAATTATTAAACAACTTCATTTAAAGCAGAGGAATAAGACGCCTGGTTTCTTTGGAAATACTGATCCTTGTTTAAGAAAATGATAAAGAGAAGATAGTTAAGCTTGATGGTGTCACTTTGGCATACTTTTGTATGAAAAAAAGTGACGTTCAAGAAAATCTGTCCAGTCAATGACGTCTGAGACATATCCAAGGAGTGCCTGCAGCCGAGGAACGCTACACGCCGGTTTGTTTTTGGTCAAAGGATAGCGGTAAATGTTCTGCAGAAAAAAACGCATTTAGTTTTTGTCCACGTGCTTTGTCATTTTAAGTGGAGGATTTTATTAAAGTCTCTAATGTCACCATTTGTCGTTCGTCATTTATTTGACGGATTCTTTTCAAACAAGTCTCTAGCGCTGGAAAAATATTTTCAGCACGAATGAATTTAACTTGAACAACAGATGAGTAGCTCTGATGAAAGGGGGCGTCCCATTTTGAAATGGTTTTGTCTGAGAAATAAGCAAAACAATTATTTTTCGTCTCGCGAGACGTAAATTC
The DNA here is from genome assembly GCA_037783545.1 of Henricia sp. BOLD:AAB3569. Taxonomy (NCBI): domain Eukaryota; kingdom Metazoa; phylum Echinodermata; class Asteroidea; order Spinulosida; family Echinasteridae; genus Henricia; species Henricia sp. BOLD:AAB3569. Next base: position 460,306 of record JBBELK010000936.1, read on the forward strand.
ATTTTACCCCAAAACCACCTCGCCCTAGACCACTTCGCCCTGAAGCACTTCACCTAAAGGCCATTTCACCCCAAAACCACTTCGTCCAAACACTACCTCGCCCAAATGCCACTTCACCCCAAAACAACTTCCTGCACAGGCCGTGGTTCAGGGCCAAGTGGTTCGGGGGCGAAGTGACTGTAAACCATTTTTTGACTGTTTTCTCAAAAGTTAGACGAAGTACGGAGCTTATTTTTGCTCAGGTTGGTTTTAATCATGCATACCTTCAATCACACAGGGGGCTAAAACTATTTGTAACGGTTTACCAATCATGTATACTACCTTTAAAAAACCCATCCTTACTTGACAACCACTAAAACGTTATTACAAACATTTCACTTAAAATTTTCTTGGAAATAACAGTGCATGATGACAGCCATTATTTCATATGCTAGCTGTTTCAGATTAACATTTAGTAATTTTTGTTTTTATGTTTGCAAATTCTGTTTACAAGTTTTACAATAAAAAAAAAACTCACATTTTTCTTGGACCTGTTGGCGCCGTATGGCCAGTACGCTGTCCATGAGTTTTTTCCTGGCTTCTCTCTGCCTTGCCCATTCATCCAGTCTCTTCTGCCACTGTCGCTGGACCTCGCCGTCAATTAGCTTGTCAATCTCTCGATCGCGTTCCTCGTCCTCGAAGGCCTGTTGTTTCAAGTAAGCTCGATACCGCTGGTCCTCCTCCCTCAGCTCTTTCTGCATTAAGAAGCATTAAGATTAGCCGGTTACCCAATGGCCGGTATTGGGGAGCCATTTTGGGGGTTTCTTAACCAATCAGCTTGTCAATATCATGGTCTTGCACATCATTTTTAGGGGTCTACTGCTTCAGGTTATGCTAGTTCCCTTCCTTGCAGCTTTTTGTGTGTTAAGAAGCATTCAGATTAGGCCAAACAAAATAAATGGTGTGTTTACGGTAACCCGACCTACCTGAATTTTTTTAGGCCAAATTGCCGACCTCAAACTTTTTATTGCCAATTTTCAAGTTGATAATTTTAAATGAGCACTATCTGCAATAATTTCCAACGAACATAACATTTTCTACACTTGTACATGAACATGGTTAATAGTGTTAATAGTGAGTTTCAAACATTGCAAAACAACACGCAAATGCATGAACTGAAATGTAAAACAAGATGACAAAATAAAATTATTTTCATGCCTACCTACCTGGATTTGTTTTAGGCCGTTACCGTAAACGCACCATTTATTTTGTTTGGCCTTAGTGAGTTACCCAATGGCCGGTATTGGGCAGCAATTTTGTGGGGATTTTTAACCAATCAGCTTGTCAATCTCATGGTCTTGCACATCATTTTTAGGGCTGCGTTTGAGCGTGTACTTGTGTTAACAGCAATAACAACAACATTCATGTCAGTGAGAGTATGCTCTTGCTACTCCCTGACAAATGGGGAGTGTATACTCTCACTCCTGACGAGTGCCTTGTGATTTGTACGAAGATTTGTACGAAGATGACGGAATATGGGTGGAATTTTTGGTGAGTTTGCTTATGGTGTTAACTCAATATCTGAAGCAACAACTCTCTATTGTCATTCAAACATGTCATTCAATCAGGCAGAAGTGAACATATTTTTTCCGAAAAGGCTGTTTTTATGTCACATTTGTATCCAACCACGTCTAAATGCGACATGAGGCAAGAAATTTGGCATTAAAACAGGCTGCTGTAACTTCCTGTGAGATCGGATATACACTCGACAAAAAAAGTTCTGTCACCAGTAAGACATTTGTAGATATTTATTATGAAATTGGATTTAATGTAGGAAAATAATAGATCAAATTTTAGCTGAACATATCACTCAAAGGAATACAGCTCAACGGAGTCCATGATGGCAAGCTTCACTGAACAGGATCAGAATGCAACAAAGGAGTGTGAAGTCAGAATGAAAAACACCAAAAAACAACGATGTCAACTATTTTGCTTCCACCATACCTAATGCAATGACACGATTCAGATTGGACAATTTAACCATTTTGATTTGGCTGTTTTTGACAAGACATTGATAAATCCAAACTCACTTAAAAATGTCCTAATTGTCTACACACAAATTGCCCAAATCACAAGTTGCATTGTTCTTTGGTGTTTTTCATTCTGACCCCACACTCCTTTGTTGCATTCCTGTTCAGTGAAGCTTGCCATCATGATCTCTTTTGAGCTCTATTCCTTTGAGGGATATGTTCAGCTAAAATTTGATATATTATTTTCCTACATTAAATCCAATTTAATAATAAATATCTATAAATGTCTTACTGGTGACATAACTTTTTTGGTCGAGTGTACATGTACATCAAAATCAATTAAATTTCACCATTGTTCACGGCAAATTTTGTTTGCCAAAATCTTAGAGAATTTTTACGCATCGAATATCAAATATTCGACCAAAAATAAAATTGAATTTTCAAATAGTAAATTATTCGAGAATGCACAAGCCTATATAATTCCCCCTTTAACTAATCTTCATGAAATGAAGCGATTTCCTTAATGTGACCGGGATACTGGCTGCACACTGACCTTCCTCTGAGCTATTTCCATAGCCTCATTCCTCGAGTCACTCAGTAATTTCTCCAGGATGCTCATATCCAGGGCTAGCTCCTCCTGCATCTCTTTAGCTCGTCGCTTGGTCTTGAGGCGGATGTTGGTGGCGATGTCATCGCGGGCTTGCTGTTGCTTGGCAAGCTTCTCTTGGTGTGCTCGCTGTTCCTCCATCTTACGCAGTTCTCTTTCCTCGGCCTGCAATCCAAACATGGAGTTAAGAACCTCAAATAGCACAATATTTTGGGACGTGGGGCTTAAAGGTCCTATAGATGACCTGTTTGGGGGAACAAAACCATTATAGATCACAAAAAAGACAGACTTTTCAGCTCCGTCAAATGTACCATGTTTTCCAAAAACAGGGGTCGAAATTAGCACTGGTTCTGTGGTCCAAGACCAGCAAAAAATCAGAAGGACCACTAGATCTGTCAAAGACGCTGGTCCGATGGACCAGTGAAAACATTTACTGACTCATGGAAACATTCCCTGATGCCTAATCCACAGTAAACATTTCTTACTCAATGCGAAGAATTCCTGGTTACCACAAACATTTCCTGATCGCTTTAGACATTTTCGGATAGCTACATTTCTTTCTCCGGACTCTCTAGATTGCCAAAGTGTTGGATAAAAATGCAATCCCATCCATCGACCTTAAACCAGAAAATGTTTCAGTCGGTGCCATTTTGAAAAGCACCAGTGGACCACCAAATTTTCAGCAGGACCAACCAGTAGAGTTCTATAATCCACTGGTCCAATTCTGACCAGCATGAAATTCAGGTTAATTTTGACCCCTGCAAAAACATGAAAAATCCATGAGTGCTTTGACGCTCTTGACAAGGTGTTTCAAAATGACTTATTTTATTCTAAATTCGTTTCTTTGTTCTCAGTCGGTTGCGCATCAAACTGGTTGTGTACGCGACCAGTCCAGTGCACATGCACAGCGTAACTTACATACGTGCGAAGCCTGAATCGTGCAGCCTGTACTGAGCGCTCATTTCCGACCGCCCAGATGCGAACCAACTAAGAAAATCGTTTGCAAACGATGTAAATAATTTCATCTTCATGGATTGTTTTCTGGTAAAATTATATAATCTCGGGCGGAAAGTTTTTTTTGGATAGTTGCTACCAATTCAATCTTTACTTTAAGGAAGGTTTTCCAAGTCAACTCGTTCATTAATATTTTGGGTCATTGCAAATTATACACTGGCCTTTGAGGACTGTGCAGTACTCCTTATTACCGCTGGACGAATAGCTCAAATAATCGATTAGTCGTACTCGTGACTATCTTTTTTAAACTACTTGATTAATCGCGGCGCCGCGAGTACCGTTACATACTCGCGATTTTATATGCTACGCAATGTATATTGTTACACTGTAACAGGTCTGTTTCCCAGCACACTTAAAAGGCGACCTGTGTGCAGGTGACTTATTTGTTGTGTATGCCGACTATTTCAATTAATTGTGTCCTTGGTGCTAGCCGAACGTCCGACAAGCATGTTTTGAACCACAACAATCGAGTACAACGACTGCAGATCTCCACGTGTCATCTGCCGCGTACGCCCGGTTCAATAAACTGTTTCATTGTGTTACTCGCAAATTCGCGATTACTCGCGATTAATACATGTGACAGCTATGTTACATATGTGACAGTAGCTACATGCACGGGTTGAAGGAGAATTATGGCAAACATATGCCGTCTAATCGAGGAGCAAGACCGTTTGATTTTCATTAAATACTTAAAAGTAACCGGGGTAGTTTTTTAAGAGAGAAATACTAAATAATCTTTGCTGAAGTTCACCATCTATGCATTGTTTGAAACAGAATCGGGGCGGCACAGATTAGGTAAATTTCCGCTGTACAGTTGGTTACTTATACACACAAACGTGCATTTTGTTTTTTCCTGCCTTTTGATACTTTGCCAACTACTCGCGATTAATCGATTACTCGCGAGTAATTGCTGCAACTACTCGCGAGTAGCAAAATCCACTAGTCGCCCAACAGTACTCCTTATTACTCACCAACAGTCTGCCTTCTTCCTCCTTGAGTCTTTTAGCTTCCAATCTCTTGGCTTCCAAGGCAGCCTTCTGGACCTGCAGTGTTTCCAGTGTCTCTCGGTTCCTACCATAGGGATGTAAGTATCAGATATTTAAAGCAATTTCTGCAGAAATTTTTCTTCAGTTGCCTTATATGGGGCACCATGGCCGTGCGGTCTAGTGATTCAAACTCAATGCTTTGGTCAGTTCTCTAGGTCGTGGGTTCGAATCCGGGTCTGCCTGTGTCCGTGGTGCGTGTGCCCTTGGGCAAGGCACTTTGCCATGAATTGCCTCTCTCAGAGAGGAGACGGGTGCCACTGAGTGGAACATTATCACCCATTGAAACGACAATAATGGACAGAGACACTATCTTGTGTTTCAAGAGCTATCAGCATGTCGCCCCAACAGCCTCCAAGCTACGGGACATAGATAGATAGATAGATGCCATACTACTTAATCAATTTGTATCACCTACACTTTTACATTTTAAAGCCTGGTTCATACTTCACGTGGAAGCAAACACAAAGATGAATGTGAATCCGATATAAATCCGACCTCAAATATTTTGCAGCGCACATTTGCCCAAGTTAATACTTTCTGCAAATCCGGTGGCACATAAACACTGATCTGCGTAAAATTTGAATTCCTGTTCACTTTGCGTGAAATATGAACCAAGCCTATATTAAAAGCAGGGGTGAGATTGGGGGAAAATGAAAATTCCGGAAGGGGCGTGGCTTCCTTTGGGGGGGGGGCGCTTCCTTTGGGGGAGGGGCTCCCTTTGGGGGGGGGGGGGGGGGGGGGTGTGGCTTCCTTTGGGGGGAGTTCGGGGCGGGCCGAAACGTAGAGACCACGCGCGCAAACTTCAACTTTTCATACTAGGATCGTTTTAAACACCACCGTACCATCGGCATCATGCAAAATGCAATGTCAAAAACATTTTAATTAGGCATCACAAGAACCAGTTTTGTTTGAAATATTTACCTTGTTTATTGGCCTACAAATGTGGATAATATTAAAAAGAATCCAGGCAACATCTACCGTTGAAGACGGTGAAGCGAAAGCGGAGGGTAAAATCAGTTCATTGGCTGCTTGTCGCATCGCGCCATCCGCGGCCCGCACAGCATGCACTGCACACGTACAGCAATACGTACACCCATACAACTCTATGTACCGAACACGCATATGCGCGCTCGGCTCTTGCTTATGGATTAGACTTGTACACGTCCGCTTCGCTACTCGTTGCAGACTCGGTCAGGTCGCCGAGCACGCGGCATGCACAGTATACATGGCAAAGCGCTGTATGTCATGGCACTTGCGTGACAACTAGACTCGCACAAGTTTTCTTCGCCAAATTACTGAATCAATTGAAGGCGCTCGTTAAAAAGTATGGTGTGCTAAAAGGGCCAAAAACAAAAACAAATAGAAAATACAATATGGATTGCGGCTGCGAAGCACACAACAACTAAATAAAATTCCGCTACAAATTGGTAGAATTCCGGAAATCCGGACAAATCTCACCCCTGTAAAAGTGCCTACTGGTAAGGCCCATTTTATCATTTGCAATGACCCAATTTTGTTTTTCATGAGTTGACAAGAAAAACCCGTACTCCAAGTGTTGATAGCAATGGTGACAAACACCACATGAATTTATTTCCGTCCAAACTAGTATTTCTTGCCAACCGAAGGTGGTTTTCTAAAAAGTCCTGTGCACGGGATTTTTTACCATTTACGCTTGTACACAAAATCCATATATAGATTTTCAAGGTTTTCTGAAGCACTGATGCATCTAAGTAGCTAAAATTTCTTCAGGCTAGTTTACCAACATTCTTCCTTAGATATGTTACACTCTTATTCCACGAATCTGTAAAAGGTTGTATCTCGCACATCTGGCCTTTAACTGGCCTTTGTGGGGTGTTATGGCCGAGCGGTCTAGTGCGTCGAACTTAAGTTCCTGTGCTAGTACTAGAATGTAGGTTCGATTCCTGGCCGTGACGGGTTGTGGCACCTGTGCCCTTGAGCAAGGCACTCAACCACACTTGCTCCCATTCCTGTAATTGGCGGTCCCTCCGCTGTTGGATGTGGTATATAAGTAACTGTGTGCCTCAACAACAGATGCTGCCTTATAAACAGTTCGAGATTAACACACAAAAATTACCAGACCAAGTCTGCCCTGTTTATACTTCACATGATGCGAATCTGACGTCAATTTGTGGCAAACATTCAAGCAAGTTTAAACATTTTTTTGCACATTCATGGCATGGAAACGTTTCTGTAATTTGTGTTGCCATTCGTGTTCACTTTTGCATGACACAATCCAAAGTTTCCTGTATCTAGGTAATTAATACAGCCTTACCTTGCATGCCTCTCACGAGCCTCCCGCTCTTCCCGTGCTGCTTTGGCCATCATGTCTTGATTCCACATCTCAGCATACATCTGCTCTTCAGCTTGGTTCTGTTGGTCCATCTCTGCCTTGATTCGTAGCTGGTCGCCGCGTTCCAGGCACACCTCGTCCATGTGACGACGAGTCAAAGTAAATCGCAATTCCTCACACTCCTCTCTGTCATATTGAACATTACGCAGAAGACATTTCAAAATTGCTACCCATTACAGTTTGTCATGATTTTCCATTAGATTTTTCCTTCAGATTTGTGACCCGACAGTGTGCGAAATGAGTCGGGTGTCGCACAGTTTAGACCACGTTTTCGGGATAACTAGAAATCAGCAATGGATCATTAAAATGTTAAAATACAATGAACAATTTAGGCAGTACATGGTTACTGCCCGGAATTTTCGGGTACTGCCCTGATTTTCCATTGCATTTTCGTATTTTAATGGGCCTGGATCAGCTCATCTTCCTGTGTGTTGCTCCCACACCGAGTTGTCCACAACGAGCCTTGCTGAAACAAGTTGAGCTAGGCTGTATTCGGGACTTGTATGAATATTAATTAGCAAGTGACGGTGATCGCAACCGACCAATCACGCACAGCGTACTACGTTTTAATTCGGTCATCGTGCTGTGCACGTAGCCTTGTGGAACATATTTGTGCGACAATATTCATTCATGATTTAAAATTGCATCATAGCTAGTGACGCTGTTACCATAGCAAGAGCCAATCACGGTAATTCACACGTGCCTCACTCCATGTAGTGGTAGCATCCATTTTTACCGGGGGGAGGGGGGAGGGAGGGGATGGGGTGTCTAATGTTTTAATGAACAGCTAGGACATTTTTCAATAAATACATATCTTTATTCAGATGAACTGCGTTTAGCTTTTAGCGAAATATAGTAAGTCTTCTTTCAGTGCAGTCACAAACATCTATACTGTGTACATACATGTAAGTGCACGATAAAATAATATACATGTACATAAAAGATCTCCCCCATAAGAATTGTTGGAATTATCGGCTACGATTTTTGAATTTATTTTTTAACAAATCTTGAGCCAACGAAAAGGGTGAATTATTAGTATGATTATAAATGCCTTATTTTGAAATTCTTGAGTAATGCATACTGGTAGGTCCACTGCTTGAGGCAATCTAATTCACAAAAAACAGTTTTTGAAAATGTCGCGAGCTGATACAACAGACTCCTCGTAATATAAGTTCCACTAGACCCCCTCTAGCTCCCACCCTCCCCCGTCCTCTCCCACAGGCTTACCTCCATCTCTGATCCAGTTTCTCAGCGACAACCCCCAGTCTTTCCTTCTCTCTCTTCTCCTTGAGATACTTGGCTCGTTCCCTCATCTTGGCTTGTCGTTCCAGTACGGTCTCCTGACTCGCTTCCATCTCCTCTAAGTATCTTGCCTCCTCTACTGCTAACAGCTCTCGTAACCTGCAGTTTCATTATAAAACACAGTATGATCACCTTGACTGCCAATGATGTCATAGAGGACACGATTGGTAAACTGTTAAAAATGGCGTTATTTCCACTCGTAATTAATAGCCTATGTCAAGAAAACTACCTTGTAAAAATTTCAGTCACATAGATGCAGTAATACAAATCCATGCATGCATGGTTTGTGTGCATGAACGGAAAAAAAAACCACCTACAGTTGGCAATTTTTCAAACAAAGGTACCATTTTACACGGAAAAAATAATGTGGTGTTTTTTTACCATTGCTATCAACCCTTTTAGTTGGGTGTTTCTTGTCAACTTGTGAAGTCAAAGTTTGGGTAACTAGTTTTTTGGGGCTTTAAAACTGGATTCACACTGAATCTTTTTGTCTGTAAAATTTGATGTCGCTTTGAGAAAAAGCAACGTCGAAGGAATTTGGAGTTAAAAAAAAGAGAAATGCAGTACTGCTAAAATTGCTTTTTTTGGGGGGTGGGGGGTGGGGGGCGGGGGGGGGGGGGGGGGGGGGGGGGATTTGATTGAGAAAGTGGAATTCCAGATACATGTAATTCGCCTATCAACGGCCATTGGAGCTGGTTGGAGTTAGGCCTATCTCAAAAATTAGGCCGCTTACAGGGGTCGAAATTTACTTTAATTTTATGGTATCCCACAGGACAAGTCACATGAACATTTCACTAGTCTCGGCCATCATTTATTAGTAGTCCTTCAGAAACGTCCACAAATGATTTCTACATTTTGGACATTCGTTATTTGTGTAGTATTGATCAAATACAAAAAGTAAAATTTAAAAAATCCTGCAGCCGATTTCACGTACGCACTGCTTAAGCCCACCTGCGCCACTTTTTTATTGCGCAAGTTACGCTACATTCCTGCAATAATTACACGCAAGCCATGGTTCTTATGCCATTTTAAAAAAGTTTCGCAAGCTGCATGTACGCACCTTTATGTGAAATCGGCTGCAGAGTGAGAACCTGAACTTTTTAGTGCCACATCGTTTTAACTGCTTATTGTTTTTCCAACGTTGAAATGTTAACAGGAAACATTTTTCTTTATATTGCAAAAATATTGTACTGCAGCATATGGGTCATTCTATAAATTTGGGGTCCAATTTTTCTGTCCCCTGTTACGTCTGACATCTTGTAAAATGTTGTATTTTGTAAATTCAGGACATATTCTTTAAATGCTTTCTATTTCAAAGAGTGATTACATAAAGTACAATTCATAAAAATATGTTTTGAAGGCATTTTTAATAATACTTGTTTGGCAAATGGCAGTATGTCAGGTGTAACAGGGACAGGAAAATGTCACACGTTGGACCCCAAATTTATAGAATGACCCATATAGGCCCACTAGCCGGTCGGACTACCAACATATGGCAACTACTAGTCCTCTGGCTAGAACCACTAGCCTCGGACTATGCTAGGAGGCTAGTACATGTAGGCTATATAGTAGCCTCCGATTCTAGGAGTACCATCAACCCATATTAAATGAGCGTCTTTCACTCACTTTTCTCGTCTATCTTCCAGTGTAAACTCTTGTTCCAGCATAAGACCTTTGACCTTCCTACTGACTGTGTTGAGCTGGATTCTGCGATCCGTAATGCGTTCCCAGTCGTTCTTGAGATCACAGAGGGCGTTGTACTTGGTGGCGGCCACCGCTTCCTCGCGGGCGTCATCGTGACGTCTTCGCTCCAGAATCAGATGATCCGGCGGTGTTTTACTGGGCATTTTGGCCCTCTGGGAGTTAGGATACGTACAAAGAGGAAAAGGAACAAATTTCCACATTAAAGTACTTTAGGCATTTTGTCACATCATTTAATTTTAAATTTATAAGGGTGAAAACTGTTGCTTTTTTGGGGCGTGTGAGAGTTGGGAATATCTATGTATTTTTGGTACAGTGGACCTTTGACGTACTGTGGACAAATCGCTTATTGCAGAATGCCATTTCTAGCGGGAACCAATCTAAACTCCTCAAAAAAGTTCGGAAAGTCAAGTTTGACGGACGATTTCTCTCTTGTTACTAAATCATTTTCTCTTGAGTTTGGTATCATTGGAAAGCCCTGTAATATTCCTCTTTTACAGTGATGTGTCATTTGTTATGATTAATCAATTGGGGGATGTGCAGTATAGCGGAATACAGGGGTACCGGAAAGTGAAATGTCACAAAATTCACTGCTATTGTCATGCAGTGCATCCCCCTTTTGCTTGGAGGATGGGAATGTGTCAATGCACTTTTTGACAATAGCAATGCATTTTGTGACATATTTCACTTAACACGTATACGACGAAGGGGAAGTAAATATGAGGACAGGCAACCAGTCTAGCTTTGACCTCTCCGCTCTCACGCATGCGCATATTTGATTTTGGGGCAAGCAGTCTGTATTTTATCTCATTTAGATATTTTTGTTTTAATTAGATATTTTATTTTTGTTTCTTCTAACATGCAGTTTCACTTTTTGATCGCCGTACTTATAGTCTGTCGCTGTAATTGATAGCATTATGGGAGAGCCACCAGATAGTGATTAAGTTCGCTTTTTGGCAATCCTTCAGGGGTGTTATCATTCTCGTTTTCTAAATTACTTGTTTGTTTGTTTTTTGTATTTTTGCTTGTGGTGTCCTTTGTCACGTTTGTTGTTCTCCTGAGAAATAATAAATGAAATTAAATGAAATGAAATGAACGGTCTAAATTTTGCCCCACAATTTCACCGAAACTAGACATCGGATCAATGCATGGCCTACATATACTCTTCAGAATATTTGAACCCTGTGGCGAGTGCACCTATTGAGCAAATATCAGAGCCAAGGCCAGGGACAAATTTCATTTGCGTGAGTTTGCCACAGATTTGGGGTTGGAAACGGCACCAGGGCGGAGGATATGACGCCCTGTTACGGGTCTAAAGTCAAGACTAACATGAGTCATGACTAGGCGTATTAACAACAAGTCATGCAAGTTAGAACTTACAATCGCAACAGAATGCGGTGTGGGTCCGGTGTATTCTCTGGTGCGGCGAGGTCTTTGCGTTGCTAACATGATGCCTTCTTTAACTTAAAATGTCACACAAGGCTACTGCTGGCCGGCTACAGCCCCAACGTTACCAGTGGTTACTTGCTGCAATGCTTGTTCAAATTTGTCTGTCGACTCGTCTCGGCCCGTCTTGGCGCTCGCGTTCGGTTGAAGCGCCGGTAACCGGTAAACGACAGGCTACAACGGAACAATTCGTGAATTAATCATTCATTTGGAAAGTTCAACAGATTGCTGGTTGTTTCCTTGCTTAACAATGTCTTAAACTCTTTATCATTTAGGCCACTTTTCCTGGCTTAGTTTTAAGAATGAAAGTTGCACTTGCACTCGCAGTAAATAAGTTTCACGTACTATACGCGCGAAACCTAGCAACAACAAAACAATATTGCGCCCTCAATAGTCCCATTTTGGCTTATGCGAAAAGAAGAACGATGAAGGTGGTATACTAGTATCCCTAAAGTAAGGTTCATCTTACACTCCTTTAGCAGTGCTTTGCGCGCGCCACTTTAGTTTGCCCGCTCCAACCACTGCTAAACTTCGCCGCAAATCCTGCGAAGCGCGTGGGTGTGACGTCACCCAAGACCGAGCCTGGATAACACTTGCCATGATTGGCTAGATTCTGTCACCTGACGTTGGTTCTGTCACATGACCTGCATCTGACACAGTAAAGATGGCTGCGCCCAGGTACGTCAACACTAACGTTGCTTTGCCCACTGTCGCGTCGACTTTTTTTGTCATTATTTCGTCCTGGTTGTTAGTGTGGTTTTACACAGTAAGTATTTGTTTCACGGACATCACTAATCCTTCATCGTGATCATGTACATCCCTATAGAAAGGTGGGAAAATCACATTTTTCAAGCTCTTTTACCGCGAAATCATGTGTGTATGATTAGGGTAGCGCTGGAGATGAAGAATGGGTAATTTGTTCATATACATTGAACACGGATTTTGGTAAATTTATATGTTGGAATCGATAGCTTATTCAATTCTAAGATATACTTCCCACTGACACTTCCGTCGCAAATGTTGCATTTCTGAGATAAATAAATGTACTGCATAAATCAGTAATGCACAAAATGACGTGGCGACCGGTCTGTGCGTAAAGCCCGCCGCACACCTTTGCGATTTACCGGATCATCGGATCATCGGACCACATACCGGAAAGGTGTGCGCTGAAACAATTCGGGCCGGTCTGACCGTACGCTATAGACCGGAGCAAATCAAACTTGTTTGATTTTTCCGGATCCGATGGCCCGGTGTCCGATGGGCCGGAAAATCGCAAAGGTGTGCGGCGGGCTTAAGCGCGACAACAGAGGGCGCTGCGCGCGCGCGTGAATGGTTATCTTGTGCACTAACTGAAGGCAATTTGAGGAAGAAACATGATTTTTATACAGAAAAGCAACATTTGCGACAAAAGTGCAAGTGGGAAGTATATCTTAAAATTACATTATGTGTTGATTCCAGGAGGTAATTTCCTTAAAATCTTTGTTCAATGTATACGAAAAAAATACCAAAGAATGCAGTGCAGTATGAAGCGCCCCCACAGAGATATATTGCGCCAAGCCAGCGAATAATTCCTCAACTTCAAGTCTGATCAGTCTTAGTTCAACACGCTGTCTCGTTTTCTGCTAAACTATAAGCTTTGTCACAAAAGCCTAAATGCAGCAGGAGTACGTTGTCGTAGCACACGTGGGGGCACGCAACGTCGTTGTCAATTTAATAGCACACATTTACGCCTGGAATGAAAACTACGCACTCGACGAAGCTCACGAAGAGGAACTGATAATCATTTTTGTGTGCTAAAACAAACAAAGGGCATGTTTTTTACACTGAAATTTTGCACAAACACAGACAACAATCTCCCCAAACTGTCGCTGGTTTCACAAGTCTGTTTCGCAACACAAACTACCCTGTTTGGACCAGAAATCTCACCGTCAAACCAACATCTTGTTCTGTTCCAATTTAAATATTAAAAACAAAAAAATTTAAAAATAAATATCGTCAGAGAGTATTCTTTATTTTCAGTATCTATTCAAAAAGTTGGAATTGAACAATGCTGTTAAGGAGTTTAATTAATAATATTTCTTCATGATGTACTCTCTGCAACAGCAAAACCTTTTAATTTATGTGACTATTTATTCAGCAGATGGTTTTGCATGTACAGTGTATTATGGGTTACATTTTTGGCAATATTTACGTTTTTGAAATCCACCATGTCATATTTATCAGTTGTGTAGTGACTGTGTAAAGTTGTGTGACGGTGAATAAATAAAGAAAACCGTTAACAGTCTATCATTTTATGTCATGATGTGTTTCTGTGTCACAAAAACAAGACCATAATATATATTTTTCCCAAAGTGAGTTGGGCTGTTTATTTACATTTATTTGGGCAGATGTAAACATAGAGCAAGGAAACAGAAGATTGGGAAATAGAGTAGCTGACCTTTACTTAAATCTTGTGTACAACAAAGTAAAATCTTCAGATTTAAATTTGAACTTGCAAATCTTTGCTGAGTGATCTTAAGTAAAAACTTATCAAAACTTGATTAAATGCACGCCTGGCTTATTGGCTATGCTTTGAGTTTTAATAGCTTATTGGTTTTGATTTAGTGGGCCTTAATAATACTGTTCAAAGAAGAGAAATATAGATATTAAAAAATATAAGGTATGTGTATGTACTTGAATTCGGGGCGATTCAATAAAGCTCTTTGCGTACAACTTAACCAACGCAAAATAGGTGGACCGTAAAGCAGTCTAATCTGGAACGAGCAATGACGTCATCGTTAGCCAATCAGACTACGGGAAACCAAACGGCGCCACGGCGGTAATTTTTGATTTCTGTTTTTTCGGAATGCCGTTAGATTTCGTTGGATCCCGACTGGACTAGACAAATGTACGTAGAATTTTCATTATTTATGGGTAGAATATTACATATTCTTTGTGTAGAAGGGAAACATGGACTGTTTTGAGTATTAGCAGTGGGAAATATTTGCCGATTTTTGGGGTGTGTTTCATCGTCTTTTTTTGCAAGCGTATATTTCACTTCTCGCGCTGCGGACCGGCTGTATATATGCATATGCATGAACGTTAGGAGGCGCGGCGCGATACCCGATTGTGATTGGCTATCGTGCAACAATCCTAACGATTTTGTAAGCGGTGTGCTGATTGGCTTCGCAGGATTTGCGGCGAAGTTTAGCAGTGGTTGGAGCGGGCAAACTAAAGTGGCGCGCGCAAAGCACTGCTAAAGGAGTGTAGGTTCATCTGTGAAATTTTTTTAAAGAAGCTGATTTCAACTGATTTTGGTAGGTGTGGGTGTCAACATTTACCAAAAAAAAGTGAGCTGGGATAGGGGGTGGGGAAATTGCGTTTTCGGGGGTCAAAGGTCATTGACCCCAAATTTTGCTCAAAGTATATCGTGTTTGGTCTCAAATGAAAGGAAATTTAATTTTTAACACTGAAAGTGATATTCATTTTATCATTTAATACGTCTGTAAAAAGTTAAGCGTGATTGAAGATGTGGCGCTGGTTAACAGGGTATTTCCCGCTATTCACAATTTAGGAAACCTTTGAACTCTATCATGACACATGAATATGTATCTTTGAAGATATACCACATTATTCTAAGGCTGCTGTCGAACAGTTCAGTGCACGTAAAGTACAAATATGCACTAAGAAATACAAATTACAGCTCAAAACTTACAGTAATGCACCTATCAATTGTTTCCCCCATTTGGCCCATTATCTGTGCATTTTTGCGCATGTTTTGCACCCGAGGGTGGGGATTTTTGTCACCTAAATCCCGGCCCAACCTGAAGCCATCCTGGCCCAGCACGAAGACATCTCAGCCAAGCCCAATGCCCTCCCAGCTTAGCTCAAGCACCCAAACCCCAGCTCTAAGCCATCCCAGCCCAGCTCTAAGCCATCCCTGTCTAGCCCGAAACCATGCCAGCCCAGCCCGAAGCCATCCCGGGCCAGTCTGAAGCCATCCCGGCCCAGTCTGAATACTGAGCCATCCCGGCCCAACCTGAAGCCATCTTAGCCAAGCCCAATGCCCTCCCAGCTCAGCCAAAAACCACAAAACCCCAGCCCGAAGCCATCCCAGCCCAGTCTAAAGCCATCCCGGCCCAACCTGAAGCCATTCCAGCCAAGCCCGAAGCCATCTCAGCCAAGCATAATGCCTTCCCAGCTAAGCCCAAACCCCAAAACCCCAGCCCGAAGCCATCCCGGCCCAGTCTGAAGCCATCTCGGCCCAGTCTGAAGCCATTCCAGCCAAGCCCGAAGCCATCTCAGCCAAGTCTAATGCCCTCCCAGCTCAGCCCAAACCCCAAAACCCCAGCCATATGCCATCCCAGCCCAGCCCAGCCCAAAGCCATTCCGGCCCAGCCCAAATCAATCCCAGCCCAAACCGAAGATACCCCGAGCCCAGCCCGAAGCCATTCCGGCCCAGCCTAAAGCCACCCCAGGCCCAGCCCGAAGCCACTGCACCCTGACCCAACGTAAAGACTTCCCAGTGCAGCCCGGAACCCTCCCAACCTTGTCCAAAGCCTTAATTCTTAGCTCTGCCCGAAGCCATCCCAGTTAAGTTCAGCCCAAAGCCATCCTGGCCCAGCCCGCAGTCATCCCACAGCTTCAGGCTGGACTAGTGTGGCCTTCAGACTTGGCCTGAGGGCTTTGGGCTGAGCCGGGGTAGCTTTGGGCTTGGCCGGGGTTGCTTCGTGCTGGGCTGGGGTGGCTTCAGGCTGGGCTTTGGGGCTTTAGGCTGGGCTTTTGGACTTCAGGTTTTTGCTGGGAGGGCATTGGGCTGGGGCTGAATGACTTCGGGGTGGGCCGGGATGGCTTCGGGCTGGGGTTTTGGAGTTTTGGGCATAACTGGGAGGGCATTGAGCTTGGCTTAGATGGCTTCGGGCTGAACTGGCCGGGATGGCTTCGGGCTGAACCGAGATGGCCAAGTTTGTTAGGTTTTTTATCCTGATTAAACATGCATGGGCCTGACCAGACTTTTTGAACACCATGTCTCAAAAACAGCCCTAGAAGTGCAGGTTGTCAGGGAGGCAATTCTGGCAGAGTGGCCCACCCTGCCTTAGCGGCTCATATGGTGACTGGTGCAGCCAGTCTTGCCACAGTTATACACATTAATGAATAATAAAATTAGCTATATCTGACATCAGCAGTTATATTAGAGAAGTCATTCCCTTCCATGCCTGTAAGGGTTTTTTTTATGTTGGAGTATTTTGGTGCTATATTGACCCACATATTTCCCACGTTGTGGCAGAAAGCCTTTCTACCAATATAATCAAATTAACCTGTATTTATACGGCGAAGAAAATACGTTGAGACAGAATAATATCATGTTATAGTAAAAATTTATTAATTTAAACGTACAGTTTTGTTTGATGGCGAGGATTATCGAATTTAGCGAAACTCCCTTTAAAATTGACCTTTTGACCTCTGTTGACCTCCTTACTAAATTAAAAGACATAACTCATGTACCACTGTGTAGCTCACCAAGACCTACATTTTAAGTGGTAACTTGTATCTCTACGACAATTTTTACGGAACAATGGATATTTGAATTTCCCCTAACCCTAAAATGGACGTCAAGTCTTGGGCTTGAGGGTTCATGTAACATCCAAAATCAACTAGTGAGTCTCAGTTAATCTCATGTTAACATGTCTTAAAATGAAGTACAGATGCTAACCTACTAGAACAATTTTTTTTAGTCATTTCTAGAGAGGGTGCACGTACGTGTACATTTTTGTTTGATGGGGAGGATTACCAAATTTAGCGAAACTCCCTTTAAAATTGACCTTTTGACCTCTGTTGACCTACTTACTAAATTAAAAGACATAACTCATGTACCACTGTGTAGAACTCTTTGGTACAGTACAACAATTTGATGAAGAAATAATTTGGTAAGGATTTAGTTCCGAGATTTCGGCAATATTCCCTGACTACCAGTGCTTCTCAAATAGAGCCGAAGTCGCTTTTTTTCATGGTGCCATACGAGAATTGATCGCAACACTAGGCCCACATCTTCAATCACGCTTAACATTTTACAGAAGTATTAAATGGTAAAATTAATATCACTTCCAGTGTTTGAAATTAAATTTCCTTTAATTTGAGACCAAACATGATATACTTTGAGCAAAATTTGGGGTCAATGACCTTTGACCCCCGAAAACGCAATTTCCCCACCCCCAATCCCAGCTCACTTTTTTTTGGTAAATGTTCACACCCACACCTACCAAAATCAGTTGAAATCAGCTTCTTTAAAAAATGTTCACAGATTGGCTAAAAATATGTTTAATTTGGGGTTACTATACGGCGGTATACTGCATGGTACACGACGGATATCAGCCATTGCAATAATTATTTTGATTTTGTATCAAAGTCCCCAGGGTGGGGACTTTGATGCAAAGAAATAAAATTTCCAGCGCACCCGGAAGCAAAACTTGTATGTTTTGCCCTTATGGGTGGGGATTAATTTTGTTACCCAAATTTCCCCCCCGGGGTGGGGATTCCGAATTTGTCACTCGAAAAGTCACAATCGCCACATCTTAATTATAGGCGCATAAGGGCAGACTGGGGGAGGGGGAAGGGGGAAGGGGGAAGGGGGAGGGGGGAGGGGGGGGAGGGGGGGGGGGAGGTTCATAATCGCATAATCGCATCGCCTTTCAATGCTAAAACTGAAGTCCTGTTGTGAAGTGAAGTTCAGAATTCAGTTGATATGGTTCAACAATGGTTAATTCTGTAGGTGATCGTGCGTCATTCACCGGGTGCGTGTGCCCTTAGGCAAGGCACTTTACCTTGATTTGTGCCTTTAAGGCCACCTTGATAAATAGGCCACCTGCTTATAGTGGCCACATGTCTTTGGTCCCAATTGATATATGTATAATGCTACATGTATGTGTATAATGCTAGTGGCCACTTTAATACAAGATTCACTACATGGTAATATACCTTTTGCACGGGAGGCCATGACAGGGGCAGTCTTCACATTGTCACCGTGCGTCTTGCACGAGTAGGCACTTTGTGGCTCTATAAATTGTCACATCATTTAAATATGAAAACCTGTCCCCTGTCATGGCTGCCGGTGCAAATGGTCTACTGCTTGCAACTGAAGGATTTCATTCGATGGACCATAGTACCACCAGTGCTGACATATGGCCACTAGCCCGAATGCCTCTGGCCGCACACATCTTATGTGTGACGGCCAGAGCGGTAGACCTTCCCCAGTGGCCGGACCTTTTGGGGCGCGTAGCTAGCATTGGGCGCGCTTTCCAACCTGTCAATCAAGCCGAACCCGCCGACCAATCACAACAGAGCTAGCAGACAGCGCCCACATAGGTCAAAGTGCATTGCATCACAAACAATCACGCGATTTTCTGCCCATATACAGTTTTGTATGCAGTGACCGGGTGAATTTTGGTTTCAATGTCGGGCGATTCGCTGTTCAAAGGTAGGAAAGCGCATTTTTATGAATATATGTCATCCCTGCATTACTAGCCCTTTGCTCAGTGTGTGCTATATACGGTAACTGTCGACCATAAAACATAAAAACCTTTGAGTTTTCTCCAATGAATCTGTGCTTTCCATACCGAGTCCTGTTGCTTTGTACGTTGTGTCGCAATTTTTTTGCGATGGCTTGTGAGCACATAGCAACAATATCTAAGGGGCGGGGTTAACTGGGCAATCTCGGAACTATGCATTACAACACGCCCAGAAGACCGCCGCCATTTTTGAAACCTTACGGAACGATATTTCTGGAACTTGCAGAATGATCGTATCGCCTCTTGGCCAGATGGATGAAGATTTCTGGATAAGGGAACATGTTTTGCAAAGGTTATGAGTTCCTCTCGAGCTCTATGTGTAGGTATGGAAATCTCTGTCCTTGGTGAGAGGGGGGAAAAAAGTCCGGCCGCTGGGAAAGGTCTACCGCTCTGGCCGTCACACATAGTGTGCGGCCAGAGGCATTCGGGCTATATGGTCACAAATCACCACCATGCTCGAAATGAAAACGCCGAGACCTCTCCTTCAAAATTTGCTACAAGCGGCTTTTATTCATCAAGTGATCAGGGACTAAGCTATAAATAATACCTACCACGATTTGTGCACAGTTACCACAATTCTAGCCATCGTTTCTGAGCTTGTACAATGGCATATACCAAATGAATGAGGTAATAATGTTTGAAATCGATGTCATTATAGCAGGGTGGCGTGCATTTGCCATTGTTTGGAATTCTATCAGTCCTCGCAGTATGAGCAACTAACAATGGAAATTGGGCACACATTGTTAATAACAATGGTTTGTGCCCAATTTCTATTGTTTGTTGCTCATAGTGTCAATAATTAATTCGGTATTTTTTTCGTATACATTGAACAAAGATTTTAAGGAAATTACCTCCTGGAATCAACACATAATGTAATTTTAAGATATACTTCCCACTTGCACTTTTGTCGCAAATGTTGCTTTTCTGTAGAAAAATCACGTTTTCTTCTTCAAAAATTGCCTTCAGTTAGTGCACAAGATAACCATTCACGCGCGCGCGCAGCGCCCTCTGTTGTCGCGCTTACGCACAGACCGCTCGCCGCGTCATTTTGTGCATTACTTTATGCAGTAATTTTATCATTTATTTATCTCAGAAATGCAACATTTGCGACGGAAGTGTCAGTGGGAAGTATATCTTAGAATTGAATAAGCTATCGATTCCAATATATAAATTTACCCAAATCCGTGTTCAATGTATATGAAAAAAATACCATTAATTCGTACAAATTCCCGGCTGTGCCTTACATCACGAAAATCGTTAAAGCACATAACATAATTTGCAGTGACCCAAAATGTTACTTCATGAGTTGGCAAGAAAAACCCGACTAAAAGTGTTGATAGCAATGATATCAAGAACTATACATGATATTTTACCGTGTAAAATGGTATACCTTTGTGGGGGAAATTGCCAACTGAAGATGCCTTTAAATTGTTTCCCCATGATTCATTCAACACAAAAAATATGCATGATTTTTAAGGTTTTCTGAAGAATTACTGCATCTATGTGGCTGGAATTTCTACAAGGCAGTTTATCAACATTATTCTTTAGTTATGTAATGCTGTTGTTCCTGGAATTCGTTACAAACGTTTCTTCTGCAAAGTAGTCTTGGCCCTAGATAGTGTCATTCCCAAACGTTTTGTACTTCATCCCAAGTTTGGTTGTTTTATTTCAATGGTGATTAGGCACCATACTAGATAATGCGTTCGGTAACGTTTTATATGAACGGTATTTTCGATGTCGATTGTAATGGCAGTGTGGAAATAAACGTGAATCAATTATTATACGAACACACACACTCTAAGTAAGGGTTTATAACATTAAATATTTAAAGATATACAGTCCGTGGTTCTCAGCAAATTCGATGTTTTTTTTCTCCGAACGAAATTTTAAAGCATTTACTTTATTTTAAACGAAAAAAAAATAATACTTTGTATTTTAGACATCGGCAACCCTGTGAAACACGACGTTTTTATACGGACCTTTTTCGCGCCTTGCTTAGACTTCCCGAGGTCCGACTTCGCGTGTTTGGTCTGTGGTGCGCGGCGTGCGGGGCACCTTCTTGACTGGTGGCCTGTCAAATCTCTATTTTTTTTTCTGTCTCGGAAGACTTTCAGAGACAGAGGAAACAGAAGAAAACAGACTGAACAGGCCCCCGGTCCGGATGGCGCACTGTGCGCTGCACGTTGCAGACCAAGCACGGGAGGTTATACTTTGGCGGACCGCCAATAATTCGAAATGTTGACAGTAATTGCTCGATAACTAAACGTTGGTCGATTTGTTGTTGTTGTTGTATATTTTATGGCATCTTTGGCAACTAAGGCCCTTTATGCCATCAACTATACGGTTTTTTAGCTTTAACTATACTATATTATCAACTTGAGATGACGAAGAAGGAGTTGCAGTTTTAGAAGTGGGAGGAAAACCCCCAGAGAAATGCCCCAGGGGAAAACCCACGCGGTCAAGTAGGGACTGCAAACCCAATCCACATACACGCCCCGGATTCAAACCCGGGACCCCAGAGGTGAAAGGCGAGGAAAGAACCCGTACGCCAACACGACCGCCCCGTTGGTCGATTTTTCGGTGATGTCTTATTTGAAAGCAAAACTAATATATATATTTCAAGAAAATTATCAATTAAAAAAAAACTTTTTATTTTTCGAGGTGTCACACCCAAAACGCATGGACTGTATATCTTTAATGCCATCTTGCCTCCATATACATTTATAATAATTACAATATTTACTTTCATTTTATCGCTATTTACACAAATATACACTCGACCAAAAAAGTTCTGTCACCAGTAAGACATTTGTAGATATTTATTATGAAATTGGATTTAATGTAGGAAAATAATATATCAAATTTTAGCTGAACATATCACTCAAAGGAATAGAGCTCAACGGAGTCCATGATGGCAAGCTTCACGGAACAGGAATGCAACAAAGGAGTGTGGGGTCAGAATGAAAAACACAAAAAAACAACGATGTCAACTTTATTGCACTCAAGCAAGGGGAGTTACAGTTCAGTATTTTGCTTCCACCATACATAATGCAATGGCACGATTCAGATTGAACAATTTAACCATTTTGATTTGGATGTTTTTGACAAGACATTGATAAATCCAAACTCACTTAAAAATTTCCTAATCGTCTACACACAAATTGCCCAAATCACAAGTTGCATTGTTCTTTGGTGTTTTTTATTCAGACCCCGCACTCCTTTGTTGCATTCCTGTTCAGTGAAGCTTGCCATCATGATCTCTCTTGAGCTCTATTCCTTTGAGGGATATGTTCAGCTAAAATTTGATATATTATTTTCCTACATTAAATCCAATTTAATAATAAATATCTATAAATGTCTTACTGGTGACAGAACTTTTTTGGTCGAGTGTACATAACACATTATACTGTCGGCATTCAATTCACACATCACTTTTGCTAATACACGATGACGCCTGTCATCAGCTATACATTACTATACTCACAAAAATAAACATTTCTTCAATGTAATTATTTGGATAAAACAATATCATATAGAATATTTAATAAATAATATATTTAATATATCATGTCAATCCCTGAATGTGGAGAATGCTTAGGACAGGAAAATCTGGTAGAATAATGGCGTTGTTTTTAACGTAAAAGAGGAATTCTCATGAGGTTCTTTCATGTTTTTTTCTCCTCAGTTTGGTGAATGCGGTGTATGTATGGGTTAGTATAAATGATAGGATATTTTTATACAATTATGCGTTTGTCTTTGAATGTATGCGTTTGAAACAATGACAAACACCTTTACATGCAAAAACACCCAACAAGCAGCAATGTTAGGTTAAAATTACTTGTCAATATTTCCCAAGCGTCTTGAGATTTTGATACCGTATCAGATATTTCTCATTAACATTCTGAAATTTCGCGCTCTCCATCCGTATTTAAAAGGATATCTTAAAAACAAAAACCGATGTTTTGTAAATTAATTTATCCGGTTAAAAGCAGTGCAGTGATTACACCACCCTTTTTGCTTCCACATCCAAATTAACGCAGATTTCCTGTTTTTGCCCAACGGGTAGTATTTTGGGGAGGTATTTTATATGATTGTTAGGTTAAAACGAAATCTATTTTCTGGAAAATCTAGACATTTCCTTTAACAGACATTTTCAATATGCATGCTGAAATGTTGATGGAAGATATGTTTTACCCTGATTCACAGTAATTATATCAAGTGTGCTTATTTGACAAGTGAATACATTTTAACCACTGCTGTGAATTGGTCGGTATGGACTTGCACAAATCCCCTGTCCCCTCCCTCTCCCGGAAAAAAAAATCGTTGTTAAGTGACAAGCAAGCTTTTGGCGGGCTTTATGGATTCCACATTCGGTCCTGCAGCACCTCGTTGTTAGGTGCAGCCTCGTCCCAGAACTTCCAGACTCTATTGGCTCCCACATCAGCCACATACACGGCTCCGGAATGCACAGCCAAATCGTGCGGCTCAATAAATTGCTGAAATAATAATAAAAATAAAAATAATAAAACAAAAATAAAAATAAAAATTATTCGATAAACTTGTTTGCCATGTGCCGATGTCCCAGGATTTAACTTCTGTTATCCGTAAAAGTTGTCTGGCGAAACGAGTACCATAGGACAAGCACTATACTCGGACAAGTTAAATCTATCGAATGGTAAAAATAAGCAGTTTGGGCACGAATAATTCAAGCCATGCAGTTCATTCCAAATACATCCCATAGACATTTTAGTTGGGGTAGGCCTACCGTGGCCGAGTGGTTTGGGTCATTAACTTGCAACATTCAGGTGTAATCTCGGTGTTGCTGATCGATACCCGGTCATAGTACCTGTGCCCTTGAGCAAGGCGTCATCCAAAATTGCTCCATGTTTAGAAAGCCCCTCCAGGCGTTTTCATGCAGTATAAAAAATTTCTGAAGATTCTGAAGAAGGGATGTTGGTCAAGCGTGTTGTGTAACACACTTTTAAACAATCCCAGAGCACTCGCTCGTGAAGAGTAAAGGGATTTCCTAGTGTCTGGCCGTCGGCTGCCAATGACACCACTCATAATCTCGATGTTTTAGGTGGAACACTGTCTTGTACAGTGGGGCCGTAAAAACTGGCCACTATAAACAGGTGGCCTCTTTATACAGGTTGCTTAAGCATTATACACATGACAATTGGGACTGGCTGAGATGGGTGGCCACTATAAACAGGTGGCCTCTTTATAGAGGTTGCTTAAGCATTATACACATGACAATTCATCTTGCAACAGTGCCCCTTTAACGCACGCCCTAACTCCTGCGTACAGTGGCCCTGTTGAAAAAGGCCCCATTTGGCGGTGGGACTAGCGACAGAAATCTTGTCGCCTCTGCTGGACCAATCAGGACGCTTGTAGTGCATTGCAGCACGATTGCAGGCATTCAAATGTAACGCGCGCAGATTGTAAACACCGTGCATGCATGTGATACATGTACTCGGTAATGCTAACCGTTGTCCGCGTCGGCGATTGGCTGCTATTTAAAGCATATTGGGGAATCCGTTCCATTACATTCGTCAGCATGCATCCCTGTTATTAATTTGAAAAACTGCGGAGTAAATAAGGTTCGTCGTTTGAAAGTTTGGTAGGAATGGGACAGTCATAAGGAACGGAACCCAATACAATTTCTGGAAAGTATAGAAATTGTTTCTTTTCGGCATAACATGACCGAATTGATTAAATTACATCAAAATGACTCGGGCGTGAGTTGGCTCAAGACAACAGCCGGCTCGCTCCACAGATTTGCGTGTATTTCCTCAGGGTATTGTCACGTCGCTTTGCAGAGTAGAAATTCCCTGAGATCTCAGGATGATGACAATTAGGACTGGCTGAGATGGGTGGCCACTATAAACAGGTGGCCTCTTTATAGAGGTTGCTTAAGCATTATACACATGGCATTTTGGACTAGCTGAAATGGGTGGCCACTATAAACAGGTGGCCTCTTTATCAAGGTGGCCTTAATAGCAGGTTTAACTGTATTATTAGCTTCATGCAGTTCAGCCTATGAATTTTTCTTCACCGGAACATCATGCTTGTATTAATTTCAGAGAAGTGTTCTCTAAATGCATGCGCATACCATAGCCAACCAAACCACACAAGGTGCTTATTGTACCTGTCTGTCAGCGACTGGGCGGTTCCAGGTGGACAGAATTCTGCCGGTGTCCAGATCGATTGTGAAACCCTGCGTTGGGTAATATTCGTCATCCGTCGGTCCATTGACGGCGTACAACACATCTATCAAATCAAAATGAAACAGTTGCTAAATACTGCATTGATTGAAATAATTTGTACATCTGATTAAGGGGAAAATATAGGAGATTCAATTGACATTGCTTTGATGTTATCAACGAATGTATTAAATACTTTTCCAGTAGGCGAGAAACCATGGATAACACGACCAATAGACTACTAAAGTTTGACGTCAGTTGCCGGGGTAAGTGGGTCTGAACATTCGCTGGTAATTATATAAAATATCCATTGCTAAAGCGCAGGGAAACAGTTCACCGGTTTTAATGTAGATCCAGTAACATTGGCAACACACATATTAGTAGTACATTTTGGTAATGGGAGCAAAATGGTGATTTTTCATCCGAGTGGTGTATTTGTTAAATTTCGTTTATGTATTCGCACGTCGAAATGAAAAACCATTTTACAAACACTGGAATTATGCGTTTCAGAGTCCAATGATTTATTAATATAATCCAACAAATGATTAGCAAAACTTCGTCAACTTAATTAAATATCTTTATCAGTTGGTCCCTCTGTACTAAGATTTATATGGAACAACGAAGGACCAACTGATAACTCACATGTAGCTAACAGTCTGGTTTATCAATAAAACCCCATTATCACAAAATGGAACAAATCGGATAAACAAGAATCAAAACACATGAAGGGTTTTCTTAAACCTCTAAAGGCATTTGAAAATAGGACTGCAATAACTTAGGAGAGTTGTTTTTGTGGGGCCAAACCGCCACAAGACAGAATACAGCAATATAACAAACTTGATACTAGGACTATTTTGCATTTTTTAAAAATGAATAACCATACAACCGTGAAATGTTATCTTTTATATATTAATTTAAATACTTGTATAGACTCAAGACACATGTTAACTTTTCTGACCCGGCTCTGAACTGAAGTCGCATCTCAAGTACACTTTCTAAAAACGAAATAATTATGTTCAGCCACCATAATGATTAAAGAACATGCCAGACCCAACAGGAGAAAAAACAACCGTGACATCATGGCAGGAGGGGTGGGAGGTGGAGAAGTTTTTGTTCTACAAGACGTCAGATCAGAGGGTAGTCAGAAAAAAGAGCGAACCACGTCGCAGCGACATTTACATAGGCTGAACCAAGAATCATTGAACCGTGAACCCATATGGTACTGCATTGCTAGGCTGCACCCATGACAAAAGAACTTGACAAAGAATGGTTGTGAAGGAGACATACGAAAGGGTGCAATCGGAAAAGGTCTCGGAATAGACTACTAAAGTGAAAACGTCACCCTTTGTGTGTTGCCATGGTTTTTGGGTCTACACTAAAACCAGTGAACTGTTTCCCTGCGCTATACCAATGCACGTTTCAGATTACCAGCGAGTGTTTAGACCCAATTACCATGGCAACTGACGTCACACTTTAGTAGTCTATTGCAAACACACAGATCGACGCACTCTCCATAAATCTGATTAATATTCATTAATCTCGTATTTACTAGCTCCTCACCTTCATCCTTGTCGTAAGCAATGGCGAATATTCTGCCGCCAAAATCCTCGCTGGTAATCTGTCGCCGGTACTCGCCGGTCGTGCTGTTAAAGCACACGATGCGGCCATGTTCGCGGTCCGCCACGCACAGCAACTGGCGCCCTTCGGCCAGGGCTAGGCTATGAGGTATGTCAAAGGTACGCAGCTCGTCCGGTTGGTCCGGACCTAGTCAAAGAGAAAAAAAATAGAATACACTCTTCAAAACAGGAACGAACATTTTCTCAAAACATTAATTCTTGACCATGTACAGAAGTCCGTTGAATACAGTGAGCTTGTGGATCGACCAATCACTTTGGAATCGCCTTCAGGACTGTTCCGCTTCAGTGATTTCGTCTAGATCCAAGTGACATGTTTGAACAAAAAGATTTCCTCAGCAAAGAAATGTGACACTTCCTGTTTCTGGGAGAATCCTGTAGGTAAGAGTTCTGAGATACCGACTTTGTTTGGTTTTCATCCTTAATAAACCTGTGTGGGATATGATCTGACCTCTAGAGTATTGCGTCTCAAAAACTGCTACAAATTCTCAGGAAGCACTTCATGCAGAGTGGCGCACCCTGTCTCAGCGGCTCTTACAGAAGCTGGTGCAGTCAGCCATGCCCCAAGAGATGTTCATACACATTACTGACTGATAAAATAAGCTTTATCTATCTGTAATCAGCCTCTTTGATCTTTAGGTCCGAGTATGATTTGCGGGTTTATTTTGTGACGAGTATAATATAGTTTACTTTTTAATTCCATGTAGGCCTACATGTAACAACAAACAATTAAAGCGCCCTCTATACTGCCATTTTGACAACAATTCCAGTCCCATAATGCGAAAATGTGAAGCAGTGGCAAAAGTGACTCAAGGTGTCTCGAGATGTGTTTTCGTGAGCATAACCAGAAACACCTTTCTGACTACAAATTTGATTCAACCAACGATCATGTCTGGTCGTCAGCAACATGCAAGGATTGTTCACTGGATAAATTAATTATAAGTTCCCGTACATATTTTTCGCTATGGTCGCCAAAACATGCTATTGGCAGCGGTCTCTTGGTTCTAAGAAAGACACAATCACTTAACTTACTGGAAGGGGCCGTTATTTCCATGAGAACGGAACCATTCTGTGCAAACTTCAATACGCGACTGTTGCAGTACCTGTCAAGTAAGACAAAAAAGTTCACAATGACGTTGCTCAGCTCGGCGAGAAAGACCATTTCTGATTGGCTGAGAAAAGTTGCAGATTAATATTCTTGCCTGTGATTGGTCAATGAGGGGGTGCTTTATACGATGGACTCCGGGGAAGGACTTGCAGGATATAAAATAAAGAAAGTCCCATTCGCGGAAGTTTCGAATGGAAATGGCTAATGCGAACACAACTTAATAAAATTTCATAAAGTTGTTTAGCACAAAAATGTCCTTAGCACAACATTTATTTGCTTAAAAAAAGAGAATGAGTTACCGACGAAAATCGTACATGATGTCACTGCGTGTGTATTACAACTGACTGGTATTTTGTCAAGAATATAAGTTGACATGCAATTTTTACTGGTAACCCAAAATTGTCATAAAAGCAATGTTATTGCAAAACGGTCCTTTCTGTGAATATAGAGGTGTCACATTAATGGTGTGTTTTACCCGTCGGCAACAAAGAAATTCCCCGTTTTGCTATCGACGGCCACGTCTGTTGGCTGGCAGAAATGCTTCCAGTCGGATCCGGGCTGGAACCGCTTGCCGAGTACCAGCGTCGGTTTCAAGCTGTCTGGCGGGAACTTGAAGACTTGATGCAGGGCCACGTCAGTTAGCCACATGTTGCCCACGTGGTCGATGGTGATCCCGTGTGGCATATAAAACCTAGGCAAATGGGGGATTTATATGCATAATGTTAGAAATCTGAGCGGAAAGTAGTTGTGTGATTCTGTGCTTTTTAGTGCGTCATTTCGCTCCAAATTCCCCACAGCGCTTTTTCTCAAAGCGACGTGCGTCGAAATTGCGCGCGAAAAGGCTCAGTGTGAACCCACCAACGTTCAAGGCGCGAACGTTCAGCCGAATGTACGTCGAACAGATTGTTGCGCCAAAACCATTGCCAAGATGGCGGCGCCCAGTGTACAGAGCCGTGATGAGGTTGCAATGTACCTTGTTGCCAGCCGAATTTTAGTGGAAATGTGCGACCTTAGCTAGCACTGATCGTGTATCGCCAATGATAAACGAACAAACCACGATGCAATCTAATAATCGTTATTTTCAAAACTGGAAACTATTATCGTCTGCTTACCTTTCGGCCATTTTGTAACTCTACGCGCGCAATTTTAAACAGTGACTTGCGAACATCGTGAACTATCCCAAAAGTTTGTTAGCCAACGTTGGCAAACGTTGCCAACGTTTTCAAACGTTCGCATAAGTAGTACGCAGCCCTGAAATAGGTAATCTCCGTTCGATTACGAGCACCACATGTACGCACCATTTTGCTGTCGCACACGTAGGGGGCTTACGATTGTGATGCTTTAACCAATATCACATTACTCGTACTCAACACAAATAACGAAGGTCCAAATTTAACAACAGGGCTGCGTTCCACATACGCAAACGGTTCGTTCATGTTGGCGCCAACGTTTGCTCAATGTGGAATGGATCGTTTGCCAAAATACATTGTCAAGATGGCGGCCCTATCCCAGCAGTCGTACGGACGTTGCAATGTGGCTCTCGGCTGCTCACCAAATTTTTGAAGAAATGTGACACGTTGCTATTGATTGTGTATCGCCAGCAATAAGTGAGAAAACCACGAAATGTGCGATTTATTTGTTATTTTCCAAACTGCAAACCATAGTCTGTCATCTTTCATGTCGCGCACGCCATTTTGAAATGACTCGCGAGCATCGCGAACAACCCGCAAGTTTGTTGGCCAGCGTTCAACAATAGACAGCCGTGTGACGTGTGACGTGGTTGCCATGGCAATTGGCTCTAAACTATCATGGCCGTCGGAAAAAGTACCATTGCAAAGCACAGGGACACGGTTCCGTGATTTTTAGTTTAGAGCCAATTGCCTAGGCAACCAACAAAAGATGACGTATCCACTTCGACAGTCTATAGCTTTAGTTGCTGACCACATCTGATCATTGGTTGAATCAGCAATACGTCAGAAACATGTTTCTGCTTATGGTCGCCAAAACAATCCACCAAGAATGCACGAATTCTGCGGACGACTAACTGGCACTCTGTTGGCAGAACCAACAGGACTCCCACGTACTCGCAACTGGCGCACGGTGCCTTGCGCTTGTCCTCCCAAACAATCGTGTGGACGTTTTAGGGAGGTCTAACAAAGAGAACAATATCGTCCGCGATTGGCAAGCGAACGTCCGCGATTCGCTCCTGTACAAAACCAACGAGAGTAAGGAAAAATAGACTATGTCCAAACAAAAGAGGAACAAAGGGACGTCCGCGATTGTATGTGGATTCGCACCTGCATGCGTGTGCACCGAACTCGTGACAATCAAGTCAGTATTTCACCCCTAGACGCTGATATATATTTCCAAACTGATAAACAGCAGGTTGAATCTATATCTGAGCTATGTCTTACCAGATAACACTGTCTTGTGTCAAAAACACAAATTCGCCAAGGTTTACGAGTTTGAAGCGGCCAAGAGCTCCACTCCCCTGCGAAATCCCATTCGTTTGTCCACGATCAAACTTAGCGCTCACGTGCGGTGTACTAAAATTGTGTTCCATCATGCACTGCGCGCTGACTGCGCGCAGGGAATTGTGGGGGATTCGGAACCGTATTAAGGCACGTATTCACCCTTTGCAAAGTGATCATCTTCGGTGCAAGCATTTGTGTTTCATTTATATCACATCTGCAAATAAGAAAATCTGACTACAAACATAGCCATGGATTAGGATGTAACCTTACTTGCCAGCTCCCCACGAGTCCAACACATAGCCGCTATGCGGGTCCATCATCAGAACGACATCACGCTGAATTGGTCGCTTCTTCTTAAACACGTGATTACTGTCAAAATCGCTGCAGTTAAACATAAGAAGATATTGAAATAAAAATCCCCACAAATAACTATATAACGTAAATAGGTTTAATTTCGTACGGTTATCTCCCCCCATAAGTTTGCGTTCTGGAGGAAAACAAAGGCCGACGGCTGCTGTAATTTACGTGCGGTTTATATCAAGCGGAGCAGGATGGTACAATCAACATGAGCAATGTTTGTTAAAAACCAACCAATGTCTACATTTTCAATCACGATACAAAACGAAACGAAACACAGCGTCTGGTGTTTTTGTCTGATTTTTATGAGTACAAATGCTTTTGAACATCAGTATATGCGTGTCGGTCTGTGAGTTTGCAAGACTGGTGAAACGCATGTTTTGTTAGTCTCGTATACCAGACCTGATGGGGATGCTCGCCCAAGAGGTTTAGACATAAATATCGGCGAAGGGCTCATCGCTAGAACCTGCGATGATTTTGGCATATCGCGTCGCACAGGTTCATAATTATGTAGTAACTGGCATATGCATCATTATGACATCGTCTTTTAATAGTCAAACAGGAGTAATGTCTTCCTTAAAGGTAGAATACATGATTGGTATCTCGAGGAATCAGAAATTTCACAGATTTACACATATCATACACAATATAAACGACGGTAGAAAACTTCCACTGAAATGGTTTTGTCTGAAGTGCTATAATAGTCTTTGAGAAATGAGCAAAACAATTATTTTTCGCCATAAAACTCCCTCGCCCTGGACCACTTCGCCCCAAAACCACTTCGTCCAAACACTACCTCGCCCAAGTGCCACTTCGCCCCAAAACAACTTATTTTTGCTCAGGTTGGTTTTAATCATGCATACCTTCAATCACACAGGGGGATGAAACTATTTGTAACGATTTACCAATCATGTATACTACCTCCAAACACTGATATGCTAAAATACAATAAAATATTGCCAAAGTCTAATAAAATAAGTTTATATGCGTACCCGACAACGGCTCCATTTTGTGAATGGATCTGATATGTTTAGGCTTGTGTCACCAAATCAGCGATGGCCTATACCCATGACAGGAACAATAATATTTACCTTGACAACCAACGTCTCTCCCCACGTTGGAATGCATAGACAATTCCATGCTGGCCGGTGGCTACCCCAGCTACCTGCCCCATGCGGAGGTTCTCTCGAGGCCACCATTCCTCCGGCTCCAACCCGTTCACATCGTACGGAAGCTCATCGGCTGGTCCAGGGTAGGCCCGTACATAGCGATAGTCGCCCTGGTATGCCTGTTCGTGAACGGCCGTCAAAGAAAAATGTACAGTAATTGGTAAACACTATTCGGGCCTACAAAATAAACGGTGAGACGAACATCACGAAAAATTACAGCGAAAATTTGGATGTGTTGAGCACACTACACAAATTACAAAATTATCGTGTCGTACTATAGGGGCATCGCAAATCGGGTGTTATGGCCGAGCGGTCTAGTGCGTCGAACTTAAGTTCCTGTGCTAGTACTAGGATGTAGGTTCGATTCCGGGCCGCGACGGGTTGTGGCACCTGTGCCCTTGAGCAAGGCACTCAACCACACTTGCTCCCATTCCTGTAATTGGCGGTCCCTCCGCTGTTGGATGTGGTAAATAAATAAATATCTTTGCAAATATTTGCGATGTCGAGAATTTTATCGCAAATATCTTTGCAAATATTTGCGATATCGCACATTTTTGTCGCAAATATCAGTTTGCAAATATTTGCATTGTCGCACATTTCTTTGCAAATATCTTTGCAAATTATTTGGGATACATTTTTGTTGCATATTGTACTGTATACTTGGGATGCGAAAGCGTATTTTGTTTTTTTCAAAGTTAATATATGGGCTTCAAGCCAGTTTTCCATCTTTTCCTGGCGACGCGCGTTAGGTAGACCCTCTATATAGCTTCTTACCAAAAACGCCCCACTCAAGCATGCCGTAGTACAAAAGTATAAATGTGACAAAATGTACGGCACTGCAAACATTTGCAAACATTTGCAAAGAAGTGTACGACATCGTAAATATTTGCAAAGATATTTGCGACATAATGTGCAACATCGCAAACATTTGCAGAGATATTTGCGACAAAATTTGCGACATCGCAAATATTTGCAAAGATATATGTGATATGGAATACCCTTGTATGCCACCACGGAGATGCATGCGTAAAAAAACCCGAAACAAAATATGTTTCTAGCTATGGTCTCGAAAACACCCCAGATTGGCACCCGCCTACCTCCTCAGGTATGACGACATGCTTCGGCTCGTCCTGGACTGGTTCCTGTTTCTCCACGCTACGGTCCTCACACGGCCCAAAACCAGATCTGGTCTCGTAGTATGTAATCAACTTGTCTACCTTGGTATCCGAACTACAAGTCAGAAAGTAAAAATGGCGTCAGAATCTTCTTTTAAAAAAGCAGATGTATTTTTGGCAAATGTGGCATGCGTCTTGAAATTACGTACACGAGTCTATGGACGGTGATCAAGCTAGCGTCTTAGATCTTCCATAGACTCGTGTGTAATTATTTTCAAGTTACAGCCAATGGATTTGTTTCTGCTAATAAATTTTGGATTAAACAGCTTTATGAAATTGTCCTCAGTTTATGCAAGGCATTGTCTTGCTTGAAATAAAGATGGCGACGGTTGCCTCACCCAGGGCGTGGCTGCAGTTCATTATATCAGTAATAACCAACTACATTTCGAGTTTATGCCCAAATAGACCCTTTGCACGCGGGCAGTTGTTGTTGTTGTTGTTAACTATATGGCATCTTCGGCAACTAAGGCCCTTTATGCCATCAACTATACGGTTTTAGCTTTAACTATATACTTTATTATCAACTTGAGATGACGAGGAAGGAGTTGCAGTTTTAGAAGTGGGGGAAAAACCCCTAGAGAAATCCCCAGGGGAAAACCCACGCGGTCAAGTAGGGACTGCAAACCCAATCCACATACACGCCCCGGATTCGAACCCGGGACGCCAGAGGTGAAAGGCGAGGAAAGAACCACTACGCCAACCCACGCAGGCAGCCATGGCAGGGTGCAGTCACATTGTCACCGTGTGTCGTGATGCAAAGTATATAGGCACTTCGTGGACCTATTGTCGCATCATTTAAACATGAAAACCTGCCCCTATCTCTCATGGACACCGGTGCAAAGGGTCTATACAAATGACAATGTGACAAATGACATGGGCGTCCAACGTACCTCACAAATGACTCGGGTATGATTTTCAGGGTGATTCCAGATGAGACTTCAGCCCCTGAGTAAAAAAATATTTCTTTTCAAGTGAATGTTGAAGTTAAAACAGTGCTTTAAAAGGGACACGTCGCACTTCAACTTTCACACGTCGTGGTTCGACTTGCAAATGTCGTGGTTCAGCTTACAAACGCCGTATTCAAACCTATTCGTGTCTCGCAATAGATATAGGCTATTTTCCCGCTCTTTCAACCTCTTGACACATAGGTTTGGGAAACAGTCTTTTATCATTGTTCATGTCATGTGTGGAGAACATCGGACGTTGTCAACACTTATGTGATATAAAGCAACCGGAAATACAAATCTAAGGGTGGCGTTTGAAAACAAATTAACCATTGCCTTTAAAAATGTTGAAGTAAGACGATCGCCTGCCTGTAACAAAACACCATAAAACGCCCGAAACATTTCATCAAAATATCAAAGATGTCATATGGACATCAAAACCAAAATAGGCAGCAAATTTCAGGACAGATTACATGATTGGAAAACCTTAACAGTAACAATAGCATTACATAACTAAAGATTAATGTTGATAAACGGCCTTGCAGAAATGTCACCCACACAGATATACATGTACTTCAGAAAACCATGATTGAATGGAAAAAAGTGCCTGCAGACAACTTTAAAAAACAAAAACACATTCAGGTTGCAATTTCTCCCACAAAGGTACCATTTTACACGGGGAAAAATCATGTGGTGTTCGTGAAGTAAACATTTGGGTAACTGCAATGATGTATCGGGCTTTAAATGGGTATCTTCTTTTTGGCAAAACATCTTTAGGTTTTCTAACACGTCTTCCTTTTGGGGTTCATTACCATGCACGGACACACAGGATTTTTCTTGTTAATTATAAACCATGTAAAAATGTTAGTTTGATAATAAAAACGCAAAATTAGGACATTCCAAGGAAAAGTGTAATGAATTTACGAAGGAAAAACTTTTTTTTTTTTGAGTTGTCCCATAGGTTTAGCACATGTGGTCTCAGAGGATGTCCGTGCAGGGTAATCCTTCCTTAGTTTTGGAGTCGCAGTCTCGCCTTTTCAGCTTGCTAAATCCGGACGACCAAATTGGTTGCACAATGTATGCGCAATACAACGTATCGCGTGCACTGCACTCGTATGCAAGAGCAGCATCCTCCTAACCCTGGATGATTTAGCACGGCGGAGGGATGAGACCGCATCCCCGGCAAACACAGACTGCTGATATTGTATATGGTTACCTTTGCCGTGCTCGATTTCCAGGACCAACTCGTGTATGAGGAAGGATCCACCTAAAGTTACAACCTCTCCTTTAGTCAGGTAGTCTGGGCACTCGTCTCGCTCCCATTCGTAGATTACGACTGAGGGACCCAGGCACCCATCTATGCAGGTCCTAACATTAAAAGATTAAAGATAGTATACATGATTGGTAAACTGTTACAAATAGTTTTATCCCCCTATGTGATTGAAGATATGCATGATTAAAACCAACCTGAGCAAAAACCAGCTCCGTACTTCGTCTAACTTTTGAGAAAACAGTCAAAAAGGTTTTTGCAGTCATTTCGCCCCAAAACCACTTCGCCCTGAATCATTTCGCCCTGAACCACGGCCTGTGCACGAAGTGGTTTTGGGGCGAAGTGGCATTTGGGCGATGTAGTGTTTGGACGAAGTAATTTGGGGCGAAATGGCACTCGGGCGAAGTGGTTTGGGGCGAAATGGCACCTGGGCGAAATGGTTTTGGGGCGAATTGAATTTTCGTCTCGAAAATTAATTGTTTTACTCATTTCTCAAAGATTATAGCACTTCAGACAAAACCATTTCAGGGGAGGTTTTCTACGGTCATCATGATTATATTGTGTAAGTTTGGCGTAAATCTGTGAACATTTCTGATTTTCGAGATTACCAATGATGTATACTGCCTTTAATTATACTGAAGAAATTGGCGTGGTACATGTACAATAAGTGATTGTTTATGGCATCGCCAGGAGTCTGTTTTCACCATCATAAGCAGAAACACGTTTCTGATAACAATCGTATAGTTGAACCAATGAACGGCTTCTGTTCCTGACATTAAAGCGGGCCATTGAATAACGCCTGGTATACTGACGTAAGTGCGTACTTTCTTTCGCATACACACTTTAAGTTAATCCACTTGATCCGACTACTTTTTTGTTGCTATGTGATGCACGCGGCAGGTGTGGAGTACAGAATCAATACCGTGTTCACCGTAGGAGATAATGGTATAATACCAACCAGACTGTTGGTTGCTAGGAAATGGCGTGCGCCACGTAGCAACAGCAGCGTAGTATGCGACTTTCCAAAACTGCACGTCTATTTGAACGTTGAGGATTCGGGGCGCCAGCCATGGTGCAAATAAGGTTACGCGCAAAAGACTAAATGAATCCACATTTAGGTCACAAGCGTGTTTCTGCTTGTGGTCACGAAAACATATCTTTAATCATGTTACTACACAACAAGTCACCCAATCTCAAACATTTCCATGGCTTCCATTTTAATACTAAAGGCATGTTGCTCTTATCAAAATCTCGTAAACGTGAAGTCAGTTTTGAGAGTGAAAAGCCGAAGGCAACAGATAATGGGCAGTTATAGCCCTTGTAAGGTGATGCATCCACCCACTCCAGTGATCGTGCGTGTTTCCGCAGAACGCAGTCGTAACGAAGTACGTAAACAGACCGACTGGTCACGAAAAAGCAATCAAAATTTGAAGGGAACAAAATCCACTTTGCACGAAACAACTGTTGGTTTTCATGAACTGCCTCCAATTACGTGGGTGTGATCTAAGAGCATCAGTGGCGAAAACAACACGCGACTTTAAATGATTGTGTCGTTTATAAGACTGATCCTGTGGACAGTATTGAACGGTCCATCCGTGTGAATAGGTTTGCAACCCACTAAATAGACTGTATCGAATAGCCGCCATTTCGTGGGGCAGTCTCTTTGTTCCTTGAGGACATGCATGGTTGCACATTACTGTGCTTCCATAGACTACTAAAGTGAAAACGTCACCCTTTGTGTGTTGCCATGGTTTTTGGGTCTAAACTAAAACCAG
Source organism: Henricia sp. BOLD:AAB3569 (assembly GCA_037783545.1). Lineage (NCBI taxonomy): Eukaryota > Metazoa > Echinodermata > Asteroidea > Spinulosida > Echinasteridae > Henricia > Henricia sp. BOLD:AAB3569. The sequence goes on from JBBELK010000936.1 coordinate 497,455, forward strand.
TGAACTGTTTCCCTGCGCTATACCAATGGATGTTTCAGATTACCAGCGAATGTTTAGACCCAATTACCATGGCAACCGACGTCACACTTTAGTAGTCTATTGTTGAACGGTTTAAGTAACAAAGGTGCCCCACGAAATGGCGGCTATTCGATACGGTCTATAGGCAAACTTTTCTTGAAAAGAGTCAGTTGAGAATCGAACGAGTGTTTTCTTGTGTATATAGAAGTTACCATTATCATGATTTGGGATGTTTAGTCTTTCAACATAATAGGGCATTTTCACGAAAAGTGTGACACAGATGCCAAAATTTGAAAAGGCTATCTGGGTCAAAATACCCCTCAATATTTGATCCTCCAATAAAATTTGTTTCCCTTCGACCAACACCCCCGCCCTCTCCTCCAATGCCCCACCCCCTCCCCCTCCCCAATGCCCCCACACATTGTCCTCCTTGTCCCCCTCCACCGGTCCCTCCAACCCCTCCATCCAGTCCACCCCTCCCCCTGCCCCTCTCTAAAATCTGTCTACCACTTCTCGTCCTTCCATGTCTTCTCCTGCCCCCTCCTCACCCCCACCCCTTCCCCTCTCCCCTTCTCCCCTCTGCCTGACCCCGGCCCCCTCCCTTCATCGGGATCACTGCCTATCCCCTTGATAGTTATGTAATGCCAGTGCATACTTGATATACACTATTAAATTATAAGAAACTGCACGACAAAAGACAACGTAACGTCAGTTACGTAACGTCAGTTACGTAACGTCAGTTACGTAACGTCAGTTACGTAACGTCAGTTACCGGCATGTTCTCATTTCGGTGGTAATAACTTAAAATTGTACATATGTACTCCATAATCCAATAATACTGCCACATAAAAATCACCACCCCAAAATTTCAGGGACATGAGATATTAGAAAATGATACTGCACTAAGATTTTCGGCGAGTCATTTTTATCGTAACGTCAGTTACCGACACGTTTTTACTCACTGCTACAAAAGAAATATAGCTGCTGTGAAAAACTTACCACACATTCCTTCAACATAAGTGGCTCTTAAAACCATACTGTGGAGATACCCCAATCATTCTTAATTACTTAGATATAACATAATTAAGAAGGCAAAAAATGTGCAATTGTAACGTCAGTTACCGTGAAAATGCCCATATGTAATTTTGACAATCAAGTTCGTCAAAGCCTGGACCTATTTTTCCCAGCAGCGTATGGAATTTTGGTATGTTTGGCAATGTTCACTCTTAGTGCAGGGGTAATTTTATTTTAAGCGGAAATTAGTGAATAAAAGTGACGGACTCTCCAGACCTATAAAATTGAACAGACTTGAAAAGACTTTATAAGGAGTATTGCGAGACGCTGTGTGAGTCCTAAGTATTTTTAAATGATTTTTTAATAGCGTTGTCTTCTATAATGCCCGATTTATTGGGGTGCACCCATCGGGTCTATTGATTGCTTTCCGGTGACGTCACCCCTTCCATCCACCATTTTGGTGGGCATTTTTCATGACCCACGTGGCTGGAGTAATAACCGGCAAAATAGCAGGAAAAGCACATTGGTTGCACCTACCTCTGTTGCTTGAACTAGCTTTATGTTGTTGCGCCATGGCTGTTGTTTCGAGAAAGATAAAAACGCATTTCTTCAGGCTAAAAATCGCGATCAAGTAGAAGCACTTTCGTGTTTACAAGCTGACTGCATGCTCAATATTTTGAACGTATCGCAACGCGCGTGTGTGGCATCTTTGAATGAAAATACGCTGGTGAGTATTTTTTTACGCTTGTTCATGTGCGTCTATTGGCGCGCGTGTGTACGCGCGGGACTGTTGACCACCACACATTCCCGGATGTTCTACGTCATCGAAAGCAATCAGTAGACAGTTTCGGCAAGCTCAAAATCCGCGCGCGTATACGTATCCGTACCATTTTCAGCTTTGACGTCATCACTTTATGCGGTCTCCTCGTACGTAATGCGGATCAGCCACACGTAGGACAACGTATGGGAGCCGTTTGACACGGGAGCGGTACGTATAAAAACAATCTCGACTTGTTTACACCAATTTAGTGTTATGTCACACGGATACGTCTGCGAACACGTACCATTAAACTGAGATGCCGAAACTGTCTAATATTGTTTGTGAATACGTAACATATCATGTAGTTGATGTCACGTACTTTTCAGAGAGTCCAGGTGCAAGTTGTGGACATCCGTAAAGAACTATCTTGTCCACGCTGTCGTCGTGGATTTCGGGCTTGAAACCAACTGTATGAGGAACAAATAACAAAACTAATCAAGAAAACAAACACTCTTTACAAAAAAAGGGATTTGAGATATTACACGATTATATGTTCAATTTACCAGAGTAAACGTTTGTTTGTACAGACGTCAAGGCAACGAGAGGTTATGACGTCAATGACAAAACGCTGCACCAACGTAATTACGATGAACGCATGCGGGTGCCATCTGCACGTACCAAATTCGCTTTTGAAACTGTGTTTTCGGCTAAAATTTGCGGACCTCAAATATTTGACCGGCGAGTACGATATAGCTTAACTCCAAATTAAAGTTAATGGCTTCCTTTTGAACGTACATATTTATGTAGGAGCTGGCCGACCCTGGGCTCATCCGGGGCTGGCGGTTCATCCACGATTAAGTAGTATATAGGGGACAAATTGTACACCGTCACAGAAATTCCTCCGTATTCATTGGTGTTTTGATTTTAGTTTGATTCGTTTATTTCACCAATAAATCAAAAATCCCTGATATGAAATGGGGTGCTGATTATTGAATGATGAAGTGTTCCATCACTGGTCTACAACATGGTGTTCATAGTAGTACTAGTAGCATGCTTAAAGGCACAGGCTCGTCAGCAATGCGCGCCCGCCAAATGTGTGCCACGCAATACGCAGCTCCATAGCAAAGGCATGGAGCTGCGTGTTTCGAGCACGAATTTGGCGGGCGCGCATTGCTGACGAGCCTGTGCCTTTAAGGCTAGAGACAGCGGCAGCTGTGACAGCGGAGAGCTCACGTAGCAAAAAGGCCGCAGAGTGCGCAGACGCGCGCGCTCGAGCAAAGTACTTTGGAAACCTATATTAAATATAATTACTCCTAGGTGGAGAGAGGTAATTTATGGCAAAGTGCCTTGCCCAAGGACACGTGCACCATTGACGAAGGCAGGCCTGGATTGGAACCCAAGACCCATAGAATTAACCAAGATCTTGTGTTCGATGCGCCAGACCATTCGGCCATGATACTCCTTATTTTCTCTCTGTCAAAATAAGGCTTTGTTTTGGATTTTTGCTCTTGTTCAACTGGGCCGATCGACTTCGTCCACTGCGCTGAATAAAGAAAACGATAGAGATGTGTTCTGCAGTCAGTTCCCTGCTGATAAAATGCCATTAAACTTTGCTATGTTTAGAAAATGTTTGCGTGGTTGTAACCCAGCCCTGTCCGCGTATGTTGCAAAACGATAGCCGCCGAAAATGTAGGCATTCCAGAGACGTAGATTGACTACGGAGCAACTCCCTGGGTAGCATCACTTTATTCCCTGCCGTGATTAAATTTAGAGGTGCTACATCTCTCGCCCGTTCTCATAAATCACCTGGGCTATTTTTTGAAAAGGTCAATCGTGGGCTGTTGGTGACAGGGCGCGTAGCTGGTCCGTGATCCATCAACAATATTAAGCCCATTTTGCTGTTTGTTCGGGCAACCTTTATTAGGAGATTCGCTCGGCATAATTTCACATACCGGAGTATAGGGCTCGGTGTGCAGACTATGACGTCAGCGCGCGCGGGTAATGCCGATGGTAATTGGCTATTATTGGCTGATTACGCGACATCCGGCTATACAAGTACCAAAGAAACCCCCATGGGAAGTCGTGCCCCCTGTCTCCTAACCACAATAATACGTCTTACCCACCTATATGCACCTCTCCATCTTCGTCAGATATCCGTCTGTTTAAACAAGACAATTCGTTCTCTTTCGAAACGATGCCCTGGAGACAACAATAAAAACAAAGGGCGATTGGTTGCAATTTTCAAATCGGCACGTGTATACGTGACTTCAGTTGGCAAAGGAAAATCTTGTTTGAAAAACGTGTCAGCAAGAACAAGATTTTTTTTCACAAAATAAGATTTATAAATAAATGCACAAATTGTACTATAGTTATTCGTCAAAACCAAGTTGACGCAGAACATCCTTAGCTTTTAAGTGTCGTATTCTAATTAGAAAACGGGAACGGGCTGTTGCTCTGACAACGCTTCAAAGTTTCCACAAAAACATGCTGTATTTTACATTATCAACAACCAATTTCTCGCTGAAAGTCCAAGTTTTCTGTTTTTCTTGAATGACTTATGTTGTGGGGTTTTGATTTTTCTTCTTCGGTTTTTGACAAAAATGTGAACGCTTCTAACATTGGAAAACTGTTCATGTATCCGTTTTGTAACTGACGAAGATCCACCATTAAACCATAAGGCCCCTGAAGTAGTCGCTAGTATGTTGTTTTGAAGGTGTGATTCCATGCACATTTTCTGAGGTTGTGCTCATACAAATGAGCACAGTATATAGTGATATCACCATTTAAAAGATAGTGTATATACATGATTGGTAAACTGTTACAAATAGTTTTATCCCCCTGTGTGATTGAAGATATGCATGATTAACACCAACCTGAGCAAAAACCAGCTCCGTACTTCGTCTAACTTTTGAGAAAACAGTCAAAAAAGGGTTTGCAGTCATTTCGCCCCAAAACCACTTCGCCCTGAACCATTTCGCCCTGAACCACGGCCTGTGTACGATAAATAATGGGTTTTGGGGCGAAGTAGCATTTGGGCGATGTAGTGTGTGGACGAAGTGATTTGGGGCGAAATGGCACTGGGGCGAAGTGATTTGGGGGCGAATTGATTGTTCGTCTCATGAGACGAAAAATAATTGTTTTACTTATTTTTCAAAGACTATAGCACTTTAGACAAAACCATTTCAGGGGAAGTTTTCTATGGTCATCATGTTTATATTGTGTATAAGTTGGGCGTAAATCTGTGAACATTTCTGATTTTCGAGATACCAATCATGTATATACAGTAGCTCACAGGAATTTCCACTGGTCTGTCTGTGCAAAAAATATAAGTTTGAAAGTTTATTCCTTGCTTTTAACTGTAGCATTGCCATAAATCTAATTTTGAGTTCTAATGTTTTTCCGTAGTTTGAGACCCATTTGATAAGGCCATGTATGGCCCATGTTAGACCAATGGGAGACTTTGAGACGCTTGGTGGCAGCAAACATAACGGACCCACGTGATCAGTTAACTATTGTTTGCGTAATTTTGAGCGTGCGCACTTTAGCTCAAGAGTGACGCAAACAATAGTGTAATGGTCACGTGGGACCGTTTGCCGCCACCAAGCGTCTCAAAGTCTCCCATTAAACTTAAGGTTGTTTTCTGTGATTAATCGTCGTCAATGAGAATAATATTTGCCTTTCCTCACATGACATTTAGACTCTTCACCATTTTTTTTCTCGAAGAGCTCTTTCATAAATTGTTTACAAAACCTTTCAAATCAATGTATGGTTTTTGTCCTAGGTGAATGCTGAAATACATGCTGGGTATGTTACCATTACTGTCAACACTTTGAGTATTGGTTTTTCTTGTCAACTCATCAAGTAAACTTTTGGGTCACTGCAAATGATATAAATTATCGGGCCTTTGAAGACTTTTGTTTCAAGATGAGGTACAGAGAAACCTGTCTATAGTGGCCACCCTCAGGACTGTTAATACTGGCCACTCTTACCCCTTTATATATATATACAAAGGTTGTATTGGCATAATAACGCATGGCATCTGGGACCAAAGACGCGTGGCCCGGACATGGCGTCTTTTAATATCAAGGTGGCCTTAATAGCAGGTTTGAATGTATGAAGTTAAAGATAGTATACATGATTGGTAAACTGTTACAAATAGTTTTATCCCCCTGTGTGATTGAAGATATGCATGATTAAAACCAACCTGAGCAAAAACCAGCTCCGTAACTTTTGCGAAAACAGTCAAAAAAGGGTTTGCAGTCATTTCGCCCCAAAACCACTTCGCCCTGAACCATTTCGCCCTGAACCACGGCCTGTGCACGAAGTGGTTTTGGGGCGAAGTGGCATTTGGGCGATGTAGTGTTTGGAGGAAGTAATTTGGGGCGAAATGGCACTCGGGCGAAGTGGTTTGGGGGCGAAATGGCACTTGGGCGAAATGGTTTTGGGGCGAAATGAATTTTCGTCTCATGAGACGAAAACTAATTGTTTTACTCATTTCTCAAAGACTATATAGCACTTCAGACAAAACCATTTTAGAGGAAGCTTTCTACGGTCATCATGTTTATATTGTGTAAGTTAGGCGTAAATCTGTGAACATTTCTGATTTTGGAGATTACCAATGATGTATACTGCCTTTAAGTGGTTATAGGCTCTGGAATTACCTCTTTTTGTGCTTATCTCGGTTTACGGTAGCGTCGTCGTTTGTGTATGTTATAAACTCCTCAAAAAAAGTTCGGAAAGTCAAGTTTGACTGACGATTTCTCTCTTGTTACTAAATCATTTCCCTTGAATTTGGCATCATTGGAAAGCCCTGTTATTCCTCTTTACACTGATGTGTCATTTGTTATGATTAATTAATTTGGGGATGTGCAGTATAGCGGAATATAGGGGTGGGTGGAAAGTGAAATGTCACAAAATTCACTGCTATTTTCATGCAGTGCATTCCCCTTTTGCTTAGAGAATGGGAATGTGTCAATGCACTTTTTGACAATAGCAATGCATTTTGTGACATTTCACTTTACACCCGCCCCCGTAATCAGCTGTGCTGCACATCCCCAATTGCTTAATCATAAGAAATGACACATCACCGTAAAGAGGAATAACAGGGCTTTCCAATGATATAAAATTAAAGGAAAATTATTTTGCAACAAGAGAGAAATCGTCAAAAACTTGACTTTCCGAACTTTTTTTGAGGAGGTTATTTAGCCGCGGAAATAAAGGTTGAGAAAATGTGAACCAAACGCACTAGCGAATGAGATATGTGCAAGTTTTGCATCCATGCATTGTGTCCTAACTACCCAATTAATACCCGCTAAATCGATGCTAATTCCGTCTTAAAAACAGTTCCGGTCCCATATTCAGCATCCCTGCTCTGATATCGAACCACTGTACTTGGTTTATGATGTTAGAATTTGCGGAAAGCAGATTTAGGCGAGAGAGGAAAAATCAATTGCATTTTTTCGAGCGTCGTCGGATTCGGCTTGCCAGTCTTGAAGGGGATAATGAGTCACTTTCGCAGAAACTCGGGCAATTGTACCGCAACCGACGCGTTCAGGTGAGCCGTGGTCTAATCAAATTTGACGGGTGGATGTCTGCACGGGATCCGCTTGTTTCCGGACTGCAGACGTCTCCATTTACCTACAACCTTTTGATAAAGACAGTAGGAGATATGAATGCACCGAATTCACTCATTAAATAGAATAAGCCATTTGGTAATTTACTCATTGAAACCATGTTTTGGCCGTAAACAATAAATTTGACATTTGCTCCCGTTTTTCTTCACCCAACTAACTGTTGAGGGTAAACCTCCAATGGACTAGTATGCCCTCCCACCCAGGGGGGAGTACGTACATGCACACAGTATGCCAATCGATGTTCCCAGGGATGAGTACTGCCTGTATGAGCCAGTAGACTGAAATTTTTGGCGTACATGTTTCTTCCCCTGCCTTTCACTCCTGGCGTCCCGGGTTCGATTCCTGGTCGTGTATACTAGACTGGGTATAATTTCTAGTCCCTACTTGACCGTGTGGGTTTTCCTACAGGGTAGGAAACTTCACTGGGGTTTCCTCCCACATGTAAAACTCCTTCTTTGTTATCCCAAGCCTATACCATGTAGTATATTGTATAAATGGCCTAATAGTTGCAGAAGATCAGATGCCACGAAATTAGTCCATTGATTAGTACTCATGCAAATGTGTGGTCACTGCAAAACACACCAATAATAATGCGGGCAAGTGTACGAGTTTTGGCCAATGGTTAAAATGCTCGAAAAGCTTCTACAATCAATTTACTGGGTTGAATACATTAAAACTAGCAATTGCTTTTTCTAGGCTTTTACTTACATTCTTATACATAAACATAAGCAAGTGCTTACAAGCAAACACTTATACTTTGAAGCAAAAGCAAGACCTAATTTCCTCCAAGCAAAAGCTTCCCAGATTAGGAATTGCTTAAAAACGTGTACATAAAAACAAGCTTTTGCTTTTGCCACTAAACACTTGCTTAAGTAGTGTTTCGAGATCCCTAAATAGGATCTTGAGCTCTTGCTTATCACACAAGATTTACCGCTATTAACGGTTTCCCTTATTAATCGTTATCTACCTTTAGAACGGTCAGTATAGGTCTACAGAAGCAGTATTATTCGCTAAGATATCTCACAAGAAAGCTATCACTAACTGTTTTGTTTCGACAAAAAAACATGCATGTTGAACGGATGCATGGCGAAAAGTCATCCCTTAGAATGTGGGATACCCCGGATAGAGGACTAAAAGCAAACCCATGCGTCTACTCTGCACAAAGCCGTAACATAATACGCGTGTCCCTTGATAAATAGCGCTATTGTTAAGAACCCCAAGCAATTGCTAAGGAAGCTTAAGAAAAAGCTGTCAGCCAAAGCAAAGGGCTATGAATATGTTTTCAACCAATTGCTTTTTCCTTTGCTTCTGCTTGATGAGCTTATGCTTTTGCTCGGTGCTTCTTCATATCAGCAGTTGCTAGTTTTTATGTATTCGATTCGGCCCACTGTACTTGGTCGTGAAAATTGAATCGTAAAGAGCAAGGGCGTTGTTGCCTATGGTCCATTCAACCACCATCTCTGTGTTAAATTTGTTACCACCTTAAATTTCAATTCCGAGCAGTTTTAAAGGAATCTGGTGTATAGCTGTAATACTAGCAGTCATTTATCCGTAAACAGCGAAATCATATATCATTTTGAACGCCGTGCCGTCACGGACCAACTTGAGTAATCGCGAAAGGGTAAGATCTTGACATTTTGAAGCAGTTGAAAATTACGCTTCGCTCACGTTCCCAAAACACAACCGCACTGTGTTGTTTCGCGTAATTCGGAGTCCGAAAGTGTCGCTTTTGTGCCCCGTGGAAAACTGCGCACGTCGGACAGGACTGACATTTCAAATATCACTCCTTGTGTTTTATCTTCCGTCGATCCCAAAATAAGAATGTAATTACCGGCCGCCAATTTGTTGATGGTGTTGTTTTTTACCCGCGACCCGAGAAATTAATCCGGCGTGGCACGCGGTATGTGATAACCAACCGTGATGTCCGGGCGATTTGGCGGCCGTCGCAAATCCCCACACGATCCCCACCTGACATTTCAAAAGTGTTTGGCGGAAATTGGCGGGAAAACTTGTGAAAACAAAGTTTGATTGCTCATGCACCTGAACAGCAAATTGGACAGTTTCATAGGAAATAGCCCGGTATGGGACGTTTTACTAAACTTTTGTCCAATAGCTATGTGTGAGTGGGTGGATTGAAGTATTGATGGTATATTTGGCTGACTTTTTTGCTGTCCTTTAAGAAATACATCTTCGGTTACAACTAATCATTGCTCAAAATGCTGATGTATTCAATTATTCATGCGTGGATGCTAAAAAAACGGCAAAACGTCGGTCTAACTATCGTTTAGTTCCCTCGGGCTGACCTTACTCCAGATAGATAGAAATTCATAAAACATTCCCCACTGGGAATTGTTCGGTTTGTGTAAGAAACACAAACTGGCGTTTCTATTAAAAGAAAGTGAATCCACTTTTCTTGCTATATGAGATCCCGTCACTTTGATTTTACAAGACCGTTCAAGAGAGTTAAAACAATATTTTCTTTTTGTCTTTTTGGGGTCTTTTTTGGGTGGGTTGGGGTGGGGTTGGGGTATATATGGGGAGAGGTGTTGGCTTAAGGCAGATTTGTATATCATCTGAGTAACAAACCAATTTGTCTCAGTGTTATGCTCTCTAAAGGTAAAATAAAGCCATCTCAGGGACAGCTTGTTTTTGAGTGCATATTTTACTCTCTTAAAATGTCTTTCGCTCTGGAAAAGAGTTAAAACCTACTCTAAAGGAGTAACATTTCTACTAAAGAGTAAAATCTTTGCTCGAAAACGAGTTGGGCCTTATATATGGCTCTTGAACGAGTGGTTTTTTTCTGTCACTCTTTTACATTTGGGTCTTTCCACAGTAAAGGGGGCATTTTTGCAACACAGACCATATTTTGAAGGAAATACCTTTGTCTGGTCTCAAAATAAAAGAAACAAGTTTAAGTTGTTCTGAAGAGATAACTTATGCCCCAAACGGGTCACAAATAGTGTAACAACGTGCCTTTCTAAAAATCCTCTTTACAAATTTCCAATATACGCTCGTATATTGAAGTTATCTCTTCAGAACAACTGAAACTTATTTATTTTATTTTGAGACAAGACAAAGGTATTTTCTGGAAAATATGGTCTGTGTTGCCAACAATCCCCCTTTTACCGTGAACAGACTCATTGACAGAAATGGTGCGCATCCAGAAAACCCGACGGAGAATATGTTCGTTATAGCTCAGCTGGTAGAGCACCTGTACAGCATCTGGGGGTCAGTGGACACGGGTTCGAACCCCGATGAGGTTTCGTTTATCCAATTATTAAAAAAATAAATAATTCTTTTACACGTTTCACATCAATAGCGTTGGGTGTACTGACGTACTTCCTTTCACATGCACAATTAGTATCCACTTGACCAGACTAAATTGTGTTGCTATGTGGTGCACGGGGCAGGTGTGAAGTACAGAATCAATACCGTATTCACCGTAGGAAAAAATAACAAAGAAACCAAACTGTTGCTAGATAGACAATGGCATGCATACGTAGCAACAATATGTGGCTTTGTAAACTGCACCTCAATTTGAAAGTGAGGAATTCAGGGCGCCAGCCAATGGCAGCCATTATGCAAATTTTACACACAAAAGGCTAATGGGAGACTTCAAGACGCTTGGTGGCAGCAAACATAACGGTCCCACGTGACCAGTCCACTGTTGTTTTGTGTCACTCTTGCGCTACATTGCGCACGCTCAAAATGACGCAAACAAAAGTGGGCTGATCACGTACGTGACCGTTACGTTTGCTGCCACCAGGCGTCTTAAAAGTCTCCCATTGAATACATTTTGATAGTCTCGTACCCAGACCTGCTGGAGATGCTCGCCCAACAGGCCTGGGCACATGCGATTATAGAGTTCATCGCTGATTGGTTGAGGCCCGCACCGAATTTCGGTGCGGGACCCCTGCGAAGGTTTTAGCTCATTATCATAAGCACGCGGGGGGTAAGGCTCGGAAAGCTGCACACACGTACATACCATAACACACACCAAACGGTCTTTACGAGAAACATGACACATACCTTCTTCGTTCACATCAAATAACAGTTCATATTTAGTAACTGGCCTATCTTTATGGCGTCAAACACGAAGAATTCCCTCCCAATCTCGGTCGAATGCAATCAGAACAGTTACCGCATAGCATTTGAAACACTGACGGAGTCTAGTAGCTGCACTGTATATAGCGCCGTGCCGCGTCATATCGCACGATCTTTTGGCACCCGACTTCTAGCAGGGCGCGCGCCGATTTAATCGCATGGCCAATAGCAGTGTACGTACTATCAACGACGGCTTACGAATGGTCATCGCGTTCAACCAATCAGCGATGAACTCTAATCGCATGTGCCCATACCTGTTGGGCGAGCATCCTCAGCAGGTCTGGGTACGAGACTAACATTCCGTTTGCGGATGTCTTAGAAGTATGAAAAATACCAAGATGTATCACTACTAAAGATAAAAGTATGAATATTGGACAGCTATTTATTCAGTGTCGTCCAGACAATTCAAATTTTAGAAAGGTCTCGGGAAAATCTGAACTATCATGGGCCCCGAGATAATAAACCATTGCCGTCTATACTCCCGTCCATAATTTATATGTCCCCATAATCCCCACGCTGCGACTTGAATACACAGTTGGCGCTTCAGTAAATCCCACAACAGATTTGCAAAAATCTTTTATATCCGCGTGGCTTATGCAGATGGGGGCGGTGTTAAAAATCAAGGGTAGGGAGGCTTTATAGAAACGTATAAAATATGGGAGATTTGAATAAACTCAACCTTCTTCAATTATTTACGTCTTTGTGTGATATTTCCTAAATATAGGCCTACACAAAAACACAGTAAGTCTTAAAGATCATCTATCTCGATAAACACTGACTCATCGGCGGGATGCTCCACCAGCTGAGCAATATGGCACAGTGGGGCTTAGGTTCGTAGGGGAAGCCTGAGGGAGCATACCACTGTGCCTCATAGCTCAGCTGGTAGAGCATCTGCCAGGTGTGTCAGTGGTCTTGGGGAAAACCCGAGGGAGCATGTCACTGTGCCTCAAAGATCAGCTGGTAGAGCATCTACCTGGTGAGTCAGATGTCTTGGGGGAAATCTGAAGGTGTATACCACTGTGCCTCATAGCTCAGCTGGTAGAGCATCTGCCAGGTGTGTCAGAGGTCTTTGGAAAACCCGAGGGAGCATACACCACTGTGCCTCATAGCTCAGCTGGTAGAGCATACCTGGTGTGTCAGAGGTCTTTGGGAAAGCCTTAGGGAGAATACCACTGTGCCTCATAGCTCAGTTAATAGAGCATCTGCCCGGTGTGTCAGAGGTTTTTGGGAAAGCCTGAGGAAGAATGTCACTGTGCCTCATAGCTCAGCTGGTAGAGCATCTACCTAGTATGTCGGATGTCTGGGGGGAAACCTGAGGGAGTATACCGCTGTGCCTCATAGCTCAGCTGGTAGAGCATACCCGGTGTGTCAGAGGTCTTTGGAAAAACCATGAGCGACTATACTACTGTGCCTCATAGCTCAGCTGGTAGAGCATTGCCAAGTGTGACAGAGGTCTTTGGGAAAACCTGAAGGAGCATGCCACTGTGCCTCATAGCACAGCCGGTAGAGCATCTGCCAGGTGTGTAGGAGGTCTTTGGGAAAACCTGAGGAAGCATGCCACTGTGCCTCAAAGCTCAGCTGGTAGAGCATATGCTTGGTGTGTCAGAGGTCTTTGGGAATCCCTGAGGGAGTATACCACTGTGACTCATAGCTCAGCTGGTAAAGCACCTGCCCGGAGAGTCATAGATCTAGCGGGTTAAAATCCCGATTAGGCCTGTACGTTTTTCGCTCACTCCTTATTTGTTTTTCAGGGTGATATCTGTCCGGCCCGGGTATCTTTGATTATTTTAGCTGAACAATATGGTTCAGGTTAAAAATAGTAAAAATTCGTACTGCCGAGGCCGAGGATTTTTCCCCTCCCCTCAACAGCCGTAGACATCGCATCTTGTTCGATGATTTATAAAGCAAATATTCACTGACCGCGTTCGAGTTGTTAGCGATGTCTGAACGTCCTCTGCGAGTCGTACCTAATATCGATCGCCTTTTATAACGCACATAATGTTTGTGGATTGAGGGGTACAGCATGTGTGTATGCTGGTGTCTTGTGTTTCAAACACAATCGACTCATGCTTTGCGAGAGCTTTTTTGGGGGTAGGTTTTTTATTAAAAGGCACAATATATCATTATTTTGTAGATAAAACGTTGTTACGAATTTCGGGAACAAACTACAACAGCATTACATAACCAAAGAATAATGTTGATAAACTGCCTTTTTTGTGGACATTTCAGCCACATAAATGCAGTACAGCGGGCCTCCCACGAATTTTCAACGATTAGGTACGATTTGGTGAGATTACCAGAGACTGTCTATTATAGACTATATACACAATCGTACTAAATCGTACCTAATCGTTCGAAATTTGTGGCAAAAATCGCACAGTGGGATGTTCGCTTAATACTTTAGAAAACCTGAAAAAATCCATGCATGGTGATTGTGTTAAATGAATGTTATAGAACAATTCGTGTGCAAACGATTAAAAAAAACAGTTGGCAACTTCTCTCACAAAGGTACCACTTTTAATTTATTTAATTTATTTTTATTTTTTAAATTATTATTATTGTCTTTACACAGAAAAATAAATCATGACTTGTGTGGTATATGTCACCATTAGGGGTGCGATTTGTTTTTGCGAATCCATGTGCTCGTTGCGTCGGTGGTGTGCAATGGAAGTTTGCAAAAAACGCAACAAATGTCAAACTTTGCAAATATAATAATATAATGCAAACCTTTCCGGAAATATTTGGCTTAAAGGCACAAGCTCGTCAGCAATGTGCGCGCGCCAAATTCGTGCGACGAAATACGCAGCTCCATAGCAAAGGCATAGATAAGAGCTGCGTATTTTTCGTTGCACGAATTTGGCGCGCGCGCATTGCTGACGAGCCTTGCCTTTAAAAAATAAAGATAATGCAAGCTAACGCAGCAATTATACTCATGGGCTAAACTACATCGACGCCAATAAAATTGTCACGCGCCTAGCAACTGAGAATATTGTTCGCTCTTTTGCCTCGTGTTGGCGCGGTGCTTGCCCATTTGTTTCAATTGGTATACATTATACATCGTACAGACTTTGTCAAAATATCACACTACTGCCCGTGCTTTGTACGCATAATCAGCTATAGTGACATCACGAATATCCGGGTTCATAATACTAAAATGACTTATAGATTTTGACTTAGAATTGAGAGCATGGATTTTATGCATGTGCAAAACCCTATATTTTCTACGGTTATGACATTTCTGTAGGATAGCTTACTGACATCCTTCTTAATACAAGTGTTGTTTTAGGCCCTATTAATTTTGTATAAAATCTGCAAAACATAGAAATTTTTCTTTAATTTCTAATTTCGGAATCATGACACTCATTTTATGTCCACATTGTGTCCCCACATTGAAGTTTGTCATACCGTAGGGGACTGCTATGAAGATTTATTACATTGAACAGGCTGGTGACTGTATATACGTGAGGACAATCTCAACATATTTTAAGGTTTGATTAGAAGCAGAGGCGGATCTAGCCTCATTAAAATACAGGAATACAATGGAATTCAGGTGTCCGACCCCTGAAATCCATTGTATTCCTGTATTTTAATGAGACTGGATCCGCCACTGAGAAGATCTTTTCAAAGAGACGTCTGTTTGTTAAAAAAAAATCAAGTATACATGTAAGCAACTGGATTTTTACAATTATTTTTTTAAAAAGTGTATGTTTATTAGACAGCTACTTTAAATATTTTGAATACGACTTTGAATAAATTACAAATTGTGCTTTTCGTGGTTTTCCGATTTTTTTAAAAAGGTTTTAAATGAAATATCGATATAAAGATCAATCAATGGAAGGTTTTAGACACAAAGTGAAATCTGTGGAATTTGTTGGGGCGCCAGAATTTTAGAAATTGAACCTTTGACTTTAACAATAACAATTTTCTTTAAAGGCCATGACTTCGTAATTAATTGGTTTAAAAAAAAGAAAACGGTTTAAAAAAAGAAAACCTTCAGTTGGTAATTTCTCCCACAAAGGTACCGTTTTACACGGGAAAAAAATCATGTGGTGTTTGTTACCATTGCTATCAACACTATTAGTCAACTCATGACATGCAATTTATTTAATTGGGCTTAAATGTATTTTAAAAACTAAAATTAAAGCCCAAAACATAACCGTTGTTCCATTAGACATACACGTGTCATATGCATATGCAAAGTGGTTTTTATATACATGCATGGAAAAGCCCCTCTCCCAAATTATACAGTCATCATGAAGTACACACCAACCCTTATCAATAACCATGCGCACACATTATACCAGAGTAATGGGCGGATATACATTAAATACCCAACGGCAAATACACACATAATATGGCAGCGCACGGCGCAGCAACATAACGTATCGGTGCATCAAACCGTGAACACGGCTATCGCCTTAGAGGGCAAAATAATTCAATATCAATATTTCAAAACGTGCTCATGAACTGGACCACTAACGACAAGGAGACAGCGCGATGACAATTTCATTGACAGACTGTTGTTTTTGTTCATTTCTTGAGTATATATATAACCTGGTATAACGGCTTTTGTATTGTGTACCCAATTGTCGAATATCATATTTATATGTATCATATACAGAGAATATTCAGCAGATAATATGTGCTTGTTTGTGAACTTGTGTGGCAGACTTTTGATTTACGCATGGCAGAATATATTGTTATATACGTTTGATGAGAATGGGTTTTCACTTTCAGTTGACAGGATCAATGTTTATCAAATTATACATAGAATATTCAGAATATATCATTAAGGTATTACGCCTGTTTGTGATTTTTTGTTTATCGCACAAAGAGGCACATAAAATGGCAGCGTTTCCAGTTCCGCAAGGTTTGACATTGTCAATTATGAGAATGGTTTCTTATATATTTAGTATAAAAAAAGGTCAATTTGTATCAGTAAAATACATAGAATATTCAGACGATATCATTAAGATATTGTTTGTGATTGTTTGGATCGTACAAAGAGACATATGGCAGCGTTTTAAGTTACGCATGGCAACATATATTGTCATACATTTTGATGAGAGTGGACCGGTTCTTCTATACTTTGAGTTTACAGGATCAATGTGTATCAATATAATACATTGAAAATAACAACGCTTGTTTATGAATTGTTGGGTCGCACAAAAAGGCACATGTGACAGCGTTTTGCAGTTACCCATGGCAGAATATATTGTCATACATTGTATTATTATTATTATTACTACTACTTATTTCTGGTACTGAAACCAAGGATTCCTCAAAAGTGCCCATTGCACTGTCGCTCGCAAGCTGAGGAAACCCATGAGGAGAAGACGATGGATTAGAAACGGCCAGAGACACCGGGGAACCCCCTTGCTCTTCACGAAAGAATGCTCTGGGATCTTTAAAGTGCGTTACCTAACACACTGGACCAACGGCTTTACATCCCGTCCGAAGGACGGAGCAAGTGTGTTTAAGTGCCTTGCTCAAGGGCACAGGTACCCCAGCCGGGTATCGAACCTGCAATCCCAAGTTTTCACCCGAGTATTGCGAGTCAGTGACCTAAACCACTCATCATTTGATGAGGATGGGTTTTTACTTTGAGTTATTCAGATATTACGATTGTTTGTGAATTGTTGGATCGCACAAAAAGGCACATACAATGGCAGCGTTTTGAGTTACGCATAGTAACAGAATTACATGTGTTGTGTCATACATTCATTATAATACTGGTTCTTACTTTGGGTATAGTATCGATACATATTGGTTCTTAGTGACTAAAAGTATTAAAGAACCATCCTCACAAAATGGTCATAATTATTGTGTTAAAAGAATGGGTTCTTACTTTGAGTAGTATCAACGTATACATAGAATATTCAAAAGATGTCATTGAGATATTTAACGTGTTTGTGAATTTTTGGATCGTACAAAGAGGCACTTGTGGCAGCGTTTTGAACTATTAACGCATGGAATAATATTGTAATACTTTTGGTATACTAGTAAGTGACACAAGATAACAACCAAAGTTGATTTTAGCATTATAACATATAACACTTTAAAATTTGAATTTAACACTTCTGTTTTTACTTTGACTATTATAATGACATTAATGATGGATATATTTTAGGTATTATTTGAAACTTTTTTATCGTTCATTGACAGGATTATGTTCATGCCATTAAGACAGTGCATTTGCAGGGCAATCATTCTGAATGGAAATTACATCTATAATTCCGTGAAAATCTGAACATCTATCATCAAGGCTTACCTTTTTTGACATGGACTGTTTGATCTGTAAGCTCACAGTCATGATGCCCAATTTCTTCTCGTCTAAGCCGGAATTTTGTTTCGCTTTCGTCGCCTGTTTCAACTTGGCCAACACTTTTTCGGAGATTCCCTCGACAGGAGAATGCGCCAAAACTAGTAACAGGATGGCGAGAGTAGCCAGTGTTCTAAGGCACGGAATGCAGCGCTGATTCGCCATTCTTTCGACCTTTTGTCTTACGTACACCGCGGTTTGTGCCGTATCGCCGTAGCGTTCGCTCTGCCGTGCAGCGACGGACGAATAGCAGACGGTTTCTTGAAGCAAAGATTTTCCGCCAATGTCACAGTCCACTCGCTGTCCAACAGGAAAACCAATATGGACACCAAATCTTCACGGCACCTTGTGACACTCCCGGTGTCTCAGTGTGGCTGTTTTATACTCGGGGTCCCAGGTACTGTGACTGACCAGACGTGGTTTGATGGCACGAAATCTTGGTGGATTCTCGGCCGACAAAACGTACTCTCCTCAGCTATGTCAGCTTCGTCGCGGCCATGATTTTTTTTTACTCGGTTGGCTTGTCAATGGGTTTTCCGTCTTGACGTGCATGAATTATGCATAACGAATCGTCCAATGTATGTGTGCGTGTTCGCTCGCTCCTTGCACGACGTGCGTGCAGCAGCATTATTGCGGGAAGCGGATAAATTACAATCGCCTGTGTCGTCACGGAGATTGCCTAGCAACGCATCGTCGTAAAAAAAAATCCATTTCTGAAGACGGGTGTATGTTTTGGAAGTCGACTGGAGGCTTTTGTTACAAGTATACGGGCCTGCAGTTTATGTATCGTAGCGTCCAGTAAAATTCCGGCCGGTTTTTGTTTCCTCCAAAAATGCGCGGGAAATGATTAATTTTTTATCGTCTGCTTGTTTGGAACAACTGCAAATGCTATCTGACGTTAATAAGGATGCTAATACACGGCGTGCTTCCGATTAAATTGTTATTAATTATCTTTCAGATTGTGCCACCCACAGATGCCCTTCCGAGTTAGATGCATCTTGAAACCACTTCATCCGAGAAAGTAGAATTTCCTAACCGTCTTGCGGATGTGGGCGCCGGGGCTTCATTAACTTCCATCCGGGGGAAATAACTCGCCAATTCGCCATTAATTGCTGCAGTGTGTGGTGTGCGCATGCGGGACTTCATTGATAAAATCTCTCGGGGGAAATCGTGGCTAATTCACCAAACCATTACGTCTGTGGTTTAAAGCTCGCATACATAATTTGCAAACACACACAACAAAACAAAACTACTAAAAAGAAAAATGCCGTTTTTGACTGCAAGTAAAATTGTGTGAACCATCGTGCAAAATCACTGTGCAAGGCGTGATTCAATTTTTTGTAAATCGGAAGTTATGTTTAACCATTTTTAATGTGAAAAAGTCTCATTTGTTTCAATTATCCTGGTGTACTTCCTTCCACATTCACACTTAGTATCCACTTGATAAGACTAATGTTTGTTGCTATGTGGTGCACGCGACAGGTGTGCAGTACAGAATTAATACCGTGTGCACCGTAGGAGAGAATGGTATAAAACAACCAGACTGGTAGGTGGGTCTTTCTATAAATTAGGGGTCCAAAAGTGTGACATTTGGTGTCCCCCGTCACACCTGATATGTGTTATTTTTCGTACAAAAATCATTAAAATGGCTTTTAAACCATTTTGTATGAATTGTACGTTATGTACTCACTCTTTGAGATGGAAAGTATTTAAAGAATGTGTCCTGAATTTACAAAAACAAGATGTAAAATGTAACGGGGGACACCAACATTGGACCCCTAATTTATAGAAAGACCCAGTTGCTAGGCACCTCGATCCGACAATCCTACAATGCATGTGGATTTCTATCTTCACCTATGGTAGGGTCAGGAAACTAGACAAATAGAAACCACATCCCTTTTCCTGTTTTTAAAAATTAATTGTTAGGAAGGCATGGGGTCATAAATTATGCAGCACGATAACGTGACAGAGGGTACCCCCTCCTTCTATTGTTACCCTCTTGCGTCTCAAACATCCAAGGAATTTTAAAGGAATTCCTTTCAGGTTTTAGGGGGAGGAGGTTGGTGTGTTAACAAAATGGAAGAGTGTGTTGAAGTATAGGGGCGGTAGGGGCGGGGAGGGTCCCTTTCTTGGGTATACGTGGGGTGGCGGTAGGGATGTACAGTGTACTATAGAAACAACTTTCTGTAGAATGCATACTATGGGCGGTCGGGTTGGCGTAGTGGTTCTTTCCTCGCATTTCACCTCTGACGTCCCGGGTTCGAATCCGGGGCGTGTATGTGGATTGGGTTTGCAGTCCCTACTTGACCGCGTGGGTTTTCTCCCCAGGATTTTTCTGGGGGTTTTCCTCCCATTTCTAAAACTGCAACTCCTTCTTCGTCATCTTAGTTGATAATAAAGTATAGTTAAAGCTAAAACCGTATAGCGCCAGACTACTTGTGCGTTCCAAATCTCGTTGCACTGTACAAAATTGGGCAAATAAATATTTTTTTCCAGTTGATGGACAATTCAAATAAGCATTTGCGTGTAATATTTGCGCCATGGCTTTCGCCCCGAATTCTTTACTTTCAAATGGAGGTACATTTTAGAAAGTCACATAGGCCTACCACACTGATGTTGCTATAGACCGTATCGAAGAGCCGCCATCTTGTGGGGCAGTTTCTTTGTTCCTTAAGGACATGCATGGTTGCATATACTGTCCTCACATTGTGGAACCGGTTCAAGTAACAAAAGGTGCCCCACAAGATGGCAGCTATTCGATACGGTCTATATACGTGGTACACGTCAATACCGAGCATCCAACTTTTTGGTTGCTTTATTTATGGCATCCTCTTCAATTAGCCTTTTAGAAGTATGGCGGAACAAAAGGAGAGGGCGCAATTTCATTTGGGTATGAATTTTTTTTATCAATTGTATTTCTTTCCAAAAACTTGATTTACATGTTGTAAATATAATACATAGACAGAATTATAAATAAAATTAATAAGTGTATAGTTAAAAACAGTTATTTTGCATTTTAGTCGATTTTATACCCACTGTAAAGTGCGCCCTCCTATTGTGTCCGCCATACTTCAAAAAGGCTAATGGTGCACACGGTATTGATTCTGTACTTCACACCTGCCGCGTGCACCACATAGCAACAAAAAAATTAGTCTGGTCAAGTGGGTAGTACTACGTGTGCATGTGAAAGGAAGTACGTCAGTATATACACCGGACGCTATTGGAGTAAAATACGCAAAGGCTAATCAGGGAAGAATCGTTGAGATTACCTGAGACGGGTTTTAATGATGGCCGCAAACTCAAGGTCGTGTACATTCAAACTCCACCGTAAACAGGATATAATTACACCAAAGTCAAATTTTATTCATAAGATGTTCATTTATTCATGGGAAACTAAATTACATTACGTCATAGCACACCTCATGACGTACTTTAGTCATTTATTTACTTATTTTTTTCACAAGTCAATGATTGTGAATATTAATATGGTTCCGGCAACATAATACCAACAACGGATCTATCAACAACACGTGACCCACGGGACGCCATGTCCGAGTCAAAAACTATGAACGATACCTTCATTTGAATTCAAGCCCAGTATCACTTAGCGAAGCCGCTGTTTCGTCGTCCCTTGTGTATGTGTGTGTGTGGCTTATATACATGTAATCAATTTGATGTTTACTATACCGTGGCTTAAAGCCTTAATCCATCATCTGCAGTGACCCGAAATTCCTGAGTTGACAAGAAAAAATTGACTAGAAATTTTGATGGCGATGGTAACAAAAATCACATGATTTTCCCCCTGTAAAATGTTACGTTTGTGTTGCCAACTGAATGTGTTTTTAACATTTATTTTTTTAAACACTGTCTGCAGACATTTTTGACCATTCATTGAATACAAAAACATGCATAGATTTTTAAGGTTTTCTGAAGTATTACTGCATCTATGTGGCTGAAATTTCTACAAGGCAGTTTATCAACATTAGTCTTTAGTTATGTTAAGTTGTTGTTCCTGTTTTAAAATCTTTTCCAATCGTAATCTGTCTTTAAAGACCCAATTTTTATATAATTTTTAAGATCAAACTTTGTGTTGATTCTTGCACAAAAACAAGGGCATAATCATATCTAAAGAAGAATGTTGGTAAGTCGGCAGAAATTTCATGTTTTTTGTGTTAAATGAATTGTAAACAAATGTTTAGTTGTTAATTTCTTACAAAAAGTACCATCTTGAACAGAAATAAACTCTTGTTGTCATGTTTGTTACCATTGCTATCAACACGTGTTTTCCTTGTCGACTCATGAAGTAACATTTTGGGTAACTGCAATATGTAACCTTTCACGACGAAATGAGCGTGAAATCGCACTCCGCTATTTCCTACAACGACGGTTCAAGGTCAAATTGAAGGGGAGGTCAATTTTAGGGTTTTGTAATATTTGGAAATATTACATTTTTAGCGGCATCCAACAATTTAAAACGTCATTTTCAGACCAGTTTTGACGATAGCTTTCTTCGTAACTCGTAATAGATTTTGTTTAAAGGTGTGTAAGTTTTGTTTTGAACACTACCACTTCTCCAAGCTGTGTTGCTTTGGGGGAATAGTTTTACATTTTGTGTTATATACCATTATCGGAAAGCTCTTTTTCTGCTAAATTACAAAATACCAATATCCATTTTTTGAAAATTCCGACTCTACGCTCATTTCGTCGTGACAGTCACTTATAATGAATTTTAATGGTAAATCTCGCGGCACGAAAATGGGCGATATGGGGGCGAGAAAGAGCGCCCTCAAATTGATACAAAATATGAAAGGATGGTCCAAAAATAGATTCACAAGTATTCTTAAACATTTTCAAAATGCCTCGTTGGGCTTCGCTTAGAGTAAAGGGGGGCCAAATTTTCGCCCCCAAAACCCCATGGTATAGTTCCTCTTCTTTCGAGATATTGACCTTAATAGACAGCATTAGCTTCTGTATTATACGCTGTCAAACTTTGTCCCATGCGTAAATTGTTTATGTAGTGTGCAGTACTGGCGGTTGAAGTTACAAAATGTTTTCAGTACTACGGCTTGTACATGTATATGTTTATATACGGAATCCTATAATGTTCCTTCAGTTTGAAATGTTTCTTGACTAAATGCACCTCGCTTACTTTAGTCGGTCAGGAGGTGAAATGCAAAAAAAAATGGCAACATAAGCTTCCGTAGTGTGCTGACGCAAATGGACCACGCGCTACTTTTAGATCTGATTTCCCCGCCCACTCGCCCCCACGTTCGGCAACTCGGAAGAGTTCTCACTTTTCAAGTGGTCATGTTTCTGTCTTCTGCAGAAAATGCGAACAAACATTCTTAGAGGAGCGACTGGCGGGCAGACAAATGGGCAGTTCGGGCCGGCTGGAGTGACCGTGTGATATCAGCGCTCGTCCGTCATAAAAAACCGGTCTTTAAAGGTAAATAGGCCTATGAAACCACCGGCATGTTCAAAAGGTTTGCTCGTGGATGCTGGTTCCTTGTTTGATTTGTTTACCCTACTCCGGTTGAAACTAGAAATCACAGATGGAGGATGTTCGGGGGGATCGGGTTGGCGTAGCGGTTTTTTTCCTCGCCTTCCACCAATTCCACCTGGTTCGAATCCCGTCCGGGTCAGTATGTTTATTTATTTATTTATTTATTTATTAACCAAATCCAACAGCGATCAAGTCGCCAATTACAGGTTGGTATTTAAATAAATGACATGTACATAAATATATTAAATAAACCATGTTACAATATATAACAATTAAATAAATTATAGGAAAAAAGTAAATTGAATAATTGAAAATAAAAAAAAATAAAAAATAAAAAATTTTATACAAGGACTGGCACTTTGTACAAAATGAAAAGGGCAAACATAAAGCACATTAGATTGTATCAGCTGCAATGGCACGGTAAATTTAGTTCCGGAAACTTCCAAGGCTTGCGACACCGAACACATCACATCTCCCATGGAGTCCGTTGTAGGTTGAAGAAATTCTGTGGATTGGGTTATCTCAGTTCCTGCTTGATTCCGTGGGTTTTCCCCACACGTTGTGGGGTTTTCCTCCCACCTCTAAAACTGAGAATTTCTTCCTGCTTCTCCCGCACTTCGTGGCTGAGCTGAAGAACCTCCTAGGTAGCTACAGGACAACGACTTTAGTCGGCAAATCCTTCAGCAACTAGATCCCTTTAGGGGATCATACGAAAGAAGTACAAAATGAGGATGTTCGAGTCATTGAACGAACACCAACTGGAGGCAGTATTTGGGGGAAAAGTCAAGGTGTTTCCATAATTATTGACAGCGGATAGTCATTGTAACACTGCAAAAAACTGTGGTGTTAATTAAATTAGCACCAGTTGTGTTGTCTTATATAGATACCAAGTCTGGTGTTAAAATTTAACACTATGGGTGTTAGTTTTTATTCCTCAATTGGAATAAATGCATTATTCTTAACCCCCTGGGTGTTAAAACTTAACACCAGGCTTGCTTTAACACCACAGTTTTTGCAGTGTCGAACCTGACACACTAATTATTAGCTGAGACTTGTATGTCGTGTATGTTCGAAAATTTGAAGCATCGAAATGACTTAAAACGTGACAGTTCCATGGGAAACAAAACAAGTGTGGAGACACATTGCAATAAATTTGGGGTTTTCAGTCGGGTTTTTATGGACTGACTGATCATAATGATGGACGAGTCGCCACAAAGAAGAAATAACCAAACATGGGATGAGAGAAAAGTCGTAATACTCGTCAGTCGGCTTGGAACCCGAAACCACTGACACTCTGTGAAAGAGCTCCACCACTACTAAGCTATATGAGGCCACAGTAACTTACCTCCTCGGGTTTTCCCAACGAACCCAATTTTCCCCCTTGTTGCATGGTTGCGCATTATCTGGTGTGGTGCCTGATCACCATCAAAGTGAATTCACTAAGCAAGGGGTGAGTATCAAATCGTATGGTCCTCATCGGGATTCGAACCCGAAACCTCTAACCATCCGGGCAGATGCTCTGCCAGCTAAGCTACGGGGCACAGTGGTATAGGCGTACTCCCTCAGGTTTCATTTTGAAACCCAATTTTTCCATCGGTGTTGCATGCAGTGTGCATTGGTGCGCATCTGACCAAAGTAACGAACACATTATCAGGGACGCTAAGGTGCATATTTTTAAGGGTAAATTGTGGTTCGATCAAAGACAATTACCTTTAAAGGCAGTACACGTGATTGGTATCTCGAAGAATCAGGCATGTTCACAGATTTACACATAATTTACACAATATAAACATGATGACCGTAGAAAGCTTCCCCTGAAATGGTTTTGTCTAAAGTGCTATAGTCTTTGAGAAATGAGTAAAACAATTAATTTTTCGTCTTGCGAGACGTAAATTCAATTCGCCCCAAAACCATTTCGCCCTGGACCACTTCGTCCTGAACAACTTCGCCCAAGTGCAATTTCGCCCCCAATCCACTTCGTCCAAACACTACTTCGCCCAAAAGCCACTTCACCCCCCAAACAAAATTGTGCACAGGCCGTGGTTCAGGGCGAAGTGGATCAGGGCGAGTGGTTTTGGGGGCGAAATGACTATAAATCCTTTTTTTTTACCGTTTGTTCAAACGTTTGACGACGTACGGAGCTGGTTTTTGCTCAGGTTGGTTTTTATCACGAATATCTTCAATCACACAGGTGGATAAAACGTTTTGTAACAGTTTACCAATCACTATCTTTAAATTATCCACCGGAGGACGTCAACCTGACAGAAATCGAAGCCACTCTCCGGTCCAAACGATGCTGTCAACAGTTGTCTCCGTTACCTCTTTTCCCTTAAGCCTTCCTTCGCCCGTACCAGTTACGTCATTCTCAAGTTGTCAACTGATATAATTATCTATCTTTATATGTAATACTGAAATACAAGTTTGTATTTTCGGATCAAATGTGTCTCGGCGAATGTTCATAAATGTGTTGTAGTCACGAACCGCGAAGATTGACGTCATATGTAAAAGACGAGGCTCGCAAAATGGTTCTCGGATTTCAGATTTTCCTTGAAGGAAAATGGACCCAAAAGACGGAAGTAAAAACACCAATATGAGCCGGGGTCGATTTCACAAAGACTTGCGACGCGTCGCAAGTACCAAAATCCATCGCAACTCGCCGAACCCGTGGCAAACTTACAAAGGGTTAGGGGAGTTGCGATAAATTTGAGTGCTTGCGACGCGTCGCAAGTCTTTGTGATATCGACCCCAATCGCACAAAGTCGTGGCTCTCCAGACTTCCCGCGAATTCTCATGAATTCTTCACTGGTGGTCACGACTTGTCACGACTTCGGAAGACCCGCTTAAGAAGTCACGCGTGTAGTCAATAATATTGCGAAGAAATCGTGTCGCAAGCCGTAGCTTCCCTACGCTCCCCAATCCCCAAGATTTCCAAGCCGTGAAGTCGTTGTGGCCTGTTGTGGGACATTGTGAGAAATCGTGAAGCAAAGACGTGTGATGGGAAACGATTTTATAAGCCGGCCTCCCACTGCATGTGCAATTTTTGCCATGAATTTCCAACTATTAGGTACGATTTGGTGAGATTACCAATATAGTCAGTCTCGGGTATAATCCGAACAAAATTCTTACTTTATCATGGGAAATTTGTAGCAGAAATCGGACGGTGGCAGGCCGGCTTTCAGCTCGGCTATCACAAAATTCACAAAATTCACAAAATTCACAAAATTCTTACTTTATCATGGGAAATTTGTAGCAGAAATCGGACGGTGGCAGGCCGGCTTTCAGCTCGGCTATCACCGTTAAAGGAGCGTGACCAGATTTTTCCAGAAAATGGATTTCGCTCTAACCTGTAACTAACCTCTCAATATTACTATCCACGGGAAGAAAACAGGAAATCTGCAATCTCCAGTTTGGTGTCATTACTGCACTGCTTTATGGAACCAGACAAAACATAGCTGGTTTTTCGACGATATCCTTGAAAATACGGATTGCTGCTGAGAACGCGAAATTTCAGAATGGTAATGAGAAAATATGACAATTTATATGGTATCAAAATCTCAACACCCATTGGGGAAAATGGGTGACTGTGTCAAAAATGTGATCTGGACATGCTCCTTTATAAGAGCCAAACGCAATCAACACAGTCAACAACCAACCTATAAACAAACAATCACATAACCAAAATGCGAAAGCAAATGTAGGTCAGGTCTTGGCCAAAATTCCGGCCAGCGGAATCAGTCAAAATCCGTATTATTGACGGGCTGGACGGAGCCAATTGCCGGCCACATCGAGTGTAATATTCCTTTGGCATCATCGATTCAAGCCACGTACTTGAACCGTGCCGCAAGTGCCCTTACTCTGGGGCCAAGAGCGTCGACAGACGGTCACATTGTAGCAGTTTACGTTCGCTCCACTTCGGGGGCAATCTCGTCAAGTCCCCTTCACGTCACGACCTCTTGACTTCGCGAGAGGGTCTCTGTACACGTCATCCTGCCCTGGCATGTTAGGGGAGGGGTGGGGGCGGGGGTGGGGGTGGGGTGTAGTCAGTGGTGCAAACGTGTCGTACGCTATATCGTGAACTGAACACCGTTAGTCAATTCAAGAGGTCCACCTTTATTCGCAAAATACCGGCATTTAAAAATCTGAATGATAGTCAATTATCCATTTAGGCTAGTAGGCCTACATAAAATTACCGAAATCTCTTGCAAATAACACAAGCATTCTTAATTCCTTGTGCTGTTTTTTAATGCTTCGAGTAAACATCCATATTTGTTAATTTCCACGTGTAAACAAATCATAGAAATGCACGCTGTATATGATATGGTTGTAAGATATTGAATTTTGACGGAATTTCCGGTAAAACTTAAAATAAAAAAAAGCATGTTTGCATGTATAGAAGGAGAGGCTGCATAGTTATCAAACAACGTGAACGCTATTTAAAATGATCTTTTACTAAATAACACTAATTTGAGCAGTTTGGAATTTGGTAGACATGAAGCAATTACATTTCGACAATTCTTGGGTTTCACTTGATTTGACAACGGTTGCTATCCGCTATTACCGTGTCCATACTATATGGCACGCCAAAGCAAAATAATTCAACACTGATAATTTAATGTTGATAAACTTTTAAATGTTGATATACTGATTGAAACCAAGTTTCTAAAAATGTTGAGACTTATTTTTTAGGGTTGATGGCAGAATTATCAGTGTTGAGTTATTTCCGCTTTGGCGTGCCATAGTATGGACACAGTAATGGCGGATATGATAGTTGTTTACGTCACGCATATGGCACGCCAAAGCGCAAATAATTCAACACTGATAATTTTGCCATCAACTCTGAAAAACCAAGTCTCAAAACTTTTTAAAACTTGCCAACAAAAGCACGGTATGCCATTTTTTTTTAAAACTCAGTATCAACATTTAAAAGTCATGCCAACTTGTTTTCTTGCGCAACATTTGCGAAAATATGCGTCAACTTTAAATTATCAGTGTTGAATTATTTTTCGCTTTGGCGTGCCATAGTATGGACACAGTAATGGCGGTCAGCAACCGTTGTCAAGCCAAGTGAAACCCAAGAATAGGAATAATGATGCAGCAAGGTTGGTGAACGATGTAATGTTTGTATCCCATAAATCTTGCATTTGCTGGACAGGATTATAGCACATTAAAAAAAAAACGATCCGCTCTCAGACATAAATCAGTGAATCTCCATCGATTTTAAACACCGCAGAAAACTAATGCCCACAGTTAATCGAGTCTTAATTTGGCAAGCACGCCAGTCAAGTTCTCGTAAAAGCCCTTGGTTGAGCTTACAGTTTGACCTGATCACTACTTTATTCATTGCGCTACGATGCGCGTACGCCATTGAGCGAACAAAATTCTCGTGCCCTTTCGATCGAATGAACTGAAGATAAATTCCATGTTAATCAAGCGTGTTCAACTGTTTACACAGTGACAGTATTTCCGGGAATAATCTACTGTCCGTACAGTCTTCTTTTAAGGAATCCTAATCAAGCACTATCCCACAATATATCGTGTAGGTAGCGCACATCGTTTTATAGCTCGAGGCATGAAAAAATTTATGTAAAAAAAACGTATTTTTTCCAACATCCATAAAAGATAAATCTTTGAACGTGTTAGTGCTTAGAATGTAACAGCAACAGCTTTTAATCCCCCCAAAAATACATCATTTGCATTGACCCGACATTTTACTTCATGAGTTAACAAGAAAAACCCGACTTGTTGATAGCAATGGTAACAAACACCACAAGATTTTTCCCGCGTTTAAAATGGTTCGGGTCGGAGAAATTGCCAACTGAAGGTGCTTTTAAAAATTCATTCAACACAAAAAACATGCATGGATTTTTAAAGTTTTCTGAAGTATTACTGATGCTAGGCTGTTGTTCCCGTTTTTAAAAGTTTTTCAATCATGTAATCTATATTTAACCCCAATTTATACACAGTGAGCACTGTTTGTAACTATATATCAAGTCTGTTTGTCTATTCACAGTGCTCCTCAGCACCCTTTGACCAATTTCATGTATTGACCAGTTTCATGTATTTGACCAATTTCATGTAAATTTGACCAATTTCCCCAATTTCATGTATTTCTGCAAATGACGACAAGGGGGACTTATGTATATCAAAACAAACGTAAATAAGTTGATATAAACTCAATTAATTATACACTGCTCACAAAAAATGAAACTCAAACGAAATTTTCCACCAAATTTTAGGCACTGGATTCTCGTGTTTTCCGCAGTCAATTACAGATATTGAAGGCATAGGCCTATATGTCCTAATATGATTGATAACATAAACCCTTCAGAAATACCTTACTACACCAATTATGTAGAAAACACGATACGATCAAGGCTAAAGAAAATTGACATTTTGGGAAATTTTGTTTGATTGTGTGTGTGAGCATGCAGTACATCTTGGTCCAATGTCGAGGCTTCTAGCAATTTCAAATCATGCATGATTCCCGATAAGGCCCTTACGAATTTTCTCTCATCCCAAGTTTGGTTGTTTCATTTCAATGGTGACCAGGAACCATACCAGATGTTGTGTTTGTTACTTTGACCAGTTGCGCCACCATGCAACACCGAGAGAAGAATTAGGTCTATAGGGAAAAACCGAGTGAGTATACCAACTGTGCCTCAGCTAGTAGAACATCTGCCTAGTGAGTCAGAAGTCTCGGGTTCGAATCTCGATAAGGCCCTTCCGATTTTTCTCTCATCCCAAGTTTAGTGATTTTAAAGTGAGAGTTTTAAACATTATTTTCATTCATTTATAAACTTGATGTTATATAAATGTTGTCTGAATGAGACCCTTTCCAGCTATAGTGGATATTATACGAAGATATCGTTCACCCCTTTTCAGTGATGCAAGTCAAGTGCTGCTCGTATTTTAGAAAGGATGTCATTTTGTTTCACGACTGAAGACAAATCGGTAACACAATACAGAAAGTGGTCTGATGATCAAACGACGGCCTTTAAAATCCTTGACAAACAGGAAAGACGTCCTCGGATCGAAAAGATTGAGTGGCATTTAACTTTGGCAGATAAACTCCAAAAGGAACGCTCAGAAGTGCAGGTGGTATTTCTACCGTCCGGTGTACATCTTATAAAAGGAACGTGGGTGTATAAGTCATAACGCCAAAACAGAAAAGCTCCGTGCGCTGAGTACTTTTTATTACGGACGTACGTGCAAACATGACCCGATTTACGTTGATAAGACGCCCACATTGTCGGCTTCAAAACGAGTGGATTATGATATTGGCAGGTGACGGTGCTTCAGCACCATCTCCTTATTAATTGCTGGCGTAATCGGGTACAAAAACACCGACGGAATTTGCCTCGAGGGGAGGGGAAGGGCAGAATCCGGCCCACCTGCGGCCACATACCGGATTTGGCGCCGCCCGGTGGGGGAATTATTATAGGAAAAAAGCACCGTATCTGGCGCGCGCGTGTAGAATCATTGAAACGTTGATAACGATTTTGTTGACATAAATACGTCTCTTCAGAAGTCAATGGTAGTTTAGCTCCTTCTTTAAAGATAGTACACATGATTGGTAAACTGTTACAAATAGTTTTATCCCCCTGTGTGATTAAAGATATGCATGATTAAAACTAATCTGAGCAAAAACCAGCTCCGTACTTCGTCTAATTTTTGAGAAAACAGTCAAAAAAGAGTTTGCAGTCATTTCGCCCCAAAACCACTTCGCCCTGAACCATTTCGCCCTGAACCACGGCCTGTGCACGAAGTAGTTTTGGGGCGAAGTGGTATTTGGGCGATGTAGTGTTTAGACGAAGTAATTTGGAGCGTAATGGCACTCGGGCGAAGTGGTTTGGGGGGAAATAACACTTGGGCGAAATGGTTTTGGGGCGAATTGAATTTTCGTCTCATGAGACGAAAACTAATTGTTTTACTCATTTCTGAAAGACTATAGCACTTCAGACAAAACCATTTCAAGAGTTGTCTACGGTCATCATGTTTATATTGTGTAAGTTAGGCGTAAATTTGTGAACATTTCTGATTTTCGAGATTACCAATGATACATGCCTTTAAAGGTTTATTATTTGTGTTGAGAGCCAATTCCACCTCAGACTGAATAGAAAATAGCACGTTAAAAGAAGATATCTGTCTTAAATCCACCAACGAAAACTGAGAATAAGTGATTTTTTTTTTAGGGATTGTGACCCAGGGACCGCCGGGGTGAATGAATTCGATATACAAATGTGACAGATATGTCCACATGAGTTTGGGAAATCTGGATGCAGTGAAACGCAACTTGGCTTCACCGGGATTCGAACCGCGGACCTTCTGCTTACCGTGCAGACGCCCTACCAAACTTGCTATATATAGAATACAGCTTGATCGGCACCCAACATTAGCACCCCGCCCCCAAAGAGTAAGTCGACTTACAAAATGTCAACAATGGTAAAATGTTTTTAGAGTTGGTGGAGAACTCGCACGTACTTTTACCTCTTACTTAACCTACTGTATACGCGTGGGTGGATACTCCGAAAACCAATTCCGTCCAGTGGGAAATTAGAGCATGTTACAAGGGGCTAAAAGGCGGCAACGGTCCCGTGTCGGTTAGAAGACGGCGCCGATACTTCATATAAGCTCCCTGCTCTTTATTCTTCAAGATAAGTATCAGTCTTGTTTTTCAAAACTCCCCCACAACTAAAAAGCCACTCAAACGGGTGCCTCTGTTCTGTTCCTTGCTCTATGCTCTGTTAAAGGATTCGCACTTTCTACAAGCGTTAATTCTTTCGATCACATGTTTCTTTCAGTCAGTCAAAAAAAAGTGAAGAGTAGGGTTAGTATACACTCCTGAAACACATTTTATGTTTTAGCAGGTCGGTTGCTAATTTATTACAAAGGTCCGGTTGAAAGGACACTGGCCTGATACGTACCAGATATGGAAACCGGCCTACATAAACAAAATAGGACGGTGGGTTCGCACAATTCCTTGAAAGCGTGGACACAGTTTTTCAATGTTCTCGAACGGTACTATAGACGAGGTACATACATACATCCTCACACGATCACCAATACTGCACCGTTTGTAACAGTTTTCCAGTTAGGCCCTGGCCCTACATGTTGACGAAGCATGATTCATTAATGGTTCCACCATGCTCCAATAGACCGATCCAGTAAGCTCCGCCTATTTTGGAATTGACCAATCACAGCCTCGGGTTCAGTTAGCCAACAAGTAGATCGCCATTTTGGCTACCTGAGTCCTCAAATTTTTGTGCACAGAGCTACGGCGAAATGCAGCACGAGTGACGCAAAAACACCATAAACAGCATTTTTATAAGCGCAGAGGACCCTAGCCGGTTTAAAACGGATTGTATAAGACTATCCTAACCTACTTTTAATCCCTTCATCAATGTGTTTTTGTATAAATCGGTAAAACTCCCCCAAATTAGCTTGTCGTTTTGCTATGTTGTGCATTCACTGCGTTCTAGATGTCGAGATGTTTTTGTTCGACCGCGCGCGTTACGAGTGCACATTTTGCTTTCGAGCGTGCAGTTTGTGTGTGCGTGTGCGTGTTTCAATACGCGCTGACCAGGGCGCGGACGCTGACGCACGGCGCGGCCACGCGACTCTACTGCACACGTGCCTCACATGTGTGGCATGCTGCTAGGCAATTTCTAAATGGGCGGAGCTTACTGGATCGGAGTTCGAAGCTCGGGGCGACTTGAAACAGACTCAGTTATTACTGCGGATTTTGGGAAACGGCAACTGCAGGTGACATGCTTTTAAAGATTTCCAACTGTTTTTAGTGATTGACAGTGGTTTTCCAATAGAAAATATTTATTTTTATTTCCATAAACGCCACTTAAATTTAATGTTTGTGCGTGGATATAGCACCAAGGTTAATGCAAACTCATTATACAGCTAATTTTTTATTGACGTACCGGTATATAACCCGGGACACTAAACTCCTGTTCAATATCAATATTCGTAATCTGGTACATAGCCATTTCTGACATGGTCGCTTTGAACCATTGGTGCTCAGTAATTAATCCATGAAGGTATTCTGGATTTCTTGGTGTCATAAGAAAGAGGACACTGTGATGAAACGGATGGTACTTGCCGTTTTCCAAGATTCTCAGTAACTATTGAGTAATTGGCATTTTAATATCGGTTTCCTTTTTTTTCTAGGACACCCTGCATGTATATAGAGACTTGCATTATAAAACGCATCACTTGCATGGATAAAGTCGCGAAAAAGTCGTGTTCCCGAATGACTGGGATGCGTACACAAAGTTGAAAAATGTTGTTACAGACAGAGTGACTGCTTTACTTATTCAAATGGATAGTTATTACTTTTGCGGAAGACATTTGAAGATGTTTCCCCCCAATAAACAGAAACCCGAGTTCAATCTCTGCACTCAACTGAGAGTATAGACCTATATACAGGCTATACATGATTTCATAGAGTGTATATCTATAAGCAAGCTATACGGATCATGGGGAAATGACAGGAATAGTTTTTTAAAGATCTCAGTAAGGCATATGAATGTGTTAACCATAAAATACTTTTGGAAAAACTGAATTTTGTTTAATATGCCGACCATACTAGGAGGAACAAACATTAGCATAATGTCATGGTATGTCAACTGCATACTACATGCAATATCTAATCCGCGAGCGGCATGCAACACAGCAGCCGATTTCACGAAAAATTGTGTAGCTTATACTCAACTTTTGACTGAAGTGGCATTTAGCTCATAGGCTTGCGTGTAATTTTCAAGTTACAGGAATGTTGCCGCGCAGCTTAGGCGCCATATAAATATTCATTATTATTATTATTATTATAAATAGTAGCGAAAGCGGACTTACGCAGTGCGTAAGGCCAAGGATTCGTGAAATCAGCTTCGAGCAAGAGCCAATTTCATAAAGCTGTTTAGCAAACATTTGTTTAATCCAAAATTTCTTTGCTTTATAAAACGGGTTAGCAGCCAAAATATTATGTGATGTGTATTTCAATTTACTGCAGATGTACTGCTATTCTTGCTAAAAACACAAGTTGACATACAATTTTGAGAATCCATTTTTATAAAGCATTTTTTTTGCTATACAGCTTGATGAAATTGGCCCCTGACCAATACATGTGAAGAGTTCCTTTGCAATAGCAGATAAAGGCCGTTCAAGATATTTCGTGTAGGCCTACCTCAATATTTTTTTGTTGTGCATGCCTTTAAAAAAATATCAAACAAAATGGAAATAAAATATATAAAATTGGTAAAAGCAAGTCTCTTGTGCAGATTGAATGCTTCGTTATTACATTTTGAAGGGTATTTTCTGAAAAGCATAACAACAAATCTTTAGGTATAGGCCTACGTGAAACATATCTTGAAATGGATCTATATTGATTATCCTATCTGTTTTTGCAAATGAACTCTTCATGTACAACAAGGCAGCAGGATGCGGCAAGGTCAAACATCAATAGTGGTGTTTGTTTCCATCCCGGGTTTCCACTTTAAAGGCTACTTGCAAAATGAAACAATCAATAATTTATTGTAAATAGCACTGAGCTGAGCCGAGGTTTACCTCGGTAAAACGACTGAACTCGTCCAAGTTCCGGCAATACTGCAGAGGAGACCAATATTGAGCTAGAGCGCCACCAATGGACAGTTTGCAGACACGTTGGACACGCGCGCGTACACACAAAATTCGTATGAAAAATGGCGGCAACTAAAGCACGACTTGCGGAGCTGTTGTTGGATCCTGCCATAACTCTTGGCCCGTTTGACACCTTTCCACAATTTCAGGAGTTGTTTCCATCAAAGTACAGGTAGTACGGAAAGAATTTCGTACACTGGGGAGTGGTTATTCCGTAAGGATTCACAGCAATGCAACTCCGAATTCCGCTATACAACAGCTAGCCAGACAGCACAGCATGACACTTGACAGACACCCATGCAGACACTAACAGGCAACTCTGAACTGGGCAAAGACCCCGGAAGGAATCAGAGGTTGTACTGTCCAAAGACTGGGCCTCGCCAAAAATCACGATTTATTTGAACCAGTCGATAGTCTATGGAAAAAATACAATACATACACATAGGGGGCCTACTCCTACTTTTTTTGGTCCATCCACTTTATGATTTTGGAGTAAGCCTGCCCTAGCGCTATAGCTAGGGTCAGGGAGGCCTATATTCCGAATGAAAAGTATCATGTCGGCGGGCAATTTATATGCAAATAGCAGTAACCAGGGCGTAGCTATGCACATGATACGTCTGGACGAGTCGACGTAGATGCAAAATCTGTTCGACATAGGCCGTTTTAGAAACGCTCTGTCAGTGTTTTACGGTCAGGCTCGGTATTTTGAATTTGATGTCTTCCTAGCCCTTTGCATGCACATGTATAGGCTACATGTAGTTTACCTTTCGTGGATTCTCTTGGTGTTAATAATATGCTCAAGAGGGGAGAACGCTAAAATTAGCTTTAGCCCAAGATGTTTCTAATAATTCATTAATATTTCTGGGATACACCAGGCCGGAGCTAGCCACAGACGAAGACGGTGGTTTTGAAAACAGCCAATATGTCGTAGCTGAACTACAGAGGGCGCTGTACACACCGCGCAAAGATTCACATAATCCGTCCGTTGTTCGCAAAAATCATGGAGGTAGGGAAGGTAAACTTACGATGAACAGTTGTCCTTAATTTTCGACAGGGGTGGAATTTTCTTATTTTTTATTCGGAATTTGTCTCTCTAGTAACCGAGGATCAATACAATACCTTTCTATTCTCGTGAAAAGCAGAGAAATAAACTCTGATTCCCCCTTTAACATAACAACCACTTGATCAAGTGTTTTTGAAAACTTTACAGAAATTATCCAGATACTCGCCTCCTGTACAGAGCATTTCAGAGACAGAGAAGGATTGTACGAGAGAAGGTTGCTAAGAATATTAACAGACGCTACAAGAAAGGTCGTCAAGTGAGTTCATTTTTACACATTTATTGTTTACGGATGGGGCCATACTACTTTTAGAAGGCTAAAAGTGATCTTATGACGTTTACATTGGGACGTTATCATTTTTTATATATCACTTATATATCCTTACCAATTGAACCCTATTCGCCATGTTGAATTTTCCTGCACGACCAAGATAGCGGCCCTTCTTCAAAGTAAAATTTCACCTTACAGTCAAAATTAAACATTGAAAAACTTACCATGGAAGTCCCTGGAATCTCCAGAATGTTGTACCGTGGTCCGTTTTCCCCGATGATTCTTCTAAACAGGAAAAAAACTAGTCCAACGTAATTTTTCTTTACATTTTCGAGCAAACTCGGGAGAAGAGCGAGATTTACCATGTGTTTACAGATGAACAAATCACGGTCAAGATAGCCCGCCCTCTTGTGGTCATCTCATTGTATGACGTCACTGCAGTAAAATGAGATGACCACAAGATGGCGGGCTATCTAGACAGTGATTTGTTCATCTGTAAACGTCATGGTACATGTAAACTCGCTCTTCTCCCGAGTTTGCTCAAAAATGTAAAGAAAAATTACGTTGGACTAGTTTTTTTCCCCGTTTAGAAGAATCATCGGGGAAAACGGACCACGGTACAACATTCTGGAGATTCCAGGGACTTCCATGATAAGTTTTTCAATGTTTAATTTTGACTGTAAGGTGAAATTTTACTTTGGAGAAGGGCCGCTATCTTGGTCGTGCAGGAAAATTCAACATGGCGAATGGGGTTCAATTGGTAAGGGGCTAAAAGTGATATATAAAAAATGATAACGTCCCAATGTAAACGTCAGTAAATAACTTTTAGCCTTCTAAAAGTAGGGCCATACCATCTTATGGATTTTCACCTGGGAATTTCTCGTCTTAAATGTAACATTTCATATTTTCAATCTTTTTACAAAGGTAATAAGCCTGGATTTTCGGAACAGTGTCAACACTGAGAACCAGTCTCTGGAACAAGCTGTCAAATTAATTGAAAGGAAAATGAAAGAAGCAGAAGAGGTAGATGCAAGTGCTGAAATGCTCACAGACGTTTATATTTTAGTGACCTGCAGTCGATTTCACCAAAAATTGCGTAGCTTGCGCAACTTTTGAAAATGGTATAACTTATAAGCCCCATATAGGCTTGCATGTAATTATCACAGGCTTGTTGTGTAGCTTACGCAATAAAAAGTTGCACAAGCGGGCTTACGCAGTGCGCAAGGATTCGTGAAATCGGCTGCAGTTAAATATTTCGCTATTTTTTGTTAGAAATGTGGACAAATGTCCAGGAGTTTGGGAAATTTGGATTCAGTGAAAAACAACTTGGCTCCATCAGGATTCCGACTACAGGCCCTTCTGCTTAACGTGCGGACGCTCTACCAATTCAGCTATGAAACCAACTATGAAACACGGTATTGCAGTTGTTCCTCACTGATTGGGATTGGCTATCACGTGAGCTTAGCAAGCCCTACAGAGGGATAAACCCTCCAAAGAGATAACCACCCCTCCCAGAGATCACTTAAGATACGCCCCCCCGGCTTGCCGGTGATTTAAAGTGATTAGGTGATTTTTGTTAGGGAAAATGACCCACGGAATCCCGTAGTGAATTAATTTGATAGAAATGTGTCCCTGGGTCATTATCCCTAAAATCATCCATTCATATGTAACTTTACTTTTTGTGTTTGTGAAGCCAGTTTTACCTTTAAAAAAATCAAACAAGATAAAAATTGAATAGGTTTTAGTATGTATCTCATTTCTTTCATACAGGATTTGAAGACCACAAGAAATGAAATAAGCAGTCTTGAAAAGGACATAAATAAGTAAGTAACCAAAAGCCATTTTGTCAAATGTGAAATGTCGCTACTTTTCAGTATTGGCGTAGGCTAGTTTTGGCATTTGGGGGGTGTTGGGGGGGGGGGGGGGGGGGGGGGGGGGGGGGTTGGGGTTGCGATTTTCATAAAAGTGGAACTTCAGCTCCTGGCTGAGCGAAAAACATACACCCCCTAAAGCTGAGGTTGACAAGTTGGGTCATCGTCTGCTATTGGGGCTGAACACCAGTGCTAATTGTTGGAATCCAATTACATTTTGGGAGGACATTTTTCTTGGAAGACCGAACTCCTCTGCTGCTGGCGGGGGTCTGTGTCTGCAGCTCTCCACACACATGATTGGTAAACCGTAACAAATATTTTCTCCCCCCTGTGTGATTGAAGATATATGCATGATTAAAACCAACCTGTGCAAAAACCAGCTCCATACTTCGTCTAACATTTGAGAAAACAGTCAAAAAAGGGTTTGCAGTCATTTCGCCCCAAAACCAAGTGGCATTTGGGCGAGGTAGTGTTTGGACAAAGTGATTTGGGGCGAAATGACACTTGGGCGAAGTAGTTTGGGGGCGAAATGGCACTTGGGCGAAATGGTTTTGGGGCGAATTGAATTTACGTCTTTGCTCATTTCTCAAAGACTATCACTTCAGACAAAACCATTTCAGGGGAAGCTTTCTGCGGTCATCATGTTTATATCGTGTAAGTTATGTGTAAATCTGTGAACATTTCTGATTCTTCGAGATAACAATGTGTACTGCCTTTAAATATACATGTACTGTGGGAAGTAAAACCTAGTACAATGGACATTAATTTTAAACTGTACCTGTGTCCACAACTTTTTTTCATGAACTTTTACACAGGTTAGTTTTTCTCATATGTCTGTTTTCAATACTAGAGAGACCTTTTCCTTCAGGATTATATCTCTGTACAATGTCATTCATCTTCTCTCAAAACAAAAGAAATATCTTAAGATAGATCTAAGTAGATAACTTCAGCTAAAGAGCTGCAACGAATAGTGCCACAACATACTTTCCTGAAACCCCTGTGTGCAAATTTCCAATATACCGTATGTAACAAGGACACCAAAAAATGTCACAAAGTATGTGTCCTATGTTAAATACGTTAAAAAGGAAATTTGTACACAGGGTTTTCTGAAAGGTATGTTGTCGCACTATTTGTTGCTTAAGTTATCTCCTTAGATCTGTCTTAAGATATTTCTTTTGTTTGGAGAGAAGATAACTGTTATGATCCTGGTGAAAAAGTCTCTCCAGTATTGAAAACGGACTTGTATGCATTCGCAATTCACACAACAGTTTTCCAATCTTGTAATTTGTCTTTAACAGGAGGTACATGCATATGTATACAGGTTTATGTTGCGGTAGCACCATGTGAATATCTCTTTTGGGTGGTTCTGAAAAGAACCGGTGAAATACAAGCATAGTTTTCAAATATTTCTGTGGATAATATTAACAGGTATTCATCATGTTTTGAAGAAGCCAGTCCAATATACCAGCTATCCCCAGATGACATCAGTCAAGTCAAGGAGCTTATGGTAAGATTTCTCAGAAAGTCTATTTTCAAAGCTAAAAACAAATCGAAATAATTGTAACAATTTGTTGATAGTTCAACTTGTATTGGAGACGTGGTGGTCTAGTCGATAGTGTGTCGGACCTTTGGTCGAGAGGTCCATGGTTCGAAACCTGGCTATTGCACCGCGTTGTGTCCTTGGACAAGACACTTCACTTCACGTTGTCTTACTCCACGTTGTCTCTCTCCACCCAGGTGTATAAATGGGTACCAGCAAATACGGTTAGGGAAATCCAACTAGTTGCTGGGGGCCGACCTGCGATGGACTGGCATCCCATCCAGGAGGAGTACATGTAGCATTGCTCCTAGTCACTCCATGCCATGGAAATCGGGGATGAGTACCGGCCGTATGAGCCAATATTGGCTCGTAAACCCCCTCTTACTCCCTCCCCCTACCAACTTGTATTGTGACAGATGCTATGGTGTACTTTAAAACCATTCACAATACATGCTACAAATTACCAAGTGGATTGCTGTCAAAGCTTTTGCCTATAAAGACCTGTTTACACTCGAATTGCCTTTGCCGAATCGAACTCTGCAATTTCCAAAAAGGCAAGTTGAAGCCAGGTAGGCGCTAAGTATAAAAACGCAAAAGGTGAATTGAAAAAGGCGAATCAGACCCGGGTCTGATTCGCTTTTTTTAAGTCACCTTTTGGGTAGGGTTGAACCATGCAACTGTCAAGGTCGCTTGTAGTGTACCGGTAAACGCTACCCAAATACAGATTCGGCAATTTGAGTTTCCTTGTGGCGGTGCCCGCTGTCTGGTAGATTCAATTTACGCCAGTTCTGCAACAGTAATTCCCATCGCATGCGCTGCGGTCACAATTAGCGGTGACTTTTGCAGTTAAGGCGGGTTGAAGCCGAATCGATGTGCAGTGTACATGTGGCAAATGTTAAGTTTTTGCGGTCGCAATAAAAATACCGGGTCTGTATCCACATTTGCCGTTTCAGTTTCTGGTGTTTACTGGCCGTCCGCATTGGACAAGAGTTGGTGAAATTAGCAATGATTTCTGTAAGTTTCACCAATATGAGTCCAATGCGGACACTTGGTTTTAGGCAAGATCACTAAGAAATTAATTTAAACCCAGCACATAAATTTAAAAATTCATTTTATGAAAAAAACAAATTTCACATTCTGTAAATTAACAAAAAAATGTTGCCATTTGTAAATGTCGCCCATTTTCGCATTATCACGTGCATGCCAATTATAAACCTGAAATTGTGCCGAATTAATTTGCCCCAAATTTGCTAAACTGTGAAAGGTTCACATTCATATAATCCAAAGTTTAGTAGACCACGCTATCGAGCCGTATATATTTTTATAATGATTTTCACTCGTGTTAAGCGCGTAACCCTATATGATATTGGGTGCACTGCTTTCCGAAATTACTTTATAAATATCTACTTGGATTGCACCATTTTCACCCAGATGAGAACTTTAACGAACTGGTGCAAACAAGCCAAAGTACACTTTCAATTTAGGTTTGGATATATTTAAAACACGGATGATAACTCCAAGAATAGCCTTCAAATGTTTATTTCACACAACTCTTGGGTGGTGAATGTATTTTTATCCTAGACACAGAAATAGTAACTTCTTTGTCCCAAATCTAAATTTAGCGTGAAGGGGTTACAGAATGGGAACATGTTATCTTTAACTTGCCATAAATAAAGTCCGAAATTTGGGGTTTTAAATTTAATGAGCCTTTTGCGTGTAATCTTTGCACAATGGCTGGTGCCTCAAATTCCTCACATTCAAATGGAGGTGCAGTTTAGAAAGTTACATACTATGCTGTTGTTGCTACGTGGTGCACACCATTGCTTAGCAAGACTAGCAACCAACAGTCTGGCTGCTTTGTCATTTCCTTCTACGACGAAAACGGTATTGATTCTGTATTTCACACCTGCCGTGTGTACCAGTAGCAACAACAATTTTATCTGGTCAAGAGGATACAATGTGGTCAGTACACCAGATACTATAGACTGTCAAAGTGAATTCGTCGTCTTTTGTTAGTTGCCTAGGCAATGCATAGTTCCGACCTGTCAATCAACCGAACCCGCCGACCAATCACAACAGAGCTAGCAGATGTCACCCACATAGGTCAAAGTGCACTGTACGCTCACAACAACATGATCACGCGATATGTTCTGCCGGCCCCATACAATTTGTACAGTGTTGTATGCGACGATCCGGGTGAATTTTTGGTTTCAAGGCCGGTCGTTTCGTTGTTTAAAGGTACGGAAGCTATATTTCGTGATGATATGATATCCCTGTATTACTGGCCCTTTACTCAGTGTGTTCTAAGATAACTGTTGACCCTGAAACATGAATACCATTGAGTTTTCTTCAATGAATCTGTGCTTTCCGTTGAAAGTCCCATTGCTTTGTGCATTGTGTGACGCCATTGTTGACGATAGCGTGTGAACCATAGCAACAATGTCCAAGGGGGCGGGGTTAACTGGGCAAAATCGGAACTATGCATTGGCTCTACACTACAAATCACTGAACCGTGTCCCTGTGCTTTTGCAATGGTACTTTTGCCGACGGTCATGATGTTTAGAGCCAATTACCATTGCAACTAGAGTGAGACGTTTAACCGGTTAACCGTTTAACCCCCCCAAAAATTAAAAAAACAGTTTTGTTGAATGTTTAAACGAACCCCAATTTTAAAGAATTTACTATGGTTTTCAGTGGGTTATTTGTAATGCACTGTGGTGCAGCGGTAGAGCGTCGGGCTTGCAATTGGAGGGTCATGGGTTCAAATTTTTCATTGGTCCGGACAACTTAGCTGTACATTGCCACCAGCGTCAGCTGGTGTAGCGGGCCCTGGCCACACAGTTGTTAATGGCTATATGGAAGGAAACTGCAGACCCGAGCAGTAGTCGGCTGTATCGATCGCTGGTCTAAACTGCACATGCCCCTTCCTTTCCTTTCCTTCCTATTTGTAATGAATTCATGAAACTGAAATGAATTCATATGGTGTTGTAGTAACATTTTGACGTTCAACGATTAATTTTGGGGGTTAAGGGTATTGTGACGGAACAATAACTACATGTATATAGGCCCAAGGCACCAACTGTATGTTTTAAGCACAAAACCAACTGTATGTTTTAATCACATGTATTGAGTCACTCGCACATTACAAGTCGGGAATCCTGTTGTCTGATTGGTCGATCAAGTTTAGGCACTGTTGTATGGTAAAGAGAAATGTGCTTAGTCTATGGGGCCTGGAAGTTTATAAAGTGGCGTTCAGGCAAGCCACGAGAGTTTGAGTGGCGCCGGCCGCCGTGCCGGGCGCTGACTTCTTAGAGAGAGTTTCCCTTCGATTGTTGGATTGTCTAAGGGGGCTCGTGATTGTGAAGGAGAGACATGGCGGATAAAGATGAATGATTAAATACATGATCACTATTGTTTCTGATTCCTTGTCTCCGTCCACCAATTATTAGTCTATAGTTTGGCTCCACCTAGGAATAAGCAAATCAGGAGCAAAGTTCTTTAAGTTGATCCGCCCTTAAGTTGATCCACCCATATTCCGAGCTCCGACTCCACAATCCGATTCCGATTACTCCGACTCCACAGTCTCATTCCGATTCCTCCGTCTCACAAACCACTGGTGCTGCAGCCTACCACTGCAGGGGTTCCACAAAGCAGAGGCGGCACGCTACCAACCGGACCAGCCTTGACGGAAGCTGGTACGGCCCGTCACATTGGTGGCAGCGGTGGGATACACCAGTACTCTGGATAACTGAAGCGGAGGACAACGGAATGGAGCAGAGGGAGCAAGTCGTACTTACACCGGGGAGACACCAGGTGAAAGAGGTCGATTCTGG
The DNA here is from genome assembly GCA_037783545.1 of Henricia sp. BOLD:AAB3569. NCBI lineage: Eukaryota > Metazoa > Echinodermata > Asteroidea > Spinulosida > Echinasteridae > Henricia > Henricia sp. BOLD:AAB3569. The sequence goes on from JBBELK010000936.1 coordinate 541,027, forward strand.
AGTGGAATTCCGGTACCGAGGGAGCGACTCCTTTCAAGCGGCTGTGGGGAGTACAGCAACAAGTGGAGCAGCCAACGTGCTTCAACCAGTCAAGGAAGCAACCCAGCATCAGTTGTCTCCAATGACATCTACAGTGAATCCCGGAGCGGCTCCAGGAGGATTGTCAGGATGGACAACTGATGGAGAAGGGTGGATGAAGCAACCATTGGCAAGCATGCAGCACTACACATCTTGAGGGTGAATGGATAGGTGAGCTCGGGGAACCAGCCGGAGGATCGCCTATGCTAAATCCATTTAGCTCCTCTACTCCAGCGAGCAACGTGCAAATGGCAAGAGCCAAAGCCAAAGAGCCAAAGGCGGCATGCAGGCCACCTGTAACAACCGGGAAGATCGAAGACCCGGAGGGAATGGGAACAAGAGAACATTCCACAGTGAATGTTATGGAGTTTCTGCACCACCGGGAATAACTACCGCTAGTGGGGACTTCCGAACGCAACCCGGGTACGGCCCACACGTGCCACTGGTTTTCAGCACCATGGTGGCAGGAATGCGAACATCCCCAAGGTATGCAGTGGCAGCCGGACAGTCTGCACGAGCGGCAAACCTGAGCACGGCTTCCACTCAAGCGAGACCTTTGAAGGTGGCACAATGGAGAGTTGGAAGCGAGTATGTGTGGACTGCAGTTGAACGATCCAGCACAAGGGGTCCAGTTTTTACTACCAAGATGGAGTCGAGTCAACCACAGCTACCAAAGGTTTCCTTATCAACGAAAATGGGAGGACTGGAGCAAGGATTGGCGGGAACGACAATTGGAAGCAGGAACCCAGAGAGACCCACGGCAGAACCAGAAGAGAAGACGGGTGCATGCAGGGGATGAGAAGATCCACAGAGCACAACGAAAGCCGAGTTTTATTCCGGACAGATTTTCAGGGGACCTTCCTTGGAGGGATTGCAAGGCTCATTTTGAGGCTTGTGCCGCCATCAACGCGCGGACTTCGGCAGAAAAAGCATTCTTCTTGACAGCAAGCCTAAAAGGGCCATCCTCTTGCAACAGTGCCCCTTTAACGCACTCCCTAACTCCTGCGTACAGTGGCCCTGTTGAAAAGCGACTTTTCTTTTCGTTATCGCACGACAGGTGCAGCGCGCTAATTCCTAGCGCGCCTGGTTATATAACCCCTTTCAACCTTGCCTATATATAAAGCCAAATCGGCTATTCATGTTCATTCTCGGTCGAGCAACCTCACCTCGCTTTGCTAGCACGCTCTGTTCAACATGAATTCACCGAGTTCCGACAACCCAAACCAAGAAATACTTCAAGCCATTAGATCGCTATCCAGTTCTATCGATGGCAAAGTCGAATCGGCCTTCAAACGGCAAAAACTAACCATCGACAATTCTCCAGATTTCAAATTTGAAGGAAACAAGGACCAGTTCCGTCATTCCGAGAAACTGTTGAACCTAATTGATTGCGCCGTATCATCGTTAGACGTCGGCGACGTTAGCACTACAAGAGAGGCCCTCATTCAAGCCGGTACAGAACTCAAACAAAGACAAAAACTGATTAAACTGGCCGACCGTTCAGCTCAAGGCTGGGCCACTGTGAAGGAATACATCGCTGACGATCTCGCGGAAAACTCGGACGATGAGAAGCGTCTGCGAAAAGCAGAAAAAATGGCGACAACCAAGAAAGCAGAGGCAGCCAAGAAATCCAGGGCAAAAGGTCGTAGCACTGCTCGTCCTACTTTCGTCCCTACCGGGTCTACTTTTCGTCCCTTTCGTCCCTACACCGGTCCCTACACCGGTCCCTACTCCTTCCGACCGGATTCCCGCACCTGCTTCCAGTGCGGAATCGCAGGGCACGTCAGAAGCAACTGCCCTTCTCTTCGAGCCCTTCGGCAGCCAGTACAGCGCCGAACACAACCTTCAGCTAACGACTCCGCCGCAGTATAGAGACTGGGAAACGTGTGAACAAGAACCAGCCGTGCCGATCCCATCTGGCGTGAAGGGTAAGCTGAAACCGTGTTTGCCGTTTTGGCGAAACGAGCTTAATTGTACCAAATTCGTCGAAGATGTCATTTCAGTTGGGTATAAAATTCCATTTTATATTACCCCACCTCCGGTTAAATTGCCTAATAATAAGTCCAGCTTGGGACACGGTCAGTTTGTTGAGCAATCAATCAAAGATTTGCTTTTCAAGTGCTGTATTGTTGAATGCCTTGCACCGCCATATTGTTGCAATCCATTGACCGTTGCAGTGGGCAAGAAACTACGCTTGGTCATTGATCTCAGACACCCCAATAAGTATGTTTGGAAGGAGAAATTCAAATACGAAGATTTGAAGCTCATTGCCCCATCGCTAGATTTTAATCAGTATTACTTCTCATTTGATCTTGAGTCGGGCTATCATCATGTTGACATATTCCCACCACATCAGAAATACCTAGGATTTGCATGGACGCACAGCGATTCGGTAACCAGGTACTATACGTTTACTGTTCTCCCTTTTAGGCTTTGCAGTGCCTGCCATTTATTCACGAAGTTATCAAGACCACTAGTCTACCACTTTCGTCAAAACGGCATAACGGCATTTATGTACATAGACGACGGACTCATTGTATCTCCGGACCTTAATTCAGCTTCCAATAATGTTTCTTTCGTCCGCGACACTTTAGCCAGCAGCGGATTCGTCCCCAGCAAGACAAAGTGTATATGGTCACCCACACAAACTATTCAGTACTTGGGACTGATAATCGATTCGAACACATTTTGTTTTCAGCTACCGCCAGATAAGGTCGAAAAAATGTTAGCCTTCATTTCGACCGTTTTACAGTCCCATGAATCCAAGCAACCTATCCCTGTGCGTAGCTTAGCCCGCCTGACCGGTTACATAATTTCATCCACTTTGGCACTTGGACCAATTGCTAGGTTCATGACTCGTTCCACTTACAGAGCAATTGAATCACGTGATTCCTGGCATGATTTTATTGTGCTTCCTGCCGATACCGTTACAGAACTTCAATTCTGGTTGGACCACTTGCATTCCTACAACGGCTTTTCCGTAAAAAGCAGATTAGTTCCCTCCCTGACCGTTTTTTCCGACGCTAGCGCCGTGGGTTACGGCGGTTTTGTCGAAGGGCGCAAACATTTACAAGTTCAAGGGAATTGGTCCCCACTACAACAAAGAAATAGTTCAACCTGGCGCGAGTTAGCTGCTGTGTATAATATACTTACACAGCTAGAAAATGAGGTGTCCGGCAAAAAGGTCAAATGGTACACTGATAATTCCAACGTCCCTAACATCATTCTATGTGGCAGTACCAAGCCCGATCTACATCAACTGGCAATCCAAATATTTCGCACGGCAGAGAAATTTAATTGCATTCTTTTACCCGAATGGTTGCCTAGACACAAAAATAAAGTAGCGGATAAAATTAGCAAATTCCGTGATTTCGATGTATGGTCTATCGATCCAGGTTCTTTTCGTTTTTTGAACATTCTTTGGGGTCCTCACACAATAGACCGCTTTGCGTCTCCACACAATTCGAAACTTAAACGTTTCAACGCAAGATTTTGCTGCAAGGGCATTGACGGTGTTGACGCATTTTCTCAGATTTGGTCCGGCGAAAACAATTATTTTTGCCCTCCGGTTTCTTTAATCGTTCAAGTGTTCAAACGCATCATTTGCGATGACGTCACCGGTACGTTGGTTATCCCACATTGGCCTACGGCTTCTTTTTGGCCCACTATTTGCCCAGATGGCTCCCACTTGCACAATAAAATAAAAGACTGGAGATGGATGCATATATCCTTTACACCATCGCATTTAGGCCAAAACTCCGTGTTTTGCCAGTCCCCATCTTTTGCTTGCTTGGCTATTCGCTTTGACTCTATTGTAGATCCACGTACCTCCAACTTTGGCTTTTGTACATCCGAACGAGGCACTTGCCCACAGTGCGCTTTACGCACTCACTAAATACTACTGTCAATTCAATGTTACCCGAACGATTTTCGGCTGACATCTCTTTGTAGTCACCAGTGTGACGGTGCATGTTAATAGCACCGAAGAAGACCCGTTAAGCGGTCTATACGTTAAACGTTATGTGCATTTTAAGCACCAGTCCACTGATCCGTTAAGTGGTCTGTTAAGTGGTCGGCCCGTTAAGTGGTACATTATGTTCGACCGACCCGTTCAGCGGTCAATGACAAGTTGTCATGGCAACTTAAACGAAATCGATATGGTTTTTTGTCTTTAACCTTAACCCGTTCTTTGGCGTTTCTCGAGAGGTAGCAGCTCCTCCTACCAATCGTTCTCCAAGTTTGGAGTTCTGTTCAATTATTTGTCTTTTACATGAGGAAGATATAGAAAAGAAAAGTATTTTCTTTCGGAAGCATGGAGAAAGAAAGCGACTTTTCTTTTCGTTATCGCACGACAGGTGCAGCGCGCTAATTCCTAGCGCGCCTGGTTATATAACCCCTTTCAACCTTGCCTATATATAAAGCCAAATCGGCTATTCATGTTCATTCTCGGTCGAGCAACCTCACCTCGCCTTCCCACCCTCCCAGCCCTCCGAATTGATGTTCGCGGTGTTGTTCGGAGCAAGGGTGCGCGACCTTCGTCCGACACCCGGGTCGCGCCCACGTTTCCTCCCATGAGGGGGTTTTTCGTGGCTACTGTTGGTGTCGGGCGCCGAACCAGCACCGTGATACATTTGCCTTTATGCAACGCTTGTACTTGTGTATATACGTCTTGGGCATTTTTTATGCCAACGAAATTTGCCAAATTGGGCTTTTTCAGCTGTTTTGCTGCTCGGTTTTCTTGTTTGTTTGTTTCAGAAATCTGGGATGGAATTGCTCGGAACGTCGCTGATCCAGAGCTGCGGCATCTAGCCAGACATCGGCTCCCGTCGCTACTGTTAGCAGCCAAAGCCAATTCAACGACCAAAGCCTACAATTCAGCCTGGAAACGTTGGGAAACCTGGGCCACATCAAAACATGGCATCTCCACCTTCCCAGTCCAACCTGTTGACTTGTGCCTCTACTTTGCATCTCTTCTCCCGCACAACCACAAAAGTTCGGCAGACACCATGGCAGCAGCGATCAAATGGGCCCATAGTCTCGCCGGTTTACCATCACCTACCAACGACCCGCTTGTAAAGTTGGCATTACAAGGTTATAAACGGACTTTGGCGACTACCCCCAACCGGAAAGAACCCGTTACGCCAGCCATCATGGCTCAACTTTTCGAAGCTCACGGACATTCCTCAGCGACTTTAGCTGATTTGAGAATTCTCTTCATCTGCTTCACAAGCTACGCGGGGTTTTTGCGTTTCAGCGACCTGATTAATCTGCGGCGTATGGACTTTAAAATCACCGATGACCGTTTAGTCATCCATATCACTAAATCCAAAACCGACCAGTTTCGCCAGGGGGCTGAGATAATTATAGGCAGAACTTTCTCTGCCACATGCCCCGTGCAAATCGCCGAGAGATATTTCTCTGCCTTGGGCGATCCTCCAGATTCAGAGCTTCCATTAATTCGTCGATTAACGAGATCAAGAAAAGGTCTCGTACCATCAGTTCACGTTTTAAGTTACACTCGAACCCGAGAAATAGTATTACAAGCACTTAAACCCCTTGTTCCTGATATCACCAAATTCGGGCTTCATAGTTTACGATCAGGGGGTGCGTCGGCAGCTTCTAACGCTTTAGTGCCTACTCACTTAATATCTAAACACGGCAGATGGTGTTCTGATAAGGCTAGGAATGCATACATTAAGTCCGATTATGATACCAGCCTACTTCCATCCACGGCATTAGGAATTTAAATTCAAATTAATATTTAATTTGTGTTGTTGTTTTTTGTTGCTGCCGCGGTACACACTTCTGCAATAAGTCCCATGCTTATAGCGGTGCCCTTCACCATTATGAATAAATATCGTAATCACACAACCTGCAATTTTTTTTTTATAATTTTTTATTATGATAGCCGACCACTCTTCAGACCTTTATTATGCTGAACTCTTTATCAAATACTTACATGTATATACGTTTGTAATTATCCAGCATGCGCTAATATTGGCCAATAGCATACTATGGAGGACGTGCACTGGCGTAACTTATTTTTATGTTTTGGACGCACAACAATAGATCCAGTTTCGGTAGCATCGTATTGCCGTCCAGTGACGCCATCTGAGCGTCCTCCACATGCTATACCAAAAACCTTAATTTAGGGTTTTTCTTTTGTACAGTGATATGTTTATATTGATATAATAAAGCGAGGTAGCAGCTCCTCCTACCAATCGTTCTCCAAGTTTGGAGTTCTGTTCAATTATTTGTCTTTTACATGAGGAAGATATAGAAAAGAAAAGTATTTTCTTTCGGAAGCATGGAGAAAGAAAAGGCCCCATTTCGCGGTGGGACTAGCGACAGAAATCTTGTCGCCTCTGCTGAACCAATCAGGACGCTTGCAGTGCATTATGCACCAAGATTGCAGGCATTCAAATGTAACGCGCGCAGATTGTAAATACCGTGCATGCATGTGATACATGTACTCGGTAATGCTGGCCGTTGTCCGCGTCGGCGATTGGCTGCTACTTAAAGCATATTGGGGAATCCGTTCCATTACATTCGTCAGCATGCATCCCTGTTAATAATTTGAAAAACTGCTGAGTAAATAAGGTTCGTCGTTTGAAAGTTTGGTAGGAATGGGACAGTCATAAGGAACGGAACCCAATACAATTTCTGGAAAGTATAGAAATTGTTTTTTTTCGGCATAACATGACCGAATTGATTAAATTACATCAAAATGACTCGGGCCTGAGTTGGCTCAAGACAACAGCCGGCTCGCTCCACAGATTTGCGTGTATTTCCTCAGGGTATTGTCACGTCGCTTTGCAGAGTAGAAATTCCCTGAGATCTCAGGATGAAAAGGGCAGGCCCAGCAGGTGCTTGGAGATGGGGCACACGGCGAACAAGTGAGCTACGACGACCTTATTACAAGGTTGGAAAGGAGATTTGGTCCCGGAGAACAGGCCGAGATATTCCTGTCGGAACTGCGGAGTACGACGAGGGGAGTCAATGAAGGTCTATCAAGCTCTCGGACAAAGCATCCGACGGCTTACCGAGTTGGCATACCCAAAGCTCCCTAGAGGTTCAAGGGAAAGACTCGCCAGGGGCATTTCATGGATGCTATCCAAGATGCAGAAGTGCGAGCGGGTATCTTCAGAGCACACCCAAAGTCCTTAGATGAAGCGATACGGGCAACTCTGGAAACAGAATCTGCATTCATACTTCAGTTTTCGGGAAGACCACACGTATTCAGCCATTCAAGAAACATCCCGACAGCTATTGCACCGTGATTCCGACAATTATTCCACCATGATTCCTGCCATTGTTCCACCGTGATTCCGATAGTTATTCCATCGGATTTCGACTGTGATTACGACCGTTAATCTACCGTGATTCCTACAGTGCAGGTGAAGATGGGAGTAGACAACGGAAAGCGGGGAGCCGACAGCAAGGACCGGCATCGGGATTCCAGAACCCAGATACCACTGTCCTCAGCCGGGGTGCGGAACGACAACGACAAAAAGGTCAAATCTTGTCAGGCACCTCAGAGAATGCCACATGGATAATTCTCGGTTCCGATGTGACATCTGCGGGGAACGTTTCATTCACCAGGAGAGACTCAAGGGACCGGCACCTCAATAATCACCGGAGAGGAAGCAAGAACCATGAGACATGGCGCGGTGAAGTCATGCCTTCCGTATCACGCTCTAAGCCTCCGGAAACCCACCACGATCCACACTTTACCTCTCCTATGCCACCTCTCCCACTCAAGCCCACTATTGAGTTGCAGCCAGCGCCTCCCCCTCCTCGGGGACGACCGACATCAATTACCACTGTGGAGCCAGCGGGACCACATCCACGGACGGGGGAAAGTGCCTCAAGACCCTCCTTCGTGAATACAGCGCCATTGTGGATTCGTCCACGTCGGACAGCGTGGGAGAGGTTAAGAGTCGTCCGACGGATCCCATCCCCGCCAATTCGCGTCCGGCCAATCGCACTGAAATGACAATCACCACGTTTTTCCGCGATGATGCCATCTGCCACCAAGAGGAGATCAAGAAGACCTTCCACATGCCTTGAACAATAAACTGCCCCGGCTGGGTTAAAGCATAACAGTATTCCGATGAAATTTCGTGAACATTCTTTTATAAATATAGTTATGTTTTCATGTTAAAGAGTTCCAGAGGTAAAGTTCAAGTTATCTTGTGCAGATGTTTTTTTTATGTTAAAGAATTCAGATTTAAAGTGAAATCTGTAAATTGTTTTAACCTTCAAGTTACTTTTCCAAAAAGTATTGGAATGAGCCAAAGATTTTCCTATAACTTATCTTTTGTGTAAAGCGATTATTTTGTTTTCTTGGTTTTCAGGGACTGAAAATGTTGGGAGGGGCGCTATGTGACAGAACAATAACTACATGTATATAGGCCCTAGGCACCAACTGTATGTTTTAAGCACAAAACCAACTGTATGTTTTAATCACATGTATTGAGTCACTCGCACATTACAAGTCGGGAATTCTGTTGTCTGATTGGTCGATCAAGTTTAGGCACTGTTGTATGGTAAAGAGAAATGTGCTTAGTCTATGGGGCCTGGAAGTTTATAAAGTGGCGTTCAGGCAAGCCACGAGAGTTTGAGTGGCGCCGGCCGCCGTGCCGGGCGCTGACTTCTTAGAGAGAGTTTCCCTTCGATTGTTGGATTGTCTAAGGGGGCTCGTGATTGTGAAGGAGAGACATGGCGGATAAAGATGAATGATTAAATACATGATCACTATTGTTTCTGATTCCTTGTCTCCGTCCACCAATTATTAGTCTATAGTTTGGCTCCACCTAGGAATAAGCAAATCAGGAGCAAAGTTCCTTAAGTTGATCTGCCCTTAAGTTGATCCACCCATATTCCGAGCTCCGACTCCACAGTCCGATTCCGATTACTCCGACTCCACAGTCTCATTCCGATTCCTCCGTCTCACAAACCACTGGTGCTGCGGCCTACCACTGCAGGGGTTCCACAAAGCAGATGCGGCACGCTACCAACCGGACCAGCCTTGACGGAAGCTGGTACGGCCCGTCACAGTATTGTGTACATTGCACATGCATTTTTTATAAACACCAGCAACAATTAGTGTTGGCCGAATGGTGAGCCGGTTAACAGACACTTGAAAGAATTGCAAACCGGTTTCTGAATTAACCGTAAATTCCCATCCTTATTAGCAACCAATAGTCTGACTGCTTTATGCCATTCCTTTCTATGGTGAAAACGGTATTGATTCTGTACTTCACACATGCCGTGTGCACAAGCAGCAACAAAAATTTAGTGTGGTCAAGTGGATACTAAGTGTGCATTAACAGAATTTCTGAAATGTTTTTGTGCCTCTTGCAGCATTTAAAATCCACTGTTTTGCATTTTTTCCAGACAATGTTATTTTGCCAAAATAAAATGTGTTTCCTAAGTATGAATAGGTGATTTTTAGTGATGATTTTTAGTGTCCCAGGGACTCTAATGCTATGTTTACACCGAAGCACGACCAAGTTAGGGTCGACTTACGAGTTGTAAAGTTCTGTATTTCTTGGACTCGTGATCTGAGTGGTCATGAAACTTTTGTCAAGGGGGCGACCGAGAAAATTTCCCGACCGTTTTGAACCGTTCCATACGGTCGGGGAACTTGTGCCGAGCGATAGCGATTCCCCCCGAGTTATTGCGAGTGTTCAGGACTAACTTACGACCTTCTGACAAGTAACATAGGAGGAACTTAAGATCTTGCCGACCAACTCCTGAGGAAATGCCATTTTGACCAATTTTTGTTCGTAAATCACTCAAGTCCCTCGGGATTTCGGTGTAAACAGGGTCGATAGAAATGTGGATATTTTTGAAACACTTCTATCAAAATAAAATGTGGGTAGACTTTCACCTTCAGCTCTCGAAAAATTATATTCGATCTACATGTATTTAACTTTTGTGTGTGTTATAGCCTGGAGTCTCAGGACCTATTTTGCGCTGATAAATAAATCTAAATGTATTTTTTTTAAATGCCATTTTCAATGCCGTTTCGGCCAAAACAAAATTCAACCAATGCGAAGAAATACAAATTTTGAAATTGTTGAGGACCTCAGAGTTTCAGAACTGCACCTTTTTTGTACCATAACTTCGGTGACCTTTCCTATACCGATATCTTATTCATAAACTTTTTACGCAAACCTCATCAATGCTAACTTTCGTTGTTACCAAGCAAGCAAGCAAACATTAAAACAAAAGCAAATGTCCAGTTAAAAGTAATTTTAAAGTAAATTTTAAGCTTCATTGTTAGTGCAACATATATGAGATAACAGACACAATACTACTCGAAGCATAGGCTGACACAGCAGCCACCTACATTGTAGCATAATTTAGCCTTTAGCCAAACCAGAAAGTACAGTAGCCACACCTAATCCGTGCATGTTCAGCAACTAGTCTGAATAAAAACTAGCACTCCTAAGGGGATGGAATTTTGCTAGTTTTAGCTGTAGAATGAGTTTGCCTTATATACCTTGGTGTCTTATCCACACACAAACATTAACTTTAAGTGGCGTTTTATGGAAATATAAATAAATATTTTCTACTGGAAAACCACTTTCAATCCCTGAACACACTTTCGGAAATCTTTAAAAGCATGTCACACTTTTAGACCCCTAATTTTAGAATTACCCTTTTAAAAGATTTTCAATCATGTAATTCACCTTTAAAATTAATATGATGGTAGTCTATATGACGTCACTGTACTTATGACGTCAGTGAACTGGGTCTAAACATTTGTTGAGAATCTGAAACGTCGATCCAAAGCGCAGTTTACAGCGTGAGCCCACTAACCTTGACAACACATAAAGGGCGACATTTTCGCTTTAGTAGCGTACTCAAACGACACGGCAGGCAAATGGCAAGCGGAAAGAAGAGCTCAATATGCTTAAATTTGTAATTATATCGTCAGACGAGTGTCATGCAGCGAACATAAAATTAACAGAAACCCGCTTCTGTCGCTAGCATTTGTCTAATCGATTTTCTTTCAAGATTGACGAGATTCAATATTAGTTATAAGTCACGAACGTCAGTGACTTTCATTCAGCTCAGGCCTTTCGTGCTCGTACAGTACAGACGTCAGTTTCCAGGGCGGTCTAAACATTAGCTGGTAATTTGAAATATCGATTGCTGGGATGAGGCACGGGTTTTAGTTTAGACCCAGTAACCTTGGTAACACACAGAGGGTGGCTTAATTTTCACTTCGCTGCATGCTCTTGGCGTCACCGTTTTAGTTTCAACGCAAAACGCGCCGAAAACAAAAAAACCCACCACATAATTTTTAGAGTCAATTAAGCTTTTGTTTCTCGCGTTGAGGCGTGCCTCCAAACAAAATCCAATGTGAATAAGCCTATATTGTGCGCTGTAGTCAGCACCTCTTTTCAACGGACGCTTAAGCAGCGTCATGGAATAGACAGTCAAAGTGTGACGTGCGTTGCCATGGCAATAGGCTCTAAACTATTATGGCCGTCGGAAAAAGTACCATTGCAAAAGCACAGGGACATGGTTGAGTGATTTTTAGATTAAAGCCAATTGCCTGTAGGTAACTAACAAAATATGACGTATTCACTTCGGCAGTCTATTGGCCCAAGATCTTCACAAGCTAATGTCGACTCGCTGTTAATTATGCAGCTAGTATACCTGAACATCCGCTTGTGGTTTGTGATTGGTCTGTTCAGCAAGCAGTGCCTATGGAAATATGTATACTGTACATGTGCAAGCATTTTCTTTTGAACGCGTCGTCGTCGTGAACAGTTGAATGTTTATGTTGAAAACGGGAGGTTTTCTGAATGCTTCATAGTCAAATCAAATCAAGTCCTAACTTCAAAATGCCACCAGTTACCATGCTTATTGTCGCCAGTTTCATTGGCTTCAGTTGTGCCGATTCTTGTAATGTTTGTCCCCCGGCTTGGCTGTCCTGGCGTGGAGCCTGTTACACCCATACAACTGAGAAACTAAGCTGGGGTAACGCATTTACGATGTGCCAGGAGATGGGAGGAGAGATGGTAGCCCCCAGATCAGTAGAGGAGAATGAGTTTATCTTGACGAGTTTGGTTAAGTGCAGTGATGACCACTGGATCGACTGCCGTACCGATTGGGTAGATGGGCCTTGGCTTTGTAATAATAATAAGCCAAAATACACACACTGGGCGAACAATGAGCCAACCGGAGGGGAAAGAGTAAGTTGTGCCAGAATGGTGAATTCCGGGAAATGGAAAGATCAGCCATGTACCGAAAAGGAATTGGCCGTGTGCATCCGAGACGCGATCCCTATCAACGGGAGTCCTCATCAGTTAAAGTCTTGGCGTCTTTTGGCATCCTGCCTGGTACGTCACGCCAAGTACCAATTTCAAGTTCACAACATCACCAGCTGTGCGTTGAAATGCTCCCTTCAGCCCGGATGCCGATCCTTCAATGTCATTCATTCCAAGGAGAAATTGTGTCAGTTAAACGACGTGAAGCGCTCCGACATCAGCAAGGACGACGAGTTTGTCAGAATGACCAACCCTCTGTGCATCTACGGGGAGAAGTAGTTCGGTTCTTGTCCAGACCCGGAGTTAAACAGCTTTATACGGCAGGTAGCTCTCTCGCCACTGACCCAGGAACATTTCAGCTGATGACAACACAAACACTAACTTGTACACAAAGTGAACATAAAAATAGCCTGACGCAGAACATTTCAAGGCTGTTCCGTTGCACTACGCTCTCCAGTTGGATTTCTGGATTGATAGGCCTTTTGTATCATTTGCAGATTAACTTTTTGGCGAATGTGTGGAACAACAGTATTACATAAAATCTAAAGAAGAATATTAGTAAACTAGCCTGCAGAGGTTTCAGCTCAATAGATGTTTCAGAAATGATTCAGAACACTTAAAAACTTGGCAAACAAAATAGGTGTGCTGGTTTACATTTCAGTGGTTCATTTCTTTGAGAAAGATTTTTCTTGTCAACATGCATGTTGAATGTGGGCCGTTGCAAATGATACAATCAGCCTTTAATTCAGACATATTCTTCATGGCGGACTGGCCATCTGACTTGAATGCAAGACAACAAAAAATAACTGATTGGACCAACATCGAACATGTGTGATACAAGGGTGGCGACAGAGTAGAAAACGGACTTTCGAGCTCTGTATACAATTTGCAGGCGTTATATGTGGGTCTGTCCACAGTATAATAGGGTACATTTCTGTAACATTCAAGATCTTAGGTCCCAGTTCACTTCAAATGTCTTAATTTTATCTTTAAATTATCAAGCTAAACTGAGGAAATAACTTTTTCACCAAGGAGTAAGAAAAATAGTCCTACAACATACATTTTTGAAAAACTCGTGCACAAATTTTCCTATTACGCATGTAACAAAGACGGAAAAGAATGTCACAAAACTGTCTGTCCACGTTACATACGTAATAGAAACATTTGTACACTTGCTTTTCAAAAATGTATGTTGTGGCAGCAATTTCCTACCTTTTTGGGCAAAAATTATCTCCTGAGAACAAAACAAGGAAATTTCTTTAATTCTGAGATAAACTAAAGACATCTGAAAGGAATTATTGACTTATTTTTCAAATGTACCCCATTACTGTGGACAGACCCATATACATGTAGTATATTACTACTAATTCATGAATAGGAAGACCGATATGGGGTAAAAAAGGAGTGTTGGGACGACCGGTCGCGTTAGGACGACCGGTCGCCGGTCGTCCTAACGACAATGGCTCCAAAAAGCATCTTAATTAGGTCAAAAACCATTTTTATTAGGTTTGTAACCATTTCTATTAGGGTACGCACCATTTTCGTCTAGATTGCAAAAAATGTTTTTATAGAGATTTTGAGGAGAAAATTAGTGTCAATTTATGATCTTTTTACCGAGAATTTTGTGGTTTTAGTGGTCACCGGGAGCATTCTAGCCAAAAGTGTCGTCCTATTCGGGGATCGGCAGTTATATATATATATATATATATATATATATATATATATATATAGAATATAGAACCGTATATTAAGAGGCTTAGAATCCTAAAAACAAAATTTGGAAATTTGTTGTCCATCACCTGTATTTCATTTATTTGTAACCTGTTCATATTATGCTGCATATCAATGGAAAGGTTATTAATTGCCTTTTCACAACAACACCACATTTGTGACAGCCACTTGTTTGAGGGTTCAGCAACTCCGCTGAGAATGTGGGAGGGTCTCAAACAGAATTTGCCAAACATGCGCCAGTAAGTTTGTTCAACCGGATAATGAAATCTCAATTAACAAGGCATAATTGATATGTTTTTTGTGTGCTGCTTTTCCCACAAAAACATGATCATTAAATGGGTCACCATATGAATGTAAAGGTAAATACACAGACCTTCCAATGATATGACAAACTTGCTGACAAATTTCCAAACTTTTGTTTGAGAATTTTAGATAGTTAATATAATCGGCACATGTAACTACACAGCAACGTCGTGTGATTCACTGTGCACCTTAAGCCGGCCGTACACCTTGCGTTTCGTCCGTGATCCGATCACGATAGCGCATGCTGTGCAGTCGCATCACAAGGTGTACGGGTTTTTGCGATGCGATCCGATGGCGATGTGGTCACGATTTCGTGAACGTAATCGCAGAATTTCGAGCATGTTCAAAATCGCAACGGAGTCGGAACGCAAGGTGTTTGGCCGGCTTTAGACACGTGAAAGCAATAATGCCAGATGAGTTCCCGTATGTAGTTTTATTAGATCTATCTGCATGCATTTTGCTGATGGTTGTTTTTAGTGTCACTGTGATTTTATATGTGATTTTAAATGTGTATTTACAAAAAGGTACCGTTTAGAAATAAGCCGCGGGATTTTGTCATTGTACGTCACGTTTGAGCCCAAGTGCGCATGCTCAAAATAAAACGACCGGTTTGATTGTTGCAACCGAGCGTCTCAAAACTATTGAGAACACGCTCGAGATTTCAGAATGGTAAAGAGAAAATATATGACCGGGGGTGGTTGGTATCAATTTGTGTTACATGTACATGTACATGTACAGTTTGAAGTCGGAAGTATAAATGCAACTGTATGCAACCAAGTGTTAAAACTGGTGTGCTTATAATTACACCATTTTTGTAACAGTCTACTCTTTACTAAATTCTTGATTTTGTGGAATTCATCACGTGCATGCAAAGCTTGTACAGTCACCTATAGTACCTTGCAATGGTTCGGGTAGTCCTGTAGGCCTATACCATTTTGGGTGATGATGGTAGGGGTGTACATGTATTTCTATTTCTGACTTCAAGTGTATATAAACACGCTAATTTTAAATATAAGATGGTTTTATACACTGCTAAAGTATGCCGTCACTGGCCAGGCTAACTGGATCTAAACATTCGTTGGTAATCCGAAACGTTCATTGCTAACGCGCAGGGAAACGCTATACTAACGTTAAAGGGCCTGTGACATGCTAAACAACTTTGTGCCTAAGCTTTGCTTCATAATGAGGGATTACTTGTTCAGCAAGACATACTATTGTTCGTTTGGATGTAAAATCAATAAAAGGTGGCCTTTTTCAACTTTGAAGATTTCACTGCAATAAATCACAGACAGAGGGCGCTGTTTTGAGTGCATCACATAAGGAAGACAGAAGGGAAAAGTTAAGAAAAAACATAAGACTTCAAGTTGGACTTGTGGCAAATTGCTGCAGTTTCTACCCCCAGTTTTGTCATGGCTTACAGCAGGCAACATGTAAAACAAACTCAAACAGCCATGGATTACAAAAGTTTCAGGAAAATTGAGAAAAAAGTGGAATCTTTTGTGCACAGTTGAATGTGATTTTTCTGTCTTTGCCTCTTGTGACGTCGTGACCTTGGTCATGAATATGCATATTTTCATTAGCATAAAAACTAAAAACCCGTGTTTTAACCCCCAAAGCAAGCTCCAAATAGGATTTTTATGACTTTAACTGAGTAGAGTGGTTTTAAAGCATAGATTTCATTGATAAAAATCCTAAATAAGGGGCCCTTTAATTGGCAACACATAAAGGTGTCGTTTTCACTTTTGTATACTCTATCTTACCCGATATATTCAAAACGACAGGCAAATAACAAGCGGGAAGAAGAGCTCGGTATGCTGAAATTAATTCTGTCATCAGACGAATGCCAGGCGAAATAAAATGAATAAAATCCCGCTTGATTTGTGAAATCGATTTACTTTCAAGATTTACAGGATTCGTTATAGACAGCCAAAGTGTGACGTGTTGCCATGGTAATTGGTTCTAAACATCATGGCCGTCGGAAACAGTACCATTGCAAAAACACAGGGACACGGTTGAGTGATTTTTAGTGTAAAGCGCTATGAATAGGTGATTTTTAGTGATAAATGTCCCAGGGTCTCGGTGCCAGGGTGAATTAAGTCGATAGAAATGTGGATATTTTTGAAACACTTCTATCAAAATAAAATGTGGCTAGACTTTCACCTTCAGCTCTCTTTGCAGCTCTTGGAAAATTCTATTCAATCTACATGTATTTAATTTGGTGTGTGTTACACACAAACCATAAAGGCCATAATTTGTTCCATTATATTGAATAGGAATTTGGTGTCCCGGGTTACGCCAATGAAAACTAGCTGTAGAATGAGTTTGCATTACCTTGGTGTCTTATCCACACACAAACATTAACTTTAAAGGCACAGGCTCGTCAGCAATGCGCGCCCGCCAAATTCGTGCTCGAAACACGCAGCTCCATGCCTTTGCTATGGAGCTGCGTATTGCGTGGCACACATTTGGCGGGCGCGCATTGCTGACGAGCCTGTGCCTTTAAAGGGCCTGTGACATCCTAAACAACTTTGTGCCTAAGCTTTGCTTCATAATGACGGATTACTTGTTCAGCAAAACATACTATTGTTCGTTTGGATGTAAAATCAATAAAAGGTGGCATTTTTCAACTTTGAAGATTTCATTGCAATAAATCACAGACAGAGGGCGCTGTTTTGAGTGCATCACATAAGGAAGACAGAAGGGAAAAGTTAAGAAAAAACATAAGACTTCAAGTTGGACTTGTGGCAAATTGCTGCAGTTTCTACCCCCAGTTTTGTCATGGCTTACAGCAGGCAACATGTAAAACAAACTCAAACAGCCATGGATTACAAATGTTTCAGGAAAATTGAGAAAAAAGTGGAATCTTTTGTGCACAGTTCAATGTGATTTTCCTGTGTTTGCCTCTTGTGACGTCGTGACCTTGGTCATGAATATGCATATTTTCATTAGCATAAAAACTAAAAACCTTTGTTTTAACCCCCAAAGCAAGCTCCAAATAGGATTTTTATGACTTTAACTGAGTAAAGTGGTTTTAAAGCATAGATTTCATTGATAAAAATCCTAAATAAGGGGCCCTTTAAGTGGCGTTTATGGAAATATAAATAAATATTTTCTACTGGAAAACCACTTTCAATCACTGAACACACTTTTGGAAATCTTTAAAAGCATGTCACACTTTTAGACCCATAATTTTAGGAATTACCCTTTTAAAAAGATTTCCAATCATGTAATTCACCTAAATTAATAGGATGGTAGTCTACATGTATATGACGTCACTGTACTTATGACGTCAGTGAACTGAATCTAAACATTCGTTGAGAGTCTGAAACGTCGATCCAAAGCGCAGTGAAACAGTTTACAGCGTGAGCCCACTAACCTTGACAACACATAAAGGGGGACATTTTCGCTTTAGTACTGTACTCAAACGACACGGCAGGCAAATGGCAAGCGGAAAGAAGAGCTCAATATGCTCAAATTTGTAATTATATCGTCAGACGAGTGTCATGCAGCGAACATAAAATTAATAGAAACCCGCTTCTGTCGCAAGGATTTGTCTAATCGATTTTCTTTTAAAGGGGCTATGTCACGGTTTGCGCATCCGCAGCAAAACTTGAAAAAGTGTGGCTAACTTTTTCAAGTTTTGTCGCCAGGTTTTGCATATCCTATTCAATCTTTGCCATCCATTATAATTTTGGCAGTGGTGTACTTGTCAACGTCCAGGATGTCCTGATGCATTACTTTTTACTTGAAATCGCACTGTTTGCCGTATTTTTAAGCCGCCAAACATCGACATCACCGTGTGTGCGGCCGTCGTTAAAAAGAGAGTTTTTTATCCCATAAAAAAACTCGACAAAACATGACAGAAACGGCATCGAATGATATGAATGACATGGTTGGATACAGCAATTTACTTAACCTTGTTTTCCATCAAAACTGACATGCTTATTTGGTCCTGACAGCAATTTTACAGCATACCTTCTGTCCTTGGAAAGACACAGTGGCCGCCACCGCTGTACGATTTTTGTTTTCAGACATTGAAAGCGCAATCCGCGCGCGCGCGATGCCAAATCGAACAAATGAGCGCACACGATGCACAATGTAGTTGAATTCTGCGTATTGTAAACACTCATGAACGAACACACTGCCCATGCGGCACGTGCTAAGTACACGATGTACACAACTATAGCACACGCACCAATGGCGTTGTGTAACGAAATTGCACTACATTCATCTGAGCCCGTACGTATGTAAAAATATAAAAGGATTTGGCGCATGCGCAAACCGTGACATAGCCCCTTTAAGATTGACGGGATTCAATATTAGAGTCACGAGCGTCAGTGACTTTCATTCAGCTCATGCCTTTCGTGCTCGTGCAGTACATACGTCAGTTTCCAGGGCGGTCTAAACGTTAGCTGGTAATCTGAAACATCGATTGCTGGGATGATGCACGGGTTTTAGTTTAGACCCAGTAACCTTAGTAACAGGGTCATTCCATCGGGTTGGGACACGGGCAAAATATCCCTGCACATTGGAAACAAAAAGTGTCTTCTTGGTTAAGTGGTGATTCCTTATTAAAATTATTTTGTTTTACCTTAAAGAACATTATAGTAGGCTTTAATATGATACTAAATTTGTATACTTCAAAGAATATTTTCCTTGTGTATTTTCAGCAAATATATGTGAAAAAGTAACAAAATTTTAGGGAAAGGTGTGACATAAATACATATAGGTTTGGAAATACACTCAACAACTTCCATAATATTGTTGAAATCACATTTATATACTACAAATTTCATAGAAAACCACTCAAAAAAGCATACAAAGCATACAAAGAATTCAAAACATGTTTGTATCTTATATTTTGTTCAATAGTTGTCACCAAATACTGGGTGTGCTGACGTATAACATATGGTCACTGTCAACTTTTATGTTACGTCAGCACACTCCCTAAGTTGCTTATAATTAATTTATCTTCAGTCACAGTATATCTGAATTGTCATTTTAAAATTACTTCTGCCTTACTTTACGTAACATTTTTTTGAATGAGTCTGATAACAGTTGTATTTTTTGAAATATGATGAAAATTGTCTGTCTGTTCTAAGCACGGTGTTAGATGTTACGTCAGCACGTTTTTACACATTAAATGTCAAAAGTAAAAAAAAATATCTATGTTAAACATGCATACTTACCTTTATAATAAAGGTTTTGACAGTCCCTTTAAAATTATAATCAACTTTTACCTTTAACTACTTTTATGTATAGTAATAATATGAAATTGTTTTTATGGTGTCATTAAATGTGCTGACCTAACATTGACACTGTTTTGGATAAACTTGTCATAATTTAACAACTATCTTGTGCTTAGAAACGTAGAATGTCTTTACAAATTATTTGAACACCTATAATAGAAGCATCTGCGGAAGGTTATTGATAAAGTTATTAGTTACTAAACAATTTGACGTAACATTGACACGGTGTCAATGTTACGTCAGCAAAAAGCATGTCCTCAAATACAATTGATTTCATGTCACATTTTTTTTTCAAAGCCAAAACCCAAATCAAGTGAATTTGTGTAATAATACTTGATACTTACTGTACATTTTCGAAAGAATGGAACAAAATGAAAGTATTAAAACATTTAGAACAGTTTCACTATCATGTCACACTACTGTGTCCCAACCCAGTGAAATGACCCAATACACAAAGAGTGGCCAATTTTCACTTCGGTGTATGCTCTAGGCGTCACCGTTTTAGTTTCCATACATCAGCGTCAACTGTCGGTTGATCAACGGAAAACGCGCCGAAAACAAAAAAACCACCACATGATTTTTTGGAGTCAATTAAGCTTTTGTTTCTCGCGTTGAGGCGTGCCTCCAAACAAAATCCAATGTGAATAAGCCTATTGTGCGCTGTAGTCGGCACCTCTTTTCAACGGACGCTTTAGCAGCGCCATGGAATAGACAGCCGAAGTGTGACGTGCGTTGCCATGGCAATTGGCTTTAAACTGTTATGGCCGTCAGAAAAAGTACCATTGCAAAAGCACAGGGACATTGAGTGATTTTTAGATTAAAGTCAATATTGCCTATAGGCAACTAACAAAAGATGACGTATTCACTTCGGCAGTCTATTGGCCCAAGATCTTCACAAGCTAATGTCGACTCGCTGTTAATTATGCAGAGTATTAAATACCTTAACATCCGCTTGTGGTTTGTGATTGGTCTGTCCAACAGTGCCTATAGAGATATGTATACTGTACATGTGCAGGCATTTTCTTTTGAACGCGTCGTCGTCGTGAACAGTTGAATGTTTATGTTGAAAACGGGAGGTTTTCTGAATGCTTCATAGTCAAATCAAATCAAGTCCTAACTTCAAAATGTCACCAGTTACCATGCTTATTGTCGCCAGTTTCATTGGCTTCAGCTGTGCCGATTCTTGTAATGTTTGTCCCCCGGCTTGGCTGTCCTGGCGTGGAGCCTGTTACACCCTTACAACCGAGGAACTAAGCTGGGATAACGCATATGCGATGTGCCAGGAGATGGGAGGAGAGATAGTAGCCCCCAGATCAGAGGAGGAGAATGAGTTTATCTTGACGAGTTTGGTTAAGTGCAATGGTGACCACTGGATCGACTGCCGTACCGATGGGGTATCTGGGCCTTGGCTTTGTAATAATAATGAGCCAAAATACTTACCCTGGGCGGAAAATGAGCCAACCGAAGGGAAAAGAGTAAGTTGTGCCAGAATGGTGGATTCCGGGAAATGGGAAGATCAGCCATGTACCGAAAAGTACTTGGCCGTGTGCATCCGAGACGCGATCCCTATCAACGGGAGTCCTCAATTGAAGTCTTGGCGTCTTTTGGCCTCCTGCTTGATGGGTCACGTCAGGTACCATTTTCAAGTCCACAACATCACCAGCTGTGCGTTGGAATGCTCTCTCCAGCCCGGATGCAGATCCTTCAATGTCATTCATTCCGAGGAGAAATTGTGTCAGTTGAGCGACGTGAAGCGCTCCGACATCGGCAACGACGACGAGTTTGTCAGAATGACCAACCCTCTGTGCATCTACGGGGAGAAGTAGTTCGGTTCTTGTCCGGACCCGGAGTTAAACAGCTTTATGTCAGGTAGCTCTCACGACTGACCACGGAACATTTCGGCCGGTAAAAACACAACCATGCACTAACTTGTACACAAAAACTGAACATGAAAATAGCCTGACGCAGAACATTTCAAGGCTGTTCCGTTGCACTACGCTCTCCAGTTGGATTTCTGGATTTAGAGGCCTTTTGTATCATTTGCAGATTAAGGTTTTGCATGGCGAATGTGTAAACAAACAGTGAAACAACAGTAGCACATAAAATCTAAAGAAGAATATTTAGTAGATAAGATAAGATATATAGATAATGGCATCTTATATAGCGCACATATTTACTCATTATCACCTGGTCATTGGGCACAACTCCCTGGGGAGTACGCAGCCCCGCCAGCCTGCCACACAAGCGCTCAACGGCTGCGACCCTTGCAGGTACCATTTACTCCTGGGTGGAGAGAGGCAACTTATGGCAAAGTGCCTTACCCAAGGGCACACGCACCTTGGTCGGGGCCGGGATTCGAACCCACAACCGCATATTTTAAGTACGGTCTTGAAATTAAATACAACCAAACCGTTCGGCCATATGGTAAACTATAACCTGCAGAGGTTTCAGATCCATAGATGTTGCAGAAATGTTTCAAAAAACCTTTAAAAACTTGGCATAGTTTTGTGTTAATAGAGTGCTAAAATGAGTGTGCCCGCTTACGTTTTAAATATCCTTGAACCTTTTGTTACAGAAAAATACCATTTTGGATTTTAAAAAAAAATCATGTGGTGCTTGTCATCATTCTTATCAACAGTTTAATAGTTTTTTTCAACATGTCTACACATTTTGGGCTATTTCAAATGATACAATCGGCCTTTAAATTAATCGGATAAATGTTTGATGGCGTACCGGCCATGGACAACCAATACGTGTGTACCGGTAACAAGGAGGGCTACATTGACGATGGAGTTTTGAGCTCCTCAAAAAGTTTGGATTTTCATCATCTGTATTTCAGTTATTTGTGACCTGTTCGTATCTTGTTGCATTTCATTAGAAATTGACAACAGCACCACCACCACCACCACCACATTTGTGACACCAATATTGTGACGGCCACTTGTTTGAGAGTTCAGCAACTCCGTTGAGAATGTGTATCAAATGGAATGTACCAATTAACATATGCCATTACATCAGCCGGACAATGAAATCTCAATAAACAAGCCGTAGGCCTAATTGGTATTTTTTTTGTGCTGCTCTCCCCCAAAATACGTGATCATTACATTGGTCACTATGCATTGTAAAGGTAAATGGGTCATTCCATGAAATTTAATGGGAGACAGAGTTCCCCCTTACGTCGTGACACTTATGAAGTTGATTTAACAAAAAATAATTAACGGACTTCAGAGAACGATAACCCTCGGCATATAAAGAATATATGGCATCATAAATCGAACACCACCTTTACCTGTTGATACTACCCAAAACATAGCAAGAACGATTCAATATAAACTATAGTGCGACATTTTGAAACGTTTGCTTAAAATGTGACAAATTTCGCTCATAATGTAATTTGAATCGATATAGTCCAGGTTCTACAGCTGGGTAAAATCAGCAACTACATTTTCCATAAACAAAACTGGAGTATACCCCTTACTTCGTGAAACAATTTTCTTGAATATTTAAAATTGAATTTTAAAAATTATTTTATATATTCTACATTATTTAGAAATTGCACAGAAATTTCTTTAAACAATTTTGTTAACTTGAAAAGGCCATTTTTACAAATGCATAAAAATGTCTCACTTGGCTCCTGTTTTTATGGAAAGACCCAAATAAACAGACCTTCCAATTATATGACAAACAGCGAACAAATGTCCAAACTTTTGTTATGAGAATTTGAGATAGCTGGGCACACTGTATACTAGAAAGCAATGTCGTGTGATGTGAATGTTAATTATTCACGCGGAAGCATCAGATGAGTTCCCAAGTATGTAATTCTGTTATAGATATTTATAACTGCAGTTTGCTGATTTTTAGATTTTAGTGTCACTGTGATTTTGTGATTTTAAAAATGTACCGTAATGGCTACATCACAACCTCTCTTGAACTGAGCAGTCGAAACACTTTCGTTTTAGCAATTAAAACAGTCTTTTTAGAAAGTAAATGACTGAACTCTAAACTACACACATTGTGTTTTGTTTGATGTCTGTTATAAGTAGTAGTGCATCCATTTACATTGGTCGAATATATTCGCATCTGTATATATTTGTGTATAATTGTATGTTAAATGTAAACGAAACGCGGTGAGAGTAATTTAAAACCGAGACCTTGAAGAAAGTTACATGTACATCTTAAAATACCATTAAATGTATAATTTTGTCTTAACGTTGAATATTGTTAAAGGAACAAAATGTTAAATAGCCTAAAGGCTTAAAATTAAAAATTGGTATTTTCGTAATCTCATTTTAAACTGATCTCATCGTGTTACAATATACAATGTATATATGTGCCATATTGCCTGTTACCTTTTTTGCTTTGACAAATATTTCAAGTAAACATGTTATCTGTTTTGTATGGAATTCCATATGTGCCAATCAATCCGCGTCTCCTTTTTATTTCGTCGCGTTTTTTTTTCCGTCGCATTTTTTCTTTTCGTCGCATTTTTTTTCTTTTCGTCGCATTTTTTTTCTTTCGTCGCATTTTTTGTTTTCGTCGCATTTTTTGTTTTCGTCGCATTTTTTTTTTCGTCGCATTTTTTTTCCCGTCGCATTTTTTTTTGGACTACTGCTACTCACGTCTGTTCAAGGCCAATAGAGATAACGGGCACAGACTATTTTTCTGGGCTTGGGCGCGTGATTCCACGCCGCCGGGGTCGAGTAGAATCGATTCCACTTCGAATCGTGTTTCGATATTTGTTGAGGAATCGATTCCCTGTCGAAATCGATTCCCTTTCATCTAGATTCTAGAACCAATAAATGAAATGAATGAAATAAAATTAAGCCGAAGGCATTTTTGTTATGGATCTGACCCCTGAACCACTCTGATGACTAGCTGAACCTGGTGCATCGTTTGTACTGGTGACGCGCCGTAGATCAACCAGTCGTCCAGGTACATGCAAAGGTTGACACCCTGCAGCCTGAGGTACGCTCCCACCGCCCTGGTAACCATCGTGAACACCCTGGGCGAAGTGGAAATCCCGAAGGGAAGGCACGTCCATTCGTATACGTCTGGCCCAGGATTTCGAATCTGAGCCAGCGCTGGTCTAGGGACGAGACCGGGACGTGCAGGTAGGCATCCTTCAAATCGATAGAGGATGCCCACCTTCCCTTAAGCGGGCAGCGTATGGTGGACGCAAAAGTCTCCATCCTGAACTTGCAAGGCCGTATGAAACGGTTTAAGGGCTTGGGGTTCAGGATGGGGCGCCAGTCCCCGGTCTGCTTGGAAGCCAAGAAGAACGTCAACCAAAACCCCTCGCGATAGGGGGGAGGGGGTCGACCGGAGAGATGGCGCGCTTGGCAAGCAGGGCAGAGACCTCTGTCATAAGGATGACATCCTTCTGACCCCCATCCTGTGGATAAGGGGGTAGGTTTCGGTTAAGAAGTCGCTGGGGGTACCGCCGTGAATTCCAGGCGATAACCCCGAGACACACAATCTCCAGAACCCAAGCGCCCGGGGAGCTGAGATGGCTGGCCACTCCGGACGAACGTATGTGGGCAAGTAGCATGCCTGGACCCGTGGAGGCGGGAGAAAAGGAAAGCCAAGATCGAGTTGGCCCTTCTCCGCCTACTGCTCGGGCGCACAGGACAAGCCGAGCTTCTCGGCCGCCCTACGCACCACAGCAGGGGTACACGCTGGAAGAGTGTCCACCTCCTCTGGGTCCATAGTGGCCGCCGGCGGGGCCAGGACGGATGTAGCCTCGTCAGGAGGATCGTCCGAACCCAAGTCATCCTCACCGCTGATAGCCTCCGAGACATCGAAGGTTAGTGGGCGGTAGGAACCCGCGGAAGATGGGGCAGCCGATGGAACCAAAGGAGAAGGAGCAGGCGCGCATCCATCTGGGTAGAGGGCGCCGTTCCCGATGGACCTGCGGGCTCGTGAGCCGGCACTGACTGGTCAGCCCCAGTACAACGGTTGGGCTGTACCCGACCGAGCCCCAACGATGGCCCAAACCGGTTCTCCGTAGGCTCGACGCCTCCTGTCCCTGAAGGTACGCTATCCGAGGGACGGGGGTCACTTGCGTAACCGCCGTGCTCAGCTCTCATACCTGGGCCTACCGAATCGGCAGTACCCCTTCCTTTGAAGAGAGAGATGAGTTCCCGTAACAACGGTGCTACCTCGCTACCCAGAGGTTGTTCGGTAGCGGCCCCAACTGACCCAAGACCAGGGGGCCGAGCAGCCGGTGGTCGGGTCACAGCGTAGCCAACCAGGCTGGGGTGTATTGGTTACGTACTGCTGGGCAGCTAACTCCGAAGGGACTAGCTGTGGCAGGTACTCAGCACCAGCGGGACCCAGCCAAACTGGCTGACCCGCCTGTGCCCCGGTAGCATAAGCACCAACGTCATGTCCAGCTACCGGGTCTCCCGGCATGATGTGGTTTCAACGTTGTGACGATCTCCTTTGATTTTTCACATCCTTTGATTTTTCACCGGAAATCGCAAAGACTTCGAGTACTTTTGAAAACGGCCATAATGCACTGAATTCGCGGCAACTACACTGCGGCAAAATTTTTGCACCAGTTGCAGACTACCAGCGACGCGGTGTCATGGCGATATGGTTTTTCTATTACGTGTAGGGTTACCAGTTTATGTCAGACACAGAAATATTTAAAATGTTTTTTTAACTTTTTGCTGAATCAACATTTCGCACACTCGGTGATAAATGATATTTTAAGGATTTTTATAGTGGACCCCGAATCGGTAATTTTGAGGTGGTGTCAAAATGGTAACGAAACTGTCCCCACGCATAATATAATTTCTATCTAAGGTCTCCGGAAGTCAACGAGTCTCGCAGAGTCCCGCTCGTTCTCGAGGACAACTTACACGGTCTATTGTGGGTGCACGTGCCCACTTTTGAAGGCATACAGAGTTCATTCCGCATACAGAGTGCACCCCACCACTCAGTTGTCGTGTCCCAATAACATATTATAGTATGCACACAAATCTACTATAAGCAAGGTGCCCACATTATTACCCCTGGTGACTAGGTTCATTGGAGAGCATACAGCCCTGTTGGACTCTCATGATGAGAGCGCCCAATCAAACACAGAACACTTTCACTCTCATACATGTACATGTAGGTATCCATTTGCTCCCGGTGAAACCAGATAGTCCATAACAAAGTGTCTTGCCCAAGGGCACACTCACATTGTCATCACCTGCATTCGAACTGACAACTTGTAGAATTGACCAGGTATCAAATATGACATATTAGACTGCTCTCCTTTAGTAACATGTTGTATACTATGTATAATGCAATTAAAACTAGCGTTATTGAGCAAAATATTGACCTTTTTACAAAAATTCAAAAAACCATGAAGGAAAAAAGATACCAAACCAAATTTTATACTAAAGATAGATTGGATACAGTATTTTAAGATATGTAAGTTTCAATTGCTTGGGTAGTGACCTATCGGGGAACCACCCCTCAGAAGAGGAGGCTCGTTTTGCCATTTTTCTTTGCGGACCCACTTTTAAACCTAGACCACGCCCCCAAAAAGGGGGAATTGCTTTGTCCTTGATATGATGCAAACCCATGTGCCTAGTGTGTGTGCATATAAAATATAAAGTCAATTCAACCATCCATGTGGGCACCATGGGGAGCCAAAAATGAAAACAAGTTACCACGATAATAAAAAATGAGAGTTTTCGGGGAGCGACATCTCGAAAAGGAAACGTGGTAGCGTACTTTTGATAACAGAATCATGCAGATTAGATGCCAATCTATTTGTATATCAATTTTCAGGTAAAAATTCCCAAGCATTTTTGAGCTACAGGCCTCCAATGGCACGGCTACGATTGGGAAAATGTGGGTAGGGTAGGCATTTTCTGGAGGTCATATCCTAGCAACGAGTTGGAGTTGGCCTCTAAAATTTTGTAAATGTTCATGACATAGGTTGAAGTATTTTTATAAAATGTTTTGACCAAATCCGAGTCGGACCCCTGACAACCTCTAGGTGATTTCACACGGAATGACCCAGCTAGGCGGGGTTTCCTCAGCCGGCCGCCGGCTCACCCAACACCTACCCAGTTTGGGCCGGGAAGCGGTGTGCCGCGGCAGGGGTCTTTCCCGTTCATGGCCCAACTGGCCCGGCCAGTTTCGAACTGCTACACGGGTACACCCGCGACCGCGTTCAGCGCAGGGTATCCTGCACCGTCCCCGACCGCGGGAGACCCGGTAGCTGGACATGACGTTGGTGCTTATGCAGGCGGGTCAGCCAGTTTGGCTGGGTCCCGCTGGTGCTGAGTACCTGCCACAGCTAGTCCCTTCGGAGTTAGCTGCCCAGCAGTACGTAACTAATACACCCCAGCCTGGTTGGCACGTCGGGGTGGACCAGTCCGGCACGGGTTTTCTACCATGGCTCCACCGGACTATGGCTACGCCGTGACCCGACCACCGGCTGCTCGCCCCCCCTGGTCTTGGGTCAGTTGGGGCCGCTACCGAACAACCTCTGGGTAGCGAGGTAGCACCGTTGTTACGGGAACTCATCTCTCTTTTCAAAGGAAGGGGTACTACCGATTCGGTAGGCCCAGGTATGAGAGCTGAGCACGGCGGTTACGCAAGTGACCCCCGTCCCTCGGATAGCGTACCTTCAGGGACAGGAGGCGTCGAGCCTACGGAGAACCGGCTTGCGCCATCGTTGGGGCTCGGTCGGGTCCAGCCCAACCGTTGTACTGGGGCTGACCAGTCAGTGCCGGCTCACGAGCCCGCAGGTCTATCGGGAACGGCGCCCTCTACCCAGATGGATGCGCGCTTGCTCCTTCTCCTTTGGTTCCATCGGCTGCCCCGTCTTCCGCGGGTTCCTACCGCCCACTAACCTTCGATGTCTCGGAGGCTAGCAGCGGTGAGGATGACTCGGGTTCGGACGATCCTCCTGACGAGGCTACATCCGTCCTGGCCCCGCCGGCGGCCACTATGGACCCAGAGGAGGTGGACACTCTTCAAGCGTGTACCCTTTGCTGTGGTGCGTAGGGCGGCCGAGAAGCTCGGCTTGTCCTGTGCGCCCGAGCAGTAGGCGGAGAAGGGCCAACTCGATCTTGGCTTTCCTCTTCTCCCGCCTCCACGGGTCCAGGCATGCTCCTTGCCCACAGACGTTCGTCCAGAGTGGCCAGCCATCTCAGCTCCCGGGCGCTTGGGTTCTGGAGATTGTGTCTCGGGGTTATCGCCTGGAATTCACGGCGGTACCCCCAGCGACTTCTTAACCGAAACCTACCCCCTTATCCACAGGATGGGGGTCAGAAGGATGTCATCCTTATGACAGAGGTCTCTGCCCTGCTTGCCAAGGGCGCCATCTCTCCGGTCGACCCCCCTCCCCCCTATCGCGAGGGGTTTTGGTTGACGTTCTTCTTGGCTCCCAAGCAGACCGGGGACTGGCGCCCCATCCTGAACCCCAAGCCCTTAAACCGTTTCATACGGCCCCGCAAGTTCAGGATGGAGACTTTTTCGTCCTTCCTATACGCTGCCCGCTTAAGGGAAGGTGGGCATCCTCTATCGATTTGAAGGATGCCTACCTGCACGTCCCGGTATCGTCCCTAGACCAGCGCTGGCTCAGATTCGAAATCCTGGGCCAGACGTACGAATGGACGTGCCTTCCCTTCGGGATTTCCACTTCGCCCAGGGTGTTCACGATGGTTACCAGGGCGGTGGGAGCGTACCTCAGGCTGCAGGGTGTCAACCTTTGCATGTACCTGGACGACTGGTTGATCTACGGCGCGTCACCAGTACAAACGATGCACCAGGTTCAGCTAGTCATCAGGGTGGTTCAGGGGTCAGATCCATAACAAAAATGCCTTCGGCTTAATTTTATTTCATTCATTTCATTTATTGGTTCTAGAATCTAGATGAAAGGGAATCGATTTCGACAGGGAATCGATTTCTACAGGTAATCGATTCCTCAAAAAATATCTAAACGCGATTCGAAGTGGAATCGATTCTACTCGACTCCGGCGGCGTGGAATCACGCGCCCAAGCCCAGAAAAATAGTCTGTGCCCGTTATCTCTATGGGCCTTGAACAGACGTGAGTAGCAGTAGTCGAAAAAAAAATGCGACGGGAAAAAAAATGCGACGAAAAAAAAAAATGCGACGAAAAAAAAAATGCGACGAAAAAATAAAATGCGACGAAAAAAAAAATGCGACGAAAAGAAAAAAAGGCGACGAAAAGAAAAAAAATGCGACGAAAAGAGAAAAAATGCGACGGGAAAAAAAACGCGACGGGATAAAAAGGAGACGCGGAATGATTGGCACATATGGAATTCCATAGTTTTGTATTACCTACATGTATACATGTCGTATACGACGTGCACAGAACGTGTTTAGTAAAATGCAGCATTAGGGGTCCAAAACTTTGGTGTCCCAGTTATGTACGACACCCTGTGCATCAACAATCGCCACTCATGATCACATACTCTCAGTAATAGACTGGTCTGTGATTACAGGGGACAGAACCAATTTCTTGAATATTTTGTTCTGTGATTACAAATGTTTAAAACAAAAGACCATCAAGGCTCATTAGTTGTTCCATTGTATTGAATAGGAATTTTGGTGTCCCGGGTTACCTACGCCGATGAAAATTAGCTGTAGGATGAGTTTGCATTAACCTTGGTGCCTCATCCACACACAAACGTTAAATTTATGTGGCAATTAAATAAAAATAAATATTTTCTACTGGAAAACCACTTTCAATCACTAAACACACTTAAAAATCTTTAA
This sequence comes from Henricia sp. BOLD:AAB3569, assembly GCA_037783545.1. NCBI lineage: Eukaryota > Metazoa > Echinodermata > Asteroidea > Spinulosida > Echinasteridae > Henricia > Henricia sp. BOLD:AAB3569. The sequence goes on from JBBELK010000936.1 coordinate 571,428, forward strand.
AAACATGTCACACTTTTGGACCCCTAATTTTAGGAATTACCCGTACTGTGCACGTCCTACGGCAGCTGCATTTTTAACTTTGTATAAATGTCCAAGTCGTCGTTACCTCGAACGGTATATATGTATTCGAAATTGCCCTTATTATCTTTGTATGTGCGTTTTGTCTGCAGGATTTGGCAATATCACTGAATAACAAGGTAGAAGAGACCGATGCAACTCCATAACGCCATAAGGCATATTTTGGAACAATTATTGAAGTTCTTGGTCCGCATTATTAAAAATTAAAACAAGGAAACCGTTTATTAAAAGCATTCGATAATAAACAATGTTGTATACTGTATAGGATTTGCAAAATCGAAAAAAAACGTAGGACTACCAACTTTCTGTAAGTCCACAGTATATCTGAACATGGTGCTTGTGCTATAATTTTCAAGAAAAAAATATATAATTTGGTTACAGGTTTTAAGCAATTGCTGGTCGACAATCGGTTAAGGGCCTGACTTTTTTCCTAAATACTGTCTCATTGGCTGCTAGGATATCTCTCTCTCCACTGCTAAAAGTGTATATCTTTTGTTTGTCATTTTAAGTTGATGATAAAGTAAAGTTAAAGCTGACACCGTATAATGTAGATTGCACATACAGTTGAAGTCAGAAGTATAAATACATGTACACCACTACCATCATCACCCAAAAATGGCAAGGTGTATATACAAGCTATGTTTTAAGTACTGCATGCACGTGAGGAATTCCACAAAATAAAGACTGTTACAGCACACCAGTTTTAACACTTGGTTGCATACAGTTGTGTTTATACTTCTGACTTCAACTGTAGGCCTAAGGGGCCTTAGTTGCCGAAGATGCCATAAAATTAACAACCACTTGTCGCTAGTTTGCACACGCGAACTTTTAACTGCCAATTCTGTCATAAATAAATTGTTGCTATTCCCATTTATTTCCTAACGACCAACAGTTGACTTTGCACAAAGTGCATTGGGGGCATTAAGCCTCGTGTATATTGTCATTTTCCAACGAAAAACCATTTGATTCACAAAGGATTCTCTAAACTGCGACGAAACATGCCAGTAACGGTCGCAATTTCACGCAAGACTTCTAGTATTAGGTATAGACTCGGTAAAATTTCAATTAAACTTTAATTGCACCTCTTTTCATTTTAAAATTAAAAATTGAGAATAATTACCATTTGCTCGCAGAAATCTATCATGCTTGAGTCAACGTGCTTTATCCAAGGTCATCCATACAGCGAACAAAAGGTTTAGAAAATTCACAATTGCTTATAATTCAATTTTATGGAATTATAAGAAAATGCTAGCGTTACGGTTACAATTTACTCATTGGCACCTCATGGTTTCTTTCTAAATTAACTTTAAAAATGCCATTTCGTATCTTTTCCTGAAACAGGCGTGTTTTTCTACCGACACCTGTTTAATCATGCCCCAATAAAAATCATTTGTTTGCGTGGAGTTTCTAAAATTCAAGTACGCAGTTTATGCGGCAGGTTTATTCTAGGCTTGGGCGATTCCACGCTGGTAAAATCGATTCCACTTTGGGAATCGGAATCGCGATTTCAGATTTGAGGAATCGATTCCCTTTTATTTAGATTCGATTTCCATTGATATAGCTTGCCAATTTCCAGAGATTATCTAGCCATTTCGAAGCCAAAACAATCAATTTCTACAAGTTCTTAGCCTCTGAAATTTTTCACATTTATTAGGAACTTGTGTGTGAAACAGACTGGTATCATTTCATGGATGTTGCCGATCGGTGTCAATAATTAGGTCGTCGTCTGCACAATTATGTAGTACCGTTAATGCATACGCATTTACACACGCTTAGTATATTTTTAAACATTAAAATGTTTTCTCGTAAAGATGGAACAGATTCCGAACGGAATCGCGATTCTTTTTTAGAATCGGAGTCGACTCCGAAAATGCTCGAGTCGCCCAAGCCTAGTATAGACCGTATGGAATAGCTGCCGTCTTGTGGGGCACCTTTTGTTACTTAAAGGCAGTATACACGCTTGGTATCTCGAAAATCAGAAATGTTCACAGATTTACGCCTAACTTACACAATATAAACAATGATGACCTTAGAAAACTTCCCCTGAAATGGTTTTGTCTGAAGTGCTATTGTCTTTGAGAAATGAGTAAAACAATTAGTTTTCGTCTCATGAGACGAAAATTAAATTCGCCCCAAAATCATTTCGCCCAAGTGCCATCTCGCCCCCAAACCACTTCGCCCGAGTGCCATTTCGCCCCCAAATCACTTCGTCCAAACACTGCATCGCCCAAATGCCACTTCGCCCCAAAACCACTTTATGCACAGGCCGTGGTTCAGGGCGAAGTGGTTTGGGGCGAAATGACTGCAAACCCTTTTTTGCTGGTTTTTGCTCAGGTTGGTTTTAATCATACATACATGTATATCTTCAATCACACGGGGATAAAACTATTTGTAACAGTTTACCAATCATGTAGGCCTATACTATCTTAGTTTAAACTGTTCAACAATGTAAGCACAAAGTGTGCAACCATGCATGTCCTCAAGGAACAAAGAAACTGCCCCACAAGATGGCGGCTATTCGATACGGTATTCTATTCTTACACTTCGTAGTAGCTATTTTTATGTCATTGTATATTACAATTATTGATTTGTCGAAGAAAATCAAATTAATATGGAAGAGAATTCCAAACTTGTCCTCTATTTGGTTGCAGCTGATATCAGAGTTTGGAGCATGTTGATTCCTGCGGCTGTATAGTTGCAAATGCTCCAACATTTCTTGGTTGCAGCTGATATCAGAATTTGGAGCATGTTGATTCCTGCGGCAGCAGTTGCAAATGCTCCAACATTTCATGGTTGCAGCTGATATCAGAGTTTGGAGCATGTTGATTCCTGCGGCTGTAGTTATTGGTCCAACATTTCATGGTTGCAGCTGATATCAGAGTTTGGAGCATGTTGATTCCTGCGGCTGTAGTTACAAATGCTCCAACATTTCATGGTTGCAGCTGATATCACAGTTTGGAGCATGTTGATTCCTGCGGCTGCAGTTGCAAATGCTCCAACATTTCTTGGTTGCAGCTGATATCAGAGTTTGGAGCATGTTGATTCCTGCGGCTGTAGTTACAAATGCTCCAACATTTCATGGTTGCAGCTGATATCATAGTTTGGAGCATGTTGATTACTGCGGCTGTTGTTGTAAATGCTCCAACATTTCTTGGTTGCAGCTGATATCAGAGTTTGGAGCATGTTGATACCTGCGGCTGCAGTTGCAAATGCTCCAACATTTCATGGTTGCAGCTGATATCAGAGTTTGGAGCATGTTGATTCCTGCGGCTGTAGTTACAAATGCTCCAACATGTTATGGTTGCAGCTGATATCAGAGTGTGGAGCATGTTGATTCCTGCGGCTGTAGTTACAAATGCTCCAACATTTCATGGTTGCAGCTGATATCACAGTTTGGAGCATGTTGATTCCTGCGGCTGCAGTTGCAAATGCTCCAACATTTCATGGTTGCAGCTGATACCAGAGTTTGGAGCATGATGATTCCCACGGCTGTAGTTGCAAATGCTCCACTATTTCATGGTTGCAGCTGATATCACAGCTTCGAGCATGTTGATTCCATGTGGCTGTAGTTGCAAATGCTCCAACATTTCTTGGTTGCAGCTGATACCAGAGTTTGGAGCATGATGATTTTCTGTGGCTGTAGTTGCAAATGCTCCAACATTTCATGGTTGCAGCTGATATCATAGTTTGGAGCATGTTGATTCCATGTGGCTGTAGTTGCAAATGCTCCAACATTTCTTGGTTGCAGCTGATATCATAGTTTGGAGCATGTTGATTCCATGTGGCTGTAGTTGCAAATGCTCCAACATTTCATGGTTGCAGCTGATATCATAGTTTGGAGCATGTTGATTCCATGTGGCTGTAGTTGCAAATGCTCCAACATTTCTTGGTTGCAGCTGATATCATAGTTTGGAGCATGTTGATTCCATGTGGCTGTAGTTGCAAATGCTCCAACATTTCTTGGTTGCAGCTGATATCATAGTTTGGAGCATGTTGATTCCATGTGGCTGTAGTTGCAAATGCTCCAAAATGTCATGGCTGTAGCTTCAAGATGGAGATACTTCTTTGGGCGAGTTACTTTTGATTGTTATGGAAGAGTTGCTGGAAGACGTGGTTTTCTGAGATGGCAACAGTCAACATTTGGAGCAACCTGGTCTCTGTAGCTTTCTAACACGAGTTGGTTTGTATAAATTGTATTTGGTGCATTTGATAAAAGCGCTAGCTGTTGTCAGAGTTTAGAGCAGGATATTTTCTGTGGTTGCATCTGTTTTACTTCATGAGAGTTCTTTTCTCCGATGTGTCGATAGAGAAATTCAAGAATCCTTGCCCAGGCGTCCTCTTGCGCGTGGGCGTGTTCCTTCAGCCTGCCTCCCAGAGCCATTACGATGTCTGCCGGGGGAAAATGAATTCATCCAAAAGGTAATTTTGATCTTATAGGTCTGGAGTGGTTCGCTGAGACATACGGTGTACACATGTAAGTATATGCATGCGGGTTTTCTTTTTTAAGGGGCGAGGGTTGCGGTTAGAGCGTTCACGGCACAAAAGTAATAGGGGTTGTACACGATTTTGTGGCCCATAGTCCCTATGTTGGACCACCTATACATCCAAGCTCTACCCGCACCCCTGGTCAAATAAACCACGCATAATGCTCACTGTGGTCATTGTATTAAACCAACTCCCTAAGGGACAATAAAAATATGGCATTTATAATGCGCTTTTAACCGAAGGATACAAAGCGCAGGAAGATGAAAAAATTAGGGATATCGAATTGATCAAATCCTAGAGAAAAAGGTATAGTCTGAAGAGCCTTTTGGAAAGAATTGATGTTGAGTGAATTCTTGACTATAGCTGGCAAGTTGTTCCAAAGGCGAGGAGCAGAGACGGAAAAAGCCCTATATCGCCAGCTTAAGTGCGTGATCTGGGAACATACAGAATTCGTGCTAGTTTGAGATCGTAGTGAATTGAATGAAGACTTCCTAATTCCTAGAAGAGCTGAGAGCTAGGTAACCTGGAGATAGATTATTCAATGACTTGTATATGTGGACAAGAGTGGGACATGCAGCTCCGGTTGCCTGCTCGTGACCTAATCAGACACAACACCGGCTTCGCTAACCTCTGCAAAGGCACCATTTATTCCTCGATAAAGGGAGAAATAACGCATAGCCTTAGCGTCCTGTTTTAATGTGCTGTTTTCTCCATGTCCAAGTCATTTTGCCTTTAAAGAAGACTCTGCTATACTAGGATCGGAACGTGAGGCCACTAATTTTACAGTGTGGTTTTACTACAGGTCCTGCTGGTTGGTAAGTAGGCTAGTTTGTGTATTAATTATCTCCATGAAGAGAGACAGTTTATTGAAAGGTGCCTTGCCCAATAACATGCATCACGGACGCGGCCCTAGACTCCAGCCCACGATCTGTAAATAATTAAGCAGATTTTGAGTACTTTGCTTGGACCGCTCGGCCACGGTATAATAAACCTGTAGGCCTACTTACCCATAACATTGACGTAGGCGTACGTGCACACTGGAGCATAAGGCGGTTCTATGATATGTCCGGTGCCCTCGTAAATTATCGTCTGGAAATTTGGCTTTCCCGCGACCCCTCGCCTCTTGAGGGCGTCTGCTATGTAGGCAGGGATGGGGACACATTCGTCGGCAGAGCCGCCTATGAAGAGAACGTGGCCGGTAATGTTTTCTATCTGCCAGAACAAAGGTAACATAATCATTTCGGTTGCATTTGCATTTCGCCAGTTACTTGTGAGGAAGGATTTTCTACGCATCTTGTATATATACCCAGCACGGTTTGTGGCTCATGGACCGCTCCAACCTCCCACCCCAACTTCCCTATACCAAACGTCACAACAACAACTAATACCTGAATGAGTTCGCCATCTTTGATCTCCTCGGGCGAAGGCCATCCCGTCAGCGGATGGAGAACTCCCCGCTTGTCAAAGACAGTCTTCTCCGTGTCAAACCTATCAGACGAGAGATAATGGACCCAAAACATAACGACGTCACGGTTTGTTTACATGCGCGCTTTCCTATCATGGCCCTATGCCGTCTGGTACCCGGAGACTGCCACATAGACTATATAACGTCTTTGTTTTAGATCTTGTGATTGCGTGCATGGTTTATACTTTTTCATGAATCGTCCTTTCGTGCATAGGAAAGTTTGTATTATTTGCCTGTCTTGTTTTCACACGTTTTATGGTCGATGTGTAAATCAGCTACTTTGACTTTGATTTGTTTGGGTGCAAATGGCTGCAAAAATACATTCATGAATACCTTAGACAGTTCACGCATCCTCATTGGCTGAAAACACATCACGTGGCCGGTTTTAAACGAATGATAATAACCAAAGTGTTTAAAACTAGCTGGCTCGCGTTTTTGCCTGCGCCCTATATAGTAAGCGTTTGGAACTCGCACACGTACGCAGCGCAGAAACTGCACGCTACCGACAGCAAAATTTGCACTGTGCATGCGACATCCACCGGGTCGTCTGCGTGCGCGTACACAACACATCTGTATTATACGCGTAACGCGCGCAATCAAACAAACAACTCGACGCACAGCTAGCAGTTTGAACGTACAAACAACAAGATGAAGCGAAAAAAAGTGAATGCAACGACAAGCAAAGTTTGGTGAGTTTTACCGATTTACACAAAAAAGGTATTTATGAATGGGATTAAAAGTGGGTTTGGCAGGTCTTAAACAATTCGTTTAAAACCGGATAGGGGCCTGGACGCTGATAATGGCCCGCGCCTTCGGCATGGGCCATTATCAGCGTCCAGGCCCCTATCCGGTTTTAAACGTATATGTTTCAAACCATTCAAACCCAAATTAATAAAATACATTGAAAATTTCGTTGGTTTGCAGCCCAGTACCTCGTTCCGAGAAAACAATAAAAATTTATGTCCGACCGTGGTTTCAAAAAACTGTGCTGCATGCATGGTACCCTATATAGGCCTATACTGCAAGGAAAACGTAGCAATAATAGACTTTTAGTGCACCGAATAACCATGGTAACACACCAAGGTGGCGTTTTCACAAAAAGGTATGTGTAAATTTAATCATTTCGGCCTTCTCTTTCGGGTAAAACGCCACGCCTTTGCCGATTGAGGGCGCAAGCAATGTTTACGATGACAACCGTGGAGTTATGTGCTTTTATAACTCCATGATGACAACGGGCTCCTTGCACGGATGCGTTCAAACGAGGCTCTACATGCATACTTTAAAATAAAAGCCAACGTCACAACAACCGACGTAGTAATGACGCGAGGGAGTTACTGTTCTTGCACAGCCTCGCTTTTTTAAAACTAATACAGCACCTCCGTGCAAAGATAGGTAAATATACCGTCGATTTTACCAGACGAAGGGAAGCGCTTTGCCTCGGTAGTTCAGGGTGACATTTGGCATGAAGGGTGGGCATGATACGCATGCTATTGCTCTGATGACCTACATGGCAGAAAGAGCAAAGAAAGATATGATTTTAATTTGACTATCTCAAACTTTACATACCTTGTTATGCGGGATTCCAAGGTAAGTGATGGAGACATTATGGAGGTTTAGGCCTAGATGCACGTAAAACGCGAACGCGAAATGCTTTGAGCACTTGATCGTTACTTTGAGGAAATCTTATAGAACAGACGAAAACAAAAATCCACTTTATGTGACTCTCGTGGGGGATGGGGGTGGGCACGTGCCCTCCCAGGCGCCCCCGTAGCTACGCCGCTGTCTGGCAACAACCTATGACCCGTGTTCCCAGAATTTAAAGAGAAACCCCGTGTCGTTCGTTTTGCATCTTCTGGAGGCTTCCCCTGGTGTAAACCCCGTGTTGCATGGTGTAAGCATCTCGAACGCCCCTTTTACTAGTCTACGTGTGTTAACGGAATGCAAGTGACCATATGGACCGGGGAGCAGTCTAGGCAAAGCATTGTCTTGGGAGTACCATGGCGGCCAGAGTGGCTTGATTTCCCATATAGCCAGTTGCTACTTAACCAGTTAACTCTGGGATTATTTCAAACATTGCTGTACGTAGGCGCGGGGACATTTTTAGTTGAAGCATGGAGGAAGGAAAACAACTCATTAACGATGCGCGGTAAAGTACTGTTGTTATGCTCATGCACTTCATTGTACACCCCAATATTGCTTTGTTACAAACTGTTTTGCCCATTTCCCTCGTCAAACTGCGAGTGTAGACGTTAAAAGCAGTAACAAGTGAATTTCCCCTAAACGTGTTAACAAGTCCTCCGCTACACCGATGTGGAAATCTTGGCGTGTTTAAACGTCCTCCGGCGTCAAGTGGTTAATCAAGTGTCGGTGCTAGTGAGGCGTAGGGAAGAAGGGGGTCCCTTTGTCCCATATCGTGTGGGAAAAAAATGTTGACTACATGAATCTGCTTCAGATGTGGTTGTAAGTGTCACTCAGTATTTCAGGAATGCAACTATTTTTATTTTCCAACGGACAAAAAATGCTGAAAAGGTGGGCACAATTCTCGCCCCATTTACTGTACTATAGTCTTGTCTGGATGTGTCACCCAGACTAACACGTGACCTAAGTAGCGCATGACGTAACCATCTGTTACCTTGGGGAATCTAGCGGCCATATGTAATGCTATGGAGCCACCAAGCGACGACGCTACAATTGCTATACCTCCAGATTGCACAAATGACTGGGATATGAACCACCGCAGAGCTTCCTGAATAAAAAGTAACATAGAAAACATTGCTTAAACTTTCAATTGATGAACTTGTGGTCTAAGAAGTTGTTATGTGAAAATTGTCAATGTTGCGTGGTCATGGTCTGGGTCCGGTATGACATTAGTCGGAATTTCAAGAACTTTATCAAAGTTGTCAAAAATCGACTGTTATATCTTTGGGAAACAAGTCTTGTTTTAAAACTGTATGTGCATGAGGAGGGGGCGTAGCTCGGTTCTGTTCGGTTCTGTTCGGTTCGGGGTTGGGGGTGATCTAGCTGGGAGGGGGAGGAGGCACGCAGGTTCTTAGTGCACAAGGTGACAGCTCTTTTACCTTGCCTCAGTAAGTTTATTCCACTTTTCCAGAACAGGACACCAGCTGACTGCTAGGCCCAGGGCCACCTGTAAAAATTGGGCAGGCACTCCCGTGCCGCCCGCGTGTGTGTTGCTAGGGAGGTGTACAACGAACGTACAGTACATGTCATGCAAGTTATTAATGCTACACACTAGCAATCCTTAAGACTCAACTACAAGTACAAAATTAAAACCAGCACTAACTTTTTAGGTTCGCTTGTTTTCACACAAACAACTCCACTAAGGTAATGACAGTACATGTATGTACTACAGAGAATCCAGACATTGTGAGACACCCTAGCTCACATGTACATAAATTCTAAAAGAGATATACATTGTACAACTGTAATCAGCAACGCACTATATCCAACCCTATACGTCGGTATGTCAAGCATCTGTTTGTACCATTGTGTCCACAAATGGTTTTGGGCCTTTTGTGTCCGTAAAACCATTATGTCCGACCATTGCGTCCGATATGCCCACATATTTGTGGCCGAAACACATTATGTCCACACCACTAGTGTCCGCACTACTGCGCGCCATAAATAGTTCGAACGGACATAATGGTCTTGTGCAGACGTTCAAACAAAATCACCGCCGTCATTTTGCACAAAATCTATACAGAATTCAAATTTTCTCCAAGTTCTTACCTCGAAATACTCGAAATCAACGTTGAGCATGCTCTCCGACAGGTCCTCGTAAGCGAAGATGGGCAGCGCGTAGCTAGCGAAGCCCCGCGAGGCTAGTAATGCGGCTCGGAACTCCATCAGCCCGCCAGCAGTGCCGAACATGTCCAGAACACCGGGAAACGGACCGAGGCCTGGGGACAGGGGTTGGGGTTGTTATGGTGGCATACAAGTGACAGCATGCCAAATATATCCTTGCAAATACATGTATTTGCGACGTTGCAAATTTTTTCACATACTTTGTTGCATATTATTGGCATATAGTCGGGTATCTATGGGGGACGTACCCCCCCCCCCCCCCCCCCGTGCACACCCCCCCCCCCCCCCCCCCTCCAGAACTAAACCAAACAAAATTTTTTAGGTGCATTTTATGGTCCTAAAACACATTTGTGATGTTAACAGTAAAAAAAACCCGATGCACTCGGGTTATTCAAAATGGCCGCCAAAATGGTCCAAAATCATATATTGGCCAAATAATATGATTAAAGCACTTACAAAATGGCTAGTTATATGTTTTTGACCCTCGCAAATTTATTTCTGGGGTCCCATTTTTTGCATCATGCTTCAAATTCAAAATGGCGGCCAATATGGAGGCCAATGTGGCTGCCAAAAGTGGCCAACTGTGAGCAAAATGATATATAATGGACAAAAATAATAATAAACAATAACAAAAGTTACGTGTTTTTGACCCTCGCAAATTTATTTCTGGGGTCCCCTATTTTACTATCATGCTGCAAGTTAAATATGGCGGCCAATATGGCAAAATATGAAAACAATTAATGATATATATAGGCCAAAAAAAATGATAAACACATATATTAAAGGCAACCACCCAGAACTAACCCACACCAACTTATTGGGGAGCCCTTTGTGATCATGTAGCATATTTTGCATGTTAACAATACAATGAAATGCTCTGGAGATATCTAAAATGGCGGCCAATATGGCCACTAAAAATGGTCCAAAATTAAAAAGATCATACATGTATATTAGCCAAATAATGCTAGTTATGTTTCTTAACCTCGCAAATTTTATTTTGAAGATTTTCTGCCATGCTCCAAATTCAAAATGGCTGCCAAAAGTGGCCATATATGAAGATAATGATATATTATGGGCCAAAAATAACCCACAGCTTGAAGATGGCGATCACTGTAGCTGCCAAAAGTGGCCAAATATGAGAAAAATGACATATAATAAAGGTACAAATTAAACAAAACTGTTGCACCTTTGAGGTCACAAAACATGTTAATTAAAAAAGTGTCTGGCGATATTCAAGATGGTGGCCAATATGGTCACCAAACATTTTCCAAAATAGAAAAGGTCATATATTTATAGCAAAATAATAATTTAAATGATTAGTTATATATATTTTTTACTCACAAATGTTTATCTGGTGTGCTTCTTTGCTACCATGCTTTAAATTCAAGACAGCAATCAATATGGTTGTCAAGTGTAGCTGAATGTAAGAAAAATGATGTCTATTTGGCCAAAAACAAATTATAAAACATAAATTAAATGATGTTGTTCACCCTTATCAGTTGTCATCTTGGTATTCGTATCATGTTTGAAGTTAAATGAGGCTGGTATGACCACCAAAATGGTTTTTCCAAGATCACAACAAATATGATCTGCGAGACACAGATATGGGATAATGAGACAATGGGGTGTTTGTTGTTCGTGAAGAGGGAGTCTAAAGTGGGAAAGAGCGATTCCAGAAACATCAACGGTATTGAAGTGGGCATAATTATTGGAGTACACAAAATGTGAACAACTCAATGCAATTCGAATTTGGATGTGCTTATAGAGCAGTTTAATCATACACTCCTAAACATGATAGAAACCAGCAAGCAACAGAGGGATTAGGATGGGCAGTTGTCCTGTGCGATATTTCCATAAAGATGCATCCCTTGGGTCTACATGTACTGGGGAGACACCTATCCAATATGCCAATGCTACAGTAAGGGAAGTTTAAGTTTCACTGGATCGCATATTATGGAATTTGAATTTAAAAAGGATAGCATAAAGATGATTGTTGAGGGTAGAGAACATACCAGTAACTAACCATTTTATTAATTTCTATTGCATCATATGGGTGATATGATTTGTCAGCCATATTGGCTGGCATCTTGGATATCTCAAGGGCCGCAGGTTTTTTTTTTTGTTTTTTTTGTGGATCAACGCACCCAAAGGTTGTTATTGGGGTGTGTTTGGGGTAGGGGGAAGTGGGGAAGTGGGGGGGGGGGGGGGGGGGGGGGGGGGGGGGGGGAGTGGTCATTGAATTCATTCATTTAACATATTTTGGCAGCCATATATTGGTTGTAATACATTTTTGGTTGTAATACATTTTTGGCGGCCATATTGACCACCATCTTTGTCTCCAGAAGATTTTATTTTAATAATGTTAACATCCAAAACTGTTTCAGGACTCTAAAAGGCATCATACAAGTTTAGCGGAAGGGGGTTGCATTTAATTTATGCATTATTTTGTTGTCATTGTATATAATTTTTCTTACATTTGACCACTTTTGGCCACTTTTGGTCGCCATATTGGTCGCCAATTTTGAATTTAGAGCATGATATATGATAGAAAAATAGGGGATGCCAGAAAAAAATTATATCAAAATTACAGTCCAAAGCATATAACTAGCAATTTTATAAATGATTTTATAATATTATATTTGGCTAATATATGATCTTTTCCATTTTGGATATGAGTAGCGGCCATACTGGCCGCCATCTTGGTCATCTCCAGAGCATTTTATTTTCTTGTTAGTATCCCAGATATGCTTCAGGATCATAAAAGACACCCTAAAAGGTTGTAAGTTAATTCTGCAGTGGGGATTGCATTTACATGTATTTGTTTGTCCATTATACATGTATATAATTTTTCTCATATTGGCCACTTTTGCCTCCATATTGGCCGCCATTTTGAATTTGAAGCATGATACAAAAAAAGGGACCCCAGAAATGAATTTGCGAGGGTCAAAAACATATAACTAGCCATTTTGTAAGTGCTTTCATGATATTATTTGGCCAATATATAATTTTTGACCATTTTGGCCGCCATTTTGAATAAGCCGAGTGCATCGGGTTTTTTGTACTGTTAACATCAAACATGTGTTTTAGGACCATAAAATGCACCTTAAAAATTTGGTTTGGTTTAGTTCTGGGGGTGGGGGTGGGGGGAGGTGCACGGGGGTCCCCCATATATACACGACTAATACCTAAGCGGGCGTTTTTGGTAAAAAGCTGAGGGTCTAACTAACGCGCGTCGCCAGAAAAAAAAGGGAAACTGGCTATGAAGCCCTCAAGCTTAAAAAAAAATAGCTACAAGGCATGCCAAGTATACAATTCGCTCGTACCCACCGCCCTTACAGACCGCTGGGATGGGCTGATGTGCTTCACAGATTTCTGTGATGGAAATACGTCACGCAACGCGCGGAGCATTGTGGGTTGCTTGCTGCCCGACGAAAAATAGATAAATAGCATTTTAATGCTAATATATCCAGTGCAAAAAAATAATACAAAATTATGAATGAAATGAGTGTACTGTCTGCGAAACCTGCCTTGCCTGTTGGACAATTGTTTTTATGTCCGTTTACGAGAAAAAGACGTGACCTCGTGGTCACGTGTCGTATAAAATTTGGCCAATGATGGCGCAAAAAGATTAGCTTATATCCTAGCGCTTCAACAAGAACTGGCCATCCAGTTTAAAGGTACACACCGGCCTACTGTGTACATGATTTAGTGATGTACCAGCATTGACAATAGTTTGTTGATGGTCGTTGTGAAAAAAGATCATCAAGATATCCCGTAATTTACTAAAGAAGTGCAAAATTAACTAAAAACGGTCAAAAGACGGGTTATACGCTTTACCAGCCGTTGCAACTACGCGTGAGCTTCACGACTTTGTCACAAACGATTCGCTCTTCTCCTGCTCGGGATATCTTTGATTTTCTGCTTACAATTTTACTGGACAGCCCGGACGACCGAATAGGAATTTCCGTTTTCTTTTGAGGAGTTAGCATCATCTGTTTTTTCTTCACGAACGTACACCGGAGCAACCAACCCGGCCGTGTGTGCACTCAGACTATTTGCCGTACTGCGCGGGGCAAATATCTAACACTCCACGGTAGCCTGCCGTAGCACGCGCTCGCTCCCGTTCTCCGGACTCTCGAAACAAACATTTATGCTCGAATTTTCATACCTATGTTTAACTTTGTTTCATACCTATGTTTAACTTTGTCAATTACTTATAAATATTGGGGGGAAATCAGAGTTGAATTTGGTGCAGTTCTGCAGTAAGAAACTTTCATGCGGCTGGACACAAAACTAACTCGCAAGACCATGTGACTTTTCGGAACCAGAATCTGGTTCCGAAAAGTCACGTGACCTTGAATATTTGAAAAAAATAAAAAAAACGGCCAAATTTGACGGCGTCTTTTCAGAATATATCTAATTTACTCTGGAAAGCGCTTTAGAATAATGTCTGGGTCTATTTCGAGCCCAAAATAACCCAACAAAGCCGGTGTGTCCCTTTAAGATTAGTCAATAATAGGCAGTCACTCCTAGTTGAGGGCTGACCTTGCTGCACCAAAAATGACAACGTTTAATTCGCCTGACTGATTTTTATGCAATAAAAACAATTTTTCATGTAAAAAGATTCCCTGCGGGGAATTGTAAAATTTAACATTTACCATAATTTACCCTTTGGTTTGTAAACGACGCCACGTATGACGTCATAGCCTGTCAGTCTGACCCTGTCCACGGTGTCTTCGCGCATGTACCACTTGTGCACCACAGCAACATGAAGCGGCTCTTCTGTTTCCAGCTGGGTTTCGTCCAAGTGGCCTCGATATAGGGACAGCAGCACGACTACTGGTTTGTCCGGGTGCTTCTTGGCAAATCGGATGCCGTCCCGTTGGCCTGGGCACGGCTGGAGACTCCAGAATAGCCCCATAGGCTCAACACCTTAATTTGAATGGAAAGTTATTAATAACTAGAAATAATGAAGTCACGATCCAAAACAAACGCGTCATATAGGCATCCGGCCTTTACGAAAGCTGAACTAAAACATTTCTAGTCGCGTTACTATGGAAACCCTGGAGGGATTTCGTAAATAATCGCAAATGTCAGCGCCGATATTTGCGACGTCGTGGATTGTATCTCTGGCTCTAATGCAAAACAGTATGTGGCGTCGCATTGAGCACACTATGCGCTGTAAAGTTCCTTGTATTATATATAGTATGGCACGCCACCTTTCGAGCCAAACCCTTCGCTCTAGCTCTTGGATAGCTTTGAGGAATAGAATGACATGGGCTTCAAAAAAAATCTCGTTCGACATCGCTGGGAATTCTGTCCACGAATGTGCCATGATACCCAGGCGCGGATCCAGGAATTTTGTAGACGGGGGGCACAACAAAAAGGGACAAATGCGAGCGCGTAGCGCGAAGCCCTTATACGGCGTGGGGTCCAGGGCCCGCTTAAGGGCCCCGGTAAATTTTGGATTCTAGATACTCTTTGGTGCAATCTAAGGCGATTCCTGGCCACTTTTAACTGACTTTTTTAAGCAAAAGTTTTGAAGATTGTTGTGTGTTTTTAGAATTGTGTGTATGAAGAATTATTTTCGGATCCAGAAATTTTGTAGACGGGGGGGCACAACAAAAAGGGACAAATGCGACGGCGTAGCGCGAAGCCCTTACGGCGTGGGGTCCGGGGCTCGCTTAAGGGCCCCGGGAAATTTTGGATTCTAGATGCTCTTTGGTGCAATCTAAGGCGATTCCTGGCCACTTTTAACTGACTTTTTTAAGCAAAAGTTTTGAAGATTGTTGTGTGTTTTGAGAATTGTGTGTATGAAGAATTATTTTCGGATCCAGGAATTTTGTAGACGGGGGGGCACAACAAAAAGGGACAAATGCGAGGGCGTAGCGCGAAGCCCTAATACGGCGTGGGGTCCGGGGCCCGCTTAAGGGCCCCGGAAAATTTTGGATTCTAGATGCTCTTTGGTGCAATCTAAGGCGATTCCTGGCCACTTTTAACTGACTTTTTTAAGCAAACGTTTTGAAGATTGTTGTGTGTTTTGAGAATTGTGTGTATGAAGAATTATTTTCGGATCCAGGAATTTTGTAGACGGGGGGGCACAAAAAAAAGATACAAATGCGAGGGCGTAGCGCGAAGCCCTTACGGCGTGGGGTCCGGGGCCCGCTTAAGGGCCCCGGAAAATTTTGGATTCTAGATGCTCTTTGGTGCAATCTAAGGCGATTTCTGGCCACTTTTAACTGACTTTTTTAAGCAAACGTTTTGAAGATTGTTGTGTGTTTTGAGAATTGTGTGTATGAAGAATTATGTTCGCCATTATTTTTAGCCATTATTTTCGCCCGGTTAAGTTGAAAAAAATCTATAAAGTTTCTCCCTCCCCAATTTGGCATTTAATATGCAGTTTTTACCCATCATCATTTCTTATTTTTCCGGATTTTTTCTTGGTTTTAATTCAGTCCAGTTGAAAAGTTCAAGAAAAGGACTTGATTTCAGACTGTTCCTTGCCCTAATGCCCTGTGTTAAAACATCGACAGATCGGCTGCAAGACATAATAGACCATTAGTAGGCAGGCCTATGTGTATTGGCGTCAAGTTATCTTCGGCAAAAATTTCCACAAGGTATATACCTTGAACCTTTTCCAGACGAAACAGAACAATCTATATACTTTGAGGAATCAGGTCAGCAAACCAGACTTCACAGATTACCGATAACAAACGAAAAATGGTCAAACTAGTAATTATACTCCACCATTGGGATTAGATGTTGAGGGGGGAATTCAGTTCCATGGCATGATTGATTGCATTTTTTCAGTATTTTTAAAGCCAAAAAGTATACGCAGATGTTAAATATCGGCATCGGTATTTTTTTAAAAGAAGATTGCCCTCCGATTTCTCTTTTTTTTTACGGCCTTTCCTTCCCCCCATTTTTTTTTTTTTACTCAACTACTTGCCCTCCCCCCTTTTTTCTTTTACCTCCTTTCCTTTCCGCCCATTTATTTTTTATTTTTGACTCAATTTGCCCGGGGGGCACGTGCCCCCTCCCCCCCCCCCCCCCCCCCTGGATCCGCGCCTGAATACCCATCACGTCATGACACTGGATCCTCGCCATGCAAACATATTTTACAATGGTGCTTTCACTAGCCGTAGCAACATACACGAAGAGGATAATGGTTTCCTAACTCGGTTCCAAACCTTTGGTTGGTATTTGCTGAATTGTGAACCTTATCACAATCAGCTTTATAGCTTGGTCAGTGAAACATTCCATTTGTGCAGTTAAACATTTCATTCGCTAAGCACCCCCCTGAAAACTGATTTTCAAGTGACTTAACTTGGTTTCTTTCTTTTCTGATTATGTAGCTGGAATTTCTGCAGGATATTCTTCTTTAGATATATATGATGCTGTTGTTCCGTGAATTTGTGTTAAGTTTCATGTGCAAATGCATATAGGCCTGCTTAATGCCCGTGATCCGGAATGAAACGGACGAACTTAACAGTATACCATCCTGATAAGACGTTTTTTAAGACCACGATTACCCTGAAAGCATTTCCCTGAAAGCACTCTTATAATCAAACACACTTACCTGTGTAGGTACCTCCTATAGACTCATCTGTGTCGAGAGAAATTATGCCTTTTCCATCGGCTACGTAGTGCGCCCAGGCTTGGAATCGCTTGGAGATCTCCGTGACATGCGACCGAATGGTGACCGGGCAGCGCGGCGCGAGCCCCGACGCAGTGATAGCCACTCGCTCGTCCATCAGGTTCGAGTTCGGACACACCTTAATTTTCGCCATCATATGGGTTTGGATAGTTTTGTCGTCCGGGCATCCGTACAGATCTTACTTGTGATGCAGTTGCAGCTTGTATATCAAACAGCCAGTTTGCCGTCGATTAACCTTTCATTATACAGTCTCCTAACTGATACGATTATAGGCCTACTATGGATACATGAGGCTTGTTACAAAAATCATGTGTTCGCAAAAAAAAAATCAACTTTGAACCATATTGATCAGTGCTAATTTTTCTTCCAAGTTCAACAGTTCAGCCGCTCCATTTTTACCGCAGAGTTGAAACAGGATTCACTTTGCTTCCATTTTTAGACGCCAATTATCCTTTCATTATCAGTATGCTGATAACCAGATAAGCAATGGGTGTAATGGTTTGGTAATTATTCTAGCTGATGTTAGATCATCGCGTGGATGCCTGGATCTTCGGTATTATACGTCGTTTTTGTCAAGCCCCGGCCGGCTGCATGGTCACTCACGTTCACAGGGGTCTGACCAGGCGAAGTTCTGGACCCGAAGAGGAATAAAATTGGCATTTTAGCGCCATTTATATAATTCCAGCTTGAAGATCTGTGTTTTCTTTACTTTTCTCTTGTGTCTTCCTGGAGTGATGCACTCCAAACAGCGCCCTCTTTCTGTGATTTACTGCAATGAAATGTTCAAAGTTAAAACAAAGGCTACCTTTTACTGAATTTATATCAAAACGAACAATAGTAGGCCTAATGCCTTTCTAAACAAGTAATTATATGCAGCAATGACTATAGGCATAAAGCTGTTTAGCATGTCATGAGCCCTTTAAAAAGCATGTTGTTTTATGTTGAATGAATGGTAAAAAAATATACCTACAATTTTTAAAGCACATATATAGTTGGCAAGTTTCTCCAACAAAGGTATACCATTTTACACGGGAAAAATCACGTGGTGTTTGTTATCATTGTTGTCAACACTTTCAGTCAGGTTTTCTTGTCAGCTTGTAAATAGTTGGGTAGTGAAAATACATGTAACACCGTTTTGTCGTGTACTCATTATGTGGTGTGTGCATGGCACCCCCCAGTTAAAATAATTTGCTCATGGGTGATAATTCATATCTTCTGCCTACTTGTAAACCGATAAGCTTCATTCCGGTTGTGGGTGTGTACACAATAATGACAAATCGTGTTTGAAGAACTATAATTACAGGCGTGCATCCCCCCAAAATACCCTAATGGGGAGCTCCTGTGGCACTTACCGGTATTACATGTATATGTTGAAAAGAAACTCGCAAAATTACAGAGATACGTATAATAATTGTAAAAGTCGTGACTTTTAAAATGCTGAGCATCAACTTCGAAAATGTAAAATTAAATTTATTCAGTATTTTTTTGGGTAAACTTTCCATTTTCATAAACCATTTCATAAACTTTCAAAGCCCGCAAACGGGTTTTGCAAACATCGAAACAGCTATCTAAAAAGCACACTGCTTTAAACATCTGTCTATATATGCACAATGCAAAAAAATGCGGTGTTAAAATCTACACCACTGGTGTAAAATTTGATTCTTCCTTGGTATCCATTTTGGGCAAGGATTTGGGTGTTAAATAACACCAATTTGGGAATCAATATTTTTTAACACCAAAAAGGGTGTTAAACTTTAACACCCCTATCCGGTGTCAACGTATTCTTCTTGATGGTGTTTATTTTGGGCAAGAATGTTGGTGTTAATTGACACCTGAATGTGGAATTAAATTGTAACACCTAGAGTTGATTTATTCTTTTCAGAATTAGAAGCAATTGGTGTAAAATGGGAGAACCTCTTTAAAATAAAACACGCACTGCAAAACCTCTGGTTTTAAATTTAACACCCATGGTGTTAATTAACACCAGCATTTGGTGTTAAATTATTTTAACACTAATCTGTTCGTGGTGGAACAGTAATGAAATTTGCAAAATACCATTATTTTCGTCATGTTTTTTCATAATTTCTTCACATCCCCCTAAGGAGTAATGATGATATCATAAGGAAAACAAATAAGTACAACGTGATGATTACGGGTTTGTATGCTCAAACGCGGTAAAATGATCAGAAACGCCTGTAGCCAATCAAATAGCTGTATTTCCGCGCATGCTCTCTTAGCATTATTTGTTAACACCAAAACATTTGTTTGGCAGTGAACACGTGACCGACATCCCATAATTTTCTCGAGACCAACCAATGGGATTATAATACTAAGCGTCATGCATTGTGATCATGCGCAGTTTATCAAGTTTAACACCATGCAAATTCTACACCACTTTTTCTGCCGTTAATCTATTACACCGGTGTTCGTTTGACACAAATTTAACACCCAAAGAATTAAAAAACCTTGGTGTTAGAAATTTAACACCGCGTTTTTTGCAGTGCAGGAGGTCGTGGGTTCGAGTCCCACCTGAGCACACTGAAGTTTTTGTCGCAGTGTCTCGTCACGTCGGGTATGGTAAGAGGAAAACAAACCATAATTAACACACCTTTTTAGTTATTGCATATTTTAACATTTTTTTTTGTGCATGACGTTGTGATTACGTTGGAGGGAACACTGCAAAAGTTTAGAAATGTAAGCTGGTTAACGATTTAGTTTGTACAACACAGCAGTGTTATTAATAATACGTACATGTATAAACACCGGTTATACAAGGTGTCCTGACATTAAACTGGGATTAAAATACTAATTACTCGGTAATTACAAAGAATTATGGAAAATGTACACTGCAAAAAATGCGGTGTTAAATTTCTAACACCAAGGTTTTGTTAATTCTTTGGGTGTTACATTTGTGTCAAACGAACACCGGTGTAATAGATTAACAGCAGAAAAAGTGGTGTAGAATTTGCATGGTGTTAAACTTGATAAACTGCGCATGATCACAATGCATGACGCTTAGTATTCTAATCCCATTGGTTGATCTCGAGAAAATTATGGGATGTCGGTCACGTGTTCACTGCCAAACAAATGTTTTGGTGTTAAAAAATAATGCTAAGAGAGCATGAGCGGAAATCCAGCTATTTGATTGGCTACAGGCGTTTCTGATCATTTTACCGCGTTTGAGCATACAAACCCGTAATCACCACGTTGTACTTATGGCTAGACTCTCTGAATTTTTTTCCCTATGATGCATGTATAATCATTACTCCTTAGGGGGATGTGAAGAAATCATGAAAAAAACATTATGAAAATAATGGTATTTTGCCAATTTCATTACTGTTCCACCACGAACAGATCAGTGTTAAAATATTTTAACTCTGGTGTTTTTGCAGTGCGTGTTTTATTTTAAAGTGGTTCTCTCATTTTACACCAATTGGTCGGGTTGGCGTACGGGTTCTTTCCTCGCCTTTCACCTCTGGGGTCCCGGGTTCGAATCCGGGGCGTGTATGTGGATTGGGTTTGCAGTTCCTACTTGACCGCGTGGGTTTTCCCCTGGGGCATTTCTCTGGGGTTTTCCTCCCACTTCTAAAACTGCAACTCCTTCTTCGTCATCTCAAGTTGATAATATAGTATAGTTAAAGCTAAAACCGTATAGTTGATGGCATAAAGGGCCTTAGTTGCCGAAGATGCCATAAAATATACAACAACAACAACACCAATTGGTGTCGGCTTTTAATTCTGTAAGAATAAATCAACCGTAGGTGTTACAATTTAATTCCACATTCAGGTGTCAATTAACACTAAAATTCTTGCCCAAAATAAACACCAAGAACAATACGTTGACACCGGATGGGGGAGTTAAAGTTTAACACTCTTCTTGGTGTTAAACAAATATTGATTCCCAAACCTTGCCCAAAATGGATACCAACAAATAATCAAATTTTACACCAGTGGTGTAGATTTTAACACCCCATTTTTTTGCAGTTTTTTCCAATACACGAACATCATTGCGTCCGTCATCTTTCTTATGAAACCAAGTATAGCCCGAATGCCTCTGGCGGCACAAATCACTTCGTCCAAACACTACCTCGCCCAAATGCTACTTCGCCCCAAAACCACTTCGTGCATGCACAGGCCGTGGTTCAGGGCGAAATGGTTCAGGGGCGAAATTACTGCAAACCCTTTTTTGACTGTTTTCTCAAAAGTTAAACGAAGTAAGAAGCTGGTTTTTGCTCAGGTTGGTTTTAATCATGCATATCTTCAATCACACAGGGGGATAAAACTTTTTGTAACAGTTTACAAATCATGTATACTGTCTTTAAAATCACTTATTCAATCATAAACTGTCATGTTTCCAGTGAGACCATTACGTAAGTTGCCATAAGTCTTAACGGCCGTTCACAAAATGTGACACAATGGCTGTGATTTTAATAACCGTGAAAACGCTCAAAAGTTGAAGCAGTTTTTGGGCACTACTCAAATGTTCAAAATATGCTGCACAGTTGTGAACCGTCAACACTCCCCCCACCCCCCTCCTCTCCCCTTGAGCAAGTCTTGATTCAAATCTCCGTCATTACACCAAAATTGGGCAAACGTGTGAAGTACAATCCAGGCCTACATGGATCATTCCATTTACACCGCTCCCAAAATATAAATTTGCTAAAAACGTTTTATACAGAATATAGGCATACACGAAACTTCAGACACACAAATACAAGTTTTGTTTTTCTACTAGTACAATCACTTGTATTAATGGTAGTGTACATGCAGATATACAACATAATTATAGCAAAGGCAAACCATGCTTTATTTATAACACTTTTAATTGTATTTGGTGGGAAGTACTTTATCGAAGGTTAAAAAAAAAACATTTTCAGAGAATATTTATATATAAAGTAAACTTATAACACTTCGTCTTGATATCTTAAATAAAATTTGCACATTAATATGCAAAACAAACATAACTTCATTTTACAAAACTATACATTACTGTTATCTTGGGAAAAATAAAGTGTAGTTGGCAATTTGGTATAACCCTAACATACATGTAATGCTCAATTGGTAAAACACTAGTACATTAAACCAGTTCAGCCGTATTGATAAACTTGAAATTAAAAAAAAGTTAAAAATACAAAGTAGCACACATTTTAGCTTTTGTATGATGTGTGCTGAAGTATTTACATGTACAGTGAAGTTAAATTTGGATAACCGTATTATGTAATAATATTATAAAGCATGCACAACTATCCTGCAGGATACCTGGTCTTTGGGCACTACTCACTAGGGAGTATTCAGCCCCGTTAGCCTGACACAAGCGCTCAAAGGCTGCAACCTTTGGTGGAGAGAGGCAGCTGAGCTGGTGGCAAAGTGCCTTGCCCAAGGGCACATGCACCTCTCACCGTGTTTACACTGGTCCCAAGATTGATCCCCTGATAAGAATGTTTCAGTGTTAACCGCAATGATTCGAAGTGCTGCGTTTACATTCTGTAGTTGATCTCGAGTGCGGCGCCAGAAGTTGCAGTCAAAGGTCATGCTCTGTGTGCATGTACATTGTGCAAGGCCACTTGAATTTCACTGGCTTTTCCCCCGCAACGGCTGTGGAGCGGATGCGGTAAAGATTAAAGGAACACACCTTCTTTGTTGGGCTATTTTGGGCTCGAAATAGACCCATACATTATTCTGAAGCGCTTTCGAGAGTAAATCAGATATATCCTGAAAAGACGTCGTCAAATTTGGCCGTTTTTTAGCACTTTTGGAAAATTCAAGGTCACGTGACTTTTCGGAACCAAATTCTGGTTCCGAAAAGTCACGTGTCTCGTGAGTTAGTTGTATTTCCAGCCGTATAAAAGTTTGTTACTGCACAACTGCACCAAATTCAACTCTGATTTTACCCCAATATTTATAAGTAATTGACAAAAGAGAGACTATTTATACAGGTATGAAACAAAGTTAAACATAAGTTTGAAAATTCGAACATAACCGTTTGTTTCAAGAGAGTCCGGAAAACGGGAGCGAGCGCGTGCTACGGCACGCTACCGTGGAGTGTACGATATTTCCCCCGTGCAGCACGGCAAATATGAGTGAACACACGACCAGGTGTGTTACTTTGTGTACGTTCGTGAAGAAAAAAACACGATGCCAACTGCTCAAAAGAAAACGGAAATTCCTATTCGGTCGTCCGGGCTGTCCAGTGAAATCGTGAGCAGAACATTTGAGATATCCTGAGCAGGAGAAGAGCGAATCGTCTGTGACAAAGTCGTGAGGCTCGCGCGTAGTTGCAACGGCTGGTAAAGCGTATAACCCGTCTTTTGACCGTTTTTGTTAATTTTGCACATCTTTAGTAAATTACGGGATATTTTGATGATCTTTTTTCACAACGACCATCAAAAAAGTATTGTCAATGCTCCTACTTCACTAAATCATGTAAACAGTAGGCAGGTGTGTACCTTTAATTTCTTATCTAACCGCAAACTGATAAGCTCGGGGTTTGATCCGGGGCCAATTGGGTCCGGAGAGCGTTCACACTCAGTTTGTGATCGAAGCTGATCCTGAGCTCAGTGTTCGACCCCGAGCTCAGCATCAAGTGTAAACAGGCTCTATGACACAGCCTGGAGTCGAACCCATAACCTGCAGGTGTTGGGTATAATGCACTAGACAGCTCAACTAAAGTATTCAAAGGCCAGGGTTTAGCATATTTAACTCAAAATTTAAACTCATTCCCTTGCGAATTAAATTGACACAAATGTTTCACTGCATTCTTACTGAATATTAAAGGTCAACTAATTAAAACTTAATTGTTAGCTTTTAAAACCTTAGTTTCACATCATTCTGTCAAAACAGGTCAAATGTATTATATATTTTTTTTACACACAAAAAACAAGAGGTTTTGTAGACCTTCAATGGTCAGAAGGCATACAGTTTGGAGAAAAAAAAGGCCTTCTTGTGCTACTTTTAGAACAAACTTTTTCATGCTGGCGATATTTTGGAGAAATAAGCAGCCTTCTGCAAGTGTTTTCTCTTCGTTTAAAGAGGCAGGCTCGTCAATGCGTGACAGACAAAATCATGCCACTAATTTCACCGCGCTCCATACCTTGCCCTGGCAGCCCCTCTTACGGTCCCAGAGGGTGTAGGGCCATGGTGCAGGCTAATAGCCTCGTCCATTCTGCAAATAATGTGTGTATCTTTTCAAAATCAAATATTAATCACAGAAAACACACCCTTTGTAAATTTATGACATTTAGTTTCAGCTATATTCACATTATATTACAGATATGGTCACATTTGCTTCAAGAAGGTGTCATATAGATGGTTGAATTTACCGTATATATGGGAATATATTTGGTACGAACGACATACAACACACAACCCAGCGCGTGATTCGATTAGCCTAGCAACGCATAAACACACTGTGGCGAGCTCGCATAAATAATGAGCCTCCACCCTCTGGGATTGTAAGCGCAGCTGCCCTACTCGGGCAAGGTATGGAGCGTGTTGAAATTCATGGCATGAATTTGTTCGTGGTACATTGACGAGCCTATGTTTTTAAGCCCCTTCACTTCATGTTTGTCTCATGAATATTTAACTGTACATGAACTGGCCTAGGAAAACAAATTAAAAGATCTTGCTACTTATGCATCAACTGCATGTCATTTATTCAGTAAATCCTCCGCTTCTTCCAGCATTCCAGAAGTGTCTGTATACTTTGCAATAGCACTAGCTTTCGAAACTCCAAGCCACTTGTAACCTTGATGCTCATTGGACAAAACCACAGGAGTACTGGAGTCTTTCATCTGGGCCAGCCAATAGACAACCTCCTTTGGCATGTTTCTCTTGGTCTGATATCGAATTGTCCAGGAGATGTCCTTATGAATATTCAGGTGATCGGGTTGAAGCCCCGCCTCTTCTGTTGTTTCTCGGAGGGCTGCTTCGTAGATGCTCTCTCCAGGATCAACATGACCTGTTTGTGCAATAAAGAAATTAATACTGTAAAATGTTTTGTAGCATAAGTCTGTGGCCTGGAAAATAGTGCAGCAATCATACATGTAGACATAGCAAATTTTATATAAGTTTTTCTTGCAATTTCCTTGAATGGATGATAGGCCTAAGCAATAGTCATTAGTGTCTGTGTACGGTGGTTCGCAACTGAGCAATTGGGTATACCCCTCTTGGCCACCGCTGTATGTTGTGCATGTACACATACAAACACGTGCATGACTAGTGTGTGTAGCGATCGCAGATGATCATTTCCAATGTACTGTATACAGATCATTCATACACTTTCGTGCGATATTGTGATAGCATACCTGCCAACTAGTCCGATTTTATCGTATTTGTTCCGATTATTAAATGTTAAAAGTGTTGAAAATCGGAACAATTGAAACGGTCGACTTGACCCGACTCCCCCGCACCGCATGTATTGTGTACATGAAAACGGGTGCAGTACATGGATATCTGTGGTGCAGTACAAGGTCAACTTGACCTTTGGTACCAACTCGACCGTTGCAAGTTTCACTACAGTCCGATTTTTTTTTTTCTCGGCAATGTTGGCAGGTACATGTATGCGATAGTGACTTCTAACTAAAACCAGGTACATGTAAGGGTATCAAACTTTTGGAGTTTTATTATATCCTTGATGAAATAAACAATAGTGACTGTACAACAAATGCATTTTATTGAACATGCAGTTTCACTTTTTGATCGCCGTACTTATAGTCTGTCGCTGTAATTGATAGCATTATGGGAGAGCCACCAGATAGTGATTAAGTTCGCTTTTTGGCAATACTTCAGGGGTGTTATCATTCTCGTTTTCTGAATTACTTGTTTTTGTTTGTTTGTTTGTTTTTGTATTTTTTTGTTTTTTTTTGGTATTTTTGCCTGTAGTGTCCTTTGTCACGTTTGTTGTTCTCCTGAGAAATAATAAATGAAATGAAATGAAAACACCATTATTAAACAGCTAATACATAAACAATACTATTTTTGTTGTTATGGGATGTGTGGAAAATGTTTTCGTCCATGTAAAAGTTGCTCTGTGCATGTAACTTTTTTAGTCTACATGCACCAGTGCATGTATTTTTTTTTTTCTAAGTCGATCCCTGCAAATGTGTGTAAACCTGAGGCGGACGCCAACTCGGCAACCTTTTTACTAATTTTCACGAAAACCAAAAAGAGTTCAAGAATCAACCTCCCACCACTTTATCTTTGATACATATCTAACATACTGACAAACATACCCCGAAATGTTGCACATGCGAGAAATCATCGGGGATTCCCTTCGTAGTGGGAGAGTCCGAGTACTGCACTCGCAGCTCGTTATGCGCAATGCAACGCGTGCCGTATCAGCACGGCGCTCGTTGGATTTTGTGTGCTGCACTGCGAGTCCGTGTACGCGAACTCCCCCGCCACGAAGGGAATCCCCGATGATTTCTCGCATTTGCAACATTTCTGTTTCGGGACATGTTTTTCAGTATGTTTGATATTTATCAAAGTAAAAGTGGTGGGAGGTTGATTCTTGAACTCTTTTTGGTTTTCGTGAAAATGAGTAAATAAGTGGCTGAATTGGCGTCCGCTTCATAGGTTTACGCACACTTAGCAGGGCAATTTTGTCATCCAATCCCATGATATCCTCGATCCTCCATAATCTGCGCACCTAACGCTGATGTACGCGCGCGCATTAGCCGGCAAACATATTGCGAGTGCGTAGAAATAGGACCGCGTGGATTTAGGAGTACTGACGATACATACATTGAGAATGTCGAAGGTTTATTGGATTTAACTATTGCGGAATTTTATCAAGATGATTTGTGATTAAATTTTACAGTTTATACTTGTGCTTGGACTATGTTAAATATGTTTGAACCAAAGTAGTTAGTAGGCCTGGGGCCCATGCGCAAAGCGATGCGCAGAAACCAAATGTGCAAAATGTCAAAAGAAATTCACACACAGAATTGAACGTTAATTTTGAACCGTGCGTCAACAAACCTTTTGGGGGTGTCCAACTGGTCTTATTTTTAGATTTCTGGAGCATCAAGTACTGTATTTCTTGCCTGAAACGCCGAAAAACGAGCAGACCACCAGCTTTCACAATGCGATCAACAGAATTCATCTCGCTATGCATTGTAATATAATGCACACACTAGCGTTGGGGAAAAAAGTGGGTTCTCGCACTGAATGACGACTGTAGTTTTTGGTTCTGAAATAAATCAATGGTCAGCGGTAGTAGCGCCCTCTAGAAAAGGATTTTAATATAGACCATTCGCGAACCGCCCCGCATAGACTGGTTTTCGAACCACATATTCCACACGACTATTTTTAAGTGATGATGATGTTGAAGTACATTGTGTATTTTTAAAACTGTACTCTCTATTATATGCCGATGACACGGTAACGTTGGCAGAATCCACACTGAACTCCAAAGTGCCTTGAATGCGGTATCTGATTATTGTAAATTGTGGCATCTTTGTATTCATCCTAGTAAATCTAAGATAATTATTTTTTCTAGAGGCAATTAGCTAGGTCCGGTCTTTTCCAGATTTTATATTGGGGGATTCAAAACTTGAGGTTGTTCACGACTATACTTACTTAGGAGTTCAATTCAACTATAATGGTCTTTTTAATAAAGCTATTAAGAAACAGGTGGACGGACCAAGCCAGACGTGCTTTGTTTAGTCTCAAAGCCAAAGCAACCAGACTGGATTTACCAGTTGATATTCAGTGTCAACTATTTGACCAAATTGTTACCCCAGTTCTTTAATATGGATGTCTGGGGCTACTAAAATATTTGAAAATTTTACTTCGAATTAATTATCGTACTGCTAATTGTATTGTTTATGGAGAGCTGGGTAGATAGATTAGAGCTAAAGCGGGGCGGGGGGGTGGGGGGGGGGGGGGGGGGGGGGGGCGTGTTGGTGCGTTAACGAAGGGATCGAAGAGTGTGTTGGGTATAGGGGCGTTAGGGGGGCGGGGTGGGGCCGGCGAACTAGTCCCTTTGCCACATATCGTGCTGGGTATATTTTGAGCGCTACGCTCAAAAGCGTTTTGGGATCCCTGGTGCACCACGATCATCACTG